>PPKC02000003.1:0-656255 GCA_003705975.2 Tetrapisispora iriomotensis | reverse complement strand
TTTAGCTATTAACTACGATTTAACTACCGAAGCTGATCAATACTTACACAGAGTTGGTAGAGCCGGTAGATTCGGTACCAAAGGTTTAGCCGTTTCTTTCGTTTCCTCCCCAGAAGACGAAGAAGTTTTAGGTAAGATCCAAGAACGTTTTGATGTTAAAATCGCTGAATTCCCAGAAGAAGGTATTGACCCATCTACCTATCTAAACAACTAATAAAATTCTTCAAAAACACAACTCCTATGTATTAATATTTAGATAATTATACATATATATATATATATGTATACATATATCTTCTATTATAATCGTTACAGTATAAATCTCACGGTTACCCAAACAAGCTTACAAGTGTCTTGATGTTATTCACTAACTCTAACTGACACCATCAACCTGGTGTGTCACTATCCATCAAGTCTGTCACCTCTCTTGTACTGGTTGTAGCATTTGAGACTTCTAATTCCTATCACATGACTTTTTTAAGGGTTCCTTCAACTAAGCCATTCATCTTTTTTTAAGGGGACAAGTCCCGCCGACTAACAAATGTTTTACTTCTTAATCATCTCCTCAAATTGAGGTTATATAAAGGAGGGGTGATTCAGCAAAAATAATTCAATGATTTTCTTTACTTTTTGATTAGCGGCTAATTTATTTTTAATTTTATTTTTTAGCAAGATTAAATTTTAGGACAAATTGTTATAATATTCATTCAATTGAGTATCATATCATATAAATAGATAATCAAATTATTGAAATAATTTTTACCTACTTATTATTTTTGAGTTTATTGAAAGAAAATAGAGAATACTAAGAATATTCATGCATACAGTTTCATACGCATCGATACACAATCTACTTATATATATCAGAGGAACATATGACAATAGATAATCAGAGGTACCATTCTAATGGGACGGTGTCGAATGTAACAGGTGGTGGTGGAAATGATGATGATTATGTAGATTTTTACTTTAATAATACAGGAAATAATAAAATATATCAAAATTATTTATTACCCCAAATAAAATTGTACGATAGCAAGATTTCTATAAATCACTGGCAACTAAGGGATTCGGTTAAAGCTAGCTCAAATTATAAGGTCAACAATGATATTTATTATATCTACGATCATTCAGTTAGGAAGATTAATACTGGTAACCTAATTAGTGCTTCGAAACAGGGAATGGATTCCCATTCGATGAGTTCGACTGTTGTGAATTTTAATTTCAAGCCTAGATGTTTTACAGAAAAGAATGGAATGATAGTTTGTGGGGGGTTAGTAGGTCCAGATGATCGTGGGTTCCCTTCGAATTGGAATAATAATAACAATATCAATAATAGTGCAGGCGTAGGCACAACTGAATCGGTGGATTTGAATGAAGAATTGCCCTGTAGAACAGTCAGTATACTAAATGACGATGTTTTAAGTGATAATACTAATTATAGCAATCCTAGTTTATGGAAAGGTATCATTCAGTTATATGATGTAAATTCAAATGTATCACAGTCTTTGATTTTGGGTCAATTTATAACTAACTGCGTATCATTGCTACCGATTTCCACAAATCAATATGATTTGTTTTCATGTAATAACGATAACCATATG
The DNA here is from genome assembly GCA_003705975.2 of Tetrapisispora iriomotensis. Taxonomy (NCBI): domain Eukaryota; kingdom Fungi; phylum Ascomycota; class Saccharomycetes; order Saccharomycetales; family Saccharomycetaceae; genus Tetrapisispora; species Tetrapisispora iriomotensis. The sequence goes on along the minus strand of PPKC02000003.1, from coordinate 654,651 downwards.
TATCAATGCAATATTAGCAATAATAGAGTGGTGTTGACAAAACGATATTCAGATTTAAAATTTGCATTAAATTATGTTGCTTTATCCAACGATTCACAAACCATGGTTGTTTCAGGAGATACAAATAAGTTTGCTATTTATAAAAAGAATGAATTGAATAATGTTTTCACGTTGAATTATGACACTCAACCACATTGGGGGAATTCAACTATTATAAAAAATGAACGAATTCCAAGATTTGCGTTACCAGATGATACTAGCAAACTTGACTTAGAATCAAGCACTGCTAATTCCAGCACAAGTAATATATGTGGGAACACGTCAGCTAATATTAATGGGGGATTTTTTGATAGAAGACACATTTATGAAGCTCCAAATTCTGATCATGGCTTTTATACTAGTTTTTCTAACAATGATATGCAATTTTCAACAATATTTCAAAATGGAGTATGTTTAATCTATGACACTAGAAATATGAGCAAACCTATGATAGAAATTAATTCCACAAGACCATATTCACACAGTGGGTCATTCAGAGTATGCAAGTATTCGAACTCCATCGATGACCTACTGTTTATTACCGAACATCAAAGCAGAATCCATGTTATTGATACAAGAAACTTTACAAATCATCAGGTGGTTAGTATTCCTGCAAAAACTGATTCTACATCTGGAAACAACTTTAATGATACTGATGGTGATTTTGAGAAAGGGGAACTCCCTGAGGATGTAACTTCAGCAAGAAAAATCCCAATTCAACAATTGATACCAAGGGTTGCACCATACCCAAAAGTATCCAGTAAAACTACTAACGAATATAACTCTCTCCAAGAAAAAGGTATATATTTATTAAATGATGAATACATTCAAAACACAGACAGACATTTATATGAGAGGCATGGAATAAGTGCTATTAGTTCCAATTTCTTTTATAATTACAATGATACAGAAGCAGATGATGATGATAATGATGACAATAGTGAAGACCGCGAAGTTATAAGATATAATAGTGAGAAGACGTTACAATCTGATGAAGGAAGCTATAATTTTGGTTTCAGGCTACAGAGAATAAGAACAAATTCATTTGAAACGGATTCTCGAGATGAACCATTATACTCTAATGAAGGAAGTAGGGTTAACAATGATGAATATATTATCGATAGTATTCTTAATACTTCAACAGCAAGTTCAGTTCACGGAGCTAGAGATATAAACTATTCTAGCCATCTAACTGGGTTTCCTTTGTCTAGGCGGGGTGCTAATTCTTTGTGGAATGGATATTCTGATTATTATACAAGGGATGCTATCTCAAGTTATGTTACATTAGAATCAGCAGATGAAAATAATATTTGTGGATTAGACTGCATGCAAGATTCCAATGGTAATGACTCCTTAATAGTAGGTTACGATTACGGTATATTACAATGGGATATCAATTCTTGGGCTAGAAGAAGTTTTTCCAGTTACGAGTTTGCATAAATATTACAATTTTATAGATTAAGGGACTTAAATAAAAACACCAGGCATATTTCTTACACATTTTTAGACATAAATATTATGATTTAATCGATAAGTATTATTATACATGAAATAAATAACAAATCTTTTTTTAAAAAAAAACGACAGATGAAGCACTCTTCACAAAATTAATCGTAATATCATAAGGAAGTCATTTTTCCATTCATACCTGCCATTTCATGCTTTCTTCTTCATTGTCCATTGCGATAGCATACGATTCAATTTTATTAATATTAATGTCACTACATAAGCAACACTTTGTAGATAACAGTTTATTTAGATCTTGTTTTAGTGAAATTTTTTTAAATTTATCACTTTCTCTCTGTATCTTTCTATCCAGATTTTCGACCCTACTTTTTAAAATGAAGTCGTTTGATTCTAAAAATGTAGTTTTAATACAATTCTCATGAAAACAGTGAGAACACGGAAAAACATAAAATTTTGAACTTTGGAGTATCTTTTTGCATATATCGCAACTCTCTCCAGGATTAAGACTTTGATATCTCTCCTTAAAATATTCCATATCATTTACTAAATCCTTCTTTATGTTCATAGATGTCTTGATATTTTGAGAAATTTGGGACATTGAATAGGCATGCAATTCTAGACTCTTTATCAACTGATCCTTTAGGTTTGCTATGGTTGTGAAGTCATCAAATATGGGTAATAAATCTTTGATCGTCAATATTCCATATGAATCATTTAAAATGCGGTTAATGCTGGTTTTGATATCCTGATTACTTTTCTCATTACGGAGTATCTGAATAGCTACCTTAATAGCTAGCTTTTTACGAAGTTTCAGTGTATCTGTAATATTACCCAACTGGCTTGGATCTACATTACTCTCAATATTATTAATTATAGTTTTAGCAAAATCAATTAAATTATGCTCAAGTGCCAGGTTCACAGCATCTTCAAATAACTTCAACTTAGAATATAAGTATATTGATACATTTATTGTCTCAAATTTCAAACTTAATCTTAGAACAAAATTAATATCAAACTGGTTCTCATAATTTTTCATATACTCTATTATTCTTTCTTGGTATACATCATCAAGAAAGTTTGCGTCGAATGTTGTTATCATCATATATAAAGAGGTGTTGTAAATAATTAAATTTTTAATTAAATGATTCTCAACACACCACTCTAAGTAAGTTAATGCATAGTTTTGTCTCAATTTATTAGAAGATGGATCAATAATAGGAGAACGTTTATAGTGCGAGTAATAGGTTAGTAGAGAAGGAATTAATTTAATTGGATCAATCATGGCAATCTTCATCCAGGTTTGAACCACGGTTTCGGGGGTCTTAATCATTAAGATACTAGCATATTTGTAAATATCCTCTGCATTTGTTAAATGTAGTAAACTTTTTTGTGCTTCATACCAATTTTCTTTTTTTATCCAATATCCTAATATGAAGTCATAATCCGATATTAATTTTGAATAATATAATAATTCATCTTGCCTATTCTGATTGACTAATAATTGGTAAACTAAGTTTTTTTCCAAACTTTCAACATTTTCAGATAAAAAGTCTATCAATTCTGCTTTTATAATTAGTTTATTTTTTTTCAAATTCTCCAATAAAGTCAATGATTTTTCTGAATCAATATTTTCATCAATAATGTTGAGTCTTTTTAAATAGGTCCATAGAATCCAACTTGATATCAATATTTTCTGAGGCTCTTCTTTCGAAGATAGTGTTCCCAACTTAGTTAGTAAATATTTTTGCAATGCGCCTATCTTCTCATCAGATCCCATAAACTTCATTGCAATGGAACCAAAAGATGCATAACAGGACTCCCCATAATTTTCTGCAGAGTCAATAAATTCTCCTTTTTTGTATAAATCATCTGCTTTGTAATATAGAATCATATCTCTCTCAATCTGTTCGATATCCAAAAGTTTAAGCGCTGTGTCATATTCTTTTTGTTCACATAAAGTTTTCCAAACAGTATGTGCTTCCTTCTGTAAAATAATTTCATATATATGCGAGTTCGAATAGCACCAATAAGTAGGATGTTGTTGGGAATAATCAGCAGCTAGCCCAAGTATTCTTTCATTATCATTTAATAACAATTCTTCATCATGAACCACGATGTTATTGAGTCTATTTACTACCGTAATTGTTGAATTTTTTCTAAGAAGGATAAGGTAAAATTCAGTTAACAAAATATCATTTGTGACCTTTTCTGAATCAGGGAGTTCCATGTACAATAATAAATTTGCATCTTTCAATATTTTTTTATTAGTTATTTTTGAATCAGCGACATTTGCTCTAGTATGCAATTCTGTACGTCCATAAACAACACCATTATTTGTCACCCAGGAAAAACGATCATTAAATGTGGAAAATCTATTTCTCGTGGACGGTTTTAATATATCAAATTCTTCCGTCTCTTGAGGAAATTTTCTTTTCTTTAAAGTATTTATGGGGTCATTAGAGTCAACATTATCCCAACACATGATCTTTGAATCTGATGCAACAACACACTCACCTTTATTTGTTGAAGCATTGTAGTGCCAAAGAATTCCATCAACTTTCTTACTAAATTTCACTATAGTGGTGACATGAATATCAGATAGATTTTTCAACGTATCATCAATCGCATCCACAAAATATAAATGCCCATCATTACTACCACAAAGAAATGAATGGTTACTACACCATTCCAAACTGTTTATATCGTAATTATTTTTTGATAATTTTTTAACTAAAGTAGTTAAATCCCTTAAATGAGATAAATCGTCCTTTTGCAAAATATTATTTGCATCACATACATAGTAGTTTGAAAAATTGGTCTTGATAAATAACAGTTGACCATTTGGACTTAACCATATCCTTGATAATATCTCTGAATTCTTAACACCACCACCAGTTACTAAAGGTATCGAATATTTAAATACCTTAGAAGGTTTTTCTAAATCAATTAAAAATAAAAGTCCATTCTCCAAAACAAAACACATAATGTTAGATTTCACTTGAAGTGAACTAATATTGCTATTTTCCAATTCATTTATAAAACTTAACTGAACTTCTTCAATGTCAACCTGCAACTTAGAATCGTCATTATATATCTCCTTTACCATCATTTAACAGTTTGGATTCAATCCTTTTATATTCCTCAGGTTGGTGTCAATTAATAACAAGGATGTGACTTATAGTACATATTTAGACCACAATTATTCTTTTTCATTAGAGTTTTAGTATCTTGTTCTTTCAAATATCTCTTAATCTGATCTTCGGTATAGGCTAGGCAGAGTTATCCGAATATTGAAATTTTGATATTGGAAAATTTGTAAACTGCAGGCTGAGACATGTTGATGCCTGAATATATAAACGTTATAGGTTCTATTGAACTTAACAGATCACAACTAACTTAAAGAGTAAAGTGAACAGATATTTAATATATATTTGCCAACTTGTATTTTAATCCAAGTTGAAGGGTTTAATTTGAAGTAAAAATGAGTAGTATACCTATCAAGTTGTTGAATGAAGCACAAGGCCATGTTGTTTCATTAGAATTGAGCACAGGTGAAACATACAGAGGTAAATTAGTAGATAGTGAGGATAACATGAACGTTCAATTACGTGATGTAACGCATACTGGTATAAATAGCGAAATATCGAGAATGGATCACGTCTTTATCAGAGGTTCACAGATTCGTTTCTTTGCTCTACCTGAGATGTTAAAGCATGCACCATTGTTCAAAATAGGACCACAGTTCAAACCTACACCTCCGATTCGTGGGCCAAGAAGAAGATGAAATCAATATGAGTTATTGACTACTATTTCTCATCTTTTACTTTTGCATTATCTCAACGTATTTATTTTGCCCACTTGCTGTTACCTATATATGATGTATTATATATCTATATATAAATATTTGAGAACACTTCCTTTAATATAATATTATTCTATTTGTCAAGTCTAGATACGTTAGAAACATCCAGGTTTCTAATTTTACAGAAGTCATCAATATCAATTCTAACTTGTCTATTGAGTCGACTAAAATCTGTCAAGGAATCATTAATTTCTTCCTGTAACTGTAATGCTTCTTTGAGTAAAACTGATATATTGTCATCATCCTGTTCTGAAAGTTCTTTATTCCTTTCCCCACGTCTTGGTGTTGATTCTTGTTGTTTAACATGGCTCTGATCATCTTCAAGTTTATTACGGTTTTTTATTAAAAATGTTGATTCAGCTTCAATTAAACTTGCATTCTGATTATCTGAATTAGACTTGTCAAAAATGTTTGAATCAGTATGATTTAACTGTGCCTTATATCCCATTATGACTCGATATAGTTTGCTATCTTTTGCTCTGTGTTATTCAATATCTCATAAGTTAAAATTCAGTTTTTATATTTATAACTATTTATATATCTTAAATACTGGTCGAGTGTAAAGTTATAATGAAAGCTGCTTTTATTGTCTTAGAAAGTCCAAAAATGCAATCAATTGCCAAGAAATACTACATGTTTGTCTTTTAATCTTAAATATATGGCCATTTATTTAATTTACAAATATACAATTCTACTGTATTTTACATATTTGAGATATGCTAACTGAATGAATTATGAGTAATGATCACCATGTTTTTTTAGATTGATAGCAGTGTATAATGGATACACACCATTAGAGTCTACGTGACTAGTTTGATCATTCTTTAAGCTATCTTCGATAGCAGAATCTAATGATTTCGATAATTCTTCATCAGTTACAAATTTATTTGACGATTGATTGAAATTTAGGATCTTGATAAAGTTTTTATTTGCATTATCACGATTATCAAAAGATAATACTAATCCATTTTCATTAGTTGTCAATGAAACAATGTTTGATTCAAACTCAATGGTTTCTAGTAGTTTAAGTGATCCATCGTTTAAATCACATTCTAATACTATCAATAATGGTGTAGCTTCAACGAAAAAAGCTACTATTGGCTGGATTGGTAATGTTACAATATTAGATACACAGAATTCTTTTACATCATTATTGTCATTTTGAAATCTTTCTGGTGCTAAATGGTTGTCATTAATGTAATCTTCTTTCAGTAAGCTTTTATAGTTGAATTCGGATATCTTTTCATTCTTCTCCCAATTCCATAAGTAGACTTGATCATCGCCACCAGCACTGAATAACCATTTCTTTTCGACACTATTTGTTTTATCCCATTGAGGAAGAAATAAAGAAGAAACAAATTCTTGGTGACCGAATAACCAATGCTTTACTATAAATGTTTGAGGATAATGTGTAATTTTAATATGTTCATCTCTATCAGAGGTAATAATGAAATCTTTACCGTTAGAGTCTTTTGTCAACAAAACACTTGTTAACATTGATACATGACCCAAAATTGGCTCAATATCACCATCAATTTTAGTAACTTCGGAATCAACATCCATTTTGTATACATCACCAAATTTATCAGCCATAGCAATTAACTTTTCATCTTCTGAAATTGTAAGTGCGTTTGGTCTCTTTGGATATGGTTGTCTCTTCTTCATTTGTAATATATTCTGTGTATTCTCCACATTAATATTAAAGATGACCACAGATTTGTCAGAATCAGCACAAACAACTAATAAATTCTCTGCACTGGATAAGGTCAGATTTCTCAAATGGGAAAATATAGGATAGTCACCAGAGCCTGGAATTGAGACTTTGTTAGATTTAGTACCAAATGCAGTGGACACTTGCGATCCATCATTACTCTTCAATTTTTTAGAAACATTTTCAGCTAGTTGTCTAGCTCTTTCTTTTTCGACATTTTGTTTAATGATCTCATTTCTATCTAATTCATCAATCCATTGTCCAACCATTGACCATGAACCATTTTCTGCTTTTTTAAAAGCAATCAGTTCATTTTTAATAATCCCAAATACTAATGATCCATCTCTGGAACTCGCAACATCTTGAAAAGGATGAATAATATTCATTTTTAGGTTGTTTCAAATTCCACAAAAAAACACAAACCTAGTGAACTTATAGGAATAATACGTTACAATTTTAATGAATCTATATAATAAGATTGTTAATCACTTATTCACTTCTAATTTCTAGATCTATTCTTAAATAGTCAACCTTGTTCACTAAAATTATTTTCAACCTCATCGCATAAAAAATTTTAACTAGCGAAAAATTATAGTGGTACTGAGACTAGAGCTAAGTTACATCGAATTACTATACTATATATTAGAAAGGTTAAGAGTGATGGCTAAACATACAAAACACCAAAACAATTGAAAAAAATTATTCATAGATACTATATATTAATTATTTGCATATTAGTTTAATAGTCTTATCCAGAAAATATATCATCTTTGATCCCATTAGTGGAAATATTACGATGCAATTATTGTGTCCAAGAATGGAAATGACAGAGATGGTGTACTGTGAATACTTTTAACACTTTAATGTGTTATAACCTATACCATGCAAAAATTTTCTGTGTAAGTTACTTTATACAGTGTGTTAATTTGTTATATGGATCTTGCGATTTATGGTGGTAATTGTCACAAAAGATAGCGTCACAAAAGAAAGTGTCACAAATGTATATTACAATTTTTGACATTATTTAAAAGGTTTGATTAAATGATTAATTTTGATTCTTGATGTTTATTGATTTTCTTTAACCAATGTATTAGTTATTCTGGTTTTAATAAATTATTTTTAACGTTGAAATACCATAACCAAAACTTTTGAGATTTTCCAGAAGAAAATAATTTGCTATAAATAAAATTAAATTTAATCACAATAACAAATTTACATAACTAAAATTCATTCAATCATATAACTACCATAATATTCACAAAAAAAGTTTTTGTAAAATGACTATTATTGATGAATATTTAAAGTTCGATAATAATTTATTTAAGAAACCTTTATCGAATAATCCACCTCTCGGTGCATTCACCAGAGGTGATAACGATAAACACTTAGCCCATAAGATATACACTGATAATAAGCCAACTCCAACAAATAAATTTTATTCTAATTTATTAATTGACAATCAAACTTCGCCATTTTGGACTCATCCATATGTATTAAATTTCCACAAATATGAAGATACAGATAAATTCTATGGGTTTAGTGTTAATTGCAATAACAATTCCAAAAATAAATTTATTAATAAAAATTGTGTCACTGTTCAAAATATCGATTTAAAACCTTTTATATTTAGTTCTGTTGATTTTCATTCAAAGGAAGAGATGTACATGACAGTCTCTAATATGAAAGAAATGTCAGTTCAAGTTCATCTCAAAAAAAATCAATCACAATTTATTTGGTTTCCAATTGTTCAAGGTATGGGTATGTTTTCTGCTGTGTATTATAATTTAGTTCCTAAATTCCAAAGTGAAATTGGTTTCAAAATTATAAAGCAATTACCAATGCTCAATACAACGAGTTTTAAATCAGGTAAAAGAAATAATATAAGAAAATATAGAATCACATTATATGATGATTCAAAATGGTTACTCTATGTTACTGAAAGGAATTTTAAAAATAAGAAAAGTGAAATGATCAGCTGTTTACGTATTAAAGATTTCCATACTATTGTAGGAAATAAATACTCTAAGGGTTCGATCTTTCAGCTAGTTCCAGATATTTTTGATAATTTAAATGATATCGAAGCTCTGGATCGTTCAGTTGGTTGTTATCCACTTGATTGTCGTTTGAGTACGTCTATTGATTCGTTATCGTTTGAAAATTGTAATGCCAAATCCAATTATCTAATGTATGATTATAACTTGGGTGGTAAAGAATTTAGTGAAACCCCATTAATATTTTTGCTACCACATCATCAAAAATTGGTTACTAAAGATACAAAGAAATATATCGTTCAATCCTTCATTAATTCACATGTGCTTGGTTCAATGAGGGGTTACCTTACTAGTAAAGTGATTCTAAAACTAGATCCACCAAGATTGAAATCATTTGGACAACAATTAGAACTAGCTTCTGACTCGTCATTGTTGAACTTTGATACTTTTAAAATGGATAATGATGTTTCAATGTCTAAGATGCTCAAAACTGCAAATGAAGAACTGTTAAACTTTTCCAATGATTTAGAGAATATTGAAAATTGTAGAGACATCAGAATTCTCGGAGAATACTTTTTTAAATATTCATGGTTCCTTTATTGTTCATATTTTGTTTTACACGATATCAATTTAACCTTGAAAGTTTTACAACTGTTGAAGAATGCATTTAATAAATTCATTAATGATACCCTTTTTAATGACATTTTACAATATGATACCAGATGGGGAGGATTAATAACATCATCTCAATACACTGATAATTATTATTACAATGAGCATAATTATGATTACAGTTATTTTATAATTGCATCTGCAATAATTGGCAAAATTGAATCAACTTTATTGGAACTAAACAATCCGAGTGAATTACTTCAAGAATACATCAAAAATACTTCTAAGCTATGGTTAGAAAATGAAATTGTTCTTGAATGGTGTGAAAATTTGATCAGAGATTATAATAACCCTTCTGATGAAGATTATTATTTTCCAAGTTTTAGATCATTTGATTGGTATCATGGACACTCTTGGTCCACTGGTTTATTTGAAAGTCAAAATGGTAAAGAGTACTACTCAAGTGGAGAAGATCTCAATTCTTTATATGCAATTAATTTATGGGGGGTTGTTACGAATAACAAAAGATTAATAGATTTAAGCAATATTCAATTATCATTATTCAAATGTTCAATTAATACCTATGTCCAATATAATGAATGCGAACAAGATAAAATGTTGCGATATTATAATAAAAACAACATTGAATCTATACCAAGAGTCTTTAAACAGAATATGGTATGTGGAATGTTATCAGATAATAGGTTATATTACAAAACGGTCAGAGGATTAGAATTAACAAGTCAAACAAAAATTCACTTACAACATATATTGCCCATAAATCCATTGACAAACTGGGTAAGAGAAAACTCATTCATTGAAAAGGAATATAATGATGTTATCTACGGTTTGGTAGAATCATTAACAAACAATTGTCAAAAACATTCTGGTGAAAAGAAGGAATTGTTAGATCCTGACTGTCAGTCTAGTGAAACATTCAAAGTTTCTTTATTATTAAACCTAGCACCAATTAAACCATCAAAAGTATTGGAATATTTGTTAAATAAATCACCAAATAATTACAATCTGAGTAAGTCCCTTTCCTTGACGTGGTCTCTAATATATGCTATGTCATTCAATAAATCGGTTTCCGACCAAGTTGACGAACAATAATATAACCAATAGCCACAGTTCCCAAGCATCACACTTGCATATGTCATGAAATCTTTATCAAACCATATATATAGTTTTTTTTTGTATATAATTATCAAATATCTTTAATAGGTTCTAAAGAGTTTTTCTTAAATATCATTTCCCTAACAGTGGATTCCATCGAGAATTTTATTGAATATTAAATGATTCTTATAGCACACCAAGAATGTCACTTTAATTTGCTGTAATTATAATTGCACTCGATGTTGATTAATATATAATCAGTTGATCTTATATAGATGTACATCCAACTAAAGTTCTAAAAGATCTTAATTTTTCCCTTTAGAATTTTTCAATATTTTTAAATCGACTTCTATGCTTTTTCAATATATAAAAAACACATAAGGTCTCGAATAATAAAATAAAACTAAACATATACTTCTTTAATGGATGAACGACTTGAACAATTAAGCAACCATCTCGTCAAAGTTACTAATTACTTCTTATATTAATTAATCGTTCATTACAAAAGAACTATATAGTTTCCTTTAGGAATATTTATGGTAATTTAACTGATACAAAAGAATAGGAGAGATTAAGAAAGAGGACTGAAACAATTTCTAGATCATTATTAACCTAAGTTCTTTACTCTTATTGACTTTATTATAAATCAAATTTTAGAAAATATGTCTGATTTAATTATATTACAAAGGGAGTATTTGATTAAATTGTTGAATGAAGTACAGACGGATCATGGTTTGAAATTTCTAATTATTGACAATGAAATTGGGAAATTATTTGATTACTTATTTAAGTCTCCTTCTGATTTGCTAAATTATGTTACTGCAGTTGATAAAATTGATTCGTCAAAACGTAAAGGACAACCTTCAGTTGATGCAATTTATTTATTAGCTCCAACAAAGTTCAACATCAATTGTATTGAAGCTGATTTTGCAAGTGTACCTAAAAAATATAAAAGGGCGCATATTAGATTCTTGCCTGGCTTTAGGGGTCAATTGGTCGAGCATTATCAATTCAAGAGACACATTCACAAAAACTTAGGTAGTTTATCTGAAGCTAAGTTTGGGTTTCTACCGAAAGAATCACAGTACTTCCAAACAATCGGTATTGATAGACCTTTACAGATTTTTTTTAATAAGGAATGCCAAGATTTAATTCAAAAAAATATTGATAGAGCAATTGAGTCTTTGTTAAATTTGTGTATTGTAACAGGTGAATATCCAATTGTTAGATATTCAGAACCGTTGCCAAATCAAATAGAAATTTGTCAAGCAACTAGATTAGTGAAAAAACTGGCTATTGAATTCCAGGCTGCCCTCGATAACTATGCTCGTAATAATCAAGATTTTCCACCAGTTGATAACCCAAGACCTCGTGCAGTTTTAATTATTGCTGACAGAACTTTAGATCTTTTTAGTCCATTTTTGCATGATTTTTCTTATCAAGCGCTAGCCTATGATGTTGTTGATGATATCAATTTAACAACCGATGTATATAAATATAAGGCTGAAAATGAGATGGGAGAAAAAGAAGAAAAGTCTTCAAAATTATGTGATTTATTTGATCCTGATTGGGTAGAGTTGAAACATTTACATATTGTTGATGCCAGTGAATACCTTGAAGGTAAAATCAAAGAAATGATAGCAAAAAATCCTCTTTTAGTTGATAGATCGAATGTTAAAAATACAACAGATTTACTAAGTGTTGTAGCTCACTTGAAAGATTTTGATGAAGAAAGAAGAAGACTAATTTTACACAGGACTCTAATCGATGAATGTCTAAACATTAATCAAGAAAGAAAGTTATCCAGCTTATCTGAACTTGAGCAAGTTGTTAGTGGTTATGGTTTAGATTTTGAAGGTGAAAAAGTCAAAAATGTTATAAATTCTTTATTACCTCGTTTACAAGAAAAAGGGCCTCAAATTACAGACACAATTCGTCTTGTTCTTGTATACGCAATTTTCCGTGGTGGTCTTATAAAAGAAGATATGGTTAAACTTTTATCATTCATTGGTGTGCCTCAAGATCATGAACATTTTGAAAGTTTCTTTATTTTATTTGAAAACTTCAATAGAATTGGTTTTAAGTTAATAAAAGAGAATATACGTGCAAAACCATTTGAAAAAGAATGGTTTCATGATACTATAATAAAAGATGCTTCTGTTTACCAAACTTCTAGATTTATCCCAGCAGTTGGTAGCACATTGTCAAAAATTATTACCAATCCTTTGTTGTTGAGTGAAGAATCATTTCCATATGTGAAGGATAAACCGATTGAATTATTAGATGAAGAAGAAATGGCAGCCGTTGGTGCTTCAGCTTCTGTCAATTCATCAGCATCATTAAGGAACCCAAGGCATAAGGCTTCGTGGACAAAAAACAGCGCCTCTAAGAGCGCAAATAGAGGACCAAGACAAAGATTCTTTTATTATGTTTTAGGCGGCATTACTCATGCTGAAATTAAATCTGGTTATGATCAATCAACTTTAAAGAATAGAGATGTGTTCATTGGGAGTGATGGGATTACTACTCCGCTTGGATTCATGCAAAGTGTCGAGGCTCTGTCAAAATCACGTAATGAACTAAATCTGAAAGATGATGAAGTTTCTGATGACCGACCTCCACAGTTTTTACTCTCTCAAGTTGAAGAACCTGTATCGCATGTCCATAGAAGGGCCGATCTTCCATCTCATGGGGGTAATCAACCTATGCACCAGCCATTGCAAGATAAACAAAATTATATTATTCACGATGAAGGAAAATTGGATGAAAAGAAGAAGAAACATAGTAAGTTTTCAAAATTATTTAAAAAAAAATAAACTATTGATACCAAACAATTTAAAAATATAATATTGGTGTCTGTTTATCCTTGTATACTTTCTAATGTTAAATGAATAATGCATAATATATATATATATATCGAAAAAAAATGAAGATATCGTATGTAAGTTTAATAACTACATATCCTTATCAAGTCTATACTTTTTGACTAAGCTTCCCAATTTTCTAAGAGTTTTTGGAACCTTCATGGTTGATTGTTCTGCAACCTTAGTTGTAGGTGATTCATCTGAGGATTTAGTATTGGATCTCGTAGAATTTCTAAATATCTTATTTTGTACAGGCTCATTCAATTTAGATGATCTATTCATTGGCAGAGGAAAAGGTGTCTGTATTACATTTTGACCTACGCTTGAAAGAATCAAAGTGGAAGTAGAATTCGATTTTGATATTGATGAATATCGTTGAGGTTTGCTTGAATTGTAGATAGGGAAGTCAAAAGAATTAGCTTTCCCTATATTGCTATCTAATGTACCCATAGGATTATTTAATCCATATGGTTTATGTGATACTACAGAAGGATGCATTCTTGTAGCTTTTTGAGAGATTTGGGGATAAGTATTACAATTAGAAAATTCAAAACTTGGGGTTGGAATATCACCAATTTCTGAAACATTATTAAGCCTATTAATATCATGATCTCTTTGAATTTTATCATTGGTTCCTAAGGAATTAAGCCCTTGACTGGTTGGTGCTGTGTTACCTGACTTAATTGGTGAACTGAAATTCCCTGCATCTGATATATGAGCTTTGGAGTTTTGGTCAATCAGGATTGTTGTCCTTTCAGCTTGTGATGATTTAGGTAACAATGGATTTTGTCTATGGTGGCTAGTTGATATTTTTGGCATTTGTATGTTATTTATTTTTGATCGAAGAAGAGATAGTTTGTCCGTTGGTATTTTCATCTCTTCTTTTACTCTTATTTTGTTGGATGAAAGATTTTTTATGTTCAAAGGGAGCTTAGTAGTTGTTTCTTCATCCTTTACGGTTATTTCTGCACTCTCGATTTTATTTTGATCAAATTGAATTGGTTCTTGTTTAATGGGATCTAATATATTTTGAGTAATGCTTTTTCCATTAGCATTATAACCAGAAGTGACTTTTGCTTTTTTTAGAGACTGACTAGGAGTTGAAATCAGATTCTCCGATGACAGTGGCCTTTTGGTTCCTAAACCCAGTTCATTATCTCTTTTTATAATAGGAAGAGTGATTTCATCTCTAATATCTGTATTTCTTAAATTCGAATGGTTTTTAGGATTTAAATCCAAGCTCTGTCCTGGTTTTATCGAATTATACTTTGAGTATTCCTTTTGAAAGTTGATCTCTCGCAGATGCATGTATTCAATTATATATGTGGGCAGTACATGTGAAGGAATTAAATCAAATCTATTTATATCTGAATTTTTTGCATAAATAATACTGTCTTTAAATTCATTCCTTAACTTGCTTTCAATCATAGCACGTTGAACTTCTTTATTCTTAGTTTGTTTTAGTATAGCAGCAGTGAACTTAAATACCTTATCGGCCTCTTCTTTAAAATCATATTCTATATCTTCACTCATATTAAATAAACTTTAAAACTCGTTTAATTTAATGTTAAATCTGATATATATTTTACTACCTCCACTTATAACTGCTCATCTCCTAATTGTTATCCAACAATATGTCAATGCTTTCTTTTATAGTTTTTTATCTTGGCGATGTAATTCCATTAAAAAAGTCTATGCTAACATGATATATAAGAAATGCTTAAGTATCTATAAATGTTAAAATAATAAATTTACCTATTTCTGAAAGATGGTATGCATTGCAAACTTGTGCTTAGAGCATTTATAATCATAAATGGATTCAACTGGATTAAAACTGATTTTTGAATAATCGGCAATACCTCTGAGTTCACTGAGGTTGAAATCATTGGTAAAGTATAGTTCAATTTGGCTTCCTCTATCATTATAACTTTTTAAAACATTTTTTAAAGATTCAATTGAATCTATAAATAATGTAGAGTATAATCTACTGTTTTTATTATCCCTGACTTCGATAGTATTGTTTAGTACAACACCAGTTGAATTTAAGGTCAATTTTGTTGTCAAATCGTTTGAAATTTCAATAGAATCTTCAATATCAGAATCCGATTCATATTCATCTGTTATTACTTCAGTTTTACAAGTGACACCACCCCATTCCACTAATGCATCTCTTGGTAAACTTGATACTTTTACAATAATTAAAGTTTCCAGATTATCGTCCTCTTTACTCACCCATAATTCTGACTCAGCTGACATTTTACAACAATACAACTGCCATGTTTCTGCGACAATCGGTACCATTTTAACATCAGAAATAAAACATTTCATAAACAGTGATCTTGTAGCTGTAATGGTTTCTTTTATTGTATCAAAATGTTTTAATGATAAAACACTTTGTAAATATCTTTTGTTTTCATCGACCATCACCATTGATTGTGGAATCAGAGCTATTTGACCACTTATGTAACTTACCATATTTTTATCGCTACCTTTCCATATTGCTTGAGAATAAGGGCCAATATTGCATGGGGCCCAATAAGACCTCCCTTGAACATGAAGACCATTTTTGCTTCCATCTATGATGACCTTTTCATTATTTTCCGTTTCAATTTCAATTAAGTTTGGCTCTGTATCAATGACCACGGATAATTGTAGTAGCTTTCCATGAGGAAGCATTTCGTGTACCTCTACACATGATCTAGAAGGTGGTAAAGGTCCATGTTTCTCAACGGCAAAAAAGGTGTTGTATATATTGTTTACAATAGAAAAATCGACCATGTTGGATAAATATAATGTTGAGCTGAGCACCTGAGAAACATTTATGCTATGTTCCTTGAAAACCAGATCCAATTGTTCAAACAAATTCTTGGCTTGTGACTCCACGGATGGCTCGCAGTTATTGTTTGGTAGTATATTTGAGATATAGGAAAGACCATTAACTGTATTGATAGAAATTTCACAATCATTTTTGTTGCTTAGTTTTAGATCTGAATCTCCAGTAAAAATTAAAGGTTCCTGGCTCAATTTATCTAATAATAAATCCCATTTCTCTTCTAATAATGGAGGCATTTTTACTAATTTCATATTAATATCGTACTCTTCCTTAGAAAATTCTCTTTCAACAAATTTCGTGTGCAATCTAACATTAAATACACCATTGTTTTTTTCAGTGGTATTAACATCAGTTGAAATGACCTCTAAGTAACCTTTATCAAAAAAAGGTGCATCGAGCACCATTGTTTCAAATTCACCACCTTCACCACAGATATGGACGTCATATAACCGATTTAACTTGAGCATTGTTGAATAAATTTCAGGCAATGATTTATTTAAATGCTTTTCATCCAATCCTATTGCAGCAACTTTAATTAATCTTGCATCCATTTTGGAAGAAATCCCCTCATCTGGTTTCTTTGAAACGTTACACATTTCTGACATTAATTCAGATTGATTTCTTTGCCATAAATAACTTAAAACAGTCAAACCTAATCTGCTACAAACATTTTCAACTCTTGTTCTCTGATATGAAGATAAGATTGCACCTACACTGACAGCTTCCAAATCTGGATGGCTTCGCTTGACATTGTTTAATAATTGGAATAAATTCTCAATTTCATCATCTTTGGTTGAAATATAATTTAAATTTTGATATTTTGAAGTATTTGGTTTGATAAAATGTTTATACAACGGCACATCTATTGTCTGTGTATATAATGATACGATATCATGACCCACAGTTTGAAACATGAAACTATCTAACTCTTGATCATCTTCATTTAACGGATGTAAATTAGCAACTGCAATTAATTGGTGTCCATTTTTTAAACAATGTAAAATATTGTAGCATGAATCTTTACCACCTGAAACTAAAGCCACAAATTTCATTTTAAGTAATCTCTAACCACTTGAAATTCTGATTACTATTTGATATATAACATTTCTAATAATTAAAAACACTTTGATATATAAATATAGAAGTCTCTCTGGTCAATTGAGAATTTTGCAACTTTTTTCGAGTTGATTTTTTTGCAATGAGCTTGCAATCAAAACTAAAAAATGGAATACCTTTAGTAACATCTTATTGTGAAGTTAATGATATTTTACAATTGTTAGTTTATGAGTAATATAAAGTTTGTTTCTTGAATATTTAAGTACATAATATAGAAAATGTAAATAGTTAATATTCATTTATAAATATTGAGGGTAGTATGCAGGTTTATTAAGTAATTAAATTAGGAAAAAATGGTTCTATAAATTGCCTTTAGTAATGGCCAACCATTTTCTGATCTAACAGCATCACCATTTTCCTGTAACCTTCTTAATAGATAATCTTTTGTTTCAATAGGAGGACCCCAAGGAACATACTTGATAATGTTCTTTACGTTGTAATGGTTTATTAGTTCATATGTAACACTATCAGCCATTCCTAATAGTTGACCTAAAATTACGTTTGATCTGGTAAATATGTTTGTTAAAGGTTTTTGTAATATAGTAGTGGCTAATAACTGTGATTCTAAATTATGAGAAGCAATAACAAGATGTCCAATATTTGAACTTAATTCGTTTTCAATCATATCATCAATTGCTTTTATAACAATATTGTTATAATTTTTATCTGTGTCTGATTTTGTATCATGTATAACCTCTCTGGTTGCTTCAGAATGGATATATGCACCTCTAACTAATTTCAAACCTAATTTATAATTACCTTCAGTTGCTAATTTTAATTCCTTTTGAATGTCAGATTCTGAGTCCTTCAAATATAATTGCCATGTTCCTACTACAGAAGTTAATGGAAACTCTTTCTTGTTATATTTTTGAAACATTAATCTTTGTAATTCATAAACACCATTTTTTTGTAAATCATATTTTTCAGCATCAATAGTTGAGACTATGAATGGTGATTTTCTGTTAGGGTATAATTTCAATAGTTGAGAATTAATTTGAAATACTTCATTTGTAATTTTATCAACATTTGAAATTAATTGTTTTCTTTTCTCTGCATAATCTGGATTGTTAAAATTATAGAGAACTGAATATGAATTTTCAATTAAAGCACTTGGTTTCAAGGCAATATAACCTGGAGCAATATCGTTTATATTTGCTGGGTGTGCTGCATTGATTTGTTGGATAATATTTGGCTTCAATACGTTATGGATTGAATTGATAGTTTGTTCAACTATATTTTGAACATTAATAGATGCATTTACACCTTCTGAATCTTCTATGGTCAAAGATAACATCATATTTGAAATACCTCTATCTCTTAATTCCAGAGAGGTCTTATTGACTTCATTAATTGTATTTCCACCGACATATAATTTCGAAACAAAGAACTTAATAGCCCACATTGGTAAGAATGGAAATAACTTGATAACCAGGTTCAAAGTTGGTTTGTTGGTTGTGACCAACCCGATGCAGAACAAGGAAAATAATTGTGATTTTGGCAACGTTTTCAAATATGCAGTTGGGTCTATTGTTTTGGCGTCGTTTTGTTGAGGTAGATTCATCGGAGTAAGATAAGTAGCGCTAGTGCTTGTGTTTGTAGAAGTTTTAGACACCATTCTAATTTGGTTAACCGACAGTCTCACAGGTCTAGCAAGTTTCACAGTACGGATCATGGAGTGTGTGTAGTGTGTATAGCGTGTAAAGTAGCGTGTAGAGTTGTGTGTATTGTAGTTTAGTTCAATAGTACCTTAGCGTAAGTCTGTTCAAATAAATCACCACCTATTTATATGCTTGAAGAACAGAACAACGTAAACTGACATTACGAAATTAGCAACATTCGGAAACCCATCTCCATGAGCACCTTTCTTCTTATCTCACCGTCACAGTCATCGACACTGCCCAGTGCTTATCAGTGTTGCTTGCTGGCTCTGGCACTTTCCACCATCGGCGATGGCTTCCCTTAACACCCACACCGATCCCGACCGATCCGATCGGCTGAATCAGCAACAAAAAGTAATTAACAACCCACCACAAACACAACAATCTCGCGCAGAAACAACACTCCTGGCTTACATGATCTTTCTCTATCTCGTTTCGTTTCGCTCAGTAACCGAAAACGAAAACGACGCAACGGAATCCCATTCCCGGCCTCCTCACAATTGGAAAAGTGACACAAACTCTTTCGCTGTCTATCGCTGATAGTTCTTTTATCTTTTATCTTTTATCGATGTCTATCAGTTCTATTTTCTTTAAAGTCGCTATCCGATGTCTGTTTGTTTCATTCATTATCTTTACCAATTAGCTTAATTTCTATCTTTCAATTGATTCATGTTTGTGGTTTTTTGTGGTTTCTTGTTGTGCTCTTTTGTGTTACTTATTGCATGAAAGAAAATGTTTTAATTGTGATCTCGTTATTGGTAATGGACATTTATCAGTGAACGGTTGGTAGTCATAATTATCTGTTGATTCATTATATTCAAATGTATTTGTGTCATTCTCGTTCTCGTTCTCGTTCTCATTGTCTTCTTGGTCGCTAATGATTTCATACCTTTGAATTTTAATTTCATTCATGTTATCATTCTCATTCTCTGTGTCACTACCAGTTTCTGTGTCAGTAGTAGATGCTTCAGCTGATGCTTCACCTTCTTGTGTTAAAGAATACAAATAATGTAATAATGTTGATTGATGAATTTGAGATTCTTTGAGATCTTGGTTGTTCAATTTATTGTTTTCCCAATCACACATTATGTATTCTAATGGATTGTTAATTCTATCGTTTTTATCATCAACAACAAACGTATTGAATTTACGTTTTTTATTCGTATTGTTACTTTTTCTATTAGTATAACTATCAATATTGTCTTCTTCTATCTCCTCATCAATTATATGATAATAAAATTCTTCATCTGATTCAATTGTGTCTTGTGAATTTTCACGTCTTTTGCGAAGTTTACGTTTTATTATTTTCTTATTAAGATTGTTTAGTCCGAACTCTATTGTGGTAATATTTGATTCTCTTGTACTTTCATTAATTGTTTCATTGTCATAATTGTTTGTCAATGGTATGGGTAATGGTATTAGACTGTTATTGATTAATGATGGTTTCATTGTTTGTAATATGGAATTGTATATAAATAAGTTTGAATTATCTTCTTTGTCGATTTCAATGTCGAATTTTTTGCTTAAATTTAAAATGTTTTCAGCAATGGAGTACATTTTTATTTTCCCATTGAACAATAATGTCATGATACTCTCTTCAATATCACTTTTATCAATAACAATTGGATATTTCCCATCTTTGTGTTTTATGATCAAATCATTATTTTTCCCTTCTTCATTTGCTTCCTCATCACGTACTTTGATACTACGTTTATCATATTTACGAATGATAATGAAATATAGTACTTCTTTGATGTAATTATATATGATTTTTTGAAACTCTGTGTATATTTTTTCAGTAATAACTAATGGTTTAGTATTATTATTTTTCTGTATCAAAATGTCAGTTAAATTGTCATCCCCACTATTTGCATATATATCTAACCATCTTTTATTCCAGTTCTCGAAATTCACAAGCAAATCTTCATTATTTGTTGATTCATCAGTTATCTTATCTTTTTGTTCTTTAGTTATTCTCTTCTGTTTAATTGGATTCATTACTATCACTTTTTGATGTGATTCTTTGTCAGGAATAATTCGACTTATCTGTTCTTCTAATTCAATATAATTCTCATCCATTTCATATGCAATAGGTATTTCATCTCGACTCATCAATGCAATCTTATTCTCTTTCAACATTCGATCAAGATTCTTTTTTAAAATAGCATAATATGTTAATATCTCAAACTTAGACTTCTTTTCTAACTTATGGCACCAATCATCAATTCTATGTATTGAATATCTTTCCAAACAGTGGAAAAATATCGTTTTCTCAAATGATGTCCATAACGTACCTATCTCAATCTTTTGGTTTTTATTATGAGAATCAATTAATTCTTCACTATCATTAAATTCATCAGGATTTTTGGATTTCTTATATTTCTCTTTAAAGTATTCACTATAATTACAACCATATTCACTATTGTAATGCAGTCTTGAAGGTCTCAATTGATCTTCAGATTTATATGGATGGGTGAAAAATTCGGTAGATGTATTATTAAAAATATCAATATATAGTTTAATTAGTTTCTGTTCTTTGATTTTGGTAGTCATTATTAGCAAAATCAGTAGGTATTATAAAAATAAACGATCTATATTATCGATTGGTTATTCTTCGACCTCAATCATAGTTGGTTTTATACAAGTATATATTTCAATTGATAGTTTTTTTATTCAGATCATCTCATTGATTTCTCTTTAGTGACAAAATTGAAAAAATATATAAAAAATCAATGTTAGAAAATTATATAAAGAGAATAACTTCAATGCAATACTCATTTTGAGTAGGAAAGTAGGCAAGTTGATAGTCTCGAACGCACAGAAAAAGGTTATTAGAAGTTTTAGTTATGGTAATAAGAATTAATCGATGTGCTTTAATTTCGAAAAAACTGGCTCATGGAGGTAACTTCAGTTCAATTAGAAGCTCGTTGAAATACTACAGCACATTGGAAAGTTTGAATGAACAAATTAATGATGAAGCTGACAGAAACGAACAAGAACAGTCTCCAAGTAGAAGAGGGACAAAAATTAAACCAAGTAAGACTAATTTTCTTGTATTGAATCCTATGCAGGCTGGTTTATTAAAGAAAAGAAGAATACCAGAATATTTCAACAATACCAAAGAAAACAAAAAAATATCAATTTTGGAAGGTGTTGATATTGATAAACCTCTAATCAGTTTAGATGAATTTGATAGATCATTGACTGGGAAGAAGAATAGTTTTCTAAATAATAAAGACATTGATGATTTAAGAGAAATTCAATCGCAAACAAGAAAATTACTAGTTTTTACCAGTGATGTTTCTAACGAACAAATACTGAAATCTATTAATTACCAAAAGCCATTATCGAATGATATGTCACAAAAAAGATATGATCAACTTAAGCATTTATTAGACTCAGCATATACGGTAGCTCAATTAAGAGCATACACCAAAACATATTTTAATTTAACGAGTTCCCGTGCGGTAAAGAAAACCTTGATAAAGAAAATATTAGATGACTTGTGGAAATGTAAGATCAATACTTCAATAAATGAAACTGATGATTTGATTGTAGAGAAAATTATAGATATTAGCACAAGAGACATGTATTTATTACTATTAACCAATAACGGTAAAATCTTGCATAACTTAACAAGAATTGGTGCTGTTTTAGCTGTGGCATTGGATGAAAATAAAATAATTGTAAGAGCAACTTCCTCGATTATTAAATATTTAGAAGTCTCATTGAATAAGATTCTATCAAACGTCAACTCAGAGTTGATTCCTGTTGATGAAATTATTAAAAACCACACGGATAGAGGTAAAAAATCATTTACAGATGATGATAAAAGAAATTTGATATCATTAATTCAGAAGGAGACTGGTTGTTTCTTTGAAAAACAATTTGAGGAAGCATTGGGTGAAAAACAGAAAATAAATAATCAGGAATCTGATCAAAAAGAACATTTAGTTTCTGCTTTAGGAAGGAAAAAAATTTTTGAAGCTAAGAAGTTATTGATGTGGGGGATGGAATATAAACCTCAATTATTAGAAACTGTTAAATTTGTAGGTGACCCATCGTTACAGTATAAAAAATATCCATTTACAGGTTTTGATTGTTTAGATTGGATCAATAAAAACAGAAATTGGTATAGATCACAAATAGAATTACCACTTTTACCAAAATCAAATGATTCGATTGTAAACAATTCAGTTTTAAAACTTTCTGATGAAAATATTTTTGATTGTTACGATTTTATAAAAGATAAAAAAGATCCTGGAACCACAATGGCGCAGATTGATGCTCCTCCTGCTGAGATCTCCACAAATATTAGTTTGACCTTAGGACAAATTTTACATGAATCTAATAATGAACAAAATTATATCTTCCAACCAAAAATTCCAAATATAACAAAAAAACTTTTAAAACTTCAACTATTCAACGAACTAGAGCTAGAAGACACATTATACAATGTGGATCAGCATGAATATTATGTTCAGTTAAAATTTATTCCAAATTTAAAAGAGTTATCAAAATATGCTGATATATCAAAGTTAAATTTACCTCCGTTAGATTTATGGTTCGAACTGGATGAGAATGATAATGCTATACCTAATACATTGCAAAGTTTTCTAAAACTTAAGGAGAAGAGACTGTTATTAGAAGCAAGTACTTCTCAATATGATTATAGAATTGATAACGATAAGGTATTATCCTTAACAAAACCTTTCGATGGGAACTCAGACAATTGGTTATCTGACCAACCTGGAATAAGGAAATTTTTAGAAAATTCAAAGCTAGCTTTTGGTACAAACAAAAAGTTGGTAGTGCCAGAATCCTTATCCATTCAATTACGCCTTTTAACAGATAGTACACCTGAAGGATATAAAGACATCGATGTTGAATACCAGTTCATTAATACAAGTTATCATAGAATATTGAAATTAAAGTACATGGAGAAGTATTTAGTTCAATTTTCCCACGTGTATTCTGGTAACAAGGGTGGGAGATACACTCAAGTTGATTTTATTGGTGATGGAACTGAATTAGATGATAAGGCTAAGTTTCAAAATTTCGTTGAGGATATCTCAAAATTGAATTGATTCAGATTTACATTTTAGAAATTCCTTTATTTCATTCATGTATATATAGACTATATATATAATATATAAACAACAAATAATAATGAATAAATGATTGTAAATACTACTATAATAATTTCGTTAACGTCTTGATTGTATTATTATACATAATGTGATCTAATTGAAGATTATAAAGTATCAAGTAAATGTAACTTAATTGTCATCCTCTTCGACCTCAATTTCTACCTCTAGATCAGCTGTTTCTACATTCTCTCCTTTCTTTTCCCTCATTAATGTATTAGTTTCGACAGCACCACCTAATTCATTTAGCAACTTATTTGCTCCCATTATCAATTCTTGAGAAATTTCATCGTCTGCATCAATATTTTCACCTAATCTTACAACAAAAGTTAAGGCAATACGGGCTTCATTAATATAATCGGATAACGATGCATTATTTATATCTATTTGAATATCTTCAAAATGTTCATTGAACTCATAGATGTTTTCACTCGTTATTTCGATAGTAGGATTTTCAGCTTTGAAAAAGGTAACTTTGCACAACAAATAATTTACAAAACCCTCTAAATAATAATTTTCTATATTGTCCTCTTCTATATCCTTAACGGAGCTAATAATTTTTAATGCAATTTCATAGAGCCCCATTTCAATACACATCTTAGTTAAGGACAACAAAGGTTGTAACAACTCGATATAGTCTCTATGAGAACTGCTAGGATCATTGCTCAATTCCTTTTCAATAGATTGTTTCTTCAGTTCAAAGTATTCCCATGCTTTAATAAAGGCATTACTAGCTTCTGAGAATTGTTGTTGAGAGATTCTAATAGAACCTAACATTGACCAAGCTTCTGCTGATTGATTTTCTGAAATTTCCATAGCTCTTTGAATCAATTCTTCACATTGAGATTCAGCATTTGGTTCCATACATAAATCAGTCATCCAAATTTCAATCATAGATAAAAGACCACCGATTATTTGATTCATTTGTTCTTGATTTAGACCATTACCTGCACTTTGTGAAGTGTTTTCTATACCTTGATAAATAATTTGTATACCTTCTTTACCACCTGTGATCTGTCCTAATGTGAAGAAATTTCCTGAGCCAGAACTTGTACCTTGAGGATCTAATTCGCAAGCTAAGGATAATAATGAATAAGCTTTCTCAACTTTACCGCATTCTAGATAGACATCAATAAATGTTTGAATTGTAGGTAAATTTGATACACTTGGAGAATTCAAGTGCTTCTTTAAAGGTTTCAAAACTTTTAAAGCCTCTTTAGAGTTATTTTGACCCAATAATTCTCTAGCTTTACTAATAATAGTGGTTTCACTCATAATTTATTTAGTCTTAGGTCAAATATATCAACACAACCAAATATGCACGATTAGATGAGGTTTCTGTTTCCTTATTCCTTATTTACTAAAAGAACTAAGTTGAAGAAAAAATATATGAATTGATTAATTATACCATATATATAAACTTATATCAATTATGATATAAGTTTATGAACAAATCATTATTAATGTCATATCTTTGTAGTAGTAATGCCATTAGCTCATCTCATCTCAAAATTTTAATATCAAAAAAACCGTAGGTCATGATTCCCACGCTAACGAAATAATATCAAAAGTCTTTAATATATAAGCAAAGTGTCAGTAATATCGATCTTGTATAGTTGTGATGATAAGAATTATTATAGTATTGTGTTGTTAATCTCATTCATCTCGATAATCTTGTTAATAAGAATGTTAAATGTTAAAATTTATTAAATATATTACATAATTTATGAAAGATATAAAGTCATTCTTAATAGTAATTGACATTTATGACAATTACTATCAATATGTAAGTTAATATTATATGATATGCAATTGAATTTCTTTTAAATGTTCTTAATAGTCCTTTGGACCATCTAGGTCATTTGATGCACCTAAAGCTGCTAAACGTCTTTCTTTTTGAATTGAAGTTTCTGATTCTTCACCGCTAGAATAATCTTCGTCATCGTTTTCTTGATTATATATATTATGATCGTGTGTATCATTTACACTCAAGTCATAACTATCTTGGCCGTTGTATGAATGTAGATCATCGTCGATCTCACTTTCTGAATTTTCATCATCACTGTTATCAATAGAAGACGGTCTTGATCCTACTCTAATTTTAGGAGCAGGGGTTAAGTTTCTTCTCATTCTATTCGTAAAATTATCTGCAGTTGTATCGTTGTTGTCGCTAGATTCTTTACTATTTGGCTTGGCGATGGAAGCACCACGATTTCTAAGCCCTAATCTAACTAATGTCTTAGATATTAAAGTTCCATTTGGATCATCATTCTCATCATGTTGCCTAATCTTATAACGTCTAATTACTTCACCGTCTTCATTTTCAATCATAACAGTATCACCTACCTTGTAAGCATAATAATGAGCTTTATTATGATCCTCGTTTCTTCTCTCAGCTGAAACAGGTGAGAATGTCTTCTTCACAATATTAATGCCTTTTGAAGAAACGTTTGACATTATTCTACTTAGCATACTATTAGCACTTTGATCACTGGTCATAGGAGATAAATCTAATGCAGTTGGAATCTTCTTTGCAGCTTCCTCATCATCAGGGCCTCCAGATAAACTTATGTGATCAAGAACTTCACCATGATGGTTTTCAATTATCACGTTATCATCATCGATATAAGCAGCAGCTGGTGTAGATTCTATTTTAGTTAATTTATCCATCCTGTCCATGGCAGATTGAGGAATGAAATTTTCATCATAATTTTCGATTTTAATTGGTTTAATGTCATAATCATCTTCTTCGTAGTCTTTGTTTGAAGAACCATTTGCAGAGCTAGTTTTCTCACCATTTTCAGTTCTAGTTTCAGAACTTTTATCCAGTTCAACTGAAGGTGTTGAATCCATCGATTCAGCTTTACCAAATGAATCTAGTGGTGGATTACGGGCAGCACCTAATGCAAAAGTACCAGCCATGGCTTCTTTTTCCAATTGCAGTCTCTCTCTACCTAAGTCATTCAATTCATCGTCGCCATAACCTGATTTATGTTTATGATGTTTCCCATGTTTAGAAAAGAAATGGTCTTTCTTTAATTTTAAATGCTTGGATTTTCTTTTCTCTTTATTCGTTCTTCTCATACCACCAGCATGCCTTACAGGCACACCACTAGTTTCAATACTAAGTTGTCTAGATTTTTCGGTAAGATTTTCAGACTTCACGGGAGCATCCGTATCAATACGTTGTAATGAAAAGGAACGACCAGTATCCTCCAATTGTGGCAATCTACTCATCCAGGATGGTTTACCTCCAAATGTGTTATGAGTACTGAAGGTCTTCGTCAAGGTAATGGTATTCAAATGACGACTTAAGGTTATTAATGCAACAGAAGAACCGTGGACAAGAATGGAGGTGACAATAAAGAAACAGGTTATGGGCCAAATGCACGATATTAACTGCCAATGTTTTGTTCCTTTTGGTGGGATATGTCTCAAGGGTGTTTCTTCTTCGCTAACAGAGGCTTCTAATTCTGCTCTTGATAAAATGGCAGCAAAAACTGCACCAACACCAATAGGACCAAAATGACCAACAAAAAGCGCCTCTCTCCATGTTTTGATATCTGGAATAAACCTTGTAAAAACTATAACAGCAGGAATTCTACGTAAAAATAGTACAATAATGGCTAATACTATTAGTCTCCAAACATCCGTACCGATCTCAGAGTTATTGAATTGTTCCCAAGGAATAATTGCCCCAAAATAGATAAAGTAAGAATAATTTAATAGGACTTCAATGACTGTTGAAATTTTACTCTCCTCAGTAGATTCGGTAAACCAACCGTCCCAAGCAAATGCAGTACCAGCAGCAAAAGATACCAATAAATCATCTACACCTAAAGTTGATCCAAACCCGGCACAACAAAAGGATAAAAAGATATAAAATGACAAAAACGACTCACGATCAATTAAGCCTTTTTCTTTAGCGAATCGAATAGCTCTTCTTCCAATATATCCAATAAATGCCCCTAACACACATCCAAAAACACATTCATAAAGGATTGTTATACAAATCCAATTTTTAACAATCTCACCACCCCTTCCTGGGTGAAGAATTAAGTTTAGGGATAAAAAGATGAATGGAAAAGCCATACCATCATTACAACCTGATTCTGCTGATAGAATATTTCTCAAATGACCAGGAACTCTTTGAGCAAATTTACCAGATACAACAGATTGCGCTAGGATAGGATCTGTCGCTGTGATGCAAGCAGAGACTAACAACCCTGCAGGAAAGTTGAGCCCTGGTATAATGATCCATACAAATAACCCAATGATCAACCAACCAGCTGTCATAACTGGAAGTAGTAACATGGTAATAGATTTCCAATGTTTTAACATATATTTTCTAGGTAACTCGACTGCCACAGCAAAAATTTGTAAACATAAAACAATACGAGTAATTTCCAAAGTGATGGAATCTGAATTTCCCCAAGTGGTAGGAGCAAACCAATTTAAACAGTGAGGCCCTACTATCAACCCATAAATTGCTGCCAACGTCGACTCACCAATATATAACCTCTCTTTAATAAATAATGACACTAAGGAAAATAGAATCGAAAATATCCCAACAATAGCATATGCTACATGTGCTTTTGTTGGCTCCAATGCTTCCCAAACAGCCATTCTTTCCTATATTAATTAATGAAATAGGTGCAACAAAAAACCCAATATCGAGCTATCAAATTTCGCCACAGGTAGCGTTAATCTATTTATACAAATATGGAATTGTATTTACCTGTGTAATATCACAACCAAAGGTTTTTATTCCGTGTGATGGAAGTTAAATTAAACTTTTTAAATAAAAGCAATAGTAATAGCAAAATAAAATGATGATAAAGCAATCTAATAGTGTTTTTCTTCTTATTCAAACTATAACAAAGTGGTTCCACTACAAAATTTGTAAAATGTGCCTTATATATTGAGTTTTATCCCAGTTTTCCACCTTGTTTCCGGTGTTTTTTTTTAATGAAAAAATACAAAGAAACAGGAATATATATTCGAACTCTTGAATATAAGCTATCTTGACACTTTCAAATATTTTCAAGTTATACAAATACAAGTATCTCATAAAACGTCTGCTTTCATCTGCTTATTTAAGTATACTTTTCATGTAAGATGACATCGCAAATTTTGTGGAGGGATATTATGCAGATATCAAAATTAATAAAAATTTGATGATTGAGCCTCACCATCCGGGTAATGCAGTATAGTTATACATTGAGTCTTAGATGGATATATATAGATGCCTATATGATGTTACATGTGAACATGGAAGATGGTTAATCATGGTTCACTCTTTTCTTTACTGAATCTATTAATGATTTTAAATCATGCAAACTGGAAATTCTTGCTGAAGTTGATGTAGTTGAAGGAGTTTGTATGGAGATATGAAATACTTCTTGATGTGGAGTTACATTCCTTATGGTTGTTATGTTTGGTGCTGTTATAGAGGTTGATATTGAAGTCAAATCATTAGAATGTTTGGGTGGTAATATTTTTCGGTATATTGGTGTGGTTGAGACTATGTCGGTTCTTGGATCTTGTCTAATTGGGTGTTCGTTCGTTTGGTTGGAGGTTGAGACGATTCTATTGAACGATCTAGGATGTGTGGAAGTAGAGGCAGCTGTGGGTGTTAAAGTTAGAGGTAATGACGATGTTGGTAAATTATTAATATAAGTTGGTGTTCCAGGTGCAATAACGTCAGGGACACTGACAATTCTCTGCGTTTTTCTGAACTTCATTGCCAAATGAGATGAAACTCTAGGTGATGAAGCCCTTGAATCAATAGTAGGTGCCGAAGGTGTCCTAAATTTCCCACTTTTAGCTTCGGATAGTAATACAGGTAATTTTCTCTTCCTCATTTTTGGGGAAGCTGCTAAGTGGATTTGTAAATGGGCATATGTATTATTTTTAGACTTTTCTGATTCAAATTTTTGTCTTTCATATTCTAACATTTTTTTCATCTTGGCATCAATATTTTTGGTATGAATCAAATCATTATTCTCTCCGGTAGATAGTATGCCTGCAATTGATCTTGTTGGGGCTGGGTGTCTATGTGTATGAATTCCTTTCTCCGTATATTCAAACGAATATTTGTTTAGGATTTCTGTAAGACCTTTTGTTAACGAATCCTCTGGCTTAGAATTAGAAATTCGAGTGACAACTACGTCACTGATAACACTTTCAAAAGATCTAGCTATTCTTGGTAATTTTAAATATTTTGAAATAGAGGTATCATCAAATTTGGTTTCCAAAGATTCCCAATATATAATTAAGATGCTAAATTTGATGTTTGTGATAACTGATATTTCAGAGACCAATTTAATCAAATCTTCTCCATCTTGCTTCAACTTAATTTCTAGGTCGAAAATATTAGAATCTGTAACACCAGCATTAAATACAAGTAATTGAGTATCATGATATGTTGAGGGTCTTGCTGATAAATTAATTGAATTGATCGTCAAAATTGATCGATTGTGTCTAATTGATCGAGATACGGAATTGTCATCCAGCCCAAACTTTTTTAATATCCATCTCGTTGTTATTGAATTCTCGTTATGGTGATACAGTAATATGCTGAAAGTTTTGAGTTTAATTTCAAGATTATGTTTGAGAAGTGGAATAAAATATAAAGTTTCAATATCGAAAGGTTTCCAAAGATTACTGGAAGTCACCTTGGAATTCACCTCATTAAAACTACTTGTCTCATTGTTTACAGGAGATACAATTACATTTTTTAAAGTGGAAGATGGAATTCTAAAAGAGGAAGAACTGATGTTGCATAAAGTTGGAGTAGATAACAGCGATGTGTTAGTTTTCCTCAATAATGGTACACCCAAACGGTTATTTACTAGTTTTAGCTCCTCTCTTCTTTCTTCTAATTTCTTTTTATTTTTTTCTTTTTGTGCAACGAACTTTTTCCATTTAAGTATATATCTTGCTTTTAGATTTTTAATATAATGAACCTCTGCTTTAGTTTCATTACATACTAGATAAAATTGTTCATTAATGAAAGCATGATATAATTCATTCGCTATATTCGAAATCAATTTTGTTTTTGCTTCCTCAATGATATTTTTTTTAATGCTGTCTGATGATTCGGTATTGTTTAGAATAAAAGTTGGGTTAGTCGTAACTAAAGGTATATTAGATTTTAAATCGAGATTTTTTTGAGAGGTTCCGAAACCAGTTTTGGGGACATCAATTGTATTTTTATTGAATGCTTGTTCGAAAAAACCTTCAGGTTTTGAAGGAGATATAATTGGCTTCATTTTAAATGGTTCAGAACTTTCTGTTACTATTGTATTTGATAAGTTCGATTGTTTGTTATCTAAATGGATTGGCTTTTTCTCTTTCTCATTTAGCTGATTCTCAAAATCTTTTTCTTCAACTTCTTCAGAGATTAAATTGTCCTGATTTTTGGATTCAAAATTAAATGCAGGGCCATGGTTGAATACATCACTTATTTTATCATCAAAACTGGAACTGATATCAATTCTTTTTGAAAGGGGCTTATTATCGTTAGTTTTAGGTGGACTTGACTGTTTCACTTGACCAGTAATTGGTAATTTGAAGTTATTGCCACCTTGTTTACGTAAAGCTTTAAGCTTTTCTTCCAACAAACTATTTTTCTTTGGAGATGTTAAAGCAGATTTTAAATTTTGACGATCTTCATTGATATGTGTGATATAGCTTTTGTTTGGTGAGATAATTTGTTCATCGATATGTATTGCTCGCTCTATATCATTATCTCCTTCGACAAACGTTCCATCATCGTAATCATCATCATTAGAAAGTTCATGAAAAGGAGTTTGGGAATATATATCATCTTTGCTAGAAGGAAGAGTATCGATATTTGGTAAACCACAGTTAATTATGGATTGATAAGTTTGTTCAGTCAATTGATGATCTACGTAATCTAAGTACGACTGTTTCATTGGTTTCGATTCAGGAATCCTATGTGAATGGTGAGTTAAACTTTTTAGATCCACTCCATTATTGATAATATCAATAGAGTAATAATCACAGAATGCTTTAATTTCATCATTTGAATTAAATGACAGTAGGTCTTTAATATTATTAATTGGCAGTGGCTTGGATTTTTTGTTTAATGTATGTGAAATGGATTTCATTGCATAAAATCTAACTTCATTTATGTAAATTTCCAAAAACGAATTCATTAAAAATGGGACGTATCCTGACTTCATCAACTGAAAATATTTTGTGTAGAAATTAAGGCAAGATTCGGTACGAATAAAACCTCTTTCAGAAAAGCCTGAATTTGAAATAAATTTTCTAAAACATAAAGCTAACTGAACTAAAGAATTTTGGAAAATTTCTTTTGGTAATTCTTGAATATTTTTTTCATATTCTGGGTCTCGAATTTTACTTAATAAGCCGTATGCTCTAAATTCTGCTTCGTTTGGGCACGAACCACCTGCATTTCTTACATCATCGTAAATTTCAGACAAAGTAATTAATGACTTGTGTAATTGTTCTAACTCTTGTTGTAAAGAAAATGCATTTCCAGATTTTACCATTACATGAATAATTAATAAATGTATTCTAACAATTCTCTCATTACAATCAATCGCTTCTGGTCCTGAATAATTTTGATAAGTGAAGTCTTGTCTAATTGATCTCATTCTATCCCAAATAAAGCTTTCACTGTCAGGTAGAGTTGTCAACAGATTATCAACTAAATAGTCTAAGGTTTTAACCAAAACATGTGGAGGCCTGACATCAGATGGTAAAGGAGGTGCAGCAGCAGCAGCAGGCCTTGCAAATACCTTTAAAGCTTTTGAAACAGAAGCTTTTTTCCCACTAGGATCGATTTTTTCATATGAATAAACCGTATATTCCACATTTCTTCTTGCTCTTTCAAAAATTGGACACATATCTTGACAAGTACCCTGGAAAACAATTGCATCATTCAAATCTTTTGCTAAATCAGCCTTATCAACTAGTCCTTTCTTCTCCATTACTTTTCTCTCGTTATCTCTCATTTTTTTCAATGTTTCATATAATTCAGTCAGATCATCAATTTTATTTTCTAAATCTGACATCTTTTCTTGATTCAATTGATCCCAAGGATCCTGCTTAAACT
Organism: Tetrapisispora iriomotensis; assembly: GCA_003705975.2. Taxonomy (NCBI): domain Eukaryota; kingdom Fungi; phylum Ascomycota; class Saccharomycetes; order Saccharomycetales; family Saccharomycetaceae; genus Tetrapisispora; species Tetrapisispora iriomotensis. Next base: position 621,126 of record PPKC02000003.1, on the reverse strand, counting down.
TCCTTGGTTTCAATTGCGGATGTTGCCCAATCAAGAATCTTGGAATCTCTCTTCTTTTATAATTTCTCTTCTGAAACCCAAAAGTAGAAGGATCAGAAACAATAGGTCCAATTGATTGATTCCCTACTCCATCGTCTTTCCTCATCATTAACTTCTTAGAACCTGTCTTGACTTTCAGATTACTTTCAGTTCCAGAACCAGCGCCATTGCTAGAACTCTGCTTTCTTTTATTCACTTTAGAACCATGACCAAACCCACCAGACATAGGATCAAACTGGTATTAACTCTGCAAATATTTCTTATCGATAAGATCAAAAATTAAACTCAAAAACAAAACGACAAGTCAACAATTCTCATCATAGTTCTTCTTTTATATGTAGTTTTGTTTTCAATTTGAACCTCTTGTTAGTGAATATGAATTATTATAACGTATCACGTGATAACTAGGTTTCACTATGTAGCAAGACAGTCTACAAGATGAGAGAGCTTAATCCAGTGTTAATGAAGCAATTGAGCACTATGAATGTGATATATTTAGTGGTTCTAAGTATAATATAGATTGAGTTATATAATCTGTACTTATTGATGCTTTTTTTTCTGATTGAAACATGTTCTTTTTTTTTGAGTTGTAACGGTTCTGCTGACGAGCTACATAATTTATTCATCTGCAAACTTCATTTTGGTACCTCCACTAGCACTTTTCATTACTACGTTACCATTTTCTTCTTTTACCTCTGGAGTTTCGTTGGATTTGGTTTTTTCAGATGATTCTGATGAAGCTGGGGTGCTTATCAGTATCGAAGGTGGTAAACCTTTGAAGTCTCTTTGCAATCTTTTCAGTTGTGATAGAGAAACAGTTAGATTGGTGTCGAACTTGGATGAAGCAACACCAGAGACCAAACTCGAGCCTTCGTCGTATCCAGAGACGGAATCGACTTGATCAGCATTACTAGAGAAATCTGTCTCTATCACATTTTCCTTTTCATCTATAAATTTTTCTAGAAAAGTCAAAACCTCCTCTTTACTTAAATGTTTTGGTTGGCTCCGCTTATGAATTACAACTGGAGTATTCAATGTACTTGAATGGTTAAATCTCCTACCTTTCATCATCTTGCAATAAATTCTGTTCCAAAATAGATTCGTTCAAATTTCACCAAATTTATTGTGGACAAATTCCAAACAACAAGTAACTTAAACAGCACCTTCACGAGCTTCCTGGATATCCAATATATGCTCAATAAGTACCAACATCAATAGATTCAATTGATATATATTTCTTATATATGTATAGCTCATCGCAAAGTTTGTTGCTCTAGAAAAATTTTTATCATTTTTCAGTTTGAACCATCATAGGAAACGATATTTGATGATGAAATTTCAACAGATATAAAGACAAAGACAGCATTCAAAGGTTGATAGTTGGACATTGTTTACAATAAAAAGTATATAAGTAAAAGGTTTTACGACTTTGGGAGCTGGTTCTTAGGTATCAATTGGTTCTGTTTTATTTGTTTCACTGGTTTTTACTGGTTTTATTTAATCAATTTTGGTACAAGAAGAAGAAGAATAGCTGAATAAAAATGGATTCGTTATCAAAGAAGATTCAGAATTTAGGTATTCATGATTTTAGAAATGCTGGTAGATTTATGCAAAATATGATTGTTCAATATGAACCTTATCAAATTGATATTAGAAGGGCTTCGAATACGGATTCGTGGGGTCCTACTTCCAAACATTTGCATAAAGTTATAAGACATAAGTATAGTGTGCCTTTATATCTAGTAACTGAATATACATTGAAAAGACTGATTGATCACATTGCGACTAACTCTAAGAATATTTATGAAAAGGCAAGAAAAGAGTATGTTAATTATGGTTCCGAATGGAGAGTTGTCTTCAAATGTTTAGTGATTTTGGATTTTTTGTTATTGAATGTTAATGATGGGGACGAACTAAATCAAGTTATTAATTGTTTGACAAAACATAAGCATATTCTATCGAAGGAAACTATGAATTATAAAGTACAATTTTCAAACGATGGCAAGATGGAGGTTCATGAACAGTCCATCAAAAATAAATGTGAAATGATTTTAACTTATTTGAGTGAGCCATCGATTCTGAAAACTGAAAGATTAAAACATAAGAAAAATCAAATGAAAATTCAAAGATCTAATGAGAGTGTGATTGTTAATAATGATATTAACTTTGATACTAATGAAATTACAAACAATATTGCGAACAATAATTTGGAGGTTGAAGATGCCGATGATGATGAGGATGAAGAATTACAAGCAAGAGTTAATTATGAACATAGAAGACATACATCAATAAGTGTAGACGAAGAAAGAAGGAAGAGAAGAGAGTTGTTGAAGGACAGGATTAAAAATAATGAACAGCAGAGAAGAAAGATTAGTGAATCCTCGGTCCCACCAAAAGTTGTTCCTGATTTATTGGATTTTGATGACTTTGATACACCAGTCACTAGTAATGCTGCAACTAATCAACAATCAGATTTGAAGGAAATAAATACGAACTCTAAAGATATCGAAGATGATGAGGATGATGAATTCGGTGACTTTCAAAGTGACGCTATTAATAATAAGTCCGATGATATTAGTGCTAATAATAACTCTGATCTTTTGTCTGGACTATCCAGCAATGTTAATACAACCACTGCAACTAATAAAGAAAATTTCTCAACTAAAAAAGATGATGTTTTTGCAGATTTGTTTGCAAATTCAAAATCATTGATATAGAATGTAGCATACAAGTATGAAATTATTTCTACAACCACACAAAACTCAAGACCAAATAGATACAATATAAAAAGGATGTTTTATCCTTCAGTTAATAATTTTTATATTTTTATTTTGAATACTCATTATTTATATATGGTATTCATGCTTTAATTGAATATAGTAAGCACTATATTTTGTTCAAATTATTTGTAATTTCATCAACATCATTATCGTTATTATCAAAAGCACCGTCTGCTTCGTCTATTTCATCACCAGTACCAGCAACATTGTTCTCAAACATTTGCTTACCAGTGAGTTTACCATTATGAGCTGTAACTCTTCTTTCATCATCCCTCTTATCCATATTTAATTCCGCTCTAAATTTCTTTCTCCATTCCAAGTAGGACTCTTTTGTGACTTTAGTACCATTGAATTTAGCTTGTTCTTCTTTTTCTTTCTCTTCTCTCTTCTTTTCATATTCTTCTTCCAGCATCTTTAACTGCTCTTGGTACCAATTTTCACAATTGTCCTTAATTGTAGATAGTAACGCAAAACACATCTGCATACCAATTAACATATCTGTTTCAATTTGTTCTTCTATTTGGTTTTGTAAAACAGGCAGATATTCTTCAAATGAAATTTTATCAGGCAAATTTTCCAGTTTGGAAACTAGGATATTACCATGTTCATCAAATTCAGGTTCATCATCATCTTCTTCATCATCATTATCATCATCCCTCAATGATACTTCTTGAGCTTCTAAGCTGATAATTGGGGCCTCGTCTGGATAATTATTTGGTAACTGAAAATTTACAACAATTAAATGTTCTTTGCTTAAAGAACCTATTTCAATATCCATATCTAATTTCAAAGTAACATCGAATTGAACATTTGGATATTTATCATTGATTAAAACGAATTCATCAGGATAAATTGATTCTAATACTTCAATCTCTTGTTGTTGTTCTTCTTTGGAATCCATTGGTTGGTAAAATGCACTGTAATTCTGATTTTTGAGTTAAAAAAAAAAGTTACTATAAATAATTGAATTATATTATTTATAAAATGAATATATTAGTTAATTAAGAAGATAATTGGCAATTTATAAATTCTTAATGCTGGCTTTTTATGTTAGGTACTCTTTCATTGAAATGATGAATTGAAATATCTTTTTTCTTTAACTCATCGAATCTTACATAAAAAAATTTTTCAAAATTTATTGACACTATAACGACAAAAAATATAAGGTTGGCTCAAGTGACGGAAATTTATTTTCGAACACTTACTAACAATTGGTTAAGGTTTGAACACTTTGAACCAATTGGTATCTAGACTGTTAAACAAAAAAATTAACTATAAAAAGCTGAATTGTTTAAAGTTTTTTTTGAAAGAGCAATTGCATTATAGTACTTTCTATTCAATTTAGAAAAAGCTGGTCAGAAAAAGTTTAGTCTTGAACTCACTTCATTCAAAAGGAGAATTATTACTGAAAAATACTGCTATTCTTATATTGTAATATCATGTTGTGAATCTGAAAAATTCCTATTTTATTATGCAGTCTAAATGTGAAAGTAGAATTAAATTGGTTGAGACATTATTAGTCAAGATTTTAGTTTATTTTTAACACATAAAATGAGTAACATGATTTTAATTTAATTTAGTGCTTTAAAGAATATATATAATTATTTAATTCACACCTGTGTTTTTGAGCTTTTGTTTCATAATGTTTAAATTTTTCAATAGATAAAATTTGTTCTATGGTATGGTGATATATCACTCGATTAATGTTTCAATAAAAGGTTGATCTTTTTGGAGGTTATTTGTAACCATTTTGAAAATTCTTTGAAATTGTTATCATCTAAAGCTTCTTTCATACCTGGGAAGGCAAAACCTTCATAACCAGTGTCTCTCCCTGCAGCATAAACTAGATGTTTGAACCAAGGTCTATCGGTTAGACCTTCTTTTACGAGAAATAATCTTTCCCAGTAAAAGTATTTCAAATTAATTCTTTCTATATGTAGAAGTAGGATTATTCTTTTCCAGAGTGGGAGTTTGTCAGCTTCGGCCCATTGTCTTCTCAATTCTTGTGCCCAGTTGTCGACCTCTAAATTCTTAGTTGTCAAAAATTCTAGATTATCTTTTATGTTAGAAATTAAAGCTTCAATCGTCATTTCATCATAGATGCTGACTTTGTGATGACAATGGTGATTCCTTTCGAGAGGTTTTGAGAGCCAGTTAGCTGGAACTCTTTTTGAAATGGCGTTAAAATAAGTGGACAAATCGGAATCATACTTTAATAAATCAAAATTGATTACTTTAGAATTTGATAGCTTTAACGCAACTAAACCTAAGTACTGAGACATAGCATTGTGAAGCTTGAATCCAGGATCCATCACTGTGCTCATCCAATGATAAGAATCATAGTTAGAATGGTAATGATATACTGGATCATTCTCGCCACTTTCAAACGTCATATCAACTGATGGAATACCTAAGTGTTCTTGGAATACAGTGAAGTCTGATCCACTTCCTAATATGCCAAGTTCATAACCGTTGTTCTCAATGTAATGATCTGCTAATGTTTTCTTTGAACCAGGATATTCAACTTGGGTCATTGAATCAAATAGCACAGCATTCAATAGTGGAGACGAACTAATTTGAAGCTTAGTACCACCTACACTAACATCCAAATTAATATAAGCTAGACAATGCTTCTTCAGGTATTTAGAGTGGTTTTCACCAAACTCTGTGGAACCAAGTAAGGCATATTCTTCACCATCCCAGGAAGCAAATACGATAGTTCTTTCTGGTTTCCAGCCTAATTTTGTTAGTTCATGGAAAGCACGAATAGTTTCTAACATACTTGCAGATCCACTATTTGGATCAGATGCTCCACCTGTTATCCAAGCATCACGGTGATTACCAACAAGAATAAAACTATCCTGACGTCTACCTGATAAAGTACCATAGACATTGTTGATATTTTGTAATCCATATAATTGTTCGTTATATAGATTAACTGTATAATCTGGGTTTGGACCAGTAAAATATTCAAATTCAGATAAACCTCCAACCCAGTTTGAGCCTTCAATATCCTTACCGTTGACACCGTGACCATTTAATTTTTTTAATATAGGTTCGATTTCCTTGAAAGAAACAGGTAAACTTGGTATTTTGGGAATAACTTTATGAGGGTCTTCACGGGGAACACCTTCCTTAGATGCATAACCAGGAGTAGTAGGGTCACCAGGCATTTGAGATAAAAATTGCACTGAACCTCTTTGAATAGACGATGGGTTTCTAGCAGGACCTTCTGGGTAAGCCTTGTGACCATCTTTTTCCTTGTAGAAGTCATCACCAGGGTCTGAGTATATCAAAACTCCAGAGGCTCCACTTTCTTGGGCAAACTTCACCTTCAACCCTCTGAATATCTTGCCGTATCTTACTATAACAATTTTATCCTTAAGGTCGACTTTTAGTTTGTGTAAAGTTTCGAAATCTTCTCTAGTACCATAATTAGCATATACATATTGTGCTGTGACATTGCCTGAAGCACTGTAACCATGGAATGAAGGGATTAAATCATCACCGATGGTCGTTGGATCATCTTTCAAATCCTCTTCTTTTAAAGTAGCTTCATAGGATACACTCTCATTTTTATGAATTAGCTTTAGACCGTTATCTACTGGATAATTCAACAAAACTGGATAAGATTCTTGTGTCACATCCAGGCCAAATTCCTCAAATTTCGAAATAGTAAATTTAACTAACTCCTCACCTTGCCCAGCTAAATGAGGAATGCTAGTATAAACTTCAGACCACTCAGAAGCCTTATTCGAACCTTTTAAAAAGTCCAGAAAGTAATTCTCGATACCAGATGCATCCCTAACAACTAGTTGCTCGCTAATAAAATAACAATGATATAATATACTGACACTAGCAATTACCACTAAACCATACTTAATACCCCTAGCAAATTCTCTCCAAATTGATCTATTAGGTTTATATTTTATTGCTTCAACATCCAGAAACGGTTGTTTCTCAGAAAGAATACTCATCGTTCAACAGTTCGTATTTCCTTTTCCAAATTATATATTCTTCTTGAGAACTCTTCCATACTAACTATAACAACTTTGCCAGAATTTTAAAATATCTTGAGAATATAGTCAATGGCTTTTTATATATCCAAACTGCTCATCCCTTGTCATTATTCAAAGTTAGTAAGCCTAAAATTTTTCAAAAGCTTTGTTCGTATGCCAAGAAATTAGATGCAACCATACAAACTTTAATTTAGTTGGGTAAAAGAATGTTAATGTATGGTAGTTAGTATTTGAGGTTCAACATTATGATAATGAGGTTTAGTCAGGTATATATATTCTATTTAATGCAAAATTATATTATTAAACGATGTCCCTTTATGGAAATGCAAGTGGGTAAGAGGTTGTACCTATAAAATCACTGATTTCGTAAGCAAACACCTTGTCTATCTGCCCATTCTTTTATGGTTGTTTCGTCTAAATGATCAACAAATGGGCTGAAATCAGATAACTGTGAGATAAGATCTTCTATCGTAATTGGTTCAAATGTGTATATTTTTTCAAGTAATTGTGGAATTTGTTTCACTAGAGATGTGAGATGATTATAAACTTCCTGTCTTTGATGTTCTTGTCCCAGTTCATTTTCATCTAACAATTGTGAAGCTATTGTTAATGCTTTAATGATTTTTTCTTTACTCTTCAATGGTTTTAAGCCTATGTTTTTCATATCTTCTCTTAATTTTTTCATAGATTGAGAAGTGATTACATCTTTGAAGGATTTTGTTGGTGAATTGAAAGGTGTATTGCTTTGTATATTTGGTATTATCTTTAATTCGATAATGGATGATTTCATCTCATCATTATTCTCATCTTCTGAGTCACCAACTTCAATCTGGTATTTTTTAATGAACTCAATGTTGGAATTATTATTTTTATCAAGAAGCTGTTTCTCTTCTCCATATGCTTGATATAATACAGATTTACATTGTGTTAAATCATAAATTTTGGTGTTTGAGTGGTTTAATGATTGATTGATTTGATTATCAGATATCAATGTTGCAGTTCTTGTTGCTGGTACTTGGATTTGATGGGATTGTGTCAGGTTATCTAAATCAGTCTTGACAGGTGAGATTAATGAATTCACTGCTTTAAATGATCCTTGCGTTAAATCTATGACACTGTTAGCCATGCTATTACTTGCTGTAAAAAATGCTGAATCAGAAGTAGATTCCCTTTCGTGAGCAGAGGAGGGTGCTAATATGATGTTATTTTTTAATATTTCATTTTTAGATTGCTCTTTGGTAGTTATACTTTTTGCTTGGATTTTCATAGGAATAATATCAAAGGCTTCATCATCTGTACTGTCTGGAATTTCAAAAATATTTTCTTCTTCAGTATTCCTTTGAGCTTCACTGAAGCTTTTATCGTTCATAACTTGGGATAACGAAATAACCTCTACATTGCTTATTTTGAAATTTGAAGCCACATATGGTATAGCTCTCCCAACATCTTCCCCATCACCTTTTGTACGTTCGTGCATGCTGGTAAGTGGTGTTTGTGATGCCTCCCACAAATTCTCTCCTAAATATTCTTGCTCTTCTCCATAAATATACTGATAAACTTCTTTGATCTCCACATCTTCGACAGTTGGAAAAAGGTTAGATATCAGTTTTGTTAGATGCTTCCACTCTTGTTCATTGTATGTGTCAAATTTAGTAACTGTATGGTTTTTATTATTGGTTTTTGATTTTTTAGCTTCAATATCTTTCTGAACTTTAATTATATCTCTTACTTTACGATGTTTACCAGAAAGTAACTTTAGTATATTTTCTGCTCTAGATAAATTAGTTCCTGTCTTAATAGTATTGTCTTCTTTTTTGGATTTTCTAACTTTTACTGTAGACTTTTTAACTGTTACTGGCGATTTTCTTTTCTTTAATGATGTACTTTTGTATGTTTTCGAAGGTTGAGAATCCGAATCAGGATACTTAAACTGATCCAAGGTTGATTTCATGGACCTTTTTAAATTTGTTTCCTGTTCAAAATCATCTAACCTACCTTGAATTTGCGTGCTGATAAATATCTCATTATTGTTCTTTTCTATTGTTGAATCACCAAAATCATCATTATAGTCTAAATCTGGAATCGTAATTACCTTGCCCTTATCATCATATTTACCATTAATATAATCAGCATTTTCCGGGAAATCTGAAACCCCAGCCATAGCAGACATGCTATCATTTTTAGATGCTTTCAGAGTTGTGTTCTCTAGCTCTATATTTGTTGTTTCTGGTTTAATTTCTTTAAACTGAATATTCTCATCATATCCAATGTTTTCAATTAATTTTTGAGAACTGTTTCTTGAACTAGCAATCTTCAATGACTCTTCATCATCAGAAAACATTGGCAAAGGAACTTGAGTTCCCATTACATCTTCCTCAAGTTCTACACTTGTGGGAATATTAACATCATTCTCTTGATCAACTACAGCATGCACTAACTCCAAATTTCGTTGTGCTTGTCTGAAGTCCATGCTACACAAAAAAAGTACTTCGAACAGTAAACAGAATTGAATAGTTCTTCTTTTTGAGTATAATTCACTAGTTTCAATAAAGATTTTATGTACATTAATGTTCATTAAATAGTAACTGTGTAACATTTATTAGTACTTATTTTTTAATAAGCGCTATCTTCTTGAAATTTCTAATGCTAAGATTTTGTTAATGGGAAATTTCACAGGTAATGTATAAGAAGTTAGTTATTTACTTATTTGCTAATTTAACTTATACCTGCTTAGGTTCTATGTACTTGATATATATGTGTGTGCGTATGTGTGTTTATATGACTGCATGCTATGTGTATTTATATGACCAGTTTTCTATAACAATTGAATATCTAAAAATTTATTGTCTTGAATGGTACAATCCTCTTCATTAGCAATACCTAATTGGATTAAATCACCCCAAAATAATCTTATTTTCTCTCTGCAAAAGCCTAAATAATCAAAGCTACCAATATCCACACCTTCCATTACTTCTTCTTGAATTTCATCTTCCAATACACTATTTTCATTTACAGTTTCAGTTTGAATTATATATTTTTCACCACCTGGACCAATTTCTTCTTTCTTGGACTCTACAGGTAATTTCTCTAGCTTCCCACTTTGGATAATAGCCCACATACTCCAAAATAGCTGTACAGTTGCCCTCCATCTAATTATTGAATTGTATAAGCTTTTAACTTCTTCATCGATTGAGCGTTTAGCACCACCTCTCAGGTGGGAAACATATGAATATAAGAAATTCAATGCTTGCTCCTTTGTTGGATATTCAGTAGGCTCACATTTATGTGGTTCTGTACAATTATAGTTATGCATCCATTCACTAAAATGATTAGCCAAGTCAAAAGCAGCTGGGTTGGCACCGGCATATTCAAAGTCAATAACGATTAACTTATTATCTTCAATTTTATCTTCCTTTGTTGGATTAATAATTTCATCAATTGATATGTTTGCTGAAGATGGAAATAGAGAACTGATTGAAGAAGAAGAATTTTGTCTAAGAGGTGTATAATTTCCTGAATCCTGTGAATCAGATACTGGTGAGCTGAATAAAAGATTACCATATTGAGTATCATTATGGCAAAACACCAATTTGTCAAGGTGCTTATCTGTGTTCAATTCAGTTAACCATTTTTCATAATTTGCAAAAACGGTTTTAAAGGTTTCCCAATCTTTTGCTTGAATTACATTTGTAATGTTTGACTTATCCTCTAACCAAGTTTGACCAACATCTTCAATTACTTGAATCCATTTATTGATCAATTTCAAACAAACTGGTTCACTTTCCCTTTCTGTGCGCAGCAATGGAACTCCAGTGTGTAATTCTTTCATTCTACGTGCTATACGTTGAGATGTTCTCCAACTTCTAACATCATTCTTCTTCAAAGTTTGGGAATTCTCTAAAAATTGTTCAAATCTACCATTTTCAAAACAACCATATAAAGAAGGGCCAATATGATGTAATGATAATCTTGCTAACGTTTGTAACTCATATTCTCTATCAATGATTGTGCCATTGTCACTGCCATAGACACGTAACAACAAAGATGGTAATCTTGGGTAAGAAACTTTAAAAATCATATTGGTCATTGCACCTGTAATTTGTGTTAATTTAAGATGATCAATATCTATATTATTTTTACCAAAGGATCCCTTGATATACCATTTTGGTATTCTCAAAGCTTCGATTATTGTTAAAACATCCTTCTTCAAATATTGCTTTGGCAATGTTGGATCCAACACTGCCTTAACAAATTGGACCTCTAAAGATTCGTTATCGTTGCTACCACTTTGTAACTTTAATACATTCATATCAAAAGTAACAGATTGTACACCATCTCTAGAACCAGTATCAACCGTAGAGTTGGTGTCTAAATTATTTTCTGTTGAAATTGATATGGATCCACTTGAAAGATAATCATCATCGGACTCAACATTTATAGTTCTCAAAGAACGAAACGGATTGGTTTGTATCGTCAACGAATTCTTTCTAGATTTACTCTTAGATTGCGATCTAGATCTAGAACCATGATAACTTCGAGATGAAGTTCCTCTTGAACGATCTCTGGATTGTCTTTCAATATCCTTAGGCATGATTTTCTTCTATTCTTTGACTTCCTTTTTTCTCTTCACTCAACCAATATCGACTGAATAATTCTTTCAATCTTAACCAAGATACCGAGATATTCAGAACACTTTATATTCAAACTGAAAGGTCTCAACAAACCCTCTCAATTGCTAATCTATCAATTTGAACAAATATATCAAGTGTCAACTGATATATTTTAGTTGCATTCTAAACTTCAATCATCTAGAATTAAAATTCCAAGAGTTGTTTGAAATAAATCGTTAAGAAATGCGCGTACAATGACCTTTCATTTATCAATTTTTCAATAATTTTTCAGTTTTTAAGCCTTTAACGTGTTGATAATTGACAAGTTGAGATGAATGAAAAATTATTGTATGAAGAGATGAGATGAGATGAGCAATGCAATGCAATGCAATACAATGTATTGGTTAAAAGAAAGTTGATTAGAGTGTAGAGGTGTGAGTGTGTTGTGTTGGGTATATGTGAAGAGAAGTAGAGGAGATAGCGCATGGATTTATTAAGAAACAATTATAGTTCAAGCGGTGAAGAAGAGGAGGAAGCGCAACTAGATCAAGAACAAAATCAAGAGCAGGAGCTTGTGTCATTGGTGATACCTGAATTGCCTACGTCTATATTGGATAAATACCATATTACTCCCAACACTGAGAGGTATCGGAATCTGAAGGAATCAGAGGATCTTGTTGGAAGTTTTGGAAACATTGGGATGTTCAGTGGGTTTATTTATATACAGTGGAGACCGAGTGTTGAGATAAGAAGAACTTTACTTCACAATATTCTTAAAGTGAATTATAGATACGGTACAGAACTGAATCCTTTGTTTTTAACTGAATTGGGTTCGCCTATTCCTTTGCATGTCTCGTTATCGCAGAATATCAATTTCGAATCACAATCTCAAAGGGACTTCTGTTACAAAACGTTAAAAAGTAAAATTCATGAAAATAATATTGCTCCGTTCAAGATAGACTTTAATATAAAACCAGTTTTCTTAACTGGTTTAGATGAAAGTAAAAAAACGTTGTTTTTAACTTTACAAATTAAGGAATCCCTACTGAAAACAAATTTTAAAACCATACATGAATGTGTTCATGAATCATTAAGAGAAACATTTCCAACTGCAACAAATATTAAAAAATATGAAATTAATTTAAATACGCTTCATATGTCCATTGGACAAATGGTTAATACACCACAGAATTTATTGGCAAAATATAAAATGTTCCCTATTGAGCCATTGGAAGACCAATTCCCACATTCACCAACTGGAAACTCGAATGAACTAATGTTATTACCAACTTTTTTAATAAACGAAATTAAATGTGATAAGAATAGAGAAGTTATTTCCATAAATTTATCAAACCGTGACAACCCTGCTAATAGTTGATTCAAAGTTCATTCACCCACATAATAATATCAAAGTGTCAGTAATGGTTGGCGACACAAATTATTTTTAGATGATTTTTTATTTGTTATCACGTGACACAATTTCCTATTTGGGCAATGTTTATAGTATTTCCCAACTCGGTATAATGTAAATAGAAGCAAATTGAAAAGTTGAAACATCGAAACATCGAATAATTGATGAATTGAGTGATGGAAAGATCAACTATTGAGCATTACCAGTACTTTTGACACTAATTACTGGGATCTGAGATGAATTAGAGTGTAGTTTTGAATTGCTTCAAGGAACTTTTGAGTGAATACTAATAAGCTGATGAAAAAGTACTGGAGATTTATGATCTGATAAATTAGGAAAAAATATTGTTTATATTACAAATGTTTTCAGTAATTGCTATTATGATTTTTGTTTCTTAAGAACACATTGCGAAGAAGTAGTTTCTCATTTTATAATTAACTCCTCAATTCAAATCTATCTATATAAACATAGATAAATTGGAATATATATATTTAAGTTAAAAATTCATCAAACTTAAAGGAATTACTTCAACTTCCAAAGACCCCAAGAGGTGAACTCTGTTACATTTGCTATATAATGGAATTTGATGCGTTTTCTGAAAACTGGATAAGTGATCAACCAGATTTCTTTGGCTTAAATGCTACAAATAAAAATACTAATGAACCTTTGCCATTGTCAAAGACAAGAACTAAGAAAAAATACCCAAGTTCTCTAAGTGGTGCTGTCCTAGCTGAAAATGATTTTAGCTACAGAATTCTATCTCCAAACATGGAGGATTTTAGTGTATTAATGGCCCCTACTCCAGAAGAAAATGAGAAGGATTTAAATGAGATTGACTGGGATCAGTTGAATATTGATTTTTCTTCTCTTCAAAATGACTCAATTAAATTGCCACAAGAAGACCATGTTCAGCAAGGGAAAAGAGTTATTAGTGGTACTGCTATATTTGGATTTCAGAATCATGATAAATCATTTCAGTTGCCAACTGCAGATTTAACTTCTCGAAATCTTGATGGGCCTATATTAGATGCAAATTCTATTGACCAAAATGATGTGAATAAATTAATAAAACAACAAGAAGAATTAAGACTTGCTTTAGATCAACAGAAGGAAGCCAATAAAAAATTAGAAGATGCATTAAGCAAAATTCAAAGAAAACAATATGGTGATATCTCTCCAGATCTAAAAAAGAATAATTTGATGTTTGCTTCTTATAATAATGAGAATACTTTAAATGATGTAGAACAACTTTTCAATATCAGTACTGATGAACTATTGGAATCTCCTACTAAAAAACAAAAAAGAAACTCTCAGAATAATTCACAGGAAGCCGTTCCATCTAACTATAGAAAATCAAGTAGTACCATAAGAAAGATGGGTAGTCTATTTGAAGAACTGAATGTTGGAATGAAAAAAGACTTAAACAGTAACACCAGTATGTTACATAAAAGTAATTCAAATATTGTTACGTACCACAACCACTTGATATCACCTGCACTTTCTAATCAATTCAGTCCTCGGAATGCAAATATGGAGTTAAGTGAATCAATTTCAGGAGAACTAATAGAAGAACCTTCAATTCGAAGACCATCAAATTCAATTGTATTAGGTTTAGGTTTACATTCTGATAAAACTTCATCCGTAAACGTCATGACAACAATTCCTGGTTCAACTTCAAATAGTCCAATAAAAAGTTCAAGTCCAATTAAACAATCTAATGATGTTAATAACAAAGAGTTAAGTTATATGAAAAAATTTAGTTTAAATACCAAGATCAATTTATCTCCTAAAGATAGTTCAAATACAAAGGAAATTAGCAAATCCCCAGTTATCAGTAATTCAGAAATGAGAAGCAGTGTTAATAGTTCACCATCTCCTATTCTAAAATCTCAGGGACAGTTTGAAGGGAAAGCTCCTCAATTTCAATTGAATTTGATTAATACTAATGGTCCAGATAATATGAGTCCTTTGAAAATTACTAGAAAATTAACAACTCTACCAAGAGGCTCCATTGATGTATATGTTAAAGAGTTGGAAAATAAGCACTTTGAATGTTTATATCCCGGTTGTGGAAAAAACTTCAAAAGAAGGTACAATGTAAGATCACATATTCAAACACATTTGGAAGATAGGCCATACAGGTGTGATTTTCGAGGTTGTGATAAAGGATTTGTGAGAAATCATGATTTAATAAGGCACAAAAAATGTCATTCAGAAAAATCATATGCATGCCCATGTGGTAAGAAATTTAACCGTGAAGATGCATTAATTGTTCATAGATGTAGAATGATTTGTATTGGTGGTAAAAAATATGATAATGTTATAATTAAAAGGTCACCAAGAAAACGTGGAAGACCAAGAAAGAATGAATCATCACAAACTGCTGAAAATAAAGACAGTCCTACCAATAGTTCAAATAGGTCCAGTGATGATGACAACAACAAAAAAGAGATTCAAGGGAAATTAAACTTTGAGGATAATAATAATGCTTTCTTAAGTAACACTTCTGACTTCAACATAGCATCTACATTATTAATATCATCAGAGGGAATTGTGGATATAGAAGATGCAGGATCACATGGCTACGGTAACACAGAATTTCAATTCGATTTATAAGGATACCCATATATAATGAATTATTTAAATAATTATTTGAATAGAGAAACAATAAACTCAACAATTTTATTAATATATATAAATTAAGATATAAGAGCTTAATCAATTATATAATCATTTTTTTTATTATACATTTATCTTTTCTAAAGATTCTTATGCTAATGTTCCAAAAATTCTCTTTTTGGATATTTTCTCCTCTTGTTTCTTTTGATCTTCTTCATCAATAAACTCGTAATTATGTTTTAACTTCCATTGTTGTTTGATAAATTTAAGACCTTGGATATTGAAACCTAAATCATCTTCATTAGCTTTCAATGATGTTCTCAATTTGTCTTTTACACTTATCAACTGCGTTTTTAAAGCGTCATTTCTTTGGGACACCAATTCTTTATGATTAGCTTTTACGATAAAAAACAAATTCTTACATATCAGAGCTAGATTATGGTTTAGCAGCTCTTTGTCATCCATTGCAATATCAATAAACTTCAAAAACTTTAGCACATATGAAAATGGCATCACTAATAAAGCATCTTCAAGTTGCGAAGGCTTGATTTTTACCAACGTATCCATGATATATTGATCTGGTCTTCTATTAATTGCAAGTAGTATTGCGTTACCTTGAGGTTTTACAGGTGGTTCTCCAGACTTTTTCTTCTCCCATATTTTATATTCTTTATCATAGTTCTCAAAAGCCTCTATCTCCGAAAAACCCAATTCTAAGGCTTCTATCAATCTTTCACCAGCTTTTAAAGATTCCATTGTTTGGTTACGAACACTAGTTGATTCATCCAAACCTTCTGTTTCTATATCATTTTTAAAAGCAGCATCTCCAGCACCTTCTTCAAGTGAAGTCAATAAAGTTTCTTCGTATTGTTCTTCTAATTCCTTCTCCCTTTCTTCTTCTAAAAATACTTGATCGTCTGTTTCTTTCCACACTCTTAAACTGTGATCGTGAGATGATGAAACTACAGTGGTACCATCATTAGTAATTGCTAAAGACCACACTTCACTTTGGTGAGCAGCAAGTTTTTGCACACATTCAAATTTATCACCATCCCAATATTTAACTAAACCATCCTTTGAAGAACTGAAAAAATTATGGGACTCCGGTAAGAAACGTACATTCATAATTGAATCTTGGTGAGCAAACAAAGATTTGTGACAATCACCAAAGTCTAAACCCCATATTTTGATATTTTTATCAGCTGAAGAAGTTATAATCAATTTTGAATCAAAAGAAATATCGATAGATAATACTGGTAATTTATGACCGTATAAACTCAAAAAGAATTTCATAGAATCTAGGAAGAAAACCTTAACTGTGTTGTCCAATAATGAAACTGCTAAGAATCTATCTTCAGGTGAAATTTTGATACTTAAAATATCATCATTCAATTCCAGGGTAGTGTCGTGGATCAATTTCATTGTTGGTGAATATTTATCAGATGTACCTTGTACCAATTCTTGTTCAATTGAGAAATTCCAGAATTTAATAGATTTGTCTGCTGAACCTGTGACCAATCTTTTACCATCTTGAGTTATATCTAATGACCAAATAGCAGCATCATGAGCATCGTCGATATTTTCTATGATAGTCGATGTAACTAAATCAAACAATTGTATTTGACCTTCTCTTGTACCGATAACAACCAAAGTACCACTAGGTAAAAATTTACAAGTTAAAGCATAGCCACATTCAAATGTTCTTATACATGATTCTGTTTTTAAATTCCAAATCTTCAATAATCCATTTGAAGCGGTTGCTAATAATTTATTGTCATCACTGATGTCAATGGAACGAATATCTGTTCTGTGACCCTTCTGTTCAATTGTGTAAAGTTTTGATGGAACTGCATTTTTTGGTAATCTTTTTTCATAAGGAATGGAATAGTATTCAATGGTATTACTAGCAGTTGATACAACAAGTTCTATCTTTGAGTTTGAAGTAACGGACCATGATACAGCTCCTACCTTGTATGCAGATTTAACGACCTGGAACGGTTGTAAAATTAAAGATACATAAGAATCTCTAAAGTTTTGTTGAATTTCATCATCAGTATTACCTTTCTCTTTTAATCTTTTTTCTCTTTTTTTCAATGCTCTTGAGATTTCATCCTGTTTTCTTATTCTAAATATTTCCACTGTTTTATCAGCATTTTGAATGTAAAAAAATGTAGTATCATCGGAAGTGGTTCTAAAGCTCAGATAAAGACCTCTTTGTTTACTTTGTTTATCATAAGATCCCTTTTCGATAATCTTAGATCCATTTTCCTTTGTTAAATCTAAATTCCAAACTTTAATCTGAGAATCAGTACCAGTTGTGATTATTAAATCTTTATGTACTCCCAAAGCCCAGCATTCACCAGTTTGAGCTATATGAGTTTCAATACATTGTTGGGTCTTTAAGTCCCATATTTTAATCAAACCATCTTTTGCTGTACTTACTAACCAATCTTCACCTTCACACCAAATGCCTGTAATAGCATCCTTATGTGAACGTAATTTGAATAAACCAACTTCACTAACCAAATCCCACATAATAATATTAGAATCTCTAGAACCTGACATCAATCTTGTACCAGTTGAATCAAATTTTAGAATTGTAATACCAGATTTATGACCACTGAAACTTAATAAAACAGTTTTCGACATCAAATCCCAAATCTTTATAACACCATCAGAATAACCAGCAGCTAATAAATTAGTCTCATTATGATGTTCTAAATAAGTCACTTCAGCAGGTTTTGTTGATTTAACATCAATTGATCCAGGTGGTAAACCGTCAGTTAATGTAGACACTAATTCGCCAGTTTTAATATCCCATATATTTATATTTTCTAAAGCACCAGTTATAACTTGACCAACGCTGTTTTTCTTGCTATCAGTTGATGGAATCCATACATTATTACTATTAGTACTAATGATACCAAATACAGAAGATTGTTCAAAACGTTGATAAGATTTTACCATTTCTATTATCGTCTGAAGTTAAAGAAGATAAATCGGTTAAAACTCTACTGCAAAATTGAATAAAATTGACACAATAGGAGGTTTTGATATTGAAAAATACAATGTAATGGTTGACTTATCGATATAACTAATACTATTTTAATATATCATGATTTTTATCTTTAAGTATTTCATTATCTTGGTTCAAGTGGAAGCCTTCAGCTCATCGCAAGCTCATCGCTAAGCTTAAAATTTTTCAATCCGCATGATTCGTTTTAAATGATATTGAAGTGTCAGGAATTAGAGATGTCACAATATATATAACAAATAGCTACTTTAAACCAATACTGCAACTATAATTTATTCTTCTATTTGCTTATAAAGTCTAAAATTATCAAAGCTTTCGTTTAATAACACTTAAAATCTTAAAAGAACAATATTTAAATTCAAGTCGAATTAGTTTATATTTAGGTCCTTTGATATAAAATTGTATCGTCAAGCAACTAGACATTAAAGTTGCTCTTATGTATCTTTTATTATAAACAATCTTTATCTATTCGAAATTCTAAATAGATATAAATGACCAAGAATGTGAATATAAATTAAGACATCCTATTAATCTTCATCTATTACACCTTCCCTAAATCTTCTAAAAATTCATAATATTCATCTATTATATATGGCCACGCATCCATTGGATCATAATCATCTTTCAGTTCCTTTAATGTTGGGTATTTTTTGAAGAATTCTAAAATCATTTGCCACTCATCTTTAGTTAGTGACGTTTTGTTACTTTGCTTTATGAAATCAGTCCAATTCTCTGTTTGTTCTGTTGAAATATGAAGTGGATATTGTTTATTGAAAAACAAGTTCCAGTATTCTATAGCAGTTTCAATCATGACTTGTTTTTGTTTCGATTCAGAAATCAATAAGAAGGCATACTTATATATATACGTAAAATAATTCAAATCCAAATGAAGTTTCTCATCAAGTCCACTAAGTTCAATTTTCATTTGTTCAATAGTTGAACAGTTTTTCTCGAACCAGGAATCTAAAAACTGGTTTCTTGTTATGGGTTCCACCAAATTCTTACAATTCATTAAATTTCCTAGGCACAATGTAATCAAATCTTCTAGTTCATAACCCAGATCTTCAATAAATTTCATAAGTCCCTCTGCATCAATACCTTCCAACCCCTCATCAACACTGCTATATCTATCAAAAAGAGAAACTAACTCCTGAGGATACTTCCTTGAAACTTCATTGACAAATCCACCTAATTCTTGGTCATAATATTCATTCAAAGCATAATTCAAATCCCAATTATTACTATTTAAATATTGATTGGCCAGTTTATCAGTGCAGTTTGTAAGTTGTTGAAACTCTTTTACTTTCAGTGATTTTTGTGACTAAATTAAACAAAAGAAGATGTAAAGCTTAACCCAGTAAAGATAATGTATTAAATATTCTTTTTGTTAGTAACGATGAATTAAACAACATGAAAAATTTGGTAGTTAAAATTCTCTTCCATACCATTATTATCAGCACAATATTGGAAACAGATTTAATACGCTGGAATCTGAATCACAGGCTCCCATTAGTTGGTTTTATTAAACACTTTTGTATTTATTCATTAGTCTTAGAAGAAACCTTTAAATAGTTTTACTTGTATTTAAAAAGTTAGGTTACCTAAAATTTCAAAGGAGCCGATGGGCATTGAAATCAAAAATACACACAAACATAATACATACACAAGTAAATAAATAAGGCACTTAAGGTTTTAAAGATGGAAACTTATTGATTAAATGATTGGGATAGATATTGACAAAATAAACTGTGATAATACTAACTTAGCTTTACTATTGTTATTATAGATATCAGTATTCTTATCTTCATATACTGAAGATGCAACAATCAGAATTGCAATCAAGTTTAGAGAACATTTATCAACAATTGGAATCAAGAACTCATGGTGCTTCAGATGATATCAATTCATTATTAGAGTGGTTAAATCCCAATGATATGAACAGCAACCATCAATTAAAACCACCTACAATTCGATTGAAAAATATTATCAAGAAATTTGTCAGTGATGTGAACATTGTCGGTAATGTAGAAATGCTGGAATCTTTGCGTAGTATTCTTCGTTACTATTATATCTACCAACTCCGAATAAATTATTTTGCTAATTTTAATTCGATCATTACTTTTAAAGACATGGTAAGGTTGGAGAAATTTTATGAATATCCTCTTCAACATGTGCCCATATTTGATAATTACAATTATGAATGGGAGAACGAGTTAAATAAATTGAGACATTATTTGGTAACTTCAAATATGATCTACAGGAAAAACTTAATTAGTAGGTTACAAAAACTTATATCTGAAGATGATTTTGATTTAGCCCAACAAATAATCAATTGGATTAATGAAACAAATTCAAGTGCTTTATCTTCCAAAGAAATCATTCTGAATTCTATGTTAGATAAAATCAGTGATTATGCTGAAAAACAAATGAGTAATTCTTGGAGTCAGAGATTTCTAATCATGGAAACATATAATAAGTTTATTACTAAATATTGGAACTCCTTTACGATATTATTAGATTGTGCGGAAGATGACCATGAAACTACTAAAACACTTTACAAATATTTTGAAAAACAATTTCTCAGAATTAAATCTAAAGAAATTTTTGATATATGTTCTGTAAATTATCCTGATTCGAGACCAACAATAATGGAACTTCGAGGTTTGTTATCACAAACAAAAAATTCTAGTAGTTTACTAATTAGATTACTATCTGAATTCCATATTAGAGTACTAAATCCAAGTATTCCAACTTGTACTATCCTTCTTTCATATGTTAAAACAGTCAAAGCCCTTTTAACATTGGATCCCACTAGTCGTTATTTGCAGTCTTTTACCTCATTTGTCAACCCATTCCTTCAACAAAGGAATGATTTGATTCATATTTTATTATTTTCTATTTTAAACTTACAGGAAGATGATTTACAAATAAAATCTACATACGGAGGAGCTCATAGACCCCTAGAATTATTATCAGAGGAATTGAGGGAACCAAATTTTGGCATTGAAACAAGTTTGTCTGATATTAACCTTTCAGAAGAAGCCAATACTGGATCTGTTGATAATACCAAAACTATTAATACATTGAATACAGAAAATTCCCAACTATTATACAGTCAAGTTTTGAATAGGGCACTTACTTGGTTACCAGAATCTAAATTGGTTCCATCTAATAAATCGAATAAACTATTAAGAAAAAAAAATCTTTTGGATATATTGTTTGAAATATTCGAAGACCATGAGTTATTTGTGAAAAAATTTGTTGAATTATTGAAAAGTAAATTATTTATCACAAAAGGGTATTCTTTAGATGGATCCTGGCTTCAGTGCCTGAGATTATTTAAGAACAAAATTTCCCCCAATTCGATAGATAGTGCAACTGCACCAACCAATTTAGAGAGTTTAACCGGCAATAATAATAATTTTTACATGAATAATATAGATGTGATGTTATGGGATATGAAATTTAGCAAAAAATTGAATGATCAGATGCATTTAATAGAAGGCTTAGACAAGAGAATCCAAATTAAAATAATTTCATTATTATATTGGCAACATGAAGCGAAGAACCAAAAGATTGGTGCAGTATATGATATATTAGCTAAAATGGATCATAACCTGACCACACAATTAGAAAAATACGTTACGTTATATTCTAAATTAAAGCCTGGGAGGACATTGAATTTGTTGAAAGATCATGGATCTATTGATATAGATTTTGAATTTGAAGACAATAGAACAGTTCGTTGTGAATGTAATCTTCAAGAATATATAGCCATCTGTCCCTTTATGGCTATCAACAGAAAATCAACATACAGTTTGGATGATCTTTTAGAAGTTACTACCTTTGAACCAGAGGTGTTAAAAAAAGCATTGAAATTTTGGCTGGACCAAAAAGTTTTATATTTTGATGGTTTGCATTATAGACCTTTGGAATACTTAGCAAAACCTGAAGTTATTGTAGAAGAAATGGATATGGGAAACATATTAACCGGTGGAACTGATAAATCGGATTCAACCAATGTGTCTATTATGGTAGATCCAACTAATGATGCAATAACCAGGAGAGGTAAACTAATGGATGCAAGGACCACCAGGTTACTCCCAAATGATATAATGAAAATTAAAGAGAATGTTTTAAGCATATTGTCCAATATGGGTGCCCTAAGTCTCGAGAAAACTTACAATGTGTTAAAAGCTACAACCCATAATATAAATAACATACACACTTTGTCTATAGATGACTTGGAAAGTGTAATGACAACTCTGATTGATGAAAAAAAAATACTTTGCTTACCAAATGGTTACTACAAATTATTCAGCTGAAACAAAGTTATCAATGTATGTAAACAAGTTTGAGTCCCTAATCCAGCAACATTGGTAGTTTCAAACAGAATGTCTTTTAACTTAGTTAGCATGTACATAATATATACATGTAGACTGTATTAGTAATAGTAAATCTTTTGGCAATTTATAGGAAAGTACTAATAAAACCGGATAATTCTTCAAATCAAATCTCCCCCTCTTCAATATTTATTTAATCATTTTACGCTCTTTTGATGGTGGCTAATGCTAAAATAAACCAAATCTAGAAAAATTTATTCACAAATTTGTCAATATCCGGTTAGTTCAGTTGTTAAAATTTTATTTCAATCTGAGATCGGAATAATTTGAACTGAATTGAGTATTTTTTACGAACATTTTTCAACCCGTAATGCTAATATTCTTAGTATAACCGGAAAAAGGTCAAAGAAATTATTATTTTACCGTTCAAATAATTCAGATCTGACTGTACAAACTATGTGAAAATTCTTCAATTTTTTCTGTGTTGAGATCTCTCAGCCAAAATTTCAGATCTCACGGCAAAAGCATTCCAGATCTCACGGAATAAAAAACGTTAGACTTTTTACAAAAAATAAATTGGTACTTCCACTGAAATATTTGCTTGTCTGTAGTATTTCAAAATAGACAATAGTGTTCAATTGTGCATATACTATATTTTTTTTGAAATTTGAGTCTTTTAAGAGTTCATAATTTTTAGTACTAAGTACATGCGGTTTTTTTGCCTTATTAATATAAATTCAAAGCAAGAAACTTTAATGCCACACGATAGACGAGCAAGACTGCACTAAGAAGGTTTGGCTAATGACTTTAATGGAATACAAATTGTAATTTATTGTAATGTATAGTTGGTTGAGAAAAGACATGTTGTAGTTTTTTACATGTACATTTTTATTGTGAAAATGAATTTGAACTTGAGAGGTAATAATTATGTACTTTATTTAATGAAATACAAGGGTAAGTTTTGTATTATAATATATCATGTTATGTAAACTCCAGTTGCAATATTAATGTTAAAATGAAGGTTACAAAAATAAACAATATAGAGTATGTTTTTTTAATTTTATTATGCTGATATTGACAACTATAACCTTGAAAAGTGGTAAAAATATATTCTGGAAAACGAAGACCCCAGAACAAGGTTTATACCAGAGTTCGAAACCGACTACGTAATTGAGCTATGTTGGAACAACTCCTGGTAACACTGGAATACATCGTTGCTAATTTAAATTTTGCAATTACTCAATATAGTATAAATACACATAGACACTTTATGATTCATTATGAATAGTCAATCATTTAAATGCACAAAGAATGAAAGGACATGTAAAATGCAAACCTTGTCCACTCTCAAACAATAATTTGCTTTATGAATAATTGTCTTTTACAAAATTACTAAATTGAATGTCTATACATACCGATATAGTAATTTTGAATTTTCTATTAAAAACAATTAACCCATTAATCAACCATATTATAATAGTAAAATATCTAAATCTCAAACATTCCGTTTCACTCCTCTACTCCTAGACAGATGTCTCTATTTCCCTCTAAGATTTGATGGTACTACTTCAAACGGATCCAAAAATTCCTAATCCATTCAACTCTTGCCCCGTTTTAAGTATCCATCATTTCATTATAAATCTCGTCGGAACTCAATCCGTTTTGTCTTTTGTCATGTAAGTATTTTTTTTGCTGAAAATGGAATTAAAACCAAATCCAATTAATTTAAGACAAATTTTTACCTTTGGACAAAAAAAACAAGCCTCAGTAAAATAATAAAGTAAAATAGATGCAAGCAACATTCAATGCTTGTACTTGTACATTCAAAAAGTAGCGAATGTGTACTTATAAGCACTTTTGAAAATGCAACAGAGTACACTAAGACGGAAGTTCTTTTTTCACAACTAGATCTCTTGGTAATATGTACATGATTTTGGTTTGTCCTATATATTAAAACATAAAGGTAGACCCTACCCATTACTTTGCCTGCACAATGAATAATTTAGCAGCTGTCAAGATTGAAATATTTGTTGAATTCTCAAACTTGTCTTGACATTTTTGTATTTTGCATATCGAGATCTCTCTTTCCTAAAATGGATATTACGAAGAGATCTGTGTATGAAAAAAAATCTAATTTCAATTTTTTTGCTGAAGTTATCAATGCGGGAGACGGAACTCATATCCAAATCAGGTAATGCCACTTAAATCTTTGCAGAAAAAAATCAATTGAAAGCAACGTAATTAATAATTGCTTGAACTTCCTTATTGGGAAAATGTCTGGAACCTAGTTCTCTCTACGAGATTGGTGTTAGATCTTGAATTTTATATTAATTACTTATATTCGTAATGGTTAATTTGTGAAGATTGAAGACAAAGTACTAGAACATGAATGCATTTGGACAAAAAATGTGAGTTTTGTTTTTTGAGACATTCCGATTATCAATATTTATTTATATTAAACATTAGACGGAATTGAATAAGGATACTTTCCATCTGGATATGCTACATATATAAAGTTAATACATGAAAGTACAATAGCCTTTGTGGTAATAATTTCAATCGATAAGTTTATTCTTTGGACTGAATTCATTGCCAACTTTTATTAGTAAATATCACGGAACCTGTATTATTCGGAACCTTAACGGTGTAAATTGAAACAGAAAGCATTATATTAAAATTAATTCCGCCTGCTAGTTAATTTTTTGATATTATTATAGGCTTATATGTAACTGTATCCGAGCATTTCCTTAATTTTGAATCTTGATGCTGGATAGACATGTCTTTGCTTACAGCCAGTACATCTTACTCCAGCCAAAATGTATCAGGTGTATTAAACAAGTAATTTTAAGGATACTAATTGAGATTCCGTCGTTATGTAAATGTACTGGTTTACCTATTAGTATCTTTATCATTGTTTGTTGGTATGCCGTACTTTCCTATTATCAGATATATTTCCGACGTGAGATCCTGAATTAATTAAAATGAAGAGTTTTACTAAGTACAAAATTGTTGACTTTTTAAAATTGTATATTTTTATTAGTTTTTTCAGGTACATTATATATCAGAAACTTGTACACACTTTCTTAGTGACATTAGGACATGCCTAGTTGGTGATGTTTACAGGTTGACTCGTGAACAAAAAAAACGCAAAGGGAGTATACATGGAGTAGGCAATTAATAAATGAATATATATATATATATATAAATATAGCATGGTCTTTTGTCAACAGCTATTATTTAAAAATTTAATGGCAAGTTTTTCCCTTACACCCAAGGTAACTGAATAATAAAACTATCACAACTGTAGTGAAAAGATGAGGCTAAGAATATATACATTTTTTTTTAATTTTGTGCAACCTCATCGGCGCCAGGGACGAAGAGATGGAGTTGAGTGTTGATACTGCTTTCAAAGTAGAATTTAACAAAACTCAATTAATATCTGGAAAGCAATATAGTTCACTTACGTTATCCAATCGTGAAACCTTCTATACGACTGATATATCTGTCGGTACTCCAGCGCAAAACATAACCGTTTTAATTGATACAGGATCTTCCGATTTATGGATTGTTGGTAAAGATGACGTAAATTGTCCAAAAAGAGCCGATGGTTCGTGAAAGTGTGAAACTTATGGTTTTTTCTCTATATCTGATTCTGACACTTTTACAAAAAAAGATACTGAATTCGAAATTGATTATGCAGGTGGTGACTGCGTTAAAGGTGTTTGGGGCCAAGCTAAAATTACCGTTGGTGATATCGATGTAACAGGGCTCTCATTTGGCGTTGCTAATCAAACAAATTCTTTATCTGGCATCTTAGGTGTTGGGTTACCAGATATTGAATCAACCAATGTTGGTGAAATATCTCACTATGAAAACGATAACCTTTCAATTATAATGAAAAAGAAAGGAATTATATTTCATAGAGGTTATTCCATCTATTTACAAAATGAGAAAGGGAGCCAAGGTACATTCTTATTTCGGTGCCGTTGATTATTCCAAATACACTGTTACTCTGTACAAAATTCCTCTGGTCAACATCTGCAAAGATGCTGGCTTCACTCTTCTACCAATATTCCATTTCACTTTACAAGGTCTAGGTTTATCTAGAAAAGATCAAAATAATAAAACAATTACTATGACTAAAATACCTGCCTTGATTGATACTGGATCCACTATTACTGATGGTCCTGTTGATTTATACAATCTAATTTTGGAAAGTTTGGGTACTTCATACAATGAACTACAATGATAATACCTTTGAATGTCCTGGTGAAGCTGTTAAGCTTGTTTTCAATTTTGGAGGTTTTATCATAGATATTCCAATGTCTAACTTTGTGACATCTAAAAGTGTTAACGTTTGTGCTCTCAATATTGCCAAAAGGCCAAAAGGTGATAACAATATCATTCTGGGTGATGACTTCTTACGCAGCGTTTATTCAGTTTTCGACTTAGAAAATAGATAAATTGCTTTAGCTATGGCAAACTTCAATGAAAGTGCTTCGAACAATACAAAAAATACTATCGAACTAATGAACGGTAGTATTCCAGGCGCAGTAGATGCACCTCTATACAACCAAACATGGACCACATACAAACAGATAAATAACAGTGGCGATATATTCAATACTTCAAGCGCTATTTCCAAAAAGCTTAATAATGCCACCGATATTAACCATAACTACCTTAACGCCAACCAAGGATTGAGCTTATCAATAACTAAAAGACAAACTAATACTCTTACAACTAGAGTTGTCGCTACCTCTTCTGCTGATACTGTCGCAGGTGCTACTTCAACCAATTATATCAGAGCTCAAGAAAACAGTGGGTCTAACATTAATAAAACACATAAGTTATTCGTAGGTTCCTTTTTGGCAGTTATATCTTTACTTTAATTGCTACCTATTTGCAAACTCTATAGATTTTTTAATAATATTCATCCAGTAGACTTATAGAATAGTTTATAATATACCTAATTCAAATATACCAAGTTCCTTAATCGAATTAAATTGTAATTATACCGGACTTTATCATCAAAGTTCATAATAATTACTCAAGAGAGGGAGGGGTACCTTAAATAATTGCTTCTAAAGATTATGACATTTACTCCTTACAACAGTTATTATGAAATTGCTTACAAAAAAGAAACTCAATTAAATTATGTACCTTATTATATGTATATGAAGTATATTCAAGAAATACAGGTCAGCAATTCTATATAATATCTAAAATGTGAGTTAGTTCGATGACTATCGAACTTCTTCATATTTCATCATTGTTCGTTATATTATATGTTTCTACTTGACTTCTCCTTCAGCGGTTATATCACTTTCTCCGCTTCAGAAATCTCCCTACCAGAAAAATCTTGGTTGCCATATTTTTATTGCACAATCTTTTAAGATTCCTGAAAAGGAAATTTACACCTGTAAATTACCAGAGAGAGTTATTGCCGGATCTTACTTTATCCGTTACGTTCCGTTTCTGCCTCGAGATACCCCGGTTAATTGACCTACCAGATCACTCGGCGCTTGATTATCGATCAAAAAAAGTAAAGCAAGATTCTGTGTAATTGCTGGCTACGGCGTTTATCTACCTAACATACAATCCAACCCGAATTTTGTCTTGCGCGAGATCTTCCTGAGATCTTAAATATTTTTACGATTAATAAATTTTTTTGAATTGCTCTTGCCTAATTTGTTAGTATATCTCTTGTCAGGTAAAATGCCTAGACTTTTTTAGAAAATGGTTGTAACCTAAATCGGATACCCCATTACCTGAAGGCGAGGTTAAGGTTTTATTTATTTTATGAGGTCTCAAGACTCAATTGTGATATTATCTCAACATACTATATGACTACTAAGATCTTGGAGGGCCGATGAGATGGGACTAGCTCTTGAACCATATCCATTGACGGACAAGAAATACTCTTTTTATTCTATTGTTCGGAGCTCCGTTTCTTAATTGAACTTCTGTTTGTCACGACTTCGATAAGGTTACATTCTTTTTAAAATGGAATAATACAAAAAAACAGTTATTTTCATTTCAGTTCTTTGGGAGAGTAAAAAAACGAACCTCATACTGAAGGACAATTGAGAATAAAAATATCGCTCTTTATCCAAAATTTTAAAATACTCCAATAAAAAGAAACTTTTTACCTAGTGACAGAAGATTCGAAAGTCTGTTACTAAAGGTTGCAAAGGTTACGTTGGACTAGAAATTGTTTATTAAATGTCCGTAAAATAAGGCAAATATATTACTCACAACGCACGCTGCTTCTTTTTATGAATATAGAAGACCATAATCATGACAACGATAGTAACTGTGTTTCATCAGGTCAAAAATGTTTCATGTTTCCTATGAAATCCGAAGCAATTGAAGAAATGTTCAAATGAGAGAAATAACCAAATTGCAATTGAAATTTCTTTAACTCGCAAAATTCCCAGTTTTTTACAAGAATTTTAAGACAAAACAAGAACAGTAAACCAACTCTAATTGGCGTGGATCCAAAACGTAAGATTATAATGAACTAATTTTAAAAGTTGCACCACACATTCGTATCCAATATTTTTTCCTCTAAAACACTATCATAGTTTATCAAACTCTTGTACTTCCCAAGAATTCGTACTTTCATCTTAAAAATTCAATAATTACAACTATCGTCCGACCCATCACTTTCTAAACTATTATCAATTCCACCCACACAAATAACACAATCATTTACACATTAAAATTAAACCCACAATTACATACCCAATTCATAATCATTGAGATCCAAACAATCAAGCATGCGTGGACACATACTCACTGAACAGGCACTTTCTCACCTATATATCTCCATTCATACTTAACAACGTGGTAAGAATATCCAGCCATACTAAATACATTGAAATTTGTAATTTGAAACCACTCTATCAACACTATATACAATTTACGCAATACCATCAACCTACTCCACTCCATCTTGCACCATATCCAATATATTAAACAAACCTGTCCGTTCCGTATTTGGACAAAACCAAGTAAGAAAAATGTACTGGGACATTTGTCCAATTGAAAAAGTTTCTTTTTTATGTCTGAAAAAGTCCAATGACAAATTCACCATCTGAGCCGTTTTTTTCAAACATTTCCAAACGCAGAATTTTCCAATTAAGTACATTTCTGGTACTTTTTATCTTGCAGTCCTGTGCTTGCATCCATACAACCAGTCATCATTCCTACGATGTTTTCTGGTTTTATAAGCAATTTGAACATTAAAATGTAAGCCAGTAAAAACATCTTAGAATGTTTTTACTGGCTTATATCCCATCTTGTATCCGCATAGACACATATATGACCCAATGGGTTGTATGGTAGGTTTTAATCTCAGTTCAGATTCAAAAGCTGTGGTTTCAAGATCCCATTGTCCAGTTGGTATGAGATATTTGTAGGCATGATTTAGTTTAGAATTGAGGTAGTGTACTTTATTAAATTTCCTGAATAGGAGAGACACTTTTACAGAGTTTAATTAACAATTTTTTATGACTTGTCTTTGGTGAGAGCTGATATTATTAAGGAAGGACAGTTGTTGAATAAGCAAGATTTTTTTGGATCGAGATCTTGTGTCTATGTCTTGTCAAAAGTTACCTAAAATTGCAAAGATAAAGGTTAAAGGTCCGGCTTCCTTGAAGCAAGTACAAATGAGTAAATTTCCTATTTTGTAGACAGTCCTTCCGTACCATATGTCTTTATCCGTTGTTATGATCTAAATGTCTACTTGCTTCAGATCGAAATCTGGGTGAGTATTTGCTGGGCAATGTAGGAGGAAAGTGAAGCGTCTTGTGATTCTAAATTAAAGACAATCCACAAACGACAGCTATTAGTTGATGAAATGTCTAATAATTGTAATAAAGTTATATGTCTACAACACACCACAATTTGTCATGATTATTAAGTTTCGATGAGTTTATGAATTTTGAAAACATATATAAAGGATAAGGGTTTGATATAATTTCAAAAATATTTATTCTAATTCCAATTCTAATTTAATTTATTTAATTTATAAATTAAAATCATAAAAGACCAAACAAAACAACAGTTTAAGTACACTAAAACAATATTCAAATACAATGGTCTCTCTACTTACGCTAGCTTTGTTGTTCTCTCAAGCTGTCAGCACGATCGCTGAACCAAGAAAAATTGGACCAAAGAAAGCCTACATTATTCCATTCAAGAAGTTATACGCTGATTCCGCTAATGAATTAGACTTCAACTCCGAAAACTCTGAAGATAAAATTGTTAAAAGAGACAATGAATTAATTACATTAACTAACAGAGGTACCTTCTACTCTACTGATATTACTATTGGTACCCCAGGTCAATCAATGGCGGTTTTAATTGATACCGGTTCTTCTGATTTATGGGTTGTTGGTCACGACAACTTAGATTGTCCTTTAGCTTCTGATGGTTCTTTCAACTGTGAGAGATTTGGTTCATTCTCTATTTCAAAATCTTCTACCTTCACTAAAAATGACACTGAATTTTATATTGGTTATGCAAGTGGTAATGACTGTGTCGGTTCTTGGGGTCAAGATTCTTTAACTATTGGTAACTTGGATGCTACTGGTCTGTCCTTCGGTGTTGTTAGGAAAACAAAAGCTTCTGTTGGTATTTTAGGTGTCGGTTTACCAGATATTGAAACCACCAAGGTCGGTAAATATGGTCATTATCAATACGATAACTTTCCAATTGTTATGAAAAATAAAGGTTACATCGAACATCAAGGTTACTCCATCTACTTAGATTCCGCTTCTAGTACCTATGGTCAATTCTTACTTGGTGCTGTTGATAATTCCAAATACACTGGTACTTTATTCAAAATTCCATTAATTAATGTTTACAAAAGTTATGGTTTCACTAAACCTGGTGATTTCCACGTTACCTTAAATGGTTTAGGTTATATTGACAATCAAAACAAGAAAACTACACTCACTACCACTAAGCTTGCTGTTGTCATCGACACTGGTTCTACTGTCACTGGTTTCCCATCCGATGTTTACAACTTAATCTTAAACGGTTTAAATGCTCAGTACGACTTCAGTTACGGTACCTATTCTTTTGAATGTCCAACTGATGACTCTAAGTTAGTCTTCAACTTCGGTGGTATGAACTTAGAACTTCCAATGTCAAACTTCGTCAACTTCAAAACTGATTCTGTCTGTACTATGAGAGCTGCTTCAAGATCTGACACAACTTTTATTCTTGGTGACGACTTCTTACGTAGTGTTTATGTTGCTTTTGACTTAGAAAACAGAGAAATTGCTTTAGCTTTAGCTAACTTTGACAACACCAACGTTAAGAGAGATGATACCATCGATACTATGGTTGATGGTATTCCAAATGCTATAGATGCACCAAATTACCATGATATATGGACTGACTACGAAGCCGTAGTTGATGGTGGTAACATTTTTGGTGATGAAGCTGATGCTCCAACTAGCTCTGCTGTTCCAACTAGCTCTGCCGCTCCAACTAGCTCTGCCACTCCATCCAGCTCTGCCACTCCATCTAGCTCTGCCACTCCATCTAGCTCTGCTGTTCCAACTAGCTCTGCCACTCCATCCAGCTCTGCCACTCCATCTAGCTCTGCTGTTCCAACTAGCTCTGCCACTCCATCCAGCTCTGCTGTTCCAACTAGCTCTGCTGTTCCAACTAGCTCTGCTGTTCCAACTAGCTCTGCCACTCCATCCAGCTCTGCCACTCCATCTAGCTCTGCCACTCCATCTAGCTCTGCTGTTCCAACTAGCTCTGCCACTCCATCTAGCTCTGCCACTCCATCCAGCTCTGCCACTCCATCCAGCTCTGCTGTTCCAACTAGCTCTGCCACTCCATCCAGCTCTGCTGTTCCAACTAGCTCTGCTGTTCCAACTAGCTCTGCCACTCCATCCAGCTCTGCTGTTCCAACTAGCTCTGCTGTTCCAACTAGCTCTGCTGTTCCAACTAGCTCTGCTGTTCCAACTAGCTCTGCCACTCCATCTAGCTCTGCCACTCCATCTAGCTCTGCTGTTCCAACTAGCTCTGCCACTCCATCTAGCTCTGCCACTCCATCTAGCTCTGCTGTTCCAACTAGCTCTGCCACTCCATCCAGCTCTGCTGTTCCAACTAGCTCTGCTGTTCCAACTAGCTCTGCCACTCCATCTAGCTCTGCTGTTCCAACTAGCTCTGCCGCTCCAACTAGCTCTGCTGTTCCAACTAGCTCTGCCACTCCATCCGAGGTTGTTCCAGAAGATGAGATGGTTGAATCTAGCTCTATTGTTCCAACCAGCTCTGTCGTTTCATCTATGAATGTTGGTCAAAATGATACCGCTGCTCAACCTACCTCTGAATCTTCTTCTACCACTGAAACTACTTCTGTCTCTGAAACTACTTCTACCACTGAAATTATTTTTACCACTGAAACTACTTTCACTACTTCCACTACTTCTGTCTCTGAAACTACTTCTACCACTGAAATTATTTCTGTCTCTGAAACTACTTCTACCACTGAAATTATTTCTGTCTCTGAAACTACTCCTGACTCTGAAACTACTTCTACCACTGAAACTACTTCTACCACTGAAACTACTTCTACCACTGAAACTACTTCCACTACTGAAAATTCAGTCACTGCTACTAAGAGTGTTCCAAAAAGCACTCAAATCATCTTTAAGTCAAATAATGATGAAATTACTGCAATTGTAGCCAGTGCTGTCACATCTGCAAGTTACGTCACATCTACAACTTCAAGTGCTCCAAAGCACACCACAATTGATGCTCTTGTTCGTTCCAGTTCCAGTTCCAGTCACAATTCAAAGTCAACCGCAACTTTGGCTGACTATGACAACAGTGCTGTTAACGTCAAATCTGGTTCTTTCCTAACAATTGCTTTCTTTGTTGCTGCTCAATTAATATTCTAAGAAACAACGAAACTTCCCTGAAACATCATCAGGAAGAACAATAATTAGTTTTACGAAATTAAACTTAATATTCACACCTTATAGACGGTATTATTACCACCACAATTTCCTTTCGTCGTTCAAATAAATTGGACTTATAGATTTCTCATTTAATTAAAAACATTACTTTATAGAATATATACATTATTACAATCACTAATAATAAAAAAAATTAATAATAATACTCAATCTGTGTTAAAAAACTTTATAATTGATACATTTTTATATACATCAAATTCTTTTAATTTATTCCTATCAACAAATATATTACGTTGATAAAGAACGTTCTTAAGGTAAAACATGGGTTCATTTTATTAATGGACCGAAATTAGTGTCAATATACAAATTGCGCAGATGCACATTTCACAACTCCTGGATCCAACATGCATCACTTCAGATCTCAACTGATCTCAGATCTGAGATCTAAGATATCATCCTAACAATTCATTGAACAAATCAATTTAATTGACCTGTTTCAAGATAAGATAGACTTTTAATGGATTGGTAGGGGTCGAATACAGTAAAGGTAGAATCATAGGCAGAAATTGAAGATATCAATAAGAGATAAAAGGAGGTTCCTCATTGTTTTCACTAGTTAGTGTGTTGTAGTTTATCAATTGATATTAAATGTAAATTTATATACTGAATCAAGGGATACTTTTAAGGAGTACGTAAAAGTCATTAAATAACAGAGGGTGTGCTAGCATCTTATAAATTTTCATAACACCATTGCTGTTAGTTATAGCAGTTGGTTATATCCACTGACTGTAATAATTTAATGTCAACGACTATAAAATAGCAGAGGTTCTCTGACATACTCTAAACGTCAACTAGCCATACGATAAAAGTGTCACTGATTATGAAAGTAATTTTGGGGCAGTTTGGAGTATTTGAGCAGCCCTTAAAAGTATCAAATCAAGAGCCATCGTAACAATTGACCTTAATCAAGTACCTCAAGATGTTTATCCATAATCCATTTAAACCAGTTAGATAAAGAGAGATGGAAGTTGCGATTCATCGTGTCATTTGCAACTGTAGCACTAATATTTATTGCAGACACCCAATGAAAGTCTACTATAATATCACAATAAATTTAGCTTCGAAGTAATAGCCTCACTACCTCAACAGGTTCCTGTCGTTACACTAGTTTTTATATCTTTAACCAATATCTTTTATATGCCATTGTTAATAGAATAAAGGCTTTTGTGAACATTCTCGTCAACTGTAACATTTTTTTTTTCAAGCGCAATATCGATTTTTAGTTTAATAAAAGTTGATTTCTAATCAAATTGGTACTTGTTAACTGTATTAATTTGATGTTAAATATTAATTCATAAGCTAACAGCTCATTTTCTACCAAACTCAACTGGTATAATAATATTGTGAATTGATAGGGAGTAGGATTAAAGGAAATAATATAGCCAAAAGATAACATAGTCATTAAATTCATTGAACGAGGAATTTGATTAAGCGTACTCAACTCTAGTTTTTCTCTGCACTTTCTATTATACATTCATATTTTAGGATGAGTAGTAATAATAACGAAGAAAATAATCAGACAAACGAGAACAATAATGCTCCTAGTCCAGAACAGACATCCCAACCAACTAGAAACATAACGGTATCAATCCAATACTCCTATCTCTTCCCTAACGGTGCGAGAACAAATGGTCAAGACACAAACAATTTGGCAAGCAACTTACGAGCTGGAACAACTACACAAGCTAGCAATGATTTAGGAACTCTACGTGGCAATGTGAGTGATAGAGGAGTTAATAGTACTATTTCAAGCAATTCTAATGTTGGTGGTACTGGAAGTAACCTAGAAAATGCAGGTGGTATTTCAATGAACACTTTATTAGGAACTGATACGACTCAAAGAGCTCCAGATGGGGCAGTCATACTTTCTTTTAGAGATGTACCCGCTTCTACGTCGCAAGAGAGATTAGATAATATTATATCGATTGCAGCTGAGTTTGCAATTAGAAGATTTAATGATTTACAAGTTCCAACAAGAGCTATCTCGAAAGAGCACTTTGAGACTTTACCGGTACTAAAATTATCTGATATTAAAAACGAAAATGAAAAATCTTGTAGTATTTGTTATGAAGATTTAATTGATGAGCCACAAGTTACTGATAACATTTCTACTAAAAAAAGAAAAAATAATGCTGTTGATGATAATGAGATAAACAGCAAGAAAAAACTTCAAAAAAATGAAAACGGTGAAACAGTGGTCCCAACCACCACTGATACAGATAATGTTTCAACAGCTAATACAGATAATAATAGAAATCCTCAAAGAGAAGATACTTTACAATCAGAGGAAGATACCCCTACTTACCTACATTCTCCTGTTGAGTTACCATGCAAACATATATTTGGAAGGGAATGCTTATATAAGTGGACTAGAGTGCAAAACACTTGCCCTCTTTGTAGGCATATTATTGCAGAAAGTGTACAAAATTCACTTCCATCAACTACAGAGACTAACAATAACGTAAATATGGATGCATTTGAAAGAATTAGACAATTAATATACAATACAAATCCGAATGATTTGATAAATCCTGAAAATGGTTCAAACGGAAGTGCACCAACGTCAGAATCGAACAATAACACAGCTGGTGTTAATAACATACTCCCAGATTCGAACGTTGACGCCACAAATAATAGTCATACAGATACAAATAGTAATCTGAATCCAAATACTAATGTTCAAACTCCCATCTCTGCTTCTCGAATATTATCAGCAGGATTAACTCCATTTTCATTTGGTAATTTGAATTCGGGCGAGTTATCAATGCCTAGGTCAGGGGTTGTCTATTTAAACTCAGGCAATAATTTACCTGATACTGCGGGAATTCCTGCTTCAAACTCCTCGAATAGACAGGTAAACCCAGGAACCAATAGATCTAACATAAGAGATGGTACCACAACGAGTAATCCAACTGATCCTTTTACAAATAATAATAATAATTCAAACACATCAACCCCAAGAGGTTCTGCTACCAGCGGAAACCCTCAAAGGATTAACTGGATTCCTATTCCAATTACATTTATTCAGTTAGACAATTCAGTTGCTTCAGATATTTCTGGTGCTAATGATCAAGCCACCGCAACAGTGGCAGATGATTCAAGGTCCCAAAATGCTGCGATGCCTAACAACTCCCCAAGAACTTCAGATCATAATACCATCCCGGCAGTTACTCAGAGTGATAGACTGAGAAACATACTGGATCATATATTTAACGTTACAGCAGGCGGCAGACCAGTTTCACCAGGTTCTAATATTCCTCAATCCATTTTAAGCAATATAGTTGGAACCAGACCTGTCAATACCGCTCCAGCATCTAATACTGTAAACTCTCATTCTACAAATACAAGTTCCCCTGCTAGCGCCAGTTCTGTAGGAGCTCCAGCTGGAACCAATCGTGCTCAACAAGCCCAGTCTTTCTTGACGAGCTTCTTAAGAATTACTGCATTACCAAGAAGTAGAGTAAGTAACACTTCCGCTTCTGCCACTGCATTACCAACATCAACCAACACGGTAAGTGATAACGCGGAAGCATCAAATACCGAGTTAGAGAGGGAAACTGTACCATTGTTTAATTCCGGCGTAGCCAGTTATAGAGATAGAGATGGCAATGTATCCACATACAATGTGGTTGGTGAAGATCTAACACCTCATAGTAATAATTCATCGGATCAAAATCCGAACAATACCACGAATAATACCTCTGAGAGTAGAGATAACAATTCTAATGAAATCAATGATAGAACTTCGGTCGATCCTGAAACTTGAGGTGATACCAGCAAATATCAATAATTAAATTATTAATATAATTACATTGTTTTTTTGTTTACACATACAATCGAGGTAGGTGGCATCATATCTCTTTGTTTTTAAATTTGCATATAATAAATAGTTATGATCATACACTCACAATACAGCTTCCTCTTTGATATATCAATACCTTGTCACTGCTATCTCAACGGAGTTTCCCTACAAAGTAACTAAAGGGAGAATCATTCCAATAAGGTATTTAAATATGTATTAAGCTATAAATAAGCATCTATATAAAGCATTTCTCATCTATCTGATTAACTCTTCGATATTTCAATGTGCCTTAAAATATTGAAATTTCAATCAAGTTCGCTTAACTACTGAAAAGCTAATATGCAACAACCATATGAGACTTTTAGAAGGGAACAATTCGTTATTTTAGTGAGTCTGACGGTGCATTGGGAACTAAAGAATAACATAGAATTCAGGTTGTAATATTCAATAATATTTGGACAATTTGTTGTTTGATTAATGTTCTTTTATTAGGTATTACAGATTAAGGTAAAAAAAACCAGATTCAATATAACGTTTTTTAAGAGGAATAATTGAAAATTAGATGCTGCTGGGGTATAATATCGAAGGTTATAGTGGATACAGTACTCAATATTCTCCATTTTTGGATAATAGATTAGCTGTCACTTCAGGATCAAATTATGGGTTGATTGGAAATGGTAAATTATTTATTTTAGATATCGATTCGAGAGGTAAAATTGGCGAAGCTAATTCGTTTATTACACAAGATTGTTTGTTTGACCTTTGTTGGAATGAGTTACATGAAAACCAGCTTTTAGTAGCACAAGGGGATGGTTCGCTAAGGTTATTTGATACTAAATTACAGAAGTATCCAATTGCTATTTACAAAGAACATACCAAGGAAGCTTTGAGTTGTAATTGGAATTTATTAAGCAAGGATACATTTGTAAGTAGTTCTTGGGACGGATCAGTTAAAATTTGGTCACCTCAGAGACAACAATCTGTATTGACTCTCAGAGCAGATGTGAGAGACAATAACTCTCACATCAACACTATTCAGCACAATAATATTCCGTATGTAAATAATAACCAAAAGCAACAAACAAATTCGAATAAGGATTGTGTATACCAAGCACAATATTCTCCACATAATAATAATTTAATTGCATGCAGTTCAGGAAACTCTTATATTACCTTATTTGATCTCAGATTACCTCAGAGAGACAACAAAACTAGCTTTCTAGCACATTCAGGTATGGAAGCATTAACTTTAGACTTTAATAAATACAGACCTACTGTTATTGCAAGCAGTGGTGCTGACAACTCTATCAAAATTTGGGATCTGAGAATGATCAAAAATAACCCTACATTGACAAATACTCAATCCTCCGCAACCTGTATTAATGAAATTCAAAAGGCACATGATTTGGCAATTAGAAAAGTTTCATGGTCTCCACACCAATCAAATCTACTACTTTCTACCTCATATGACATGACATGTAAGGTTTGGAAAGATTTCAGTTTTGATGGAACAAGAAACACTGGCAAAACAAACAGTATCGATCCAGGTAAGGGTTTAATAAACCGTTTCCAACGTCATACCGAATTTGTTTTTGGAGCTGATTGGAGTTTATGGGGACAGCCAGGATTTATAGTCACTACAGGTTGGGATGGTAACGTTTTTATTTGGAATTGTTTTCATCAACAATAATTTGTATCATCTTTTTTTTTCTTCATTTTTTTTTTTCACAGTTAACCAGAAGACTACATTGCTCTCACCTAATATGGCATGATTAGAGTACCAGCAATACACTAGATGTATAGTAAGAGCACTTAAATATTGATAGTGCATTATGAAACTTCCGTAATATGATGTTACTGAGAGATAGCTAATAGAGGCACGGTAGGCCAAATCACGTGACTAAAGAAAGTTACATTTTTTCATTATTTTCTATCTTTATTATCTTCGATGCTTCAAGTACCTTTCAGTCACGAAGTTTTAATCCAAACATATTACTATCAACTATTATTATATCTCGTTTAAATGTAGATAATATACAAAAAGATATATCTTTTTAAAGAGCTCTAAATATTGCTTTTCTATTTATTAGCATTTTAAGTGACGGCTATCGAACAATTGCAGTCAGATGTCGGTACCGCTAAAACCTTTGACGGTAGAGCATCAAAGTAAATTGGTTGATGCAAAGCAGAAAAAATTTGAAGCAAATATTGAATATGCATTACAATACTTTGATTCAGTCAGTGAATGGGCCGATTACATTGCTAACTTAGGGAAGCTGCTTAAAGTACTACAAAGTTGGTCGCCTCAATTTCAAAATGTGAAGTACTATGTCCCTTCACCATACCAGGTTAGTAGAAGGTTGACTTCTTCATTGTCGCCTAGTTTACCAGCTGGAGTTCATCAAAAAACTTTAGAAGTTTATACCTATATATTTGATAAAATTGGAATTGAGGCTCTCTCTGCTGAATGTAATATTTGGATTCCTGGTATTCTACCATTGATGACGTATGCATCGATGTCAGTGAAAGCTCAATTGATCGAACTATACGACACTTATTTGGTTCAATTAAATAAACAAACGATAAAAATTATTATCAAACCACTTATAGCAAGCTTATTACCAGGTATCGATGATGATAGCAGTGAATTTCAACCTTTAGTTTTCAAATTGATAGAAACTGTAAGAGAGAGATTAGATGATGATGCATTGTTTTGGAAAACCTGTTTTTTAATTGTAATAACTAACAAAGATCACAGATTGGGTGGAATCATTTTATTCAGCAGAAAATTACCATCTTTAAATGCTATCCCACATAAAAAAGCATCAGAAGCGAAAGAAGATCAGGAGAAGCGTATTAACATAAAGAACCTTAATAACTCAGAGCGCAAGGAAAGAAGTTTTGCAACCTTATTACAAGATGCGAAAGCTATTGTAAAGGAAGAACCTGGTTTATTAGTAAGGGCTTTTGTATCTTGTATGAGACAAGAAAATGATGTATTGATAAAAAGAGGAATTTTAGATTTAATGGTACAGAGACTACATTTGAACTCTCCCGTAATTCAGCAGATTGTATCAATCGAAGATAAAAATTTGCTGTTACTGGAATGTTGTAAAATTATGCTTTCCAAAGATATGTCTCTAAATAGGAGAATTTGGAGTTGGCTCTTAGGCCCTGTGAGTTCACATTCAGGAAACAGACCATCCAAAGTTACAGATGACACTGATGGCAAACTTTCAGAAAATAAAGTTGATCAACACTCAAACAAATATTTCATTACTAATGGTTTAGATTCCATTTTAGCATCCTTGAATTATTTGAACGCTGATGAGAATTCATTACCCATAAGTTTCAATATTTGCATATCACTACTAGAGAGGTATGAAATTTCATCCCATATAATACCTAAAATGTTTCTTCCATTAATGTTATCATCAATGAAATTCCAAAATAATGAACAAGTAATTGCTATGGCAAAGTTATTTTTTAATTCGATTGATACCAAAATTATTTGGAGTGAGAATTTTCGATATCTCATTAAGAGCTCTAATTTCGAATATTTGTCATTTTTATTAGAAATTTTTGATTTTAGTACGGATGAGGAACTTATGAAGGAACACCTACCACTCATATTACTGTTTGTGTTTGAAATTATTAAAAATGAAACCACCAAATTATCAGAGAGAGAAAACTTATTCAATATAATTGAAAAATTATTAATAACAATCCCGGCTGATACATACTGCTCTATTAGTAATATAGACACAAGTACAAAAGCAGACTTAGAGGCTAATAAGATAGTTGAAAAAATATCAAATCATTATAATTCATCTAGTCAATCACTTGAACGACATAAATCTGATAACCCTGATATAAACAGTTTCAGTATCAAAGAAAGAACAACTCTAATTTACTGGCATGCTTCAGAATTACTGATAAGTTCCCTTGGATTTGACAGAAATGTACCGGCAGCATTAGAAATATACTTGTTATTGATTCAAAAATTGAA
Organism: Tetrapisispora iriomotensis; assembly: GCA_003705975.2. Taxonomy (NCBI): domain Eukaryota; kingdom Fungi; phylum Ascomycota; class Saccharomycetes; order Saccharomycetales; family Saccharomycetaceae; genus Tetrapisispora; species Tetrapisispora iriomotensis. The sequence continues at coordinate 579,454 of PPKC02000003.1, read as the reverse complement.
TATTGATGGTGTCAATTTACCTGAAAGTGGAAAAAATTATTACCTATCCAAATTGAGTGAAATAGTGAAACTCTTTTTAGAAAACGAACAATTAGTAGACAGAACAGTTTATTCGATCAATAATTTCTTTATTAAATATCTATCTCCAAATATTGGATTACTTGAATCAAATATTATTTTGAAAAAGATCGTTCACCATTTATGGAAATGTTTATTAACCTCAAATTCCAAACTAGAGGCCGTTAAATGCATTGAAACTTTGGAGAAATCTATTTATCCTGGTTATATCGAAGAACAATTGGCATACTCATTAATTGAAGAAAGAGATATTGCAAATAAAATATTTGTCATGGATCTATTATGGAACCATGTCAGCAAAGATACTACCATTTTGAATCGTTCATTAGATTTACTTTTAGATTATTTATTCGATACACAGGGAACATATTACCTATACATATCACATTGGTTGCAACAACTTGATGATAACGGTTCAATAATTCATCTATATGAGTTTATGATTAGTAAACTGTTAAAATTTGAATTTTTAAAGAGAAGCAATTTGAACGATCTTGATGATTTAGATGTTTATACCTACCAAGTCCAATGCTTAACTAACATACTTCGAATCAACGGGGGTAAGCTTTCGAATACATTCTGTGCCAAAACCACCAAACAATCACTAAAAAATGAAAGTAATGATTCTACCACCTATAAGTCTTTAACTATTACTATTTTGATACAACTATTAAAAATGAACAACAACAATCACGTCGGAAGTGTGAGAAGCTCTTTAGCTTTATTAGATATATTATTAAGTGGTAAAGAAAATGATTTTAAAGAAACTGTTATATTTTTATTGGAAATGTCTGCCAACTATGGCTCACAAGGTAATTTTGAATCCGAATCAATTGCTGTATCTTTGATAAATATTGTTTCAAAAGTTCTACACACTTCTCAAGCAAATGCCGTAAAATTAGATATTTTTGAGGACAATTCTATTCACATGAAATATTTAGACTACCTTGTAACAAGTGTTCCAAAAATGGAGGGTCCATTGATTATTTCAGCTTACGTTAAATTATTATTGGAAAGTTTTGCGTATTTCGAGAATTCCATTTTTCGAATTATTGTACCATTATCTGGTTCAATTATCGAGTGCATCCAAATTCTTTGCAGCAACGAGAACCAATTAGATAGATACACTCAATCAATTTTTCTGCTCTTGAATGGGTTGGAAAAATTACTGATGAAAACATTTAAAAAATTGATTCCCACTGAAGCAGATGGCTTTTTCTCAGCTGCAACAGTTAGGACAGATTTTTTACAGAATATGGTAAATAATGTATTTGTTGCTGATAATTCCTCATCCAAAAAAGCTCAAGGTGAACAAAATGCTTTATTCCAATCGTTCAAACAAATTTTACATTGTTGCATAGAAGTTTGGGGTTATATTTGTAAATCATCTGGTAAATTTGGTTTCGAAAAATCACCAAATTTATCAACATATAACTCTAAAATATTGAAAAATAAGGTTACTCAATTAATTCATCTATTGTTTGAATTGGAGCCAATCGAAACCATCGAGGGGCTTACATTAATCAAAGATAGTTCCGTCTCTAGTTCATTGTTAAAATCACTTACTTCTTTTAAAGCAATTAATCTCAGTTCATACTTCCTGTATGATATCACTGTTAGATGCAACAAGGCTGTCGTTGTTCAATATTCTGTTAATAACAACAATTCAGCTAATATAAATAAGATATCCAGGAATGAGCTCAACTATAATTCAAAATTAACAACTGAATCATTAGTTGACTTTTTCTGTAATTATATTTTAAGCTTCGCAGACTACACAAATGGAGATTTCTTAAGTGATCTATCTATATTTTTCAAATATTCATACAATAATCATGCAAAATTTGAGAATATCCTAATTGGCATACTCCAAATGTACGCTGTTATTTCTCAAAAGATACAAGAGGGGGAGGCTGATTCCAAAATGATACTTAAAAAAGAACTATCTGACTCTTTCAGTAAGTTTATACCTTATGTCAATGATATAAAATTGTTAAAAAAAGATGAAGTAGCCTCAAAAGAATATACAGTATTATCATTGGTGCTATCAAATTTGGAAAATATATTAAATGAAAAGAAAGACACTGATAAATTTCAAAATATACTTACGATAATAATTTCATCAACTTTACAAACTGCATACAAAAATCAGAATTTCGATTCATTACCGCAAGAGTTCTATCTATTATCAATAGAGTTTAGCAAATTATCCAAAAGTGGAGGTCTATGGGATTCACTCATTCAGGACACATTTTCAAATGATAAAACTTTTAAATCACATGAATTAATTCAAAAGTTTTCACCAATATTATTATTATGGTCCAATTACACTGATAATAAATCTAAGCTAATAAATAATTTATTAACAATTTCAGATTCGATGCCTCTGGCAATCGGGCCTTCAGTCATTTCATTTAACTCCTGGAATTATTCAGAAATTGATATAAAATTTTTGAATATATTAAGAATTTCGTATCTTATTTTGATAAACGAAAATGATTATTATTTAATGAACTTTCCAGAACTGATTGATTATTGTTGCCAATGTTTACTGTCACATGAGGTAAGGTTGAAGACTACATGCTGGATTTTACTAAGGATTTTATTGTTCAAGTTCTCAGCAACTCATTTTAACGATCATTGGGCTTTGATTAGCTATTGTTTACAAACAAATTTACAAGACTATTATGAAAAATTAAAAATACAAGAAGAAATTGATGCAACCAATGTTTTGCATATTGCGAAGACATTAGATTTACTATTGCTATTTAATTTTGAAGAATTTAGTTCTACTAATGAGTGGGTATTCATTATTGATACTGTCAATTGTATATCCAAAGAGTCTCCATTTATTTCGTTATGTGATATCATTAGCGAGTCAAAAGAATACAAAATGATGCCAAAAACCATCTCACCAATTAAAATTGCAGGTCCAGTCAACTCATTATTGTTACTAGGTATTAATAATATCGATAGTCATTATAAATTAAAAGATTTCTTTGCAAACATAAGTTACTTTCATTACGAGTATGTGTACAGTTTGAAAGATATTCAATATGAAACTATCGAAGAAGATCTACTTCAAGATATATTCTGGGCTTGAGCGTTACTTTAAAAAGATATTGGCAATTCAAACTTGTAGATATATTTACCGAATAATGCATTAAATATTAATATTTATATACTATTTTTTTGAAAAACGATATATACTTAGTACTTCCCAGCCTGACTTTCTGTGCTTTATTAAATCAACTTTCCAACCATGATTGATAGTCATATCATTGACAATTTCTTCTGGATGATTTTGAGCACAAAATAATATATACGCAACACCATTATCAGATAGTATTCTATCCAGATTGTCCAGTAATTTCTTAGTAACTACCATACCATCTTTCCCACCTTCTAAAGCCAAATCCAACCATGTGTGAATGTCCTTCTCATCTTCCGGTATCTCTGGCACTTGCTCAGCAGGTACGTATGGTGGGTTAAACACTAGCAAATCAACCTGATTACTTCTCAAGTTAGAATCCAAATTAGATTGAATTGTATCTAGATATTTTGCTTCACAATTATTCCTTTTGGCAGTATCCAATGTAGTCTCAACAGCCCAAGGATTAATATCCACTCCAAAGTATATCGAATGAAATAACGATGGAATATGATTTTGCATCATAAAAGTTAAAATAACTCCCGTACCTGGACCTATCTCACAAACAACTGATAATTGATCCTTAAATCTCTCATTCAAATATATCTGTTCATCTTCTAAGGCATCCAACAGTAAGAAACTGTCTTCACTAGGTTCATATACCTTTTCGTAATCACAGGAAACGTAAGGTGTAGGTAACATCCTCCAACTTTAATCTCTTTCTTGATCAGTAATTTCTAACTTATCAACCTCAATACAGCAGGCCTTCTTATTAGATCTATAACCCTCTAAGTGACTAAGTATCAATTCTCAATTCATCTCATCTCATCTCATCTTATTTCGTACTTTTTTTCCAACTCATTTCACCTATAGAAAGAATTATTCGATCAAGAAAAGATATAACCTGTAAAAGGTTAAAGGATTAAGTATATAATCTGTGACGTTTGTACTACTTCAGAAGGAATCTCAACTGCCAGGTGCACTAAATATAATTAAAATCAGTGAATTCAGCATAGCAAGTTATATATAAATATGCAAATTAAAGTGAAGACCCTGACCGGGAAAGAAATTTCCATCGACTTAGAGAGCAGTGATAAAGTGTATCATATTAAAGAACTTTTGGAAGAAAAAGAGGGTATACCACCATCACAGCAAAGGTTGATCTTTCAAGGCAAACAAATGTATGTATTAAACCATCCGACTTCAAATTTGAACTTATTTACTAACATCATATAACCCTATGTGATATTTCAAATAGAGATGACGAACAAACTGTTGAATCTGCTAACTTGACAAATGGAATGCAGTTGCATTTAGTATTGACTTTAAGAGGGGGTCATTGATCAATCAAGTTCAATACTGTATATTCATTTACAACACTTTTATATATCTATCTTATATATACTGGTCTTATCACCTAACTACGTACTAACCCTTTAAGGATAACCTCCAATAAATTCAAATCAACCATTCAGTTCAATTACATTGATATATAATTACTATAATAGTTACAATTGCACAATAAAGCGTTTAAGCTATAGTCTATAGTATTTTAATACATATACATCTTGGAAGATGGTTTCTTACAAATATATATATACATTTTTTTCATATAAAAAGTGAAACTTGCGATGAGTATAAAATAATTTTAAGATGATATTAAACTGTATATATGTCTTTTGCTATACAGAACTTTCAGACAGTACCAAGAGAACATTATATCAGCCTCAAAGGTTAGGGCTATTTACGTTGATATAAGCATTGAATTAGAGAGATGGAGACCGACAAACAACTGACTGCTGATGACATATTACATGAGGTCTATTTGAAAAGACAGAATAAAGCACAACTGACTAAATCTAAAGTTCATGTGGATATACTTGACTTGGAAGAACTGAAAGATTTACAGCGTCGTAAGAGATCTGAATACGAATCCTATTTGAAGAGAAATAGATTAGATATGGGTCAATGGTTGAGATATGCTACATTTGAAATTAAACAGAATGATATCAGACGTGCAAGATCCATATTTGAAAGAGCACTGCTAGTTGATAGATCATACATACCACTATGGATTCGGTACATTGATACAGAAATAAAACAAAAATTTATTAATCATGCAAGAAATGTTCTTAATAGGGCTGTAAACACTTTACCCAGGGTTGATAAGTTATGGTATAAATACCTAATATTGGAAGAGAACCTAGGAAATATTAATATTGTAAGAGCATTATTCAATAAGTGGATTTTGTTGGAACCAAATACTAATGCATGGGACTCATTTATTGATTTTGAAATAAGGCAAAAGAAGTTGGACGAAGCTAGGACCATCTACTCAAAATATGTAATGGTACATCCAAGAAATGAGACTTGGCAAAAATGGTTTAATTTTGAAAAAAAATATGGCTCTATTGACACAGTAAGGAAAACTTTTGTATTGGCGTTAGATACCATGCAATCCTATCTTGAACATACCACTATCAAATTTGAAGTAACAGTTAATGAACTCCTGAATGATGTGATTTCAATAATAATCAGCTTCAGCGATTGGGAGGCTTCACAGGGAGAATACGAACGATGTCGTGCGCTATACAACTTAGCTATCGAACAATGGCCAAACCAAAAAGTATTAAAGGATAATTTAGTTAATTTTGAAAAGAATTTTGGTAAAGATATAAATAATATAGAGAATAATATTGTACAAAAAAGAAAACGGTCTTACGAAGAAGCATTACAAAAAACTCCTAATGATTATGATACATGGTGGATGTATTTAGATTTAATTGAGAAATATGATATCACAAAATTTTCAACGACATTTGATACCTGTCTGGAAAACAGCAAACCAGTTACACTGAAAAAGGATGCCGAACTCAATAGATATATTTGCATCTGGATACGGTATCTAATATATGTTGAAACAAAACAAAACAATATAGAAGACTGCAGGAGTTTATATAGCAAACTATTATTCTCTATTATCCCAAATAGACAATTTACGTATCCCGAGATATGGATCATGTTTTCCAAATTTGAGATAAGACAAGGCAATATTTCGAATGCAAGAGGTATTTTGGGAAAAGCTTTGGGGATATGCCCCAGTAATGAAATTTTTAGATCATATATCAATATGGAATTAAAGCTAAAGGAATTTGATCGAGTCAGAACATTATATGAAAAATATATTTATTATCAACCAACTTCAGATGAACTGTGGCTAGAGTATGCTTCCTTGGAATACAACTTAGGTGATGAAGAAAGAGCAAGAGGTCTTTATAATATAGCATTAAGTCCCGATCTTAACGGTTTCGATAAAAAATCCAAAGTTAGAATTATTAAAGCTTTGATTGAGTTCGAGACTGACACCGAAAATTTTGATAAAGCTAGAAAGTCATACGAGCTTTATTTAGATATTTCTGATAATGATAAATTAGTATGGATTGAATTTGCTATGTATGTTTTATCCACTCCAACTGAAAAACAATTTGCTTTGTTAAATGATAAAATCGGTTCTGATGAAGATGTAGAGTTCACGGTAACTGCTGATAATATCATGAGTGCAAGAAGAATTTTTGAGAGAGGAATTGCGTTTATGAAAGCACATGAAAGGATTGATGATAGGGTTTATTTATATAATGCTTACATGAATTTTGAAGAAGCACATGGAGATGACAATTTAAGGAGAAAATTATTGTTAAGAATGCCTAAATTGGTTAAAATAAAATATCATGACAAGGGAATTGAAAAGGAACGGATGGAATATACATTTCATAATGAATCTGAAACTGAAACTGAAGGATCACCTGTGAAACCAAATCTTTCAAAAATGAAGGAATTAGCTGAAAAATGGCAGCAATCTCAAATAGATAAGTAGTTATTTAAGAAATATACAATAATATGACCAAATCGATTGAAGTTGTATTACAATTATTACTTTACTTTCTATGTACAACTTGTATATGCAATTTATTTATAATCCTGGAGGAGCTGAGACACCTGGTGGAGCTGAGACACCTGGAGGAGCTGAGACACCTGGAGGAGCTGAGACACCTGGAGGAGCTGAGACACCTGGTGGAGCTGAGACACCTGGTGGAGCTGAGACACCTGGAGGAGCTGAGACACCTGGAGGAGCTGAGACACCTGGAGGAGCTGAGACACCTGGAGGAGCTGAGACACCTGGAGGAGCTGAGACACCTGGAGGAGCTGAGACACCTGGAGGAGCTGAGACACCTGGAGGAGCTGAGACACCTGGAGGAGCTGAGACACCTGGAGGAGCTGAAATGCTTGATTGAGGTAGTGCTGTAAAATTTGTAGATGCTGATGTTCTGGAAGGAACATTTGGATTATGAGAATTTACCAAAATATTTTTAAACTCAATGCCTTCTACTGCTTGTCTTGATAGATTCCTTTGCATTGTATTTGGAGGTTTTGTTGCGTCATTCATCATATCATATGTATTTGGGTTGTATGGAAAACCGTTCTGATGATGATTATAAGTGTTATGCGATTGATTAAACCTATTTTCTCTTGACCTAAACCCGCCTTCAGTATTGTTATTATTATAATCCCCATTAACAAGAAGTCTTCTCTTCTCTGAATTATCATCGAAGTTGCTTCTTGAATCAAGTTGTCTTTTATATCTCCCTTCATACTGTACCAATTGATGCACTTCTTTAAATTGTTTTGTATTTGGGCAATCTCTGAATGTATGCCCTGGCATATTACATGAGTCACAGACTACTTTGAATGCAAAATCTTCTCTGTCAGGACATTCATTTCTCATATGCCCAGTAAAACCGCATAGTTGACATGGTCTATTGTCTTCTCTTAGTGTACCATTCAATTCGGCTAATTTTCTTAGTTGTTCTCTTTTCAAATCATTTTGACCTTCTGGCGAAGTAACTGCTTTAATAACTATATTTTGACATCCTTTAATACCATTTTGAACTTTTTCTTCTGTGTCAGAAATCACTAAACAGTGAAGGGGATCAGAGAAGTTCATTGCACCTTGAGGGAGGTCATTTGAATTCTTACCTTCTTTTACAGAACCTCTACCTCTAATGGCAATTTTACACTTTGTTTCTTCTTGGAGTTCCCTTAATGTACGACCACGAGGTCCTAATAATAGACCAACAAAATTGATACTTGGATATTGATCAACTGGAATGAAGTATTTATCTTGAAAATTTAGCGGTCTCTTATAATCTTCTGGCGCAATATAATGAGGAATTGATTTAATTGCTATCTCTATAAGTCTATGTCTTTCTTCTTCCAGTAATCTCTGATACCGCTGCTCCTTTGTATTAGTCCTTTTACCTTGGTCATCATAAGCTGGAGGTGGTGAAGGTGACCTGTTTCTTCTTTCTGGCCTGGAAAATTCTTTATTCCGTAGTTTGGTGGTGATTTCTGCAATTCTAAACATAACTTGATAAATATTAATCTGCTCCATTGTTAAATTACCTGATATTGTAGTTCCAAAACTATTAAATTTGGAATTATTATTTTTCCCAGCTGTAGTCCCCCATAAGGTATCGTTCGCTTGTTTGTAAACCTTTCTGCCTCGTTCTTCATTGAAATCCATCCTGATATTCTTATAATAACTAAATCACAGTTTTAGATTAACAGATATTCAAATAGATTATTAATGTTTGCTTTATTTAATAGAAGTTCTACTTAAGATCGAGCTCTTTAATTACATGTAGACTGAACTTATCTTATTCTATATCATTTATGTAGTATATAATTTTCAATAAATTTTTCTTGACCGTAACGCATGATGAGTTTGAAATAAGTCTGTGACAGCTCTAATACAGTGTCAAACAGTGGCAGACAGTCCATAAATAAGATTACTAAGCTTACTTATTCTCATTATAATTTATCTCAGGTTATATACATCTTCTATATTCCAATTAAACTGAAAGTGGTAATTGATATGCGGAGCAAACATGCAGTTTGGTTAAATTTTAGCTAACATTTCAGTTACTGCTTTTTTAACAATGGAATACAATTCTGATGGTGGTCCATCAATTACAGTTTCACCGTCATTAACTTTTGTAACAGCAACCATATTGTCAACTACAAGGGTACCTTCACCTTTAAATTCAGCAATATGATTCAATTGGGTCAGTTTTCTTTTCACTTCGGCTAACCTAATGTCACCAATAGACAATGATATACCTGTGTGAACTTTTAGCCTGTTTTCTAATGGTTTTAATATCATTTTAGTTCTAACTAACTGTTCGTTATCTGTTTCAACCTTTTTGATGCCTGTGATTGTTTCTTTTATTAAACGTCCAGTCACATGAGCCACCGTATGTCCATCTCTAATATTTTGCCATCTTAACATCTCATCTAATCCTGGATCTATGGATATGTCAAGTGATTTAATTGTAGTATTAAACTTAATATCTTTGTTCAGTGGCATGGCTGCAATGTCAATATCTCTTTTTTTGAAAGAATTTTCTAAAGTTTTGTTTTGTACTTCTGCTGGACCCAGTAAAACCATTGTTCTAATTTTAAAGGATGGCCAAATCACCGAAGCTGATCTCTGATCGACCAAATTTTCTAAATTCAAGAATATAAATGCACATTTTATATTTATATCTGTAGTGGAAATAGTTCTTTTAACAGGATTTTTTGAAGTTTCCAGATATTCAATATTATCTATGGACACTTTATTTTCAATGTTATCATCGTTATATTCATTTCTACGAGCTCTTTTATTTGTCCTCTGTAGCTCACCAACATCATAAGGATCGTCATCAGCTGAAGAAGTTTCAACTGTTCTTCTTTTTTTATTATGTTCATTAATATCCTCTTTTGGAGCAAACATTTTAAAGTTTACAACGGCCCCATAATCATCTGTCTTTATTCTAGTAGGTTGAAAAGTAAACATTTTATGTTTTGCAGATGAACTTTTAACTATTACAGTATCTATAGGGCACGTTATGGATGCTGTAGCGTTACGAGGCAAAATAACTTCATCATCATCTTCATCCTCCTCCTCATCGTTATCTTCTTCTTCTTCCGCATTCATTTCTTGTTGTGATGATGTGATATTCTTACGAAACATTTCATTCAAACCATTGTTCTTTTTAGATTCCTTAATCAGAGTAGTTTCAATTTCTTTTCTCTTTATTCTTCTATTATCAATAAGGTCAATAAATTCTTTGAGTTCAGTTTTTCCAAAAGATTTCTCTTCGGCAGTTCGAACTGCTATAGACTCAGTATATAAAATTGGTTGGCCTTCCTCTATTTTTGTACATGCCTTTTCTTTCATCCATTTACTATACATGTCTGACAAGAGACTTGAATCTTCGAATGTAGTTGTTGTTAAAAAGACAGATGTTCTTTCCTTTCTAGAAAGTCTGGCGATTACGTCATTAATAAGTACATCTACCTCAGACACAAAGCATATTTTGGAACCTGAATAATTTTTTATTTCATTTGGTTGAATAACATGCAAGGATTGTCCAAGATCGAATGGGGAACCGTTTTCCTTAGATTCCCAACTCTTGGTTAATGATGAAGACAACCATTCAAGCATAGAATTTGCATATGTAAGGACTCTACCACGAGAGTAAGAAACCAACAAGATATGTGGCTCAGAACTTTGTTTTTCATTTTTCATTTCGAAGATATAATTTTGAACTTGTACTAGTAAATCTAAAAATTTACTGCTCATTTCCACCGGAATCAAAATGGATCCATTTAAATGTAATCCATCTCTTAGTACATCCTTAAATGCTTTAGACTTCCTTTTAAATGATTTCGTCGAACCAAACTTTTCAAAATTTGTAATTACAGCTGTAGATCCTAATAGTGATGATATTGGTTTACCTGAATTATCTAACATAGAAGAACCGTTCAAAATTGTATCCCTAGTATGATTCCATTTTGGAGCGTATATTAGCTTTTCAGTATAAGTCATTAGACAAAATATGCTACCGCCAGCATTTACACCTGAATTATGTGCTACGAATGTCAATCCATCATATTTTGACTTTAAATCGACTAATTGAGAGTACTTTATAGTTTTAATAGTATCAAAAGCATTTTCAATATCCTCTAAATCAATTTCATTAGTATTGTAAGGACCTGTGATACCTCTTGCAGCATATAATTCAATCGTAGTTGTACGTCCTAAATTTGATACAGGTAGTGTAGCGTAAACTTCAATTTGTTTGACAAATTGAGAATAGAAATTATAATATATTAGAGCAAATGCACCCAGAGATCTAACAGTGGGTTGTGAAAGTAAAATAATATCAACCTCTGAAATGATTTTTGACCAGTATTTGACCGAATCTGAATAAGAAACAGATGCGCTATACCAAGCAGGATCAATTAATATCGTAACATTGTCAAATTTCAAAAGGACACCCACCGTAGTCCCAGACCCATCATCGCAACAAGTTACGTTATAGGTCATTCTAATATCCTTAAATTCGATTTGCTTGAGAGATTTAATATAGTTCAATTAACAATATAACTTTACCTTTAAATATCATATTACATTGAAGGTAACATAATAATTTATATGAAAGTCTGAAGTTAAATAATTCAAAACTTTTTTTTTCAAGCGTTTCTAACCAAAACGTGTAATTGCGCTGTAAGAATCATAACGTTATGTAAAGAGAGTAATAGATACATACTCAGTGTATTATAATAATTAAATAACTATGTAAAAATGTGTTTATACACTTTATATTTATTAAGCTCAGAGCACTTGAAATGTTTTTGAACTTTGATGCCACTATATCAATCTTTGAAATAAAATGAAGATTCTTTTGATGGTGACCTTTCTGCCTCTTGTTCAACGCTTTCTGGAACCGGCTCTTCACCTACCTCTGAATTATCTTTATGATCTACCTTTGGTTCAGTATTTTTAGGTAATACATCTTCAGTGTTTGTTTCATTCGAGTTTGGATCATTTGATTCAACATCCTCTGGCGTTAATTCTTCTTCTTTAATTTCTTGATCTAATTTCTGCTTTTTTCCTGCTGCTTCTTTGTGTTCTTCCTCAAGTTTTCTTTTCTTGGATTCTAAATCAGCCATGAATAATTTTGCTTCTGTCAATTGCTTATAATGTGGTTCTTTGATTTCTATATTCATTTTATCAATAATTTTATCGATATCACTTTCTGAAGGTTCTGACTTTGATTCAGATTCATCGAACAAACCTATTATTCCTCCAACTTCGTTAACTTTATTAAATTTGAAAACGTATTGTGATCTTAATAATCTTAAATTTTGCCATTGTTTGATTATAGCGTCATTTTTCTTTTCGTCTTTAGATTGATTGGTGTCCTTATTAAGTTTCAACTCCTCATACAACTTAGAAGGGTCCATATATTTTTCTTCTATAACATCGATACCTGTATTGGTTTTCCAAACATTATTAATATCTTTATTTCCCAATTTGATAAATCCAAATTTTTTGAATGATTTGTCAAACATGAGTTCTTCTGGTTGAAATGGATAGGCCTCAAGAGGCTGAAATTCTTTAAAGTTTTCTATCTTAGCTTTCAAAAATTGATCATCAGATTGGATTAATAGGTTAATTAAACTGAAAAATTTCGGATCTTCTTCCTTATAAAAATTTTCAAGTTTTGTCTGGAATAATTCTTTGAAAAAAGCTACTAATGCTTTTTGTATATTAGATTCTTGATCTGAAGTATTGTATCTATTTAAGGGATTTTCTCTTTGCTGGCTAGTTCTATAATATGACCTTATTTCTTGTGATTCAGACAAATTATTGAGTAGTCCAATAACAAAACATAACTGTAATATAAATTGTTTTCTGAAAAAATCATTATCTTTTTTTATCATCTGATAATATAGAAACTCTGGATTAGAATACGATAATTCTAAAAATGTACCTGAAATCATTAACTTTTTTGAGCTAAAGTTGTCAATAAACCTATGCCAGTCTTCATTTCTAAATTCGTTTCCATCATTTTGCAATTCAAGGTATTTTGGAACTCCAAAAATTCCTTGCTTGTTTGATATATCAAAATTAGAGGGATAATGGGTGTTGCTTTCAAAATTCATTAGAAGTAGTCTTTTTTTTTCCTTCTTCCTATTATAATAAAAATTCCCTTCTATTTTTAAAATCAGTTCCAATACTGGTGTCAGATAATTATTAAGGGAACCTTTAGTTTCTAACATATTATAGTAAAGATTTATTGGGTTATCAAAAATTTTGCTTTTAACCAAACTATAGTCCTGAGAAAACTTTTCCTTCGAGGATAGAGTATTTTTGCTGTTGTTGTTACCATCAACATTCGTACTGCGTGCATTATTAATTTGATCAGAATAGAAGGAAGCAGATCTATTAAAGTTTGATTCTTCGTTCAATGGTAGTAAGTCAGATAAAAATTTATCAAATTTAAACTTCATAACATAAACATTTGCAGTATAGATTTTATTTTTATCCTTTAATAAAGTGTCTAGTTTTATATTCCATTTACGCAAATTGGTTGCTAATGGTTGTTTGTAACTAACTAAATTTGATTTCAATCTTAATTCATTATCTGTTATAATATTATTACCAATTTTAAACCAGTCAAGACGTGACTCCACATATGTCCAAAATTTCAAAATTTGAAAAGGCCAATTTAATAAATCAATTATTCTAGAAAACAAACTAAAGTATGAAGAGGCCCAATTTTGCGGCGAACTCCAAGAATCCTTTGCCAAGTACCTAAAATCCAATATTATCGCTAACAACCCTAGTGTCTCATCGTCATGTTTAGATCTATCCTCGTTGATATTACTACCATCATCAGCATTCTCATTTTCATAATTTATATCAATCATTAAATCATTAACAAACAAATTTAGAACGTAATCTAAATAATGATCTTTATTCTCTTCACCATACAAAATAAAATCTTCTGGCAATTGCCAATGCATCGCTAGTGTAGAAGAGTCAAAATCAGACTTATCCAAGTAACTTTCCAAAATAGAATCTTTTTTGGCATTATATATATTTTTGAACATACCCAATAGGAATTTAGAACTCTCTTGAGCCACATTTTCAATTGCTGAACTCATATCTATTCTCAAATTTATAGACCCTCACCTAAAGCCCAATTGACTCCAAAAATATGAGGAAAGAATATGGTTCTAATTCAAATTGCTCTAGTAATAACTTAAACAAAAACTAGGTCATCTATATAATATTGATAAGGAGAAACTCACATATATATAAGTCCAATGTAACTTTTAAATACTACTTATTATGTTTTATTAGTAGTTTTTTTCAATTGATGGCAGATGAATATTTACGTATAAAACGATACACACAGATGTCAACAGTCAAGAGAACTAGATATTTTCTACAAAAGTAGCCATATATCAATTATTAATATCATTGTCAGCCCATAGTAAGATTATATGACTTTTATGACTTATCTACTTTAGAATTGAAACAATCTATTAAAAAAGCCATTAGTTTCGGTGTATTTATTTTCATCCTTTGGTAAAATTAGCTTCCAAAAGTAATACCAAAACATAAAAAAGGCTTTTAACAAATTATGCATATTTAGATTCTATAACGTTCACCATTCAAACATAAATTGAGGAGGTATTAAATGAAGTATCTAGCCATACTGATGTTGAATTTAAATATCATATTTACTGACACTTACTTATTGCTCTAATTACTGTCGTTTCACAGTAGTACGGGTAATAATTTTTGTGAAGTGTCAATATCGAAATAAGATCGAAAAAGGAATTTATATAAAAGTGAATTGATCAAACTAGTGAACCAAGTTCTTATTTGTTAGTCCAACTATCAAGGATATACAGTTGACAATAGTCGTAATTGATCAATTTGGCCTTAATTTTTGTTTGGTGTTGTTTTTTTTGTAAGGTCTGCAGTTGAAATTAACATCTTAAAATATGGACAAGGTTATTGAATCGGATAATTCTATATTTGGTGTCTGTGTTGTTGATTTTCATCACACAAGGGGTCCTGAGGTGGAATATTGGTGCGGTTTAGATCCACAGATTGATACAAAAAAACTATGGCCGAATTTACCATTCCAAGCTTTACCTGATGGATCTCATTCTTTTAAAGAGACCTTCACTTATTTTACATTGTTACTCAATCAAAAAAGTAAGTCAAGCCCAGAAAGTGCTGTTGATATAGGTAACGAGGAAGCTTCTAAAGATTGTACAACATTATTTGCAATTTCGTGTTCACAACAGTTGAAAAGTGATGAATTGATTAACAAAGACAAAGATGTCATTAGATCTACAGTTCAAAAGGCTATTGTTGTTATTTCGTACCAACCAATTTATGGTCAAATTAAGAATAAATTAAGCATTGTCACCAATGTATTCTTTTCACAAAAAAATTTTCATGATAGAACAATTATTGATTCTCTTTTTGATAATTTGAAATTATTATTTATTAACACTAACACTACAAATAGTAACAACTCAATTGTCGCATCTTCTACTGGTACTATCATTAATAACAAGGATACCCCACTGTACGTTGGTTTATTTTTAAGAAAAATTATTTTAGACTTTAAAAATGATATTTTAATAATTTTAAAGGCTATACTATTGGAGAAAAAAATCATCTTTTATGGGAATAATGTTGAAACTTTATGCAATTTACAATTTGGTCTAATATCATTAATTCCAAATCTAATTTCACATCTACAAAACTCAGGCAGTCCGTTATTATTCGAAGAGAAATCCAACGATCTAGTAGCAGATTCATTTAAGTCAAGTGATAGGGAATCTGTACTGAAATTTTTAGGATTTCCCTTAAAAGTATTCGAGAAAGGAGGTTTATTTTCACCTTATACCCCATTACAACAGCTCAATGACATAACTAATGAAAAAACAGAATTTTTTGTTATTGGTACTTCCAACTCTTTATTGTCTGAAAGAAAAAATGAACTATGCCAAATCTATATTAATGCTGATACCTCTACAATTGAAATAATAGATAAAAACCTAAATTCAATTTTACAACTAAGCAATAACGATAAAAAATGGATTGATTACATATCAAGTATAGTTCTCAATACTAAGAATGAAAATGACGAAGAAACTACAAAAAATTTTCAATTCGAAGGCAGCGAAGATTTTATAAGATGGCAATTTGAAGAATATTTAATTGGCTTGTTATCTTCTGTCAAATTATCTGAATTCTTAATATTAAACAAAAATAATGAGAGACAATTAGCAACATTAGATGCAGAATTATTGAACTCAAATTCCATTAACTTGTATAATATAAATTGGGTCAATGACTGGAAAAAAACTCAAAATTACAAAATATTTTTCAATACAACTGACGATAGATTGTTTGATTTATTTCCACCAAAACATATCTATAATGGTCCAGATCCCTTTAAGTTATTCCAACAAAGGCTATCAGCCACATTTCAAAATTTGAAGAAGCATAATAGTAGTAATGCCAGCTTATCTGAAACTAGAAGCAATAAAGCTGAGATGAGTGATGATAACATACAAAACGAGAAAGATTTGGAGAAAAGTACAAATTCATTATCAAGATCATCAACTAAATCAATCCACGACCATAGCACACCATTCAAGGATCTACCTAATAAATGGGCTGCATTTAAAGAATTATTTAATAAAAAAAAGAATAATGCTGAAGAACCCAGCGAAAATAATGATCAAGCGAGTAATACTAGTATAAATGCTTTTAGGTCAAAATTTGGTTCACAAGAATCATTAAATGAATCATCAAAAACAGAAGATTCATCTAGATCCGAGTTTGAATCCGAGTCTGAATCTGGGTCCGAGTCCGAGTCCGAGTCCGCATTCACATCTGATACAGAAAGTAATAGCACTCCAATAGGATTGGGAATTTTTACCACAGATGAAGAAACAAAGTTAGCTGGTGATAATAATAAGGATGTCAATCCAAAAGTTAGCCTAAGTGTATCCGAATCCCATGGTGACTCAGAGGAATTGAAACAGGAAGGAAAAGAAGAAGCAGAAGAAGCAGAAGAAGCAGAAGATACAGAAGATGCAGAAGATACAGAAGAGGCAGTAAAGACAGAAACTGAATCAAACGCTCAAAAAATTAACGAAAACTCGACAGAAGAGATTGAGCAACATATCTCAAAATTCCCTACCCAAGGTGCAAACAAATCAGATTTGGAAATAGAAGATCTCTATATAGATACAGAAGATGAACTAGATTACAAAGATTAATACATACTTTGATTAAGTAAGCAATTTTTTACAAATCCTTCAGTTGTAGTAAACATTTTCTTGATAACTTGTCTCTTAACTAAAAAAAAAAATTCTTCCCCGCCAGGACTCGAACCTGGAATCTTCTGGTTCGTAGCCAGACGCCGTGACCATTGGGCCACGAGGAACAATAATATTGCATAATGGGGAATAGTATTCTAATCATATTTCTATGGGAGAATGTATCAGTTACAGTTGGAACTAGTAACATCTATGTTAAAATTAAATTGATTACCAACATATGAACTTCGTAAAACAAACATCTTCAAGTTGAATTATCCAACGTCTATCAATACACTGCGTTTATAAGTTTCAATTATTTGATCCAATTAAAGTTTAGCGTATTACTAAGCAACTTTACATAAATTTCGGACAATTCCATACATATATAAACCATATGTAATCCATGTTCAAATTGGTATATAAATTGAAAGTTTTTATAATGATTTTTGTCGAATGTTAAGAATCAAATTAAAGCAAAAGTAAGACAGTAATAAACAAAGATGACTGAATGGGTTGTTATCATTAAAGACAAAAAAAATTCTGACAGAACACCATTTAATGAAGAACATTACGGTGGAATTCCAAAAATGATTGAAAGTGGATTAGTTGTTTGCGGTGGTTCCATCCACAACGATGATGGGACTGTTGCTGGTTCTCATTTACAAATTAAAGCAGATTCAAGAGAACAAATCATCGAAATGTTAAAAAAAGACGTTTTTGCAAGAAAAAACATTTGGGATTTTGATTCAATTATCATCTACAAATTCCAATGTGCCGTACGTTTACCTCTATAATTTCATATATTAAGCATCCGATATTAAATAGGTCATATTTCATAGTTTTTAATACATTGTTAGTCTTTCTCATATTCTAATAGCCTCTAATTTGAATCATCTTTACAAATATCCTCTTCTTAACAAGAGGGTAAACGCGGATATTGAATTAGTAATATATATCACTTTTCAAATTATTGAAAATATAATAAGCTTAAATGACCACTTGAAAAATATTTATTCACTTTTTATATGTTTTAAAGAAACTTATATTAATAAATTACTTTATTTTATTTAAGTATTTGATATTTGTATTGGTGAATTGTTAATATACAACAGTTACCATCCAATTTATATATCTTTCAGAGTTTTTGAAGCTATTACAGCTAATTTTTATAAAATTTTGCTAATTAGGTTATTACAGAAGGGAAGGATATTAAGTCTCAAGAAACATGTCAGAACTATTTTCTGATTTATGCCAATTCTGTCATTCCCCTGAAGGTTGGGGTCCCATATCATACTATGGTGACTTTACCCAATGTTTCATTGATGGAGTTTTGTTGAATTTGGCATCTTTATTCATGATAATTTTTGGTACTTTCGACTTGGTTAAACTAATTAGAAAAAAGCATCCAGGGATAAAATACAGAAGAGATTGGTTAATTTTCTGTAGAATTACTTTAGTTATGGTTCAAATCATCTTGACTGGTATTGCTTCTTTGACTTTACCTCATCACAAAACCAAAGATATGACTGTAATTACCCAATATTCTTTGACATTGATGTCATTGTTTGTTGCATTATCATTACATTGGATTGAATTCCATAGATCAAAAACTGCAAATGGGATTATTTTATTCTATTGGTTATTTGAAGCATTTGGAAATTTAACTAAAACTGTAAACTTCTGGATTAGATATTCTTATGAAGGAAAATTTTACTTTGGCAAAAATGTTTTTATTTTTGTTATCTTTCAAACAATTGTTGCTATTGCTATTTTATTATTAGAAGCTTTGCCAAAGAAACAACCAAAACCATACCAAATAATTCAAGAGCATTTATTAAAAAGGAAAGAAAGTCCATACGACTCTGCAAATATTTTCTCAAGAATTTCATTCAGTTGGATGACAGAATTGATGAAAACTGGTTATGAGAAATACTTAACAGAGGCTGATTTATACAAGTTACCATCTGAATTCAACAGCGCATCTTTATCAAATCGTTTTGATAATGCTTGGCAAAATGAAATCAAACATAAGGCTAAACCTTCTTTAATATTGGCACTGCTACGTACATTCGGATTTAAATTAATCATAGCAGCTTTATTGAAGTTTGTTCATGATATCCTTGCTTTCGTTCAACCTCAATTGCTAAGAATCTTAATTAAATATGTTAATGATTATTCACAATCTATTTTACCAGGCGAGCAACCTTTGCCAATTGTTAGAGGTTTCATGATTGCAATTGGAATGTTTTTGGTTAGTTTTATACAGACTTCATTTTTACACCAATATTTTTTGAACGCATTCAATTCAGGAATGAATATTAGAAGCGCATTAACTTCTATTATTTATCAGAAATCGTTGGTTTTATCCAATGAAGCCACTGAAACATCTACCACTGGTGATATTGTTAATTTAATGAGTGTTGATGTACAAAGGTTACAGGATTTGACTCAATGGATTAATATCTTATGGTCTGGTCCATTTCAATTATTGTTATGTTTGGTGTCATTATACAAACTGGTAGGACATTCAATGTGGGTAGGTGTTTTCATTTTGAGTGTCATGATTCCAATAAATTCTTATATCATGCGTATCCAGAAGAGGTTACAAAAGGATCAAATGCATTTTAAGGATCAAAGAACTAGTTTGATTAATGAAATTTTAAACAATATTAAATCATTGAAATTATATGCCTGGGAACAACCTTACAAACAGAGATTAGAACATGTTAGAAATGACAAAGAATTAAAAAACTTGACCAAAATTGGTGTTTTTAATGCCATGATCTCGTTTCAATTTAACATTGTGCCATTTTTGGTTTCTTGTTGTACCTTTGCTGTTTTTGTCTGGTTTGAAAAGAAACCATTAACAACAGATATAGTTTTCCCAGCTTTAACTCTATTTAACTTATTGAATTTCCCATTACATGCCGTGCCCATCACAATCAGTGCCTTTATTGAAGCTTCTGTCTCCGTCTCCAGATTATTTTCATTCTTAACGAATGAAGAACTACAAAACGATGCTGTACAGCGTTTACCATCTGTTAAGAAATTTGGTGATGTATCTGTTAAAATTGGCGATAATGCTACGTTTTTATGGAAAAGAAAACCAGAGTATAAAGTAGCCTTGAAGAATATTAACTTTGAGGCAAAGAAGGGTGAATTATCTTGTGTTGTTGGTAAAGTTGGTAGTGGTAAGAGTGCATTCATTCAATCCATTTTAGGAGATTTATTCAGGGTTAAAGGGTTTGCATCAGTTCATGGTAACATTGCATATGTTAGTCAACTAGCTTGGATAATGAACGGTACCGTTAAAGATAATATTATTTTTGGTCACAAATATAATGCTGAATTCTACGAGAAGACCATTAAAGCATGTGCTTTAACTATTGACTTATCTATATTACCTAATGGTGATCAAACATTAGTTGGTGAAAAAGGTATTTCATTATCTGGTGGACAAAAAGCACGTTTATCGTTAGCAAGAGCTGTTTATGCTAGAGCTGATATATATTTATTGGACGATCCATTAGCTGCCGTTGATGAACATGTATCAAAACATTTGATTACTCATGTTTTAGGTCAAAATGGTTTGTTGAAAAATAAGACTAGAATTTTGATAACGAATAAAATTCCAGTATTATCTATTGCAGATCAAATTACTTTATTAGAAAATGGTGAGATCACCGAGCAAGGTACTTATTCCGAAGTTACAGAATCAGAAGACTCACCACTAAGCAAATTAATTTCAGAATATGGTAGAAAGAAGAGTTCCTCAGAAGAGACTGATAAAAATCCTGAAAATACTTCAGATTCTGAAACTTCATCTTTAACTCGTGAAAATACTGTCCCAATTGAAGATGAATTGAGAGAATTAAATAAGTTGAATGATCTGAAATTCACAACTGAAACGGAAAGTTTAAGGAGAGCTAGTATGGCAACTCTAGGATCCATGGATTTCATGGATGATGAACACTCTGACAGAAAAGAATTTAGAGAACAAGGAAAAGTCAGATGGTCTATCTATTTAGACTATGCCAAGGCTTGTAATCCAAGAAATGTCTTGATTTTTATTGGTTTTATTATCATATCTATGTTATTGTCTGTTATGAGTAATGTTTGGTTAAAACATTGGTCAGAAGTTAATTCTAAAGCAGGTGTCAATCCTCATGCTACTTACTACCTGCTTATTTATTTTGTTCTAGGTTTTGCTTCTTCTTTAGCCACATTGATACAAACAGTTATTTTATGGATTTTCTGTACAATCCAGGGTTCTAAGTATTTACATTCCTCTATGGCTTCTTCCGTTTTCAAAGCTCCTATGTCCTTCTTTGAAACAACACCAATTGGTAGAATTTTAAACAGATTCTCCAATGATGTCTATAAAATCGATGAAGTTTTAGGTAGGTCATTTTCCCAGTTTTTCCAAAATGCTATCAAAGTCTCCTTCACCATTGCAGTTATTTGTATCACCACTTGGCAATTTATTTTCTTGGTTATTCCAATGGCGTTTTTGTACATCTATTACCAACAGTATTATTTGAGAACCTCAAGAGAATTGCGTCGTTTAGATTCTACAACCAGATCACCATTATATGCCCACTTCCAAGAAACATTATGCGGTGTTTCAACAATCAGAGGGTATTCACAAGAAGAGAGATTTATTCATATCAATCAATCTAGGGTTGATAACAATATGATGGCATTTTCCCCATCAATCAATTCGAATCGTTGGTTAGCTGTCAGATTGGAATTCCTGGGTTCTTTAATTATTTTTGGGGCTGCTGCTTTATCCATCTTTAGATTGAAAAATGGAACTTTAACTGCTGGCATGGTAGGTTTGTCCTTAAGTTATGCTTTACAAATTACTCAGTCATTGAATTGGATTGTCAGAATGACAGTCGATGTTGAGACAAATATTGTTTCTGTAGAAAGAATTGAAGAATATGCTCGTTTACCTAGTGAAGCACCATATTTCAATGAAGATACAAAACCTTCAGAAGACTGGCCAAGTGCAGGTGCTGTCGAGTTTAAGAATTACAGTACTCGTTACAGACCAGAATTAGATTTAGTATTAAAGAACATCAATTTAAAAATCAATCCAAAAGAAAAGATTGGTATTGTTGGTAGAACAGGTGCAGGGAAGTCTTCATTAACTTTAGCTTTATTTAGAATTATTGAAGCAGCATCAGGTAATATTACAATTGACGGTGTTGATATTGACAAGCTTGGTTTATTTGATTTAAGACATAAATTATCAATCATTCCACAAGACTCCCAGGTATTTAAAGGTACAATTCGTGAAAATCTAGATCCAGCTGATCAATTTACAGAGGAAGAAATATGGAATGCTTTGGACTTGGCTCATTTGAAACCACATATTTTGAAAATGAGTGAAGAAGCAACCCAAAATGATGGAGACACCTACACCCAACAAAGTGGTAACGCACTCATGACACAACTAACAGAAGGTGGTAGCAATTTAAGTGTCGGTCAAAGACAACTAATGTGTTTAGCAAGAGCTCTATTAGTTCCATCGAATGTTTTAGTCTTGGATGAAGCAACCGCAGCTGTCGATGTTGAAACAGATGAATTAATTCAACAAACAATCAGAACAGCCTTTAAGGACAGAACCATTTTAACAATTGCTCACAGAATAAACACAATCATGGACAGCGATAGAATCATCGTCCTGGATAAAGGGGAAGTAGCAGAATTTGATAAACCAGAAATTTTACTCACAAATAAAGATTCCCTGTTTTATTCTCTATGTTACGAATCTGGTATTTTGAAAACAACCTGATCGAGGAATATATAAACTTACTATCAAAAATAAATACTAATTAATTATAAATATTATTTTGTTATCTGTTCAATCCATTCCATTCATTTTATCATGATGATTTTTACCAATTACTGGCATCTTCAATGCAAAATGCTATTGAGCTAACACTGGCCATCGAGAACTTTTTGCAATCGAATCTGTCAGTTGTCGATGTCGCTTTGTTTATGGAATGTAAAAAATATTTTGGATTACTAAGCTTAGGGATGCGAACTGAAAAATTGTATTAATAATATTAATTATTAGGTAGCTTAAGTAGTTGATATTAATAATATTACAAGAATGTTTTTCTAATTAATGAAATACATTTCTCTATGCAAGGTTTGATATTAACTCATATATAATATCCATTTCTCTCATTTGAAAACCTCTGTATTTTTTAGTTCTTTTAATACCATATCGGTTAAATCTGACACCTACATAACAAAATTGTCAACTACTGTTCCAGATAGACTAAAAACATTTATATCATTTTTCAATTGTATTATTGTTGATTACAGAGCTTAAATATGTCATCAGAAGGAGATACTGAACTATTACCTTTCGATAACATTTATAAAATTCAAATTGGAAATACTTTGTTTAATATTAGTGGGCAATCGTTATGTCATGATGCACCATCATTTTTCACAGATTATTTCAAGAACAATACTGACAAGCAAGATGAGGTTTTATATGTCGATAGATCAGCAGCTGTGTTTGAAAAAATCTACCAACATTTGCAAGGGTATGCCATTACCGTGAGAGACGAACACGAGTTTGCAGCATTGTTCACAGATGCTATTTATTTCCATTTACCAAATTTATTAAAGTTTTTGAAGGAGACAGAATACTTCTATGTAAGCATCAGTGGTGTTAGCTTTAAAGTTCCCAAGAAATTATTTTCTAGAAAAGGTGATTCTCCAAATTTTTTTCATATGACTTCAATGGTCGACAATATTAATTATTCAAAATACTATGAAAAATCCATATCCAGACGCAGACCATTACCTATTTCTGCTCAGTATATACCAAGATCTCCAGATGATTTCAAAGATATATTAAAACTGTTGAATGGAGGGTCTATTAATATGGATGATGATAAAAGAAAATCGTTGATAAAAGAATGTAGATATTATATGTTGTTGAATTTAGAACAAAGATTGATGCAAGCTAAAATAATTTTTAACCCTTTAACGCAGGCGGAAGATATGGTTATAAATTTATGTGATTTAAAACCAGGTGGGATAGAAATTGATGATGCCTCATTTAATATGAAGTACTTTGTCAATTCTAGGAGACAAGAAACTGAGGATTTAAGCGATGACTCGGGAAGCAATTCATCATGTTATGAACCTTCTCCAAAAAGAACTAAAACCAATAAATCAGAAGAATCTAATAAACTATGGAATATTGTAAAATATAAAAGACCATTTTTAGATGATGAAGGAAGGTCGCTTACATTTCAAATTAATAGCACAGAAACTTCAATTTATTTGAATGTCGATAAAAAAGTAGTCCATTTTGCTTTATTTGGAGAAACAAGATCAATGTTTGAAAGGACATTTGGACCTGCTTTATTAAAAGCTGGTATCGATTTAAACGATTATAGACTAAAGGTACCGCATCCTAAATTTAAGAACTCAAATATTCTTGCTCTTCCTGCATGTTTGGTAATGTGTGATTTATCAGTTAATGGGTCCGACTGCCCATGTATTTCGTCTCTAATCTCACAATTAGCAAGTAATAAAGATAAAATTAATTATACCAAAGGGAACGAAAAAAAAATCATAGATTTAACAAACTTAAACTCTTTGAAATGCTCCAATGGTATTATATTACATTGCACTAAGTGCTTATGGAAAATTGGTGTCAACAATGGCAAATTGATAGCATTAGCTGTAAAAGCTCAAACATACACTGGAAATAGCGAGTACTGTAAAACTATAGAGTTTATATAACGATACTAGAGTATATCGTGTAAAAGATGAATTACAGCAAGTATAATTTTTACTACTATCATGTATAGTTTTTGCTTTTAAATTCAGCAATAATGGTTTCAATTTCTTTTAGAATGTTTCCAAAAATCATTAAGTTGATTCATTTCAATTAACTATTGAGTATTAATAACGATTATGGAGGAACTATTCTTTGTCAGTCTTCAATAGGCTTAGCATTCATCTTGACTAGTCGTCATATAGTAACATTTCAATTAAATACCATATTTCCTATTTGGGAAATTTGTCAATATTACTTTTGGGCACAAATAGTGGATGTTACGAGAAGAGATTCGAATTTATCATCTATAGGAATGATTATATTTAGATGACAGTTTATAAGAATATATATACAATAAAATAGGGGCAATCAATATTTGAATTTTGTAAGATCACCAAACATATCGAGATAAAATCGAATTCTAATGCTATCTGATATTAGTAACACGGTGAATGCATCTCAGTCAAAAAAATTTGATGCGACAGGTTTTAAAGATATACAAACAAATTCACAAAAGAAACCAACCCAAACTTTGCGGTTACCAAGTAGTATAATAAAACATCCAGAATTGTTTAAATCTCCCACTCATGTAAGCAACTCGAAAATTATAAAGAATAAACATTTGCATGTTACGCCAAAAAAACTCTCTTCACCAGAATGCATGAAAAAGTATGTTCCAAAGTTAACTCAAAGTATTGATCGTCCAAGTTTTAAAAAGGGAAACTTACCTTCAATTGAAAAAGTTGGTCAAGTGACAAATCTTGTATTTCCTACTTCACCTTTAAAAATTAGGTTCAGCGAAGAAAGCAAAAATATTGGAGGTGATGGTTCATTGAATAGGATTAGAGCCAAGTTTAAGAATGGTCTAATGTCTCCAGAAAGATTAAGACAGAGAGATAACACAGCCGTCTCCACAAAGCCACGTCGAAACTTATTTGGTGAAATTCAAAAAGAAGTTGATGCAATGAGTTCAAGCACAGATGATAGACCAAATTTACGTCAAAGCACAGATGATAGACCAAATTTACGTCAAAGCACATCGACAAGTATACTGAAAACAGACTTCAAGGGCAAAAAATCTCCTTCAAAAACTGTCAAATTTAATATTCCTGAAAATAGTTACGTTATTAATACTCAATTGACGAACATTACAAACTTATTACAGGATATTGTAAGGAGACAAGCTATTCTGGAAGAGGAGTTGAAAGAAATCAAAACAAATAACTGTTGTAATCAGAAGAGTTGATTTATTATAGGTAATCCATTAAAATCTTTTCATTTTCGTTGCATGTCAATGATGTCATTCGGAAATTTAAACTAATGTTACAGAAGGTAGATAGATAACATATTGAATTTTCACCAATCCTTTTTATTGATAGGAACACCGATTTTCTTTTTTAACACATCCATCGTCGCTATTGCATCTTCAGAACTGTCATGTTCCCCTGTTTGAATATTTCTATTAAGTACTTCAAAGGATAAATTTTTTAATGAAGTTTTATATTTACCTTTTGAATACAATATAGCAGTATCAATGATATTTTTATGTATGATCCTCATTACATTCAAGTCATTTTCCAAACCGTGCCCTATTAAAATCGAATTTTTGTTAATCAATTCCTTGATTACAACTTTTGAAATAACATCGGAATATGTCATATGTTTAACTTTATCAATACTGTGGACACCGGAAAACTGGGAATTTAGATCTATAATCTCACCTATTGGTTGTATGATTTCATCAAATAATAACTGCGCTGTGAAAAAATCTACAATGGTTAACCTAATCATTTCATAACCACTCGAAGTGAATGCCATTTCACAATCTAATGCTAGCACATTATATTCCCCATCAACACTGCTTGTTTCAGTAAATTCTGTAATTGTTCGTAGTTCATTATAATTAGTATATCTATAAACATGATTCTCGTGAAATTTACAACCTAATCGTAGTGCGGATATGGATTGAGAGCTTTCACCACAACATGGATATATATCTGCTCGATCTTTGTCCGATTTTTGCTTTTTCAAAGGATGATATTTACAAATTGTTTTCACCATAATTTTATCTTTTTCGAATTTAGTGTTGCATCTAGAACAAATAGCAAAAGCAGAACTCTGACTTTCTTTTTTGTCAGAATACATACTCATAATATAATTGTTTTTAATTAAAATTTCTGGGTTTATCAAAAGGTTCTGCAATAATTTCATAACTTCAATTTTGGTAATATTTACAAGTTCTTTAACGGGTGTTTTCTTCAAATACTGCTCATCTATCCTTCCAATTAACAATTTACCAGCAACTTTAATGGTCGAAAGATCACCTTTAGCTTTCATCATATCTCGCATTAGAATATTCATATTGAATTTATAACTTTGACTGGATCTTGATGCCTTGGCAACTACAGATTCTAACTGAACTGCCAAAAGCTCCAAACCTTGCCTCATATTGGACTTTAACATTCTTAACATCGCAAATAATTTCTTAACCATTTTATAACGTTCTGTATATATGATCGGTTGATTGACCATGTCTAGAGGTCGCAACCCAGTACTTTTAACAGTTGATGGAGTCTCTGACATTTTTACTATACAACCTTGAAAAAAGTATTCAACCAAACTAACAAGGGCTAACTATTATATATTGTTTTCTACCAGTTTATTAAGTTAAGACCTCATAAAAATCAATATTACCACGTCAAAAACCCTTGGAATTTCAACCAATTGTCAATATCCCAATAAACACAACTCAAAAGAGACTGGAATTCATATTTATTCCACCTTAGTCTCCCTTTAATGTACTATACATATACAATTTTTTTTCAATTCTTCTAAGTTTTAGATTTGGAAAATAACAGTTTATTCAATATCACTAGGGACGGATATATACAAAATTTTTAAACAGAAGAAAAATTTTTGCGATGAGTTTGGCCGCCGATGATTTCTATATAAATGTCCACTATTTTGATATAATAATTTACAAGATAGACTAGTTTACATTTTACATATTTTTGGTATATAAAACTAAGAGATTTAAGAGATAAGAGATAGACTATATCCATAATATTTTGTTTATATATTTTTTCATAGGAAAGAAGACAGTAAATATATCAAAATAGAAGAAAGAATAGTCAACACACTTAACTCTACGAATCGCCAGGTTTATTCTAATTATCTGTACTTTATTTGGAAAAAGAACATTTTAGATAATTATGCTATTAGAAAATCAAGTTTTACTTGATTTAGATCAAGTACAGGAACGATTCAATAAATTTATCAGTACATTTCCTGATGCTGATGTAAGCAATTTTTACTTTATCCATGACAAATTATCTGTTATAGAGAACTTAGACAACCTTGCTAAGATATCATTAGAAGGGGACCATACCACTGCTAATTTATTTGTCTACTACCCAATCTTCTTAGATTTAGCTTCTAGATGGATCACAGTAAAATTTAAGAATGATTATTTATTGGTTTTTCAAGCCTTTTCCAAAATTGTTACTTTATACCCTTTAGTAACTGTTTTGTTAGATGTCTTTTTGAGTGAGAACAATGAACATTTTCTATCAATATTACAAAATCCATCTTCTCAATCCCCTGAAGCGGTTCAACTTGTTTTACTAGCTTATTATAGAATTTTATATCACGATAGGGATGTTTTTGTCAAGTTTATTAATCCAGAAATTATTTATTCGTTATTGAATCATCACAGCTGTGCATCAAACGGTATAATTAAGATTATATCAACTCATATTTTATCAATTTTATTAGACATGAGTGAAATTGCCCATAATAGCTTTTTGGAACAAATATTGAACAATAATGAATCTACTATCGGCCATTATGAATCCAAAACAAATGTCAATTATAAGTTTCTATTATTGAATGAGGCAAATCGCATTTCAGAATTTTCCGGATTACCTGAAGTACAAGATACCTATGACTTCATGGGCGGTAAAAATTATTATGTCATCAAGCCAGAAGATTTAGATTCGAATGTTATTTCTATATATGGTAAATTAATCATTAAACAAGTTAGGAAAGTACATGAAAGCCATTCAGCCAGTAAACACAATGATACAATTATCGATTTGGTGCCAACTCATAGATCAATCAAAGTTTTACGTCAAATGGCGAAATATGTTCAAAGCTCAATTCCAGTCATGTTATTGGGTTCATCTGGTTCCGGAAAAACATTCTTAGTTAATGAACTTGCAAAATTTTCTGGTTGCCATGATTCTATCATAAAAATTCATCTTGGTGAACAAACCGACGCAAAATTATTAATAGGTACCTATACATCGGGTGAAAAACCTGGAACTTTTGAATGGAGATCTGGTATTTTAACTAACGCAGTTAAAGAAGGTCGTTGGGTTTTGATTGAAGATATTGATAAGGCACCAACAGAGGTGCTTTCCATTTTATTAACTTTACTTGAAAAGCGTGAGTTAATTATTCCATCAAGAGGTGATGTAATTAAGGCTGCTACTGGCTTTCAATTAATCTCAACAACATGCATCAATCACGATCAACATCCCTCCACTAATTCAAATGATCATATTCCTAATATCATTGGTAAAAATAAATGGAAAACAATAAATCTCGATGAACCTGACGATGAGGAATTAATCACTATTTTATCAGATAAATTTTACGTGTTAAAATATTTAATTCCAAAAATGGTATTATCATATAAGGCTGTTAAAAGTATTTATTCTGATCCTAGATTCATATCACTTAATAAAGGTGCTCATTCTAGAGTTGTATCGGTTAGAGATCTTGTAAAACTAAGTTACAGACTTAATGCATATTTTCACAATAATAATATTGTTGATCCAAACCAACTAATAGAATCATCAATTTATGATAATATATTTTCTGAAGCAATTGATTGTTTTGTTGGTGCTATAAGTGAACCAAAAGCTTTAGAACCGTTCATCCATGCAATAGGTGAAGTACTAGATATTCCATTTTCAAGAACTTCACTTTATTTAAAAAATCATGTCCCTGCATTTGAAAATTTCGATGATAAAATACATATTGGAAGATCGATTTTAACTAAAAATAGTGTCTCTTTCCAAAAAAGATCGGCCAATGGGACATCCTTTGCCACAACAAACCACTCCTTAAGATTGATGGAACAAATTAGTGTTGCCATTCAAATGACTGAACCCGTATTGTTAGTAGGTGAAACTGGTACAGGTAAAACTACTATTGTACAACAGATTGCAAAAATATTGAAAAAACCAATCACCATTATTAATGTTTCTCAACAAACAGAAACTGGCGATCTTTTGGGTGGATACAAACCAGTCAATTCCAAGTCCATTGCAATTCCAATCCAAGAAACTTTTGAATCTTTATTTAGTGTTACTTTTTCGATGAAAAAGAATGAACGTTTTTATAACATTTTGCATAAATGTTTTAATAAAAATCAGTGGAAAAACGTTGTCAGATTATGGAAAGAAGCATATAAATTATCACAATCAGTATTAATACCTAGCAGTGAAGAAACTGATATGGATTCAAAGAAACATAAAAAAAGAAAATTGAATGAAAATGAATCGAAAGTTCTTATTGAAAAGTGGGATCAATTTAAGCAAATGGTAGAAAAATTTGAAGCACAATCAACTTCATTGGAAACATCATTTGTCTTCAATTTTGTTGAAGGTTCCCTGGTAAATGCAGTTAAAAACGGTGAATGGTTGTTGTTGGATGAATTAAACCTTGCTTCAGCTGATACCCTTGAAAGTATTGCGGATTTGTTGAATGAAGGCTCTTCTAGAAGTCTATTATTATCCGAGAAAGGTGATACTGAACCAATTACTGTACATCCTGATTTTAGAATATTCGGTTGTATGAATCCTGCTACCGATGTTGGTAAACGCGATCTTCCTTCTGGTATTAGATCTAGGTTTACAGAAATATATGTACATTCCCCTGACAGGGATATATCTGATTTATTATCCATCATTGATAAGTATATTTCAAAGTTTAGTGTGAGTGATGAGTGGGTGGGTAATGATATAGCAGAATTATATCTGGAGGCCAAAAGACTTTCTGAAGAGAATAAGATTGTTGATGGTTCGAACCAGAAACCACATTTCAGTATTCGTACGTTAACTCGTACTTTATTATATGTTTCTGATATTGTCCACATATATGGTTTACGTCGTTCACTGTATGATGGTTTCTGTATGAGTTTTCTGACTCTTTTAGATAGAAAGTCTGAAGAGTTGTTATTACCAATTATAGAAAAGTTTACTTTAGGAAGATTAAAGAATAAAAAATCGGCATTGTCCCAAGTACCAACTGCACCTGGACCAAATTACATCACTTTCAAACATTATTTGATACAAACTGGTTCGTTTGAGATTAGAGAACAACCAAACTATATCATTACACCTTTTGTCGAGAAGAATATGTTAAATTTGGTGAGAGCATCCTCTGGTAAAAGATTTCCTATTCTGATCCAAGGTCCAACATCTGCTGGTAAGACTAGTATGATCAGGTATTTAGCCGATATCACAGGTCATAAATTTGTCCGTATCAATAATCATGAACATACCGATCTACAAGAATATTTAGGTACATATATGACTGATGATTCTGGTAAGTTAATTTTCCAAGAGGGTATTTTGGTAGAGGCCTTGAGAAATGGTTATTGGATTGTATTAGATGAATTAAACTTGGCCCCAACGGACGTTTTAGAAGCATTGAATAGATTATTAGATGATAATAGGGAATTATTTATCCCTGAGACCCAGGAAGTTATTCATCCACATCCGGACTTTATGTTATTTGCAACACAAAACCCTCCAGGGATATACGGTGGCCGTAAAGTATTATCGAGAGCTTTCAGGAATAGATTTTTGGAATTGCATTTTGATGATATCCCAGAAGATGAGTTAGAAATCATTATTAAAGAACGATGCCAAATTGCTCCAACGTATGCAAAAAAATTAGTTGAAGTATATCGCCAGTTATCTATTGAAAGATCAGCTGGTCGTGTTTTTGAACAAAAGAATAGTTTTGCCACATTACGTGATTTATTCCGTTGGGCACTTAGAGATGCAGTAGGATATGAACAATTGGCTGCTAACGGGTACATGCTTCTAGCAGAGAGATGTAGAACCACCCAAGATAAACAAGTGGTCAAAGATGTCTTGGAACGAATTATGAAAGTGAAGTTAAATATGGATCACCATTATAAACAGTTGGAAGATTCTGCTATTTTGAACATACCAACCAGTATTGTTTGGACAAAAGCTATAAGGCGTCTAGCAGTTTTGGTATCTTCTTGTATGAAGAATAATGAACCAATTTTGTTAGTTGGTGAAACGGGTTGTGGTAAAACGACAATATTTCAAGTGTTAGCACAGTATTTACAAAAAGAATTAATAATTTTGAATGCACATCAGAACACAGAAACTAGTGATATTCTTGGTGCACAAAGACCTGTACGAAATAGATCTGAAATTCAAAATAAACTTGCTACTTTAATAAAGTCTGTTGTTTCAGTTCCAGAATCTACTGATTTTGAAGATTTGTTAAGAGCTTTTGACGAAACAGATATTTCAACTGTTCCAAACGATGTTTTGGAAGAAATAAATGAGCTTAGATCGTCATTAAATAAATTATTTGAATGGTGTGATGGTCCATTGATCCATGCATTGAAATCAGGAAACTTCTTTTTATTGGATGAAATTTCATTAGCTGATGATTCTGTTTTAGAAAGATTGAATAGTGTATTAGAGCCAGAGAGGAGTCTTCTATTAGCTGAAAAAGGAAATTCTGACAGTCTTGTTACTGCTTCCGATGGTTTTCAATTCTTTGCAACCATGAACCCAGGTGGGGATTACGGTAAAAAAGAATTATCGCCAGCATTAAGAAATAGATTTACTGAAATTTGGGTTCCTTCTATGGAAGACTTTGATGATGTCGAACTTATTGTTCAGAACAAATTGAATCAAAGTGTAAGTGAACTTTCAAAACCGATTACTCAATTTTCCGAATGGTTTGGTTTGAGGTTCGGTGGAGGAAATGCAACCAACGGTGTTATATCTTTACGTGATATCCTTGCCTGGGTTGAGTTCATTAACAGTACAGTATCTGAAACTAATGATATGCATGCTTCTTTAGTTCACGGTGCCTCAATGGTTTTCATTGATGCTCTCGGTACAAACAATACAGCATATTTAGCTGAAAATGAGGATAACTTGAGAGAAATAAAGAAAGATTGTTTAAAGTCTTTATCTAAAATTTGCGGAAAGCAGCTAGATTTGTATCTAAATGCTACTCCAAAAATGAAAATTAAAGAAGATAGTATCCAAGTTGATTTATTCAAACTTCATACAACTTCCAAATCTTCGAAGTCAAATTCATTTAATATTACTGCCCCAACCACTGCATCAAATTTAATGCGAGTTGTTAGAGCTATGCAAGTAAACAAACCCATATTACTTGAAGGTAGTCCTGGTGTGGGAAAAACCAGTCTTATTACTGCATTGGCTGATCTGACTGGTAACAACTTAACAAGAATTAATCTTTCAGAACAAACTGATTTAATTGATCTATTTGGTTCTGACGTACCCGGTGAAGCAACAGGTGAATTTGTTTGGAGAGATGCTCCATTTTTGAGAGCAATGCAGAGAGGTGAATGGGTTTTACTTGATGAGATGAATTTAGCTTCTCAATCTGTATTAGAGGGTCTGAATGCATGTTTAGATCACCGTGGTGAAGCTTACATCCCTGAACTAGACAAATCTTTTGAATGTCATCCAGGATTTATAGTTTTTGCTGCCCAAAATCCGCAATACCAAGGTAGTGGAAGAAAGGGTTTACCTAAATCTTTCATTAATAGATTCAGTGTTGTTTACGTTGATATGCTTTTGGCCGAAGATTTATTGATGATATCCAGCCACTTATATCCGAATATTAATAAAGATATTTGCTCTAAAATGATTCATTTAATGTCAAGACTTGAAACTGAAATTTGCAAGAACAAATCATGGGGATTAACAGGTGCACCATGGGAATTTAATTTGAGAGATACACTAAGGTGGTTAAAAGTAATGGACAAAGAATCGATTTGTGAGAATGTAGAAGCTGCCAGTTTTGTTGATATGATTATTGTTCAAAGATTTAGATCTCATGATGATAGACAGAAGGCTCAACTTTTATGTGAAGAGATATTTGGGCCGGTTAATAAGCATGCATCTTTATTGAAAATACATCAAGATTATATTCAGGTTAATAACGAAGTATCGAAAAGGAATGCCTTACATCATTTTCACACAAATCAACGTTTATTTTCATTACAATGTAATACTGATACATATGAATCTGTTTTGAGAAGTGTCAATAATAATTGGCCATTGATATTAGTTGGTCCAAGCAATGCTGGTAAAACAGAGATTATAAGATATCTTGCTTCGATAACTGGTGCAGAGGTTGATATGTTTTCATTAAATAGTGACATTGACAGTATGGATATTCTTGGTGGCTATGAGCAGGTTGATATTGTTAGGCAAATGTCTGCATTAATAAATGAGCTTGTTTCTATCTTAAGGGAATTAGTTGTCATTAATCTAACCTCATTATCTGGTAATAAAGATGCAATTGCAATTTGTTTTAGAATTCTTCATATTACGAAAGAAGTAATTTCCAAAGATATGTTTTATAGAATTTCAGATATATTGAACAACTCGTTAAATTATAGTGTCAATGACAATAGACTACCTGAAATTATTATAAAAATCAATAAGCTGAGAGTCGTTCTTTCTAAACCAACTTCTGTTAAGTTTGAATGGTTTGATGGTATGTTAGTTAAAGCAGTCGAAAAAGGACAATGGTTAATTCTTGACAATGCCAATCTTTGTTCTCCCTCAGTTCTGGATAGATTGAATTCATTACTAGAAACCAATGGTAATCTAATAATTAATGAATGCAGCGAAGAAGACGGTAGGCCACGTATTGTTAAACCACACCCTAATTTTAGATTATTTTTAACAATGGATCCTAAGTTTGGTGAACTTTCAAGAGCTATGAGAAATAGAGGAATTGAAATCTTTGTTGACGATTTATCTCAGAGAATGACTAGTTTTGATATGAATTGTCTTGGCCATACTTCCGGAAGAATTCCTTTAAAGTCGTTTGTTCCATCATATTTATCCAAGGAAGTAGTTTATTCGCAGATATGTGATACTATTTCTCTGTATGAGGAAATTGATATTTCAACTCTGATGTCACTAACTAATCTATCGTTTTTATACGATATAGAAAGCTTTAAAGATAATATAACGAATGGTGGTTTTATATTTAAAAGCAAAATAGTATATTTCACTGATTTTTTGAAATTTTTGAATAATAATCATGTCCCAGAATTAATAAATTCATTATTAACAGTCGGTAGTGCCCATATCGCCAGAATTTTAGACAATAATTCTGTTACTGTCAGAAATGAAAATATATCACCAATTCTAAATACTTATCTGGAAACTACTTTATCCAATGAAACTGCTAATTTATTTTCAAAGGAGCTTGTATACGTGTTTATTTGTCTCAAAATGATCTTTGATAACTCCAGTCGTCTTCAATTTGCATATGATAAATCATTGAATGGAAGAATTAACGAATTAACCTATTTGGAGTTATCAGCTGCAGTTTTGAATAATCGTCATGTTAGAAATCCACCAAAAATTCCAATCTATGAAATTTTACTACAAATTAATAATGTAATATTACAAAGTATCCTCGATACTCCATTATTTTCAAATATAAATCTTTCATATAATTTATGGAAGCTTTTGATAATATTAGATAGTATTTTTGAATGTACCAAACTTCGTGATGAAGCACGTTTAAGAGTCTACAAGGATAAGATAGTTGCTTGGATTGAGGAGGCAACGTTAGAAGGTATTGATGTACAAAAATTTCTTCAGTTGTTAGAATCCTTTAACAATGCTTTAAATTTGGAACGTGGTCAATCTATTAGTATTATATGGAATAAATTTAGAAAAGTGTATCCAAGTAATAAAGAGAATTGGAAACTCTGGAATCAATTGATGGAGTTATCTAGAAAATTTGATGATGTAATTGATCGTCAATTTTCTGAATCATACTCTTCAATTGTTACATTAAGAGAAATTTTTACTTTAGCGGCCAAAGATATTTTGGATGATAACATTTCAGATGTCCCTTCTATGCTTTTAGAATTGAATAAAGGAATTGAAATTCTTAGAGAACTATCAAATTCATTTTTAAGAGGAAGGAATCAATATTTTAGAGAATCATTTGATCTTTTATCATATTTTCTTTTTAACAACAAGGTGGATCTCAAGTTTTTGCATAATATTGCTCCTTTGACATCTTTAACAACTGAACAAATGATTAAATTAGAGTTGAAGTTGTATCCACATGAACCTGTACTCGATATATTATGGAGAAAGAACTCAGATAAGTTTGATTCGAATGTGAAATATTTATTTACAACAGATGTTGTTAATTTAACTATCGACAAATCTTCGTCTCTTAAATGCTTTTCAGGTAATCAGTTACCACAAACTTTATCGGATGCCAAATTATTGCTTAAGAGCTCAATTTCAGCCTCCAAGTTTATTCTTGAAGACAAATACGAGCTTTATGGTTCCTATTTACGTGAAATAATTATTGCAGTGATAACGGGCCACGTCAAGTCTAGCATTTCTAACCTAGATGTATTACAATTACAACAAGTAATAAATCTTGAATCAGAGCTCTATTTTCAGGGATGTTTCAATTCTTACTTGAGACCAGCTTTACTGTTGATTGATGATAATTTTTCAATGCAAAAATTAGGAGAAGCTTGGCTATTGTTTGGTGTTGGACTATTATTGATTTTTGCTCCTAATTTGCCATATGATCCTGCAGTTCATGATTACGTTAATTACGACATTTTTGAACGTCTAAAAACCATATCTCTAAGATTGGTTAAGAGTTGGGAATCTATCCGAACGGTAATAATTGGCGACCAAGAAATATATGCTGAAAGGGTTCTTGATATATCATGTCTTGAAGACAAGCCAGTAAATCCTCAAGTGTACCGTCCACAGTCATCAATAGATAATTTATTTGATGAATGGTCATCATTTTTTGAGTCGACTGTTTCCCCAGAGCAAGTTTTAAATCTTCAGAAAATGTTCGGTACATGGAGTAGTGTAACAGCTAATAGAAGTGAGATGTTCCAACAGAATACATCCCAATTTTTGAACCGATTGAAGTCAGGTTATCAAATATATGGTGATTTAAATGATATATTCACCGGATATATTTTAGCTATTAAGTTTGGTATGGATCTGCTGACTCAAACTTCAACACCTTCTAAAAATATCTTAAGCATAACTCCTTTATGGTCAATTACTCCTACAGTATTGACAAATACTAGTTTGCTAGTAAACGTATACCAAAAGTTGTTAAAATTGTTAAAAAAGATTAATGAAGAAAATTTCAATGCTGATAAGATATTGGTATTTTTTATGGGATTGTTCAAATTACATAATAAAAATTCCGCTTTATTAGGAACCTTCAACGAAGTTTTACAATCATTATATATGAGATGGACTTTGAGAAGGATAAAGAAAGAACAATCTGATCAAGAACATGCTTCAATTTTTAAGTATGAAGATAAATCGTTTGATGTTGAGACTGAATTTAAAACAATGTTTCCTACATATGATGAAGATCTTTCTTATGATGAACATTCAACTCAATCATCTAAGGATGACATAGATGAGCTATATTATTCCATGGCTAAAGCATATATGTTTTTGTTTTCGGATAAACCTGTACAACTTTCGGAAATCATAAGAAATGGATCCAAAATTAATGAAAAATTCAACAATATAGTATCCTGTAATGATAACTATGTTCTAAATGAACAGCATTTATCGTCCCTACTATTTTTATTAGGTGACGAAATTAATAGTTTTAATGAAACCCAAGAAACAGCTTCTCTAGACTTTTATAGAAGTTCCTCTATCTCAGAATCACAGAAAGCAATTTCGGTTATTAATAACTTATGGACCTCAGTTAATGAACTTTTAAAACAATGGCCTGAACACGCTACGCTATTTGAATTGGATAGAATCTGTAAAGAATTTTTAGAATTCCCTTCCAATACGCCATTAGCCAGACAAATTCAGAAAATCGAGCAGATATATACTTTTGTTGTTGAATGGGAAAAATATGCTGCCCTAAAAGTATCACTTTCAACCCACTCAATTCATATAACAAATTTAATTGTATCTTGGAGAAGATTGGAATTAAGTACTTGGAACGGTCTTTTTGAATCTGAAGATGAAAGAATTAAGAAGAATGTCGGAAAATGGTGGTTCCACCTTTTCGAAACTATTATCGTAGCAACATCAAACAATAACAATAGTGATAACGATAGTTATTTATCTTTACTAACGTCACTAAATGCTTTTTTTACCAAAACTTCTTATGGTGAATATTCTACAAGGATACAGCTGGTAAAATCATTTTTAAACCATGTTGAATTAATGAAACAACCAGATCAGAAATTAATTAATGCATTAAGCAACTCAATCAAATTCTATGAACAATTTATTCCAATCATTGAAGAACATATATCTAGAAATAAAAAGATTTTGGATAAAGATATGAAGGAAATAATTTTATTGGCAAGCTGGAAAGATATTAATATTGATGCTTTGAAACAAAGTTCACGTCGTTCTCATAATAATTTGTATAAAGTTGTGCGTAAATACAGAGATGTAATTTCTGGTGATGTCCAACAAATAATTGAGGCAGGTGTCCCATTTACTCAAAAAGTTGTCACACAGGGGAAATTAACTGATGCGCTTTTTTTAGCCCATATCGATATAGAATCATGTAATAAAGTGGTTCTTAATATTCCTTCTTGGAGTGAGAGAAGTGAAACATTAAAAAATATGAATTTAATTGAGAAAAATATGAAAAACTATGTTCAAAAAATATCAACACAAAAGATACCAAATTTACAAGATCTGGTAAAGTTTTATAGAAAAGAAGCAGATCGTTTAAAATCAGAAACTCCTTCAGTATTAACAAAAGAAAATAAAAAGTTAATTGCTACTTTAAGAGCTCAAAAAGCAAAATTGTTCAGTGATGCTTTAAAAGAATTAAGAAGAATTGGGTTAAAAACTAGCTTTAGAAAAGACATCCACAATGTACAGTCATCTGCCACAGCTATTCTTTCTAATTCTGTTACATTTTCAGGAACTTTACTAGAAAAGAGCGATGGTTACTATTACAGAATTATTGATTTACTACCGAGATTAAGATCTGTCGTTGCCACTCCAAGCGATGATATCGTAGCTGCATCTATTGAGAAAGGTATGGCCATTAATGAAAACCTAGTTTTTTCATTACTAGTTATTAGAAGTAAAGCAGCCCAATTTGGCAGTGAATATGAATCTTTTAAAATATTATATTCTGATATTGAAAAAATATACTTTTCTACTGGATCTTTGAGGCATAGTCAATTATCTCCTATTGTATCCAATTACCAAAATATTAACAATTGGTTGCCTGTGATGTTAGACTACCTAATATCTACTTTGAAATCAATTTCTTCTGTATCATCTGTTTCTGCAGATATTGAATACTTAGAAGATATTAAATCGAATATTTTAACTCATTTTAAATCAAAAATCAATGCTCAAACTTTGTATGATGATAATGTGTCTTTATATCTAGATGAGTTT
The DNA here is from genome assembly GCA_003705975.2 of Tetrapisispora iriomotensis. NCBI lineage: Eukaryota > Fungi > Ascomycota > Saccharomycetes > Saccharomycetales > Saccharomycetaceae > Tetrapisispora > Tetrapisispora iriomotensis. The sequence goes on along the minus strand of PPKC02000003.1, from coordinate 539,406 downwards.
AAATTATTTCTTCACAATTTCATGAAAAAAATTGAAACTTTAAATTTGCAAGAACATGGATTTATTTATAATGTCATTTTAGAGTGGTTGGAAGCATCATTAGTAAGAGATAGTTTGATAGAACCACCTCAATTATCAATCAAGGAGATTGATAATGATTTTAGGAAAATACATACATCGATTTTGTTATCAATTCAAAGAATGATGTCCATTGATTTATCTGTGATTGATGAAGATGATGATAAATGGTTACAAACATCATCTCAAAGATTAATGAAAATAATAAGCACAGCTGGTGTATCCAAAATTACCCACAACATGAAGTATGCTCTAGATAGGTTAAAATCAACATCACTAACTACTACTGATTCTATTTTTATGAAGGCCATCATTGGGTTTACTCTTCCATTATTTAGACAGTACTACAAAGCTATTACATCTCTGTTGAATATAACCGGCACATTTTATGAGCAGTTATCATATAGTACATTCCACCTCTGTATATTATTATACAAACTTGCAAAAGATGGATTTTGCTCCCCAGATTTACCTTCAGAAGACAAAGAAGATAATAATCTTCATGATGGTACAGGTCTTGGGGATGGGGAAGGTGCCAACAATAACTCTAAAGATATAGACCAAGATGAAGATTTGACAGAAGATGCCCAAACAGCAAATAATGAAAAACAAGACAATAAGGGTGATGATGATAAAAATGAAAATGATGATGCTGTTGAAATGGAGGGTGATATGGCTGGTGATTTAGAAGATTTATCAGATCAAAATGCTTCTAATTCGGAAGATGAGGACGATCAAGATGAACAAGAATTAGATGAAGAAATTGATGACTTAAATGATGATGATCCAAATTCTATTGATGAAAAAATGTGGGACGAAGAAGCATCTGAGAACTCAAAAGAAAAGGACACAGACAAAAATCTAGAATCCACTGGAAAAGATGAGGATGTAGAGGCCAATGAAAACCAAGATGAGAATGCTGACAATAAGGAATCAAATTCTAAAGAAGAAAATAATTTAGAAGATGTGAGTGAAAATGAAGAAAATAAGAAGGATGAAAAAGATTCAGTTGGTGGTAGTGATGGAGAAGAAGATTCTGATGAAGAAGATGTCGGAGAGCAAGAAGATGAAATTCGTGATAATGACAACGAGGGTTTAGAATCTAATGCCCCAGAAGTTGAAACCATGGACTTACCTGAAGATATGAATTTAGATTCAGATAATGAAAGCGATAATGAAAATGTTGATGAAGATTCAAGAAATGATATGGAAGATTCTTCTGACGAATATGAAGAAATGGATGAATACTCAGATGAAAACGTTCAACAAGAAGAGATGGATGAAGTCAATTCAGATGAAGAAGGTGAAGAAAATGATATTGAGATGGAAAATGATATCAATGATAATGAAAACAATGAAGATATCAATAAAGATGAGGAAGAGGAAATGGGGTCAGAACAAAATGAAAATCCTGACCATGAAGAACAAAAACTTGACTCTGATGAAGAACTACTTAATAATGAGGAAATTAAAAAAGAAGAAACGCAAGAACAAGGTGATGATAATATTGCCGAAGGTCTAGAGGGTCTTGAAGATAATATTGAAGAAGGTGACGTTGATATCGAATCTGCAATTCAACAACAATCGGGGTCTAAGGGCGAGGGTGCTGATTCAAAAGATACCGAAGAACAAGATAATATTGGTACGTTTGGTGAAACCCAACAACCTCAACAGGATTCAGATAAAAACCAAGATACTCCCGAATCCTCGAGGGAAGAAGCTAAAGAGACGTTAAAACAACTAGGTGATTCATTAAAAGAATTTCATAAACGTCGTCAAGAAATTAGAGAAAATAGTAATCAAGGTGAGGAGAATGAGTCAATTGAGAGTAAAAACACGAAGATTGATGAGTTTGAGCACATTGATGGTGCCAACACTAACTCAGATACCCAAGCTATGGGTTCAGCAAATCAAGAAGATCTCCAAGCATTCAATGAAGATTTAGCTATTGATGATGATGAAGATCTTAATGTTAACGGAGATATTGATATGGAACAAGAAGATGAAAGCAATATTGTTAACGATGAAGCTATCAAGGTTGAAGATACCGAAGACGCTTTTAATAATAACCAAGATCAAATTAATGAAAAAATGGAAAGTAAAGGTGGTTTTATAGGTGAAAAAAAAGACTTGAAAGATATACATGATCCATTTGCCGGTAATAATTTACAGGAGACAGAAGATGATTTAGATACTTTTATAAACGAAGTTGACAAAGAGGTGAAAATGCTTGATTTAATCGACACACCTCCTAGATCAGTTGAAGAATCCAGAAGGTTATGGAAAAAAAGTGAAATTGATACTGCTGAGCTTGTTGCCAGACTAAGTGAACAGTTACGTTTGATTCTTGAACCAACTTTAGCAACTAAACTGAGAGGGGACTATAAAACCGGTAAAAGATTAAATATGAAAAGAATCATTCCATATATAGCTTCTCAATTCCGTAAAGACAAGATTTGGTTAAGAAGAACGAAGCCTAGCAAACGTAAGTATCAAATTATGATTGCTCTTGATGATTCCAAATCCATGAGTGAATCTAACTGTGTGAATCTGGCATTTGACAGTTTATGTTTGGTTTCTAAAACGTTAACCCAACTTGAATCTGGTGGTTTATCTATTGTTAAATTTGGTGAGACAACCAAAGAAGTTCACTCATTCGACCAACAATTCAGTAATGAATCTGGTATCAAAGCATTCCAGTGGTTTGGATTCCAAGAATCTAAAACCGATATTAAGAAATTGGTTTCTGAATCTATAAAAATATTTGAGAAAAGTGGAGGGTATGACAGTTCAGATGAATGGAAATTACAGATTGTAATTTCAGATGGTATCTGTGAAGATCACGAAACAGTTCAAAGGTTAGTTCGCCGTGCAAGAGAAAAGAAAATCATGCTTGTTTTTGTAATAATTGATGGTATAACATCCAATGAATCAATCATGGATATGGGACAAGTTAATTACGTCCCTGACCAATATGGTAACATGAAGTTAGAAATAACAAAATATTTGGATACTTTCCCATTTGAATTTTATGTGGTAGTACACGATGTCACAGAATTACCGGAGATGTTATCAACAATTTTAAGACAATACTTCTCAGATTTAGCATCAAGCTAGATTTAGAGATGTGATATTTGAGATTTATAGAATTTTATAAAATTAATTTATTATAAATTATTTAAATAATTATTATCATACAATAGTAAATATAATTAATATTTCTATTATTTTTATTATTTTTATTATTATTATAAATTTTAAGTTTAGTAATTAATGTCATTGTTGCCATTTCATCTTATTGATGACATCAAATTCTTCAATATATTATATATATCCCACTTCCAACTTTTGCATTTGTATCTATATCTTCATTTATTACTTATATATTGGCTTGATCCATAACCCAACCACAATCTCTGTAACCATCAACTTTAACGTTCATGTTTCTTGACTGGTCATCGTATATCTCATGAAATCTATTATCTTTATAGGATGGTTTCGATATACACACATATTCCCCATTAGGCAAAGAACACCTTAGTTGTGATTTTGGGAATGGACACGGACAGTCCTTTGCTGAATTTACACACTCTAGAGTATCTGGGCAAAGATAACCTTGGCATTTATTATGCAACACTGTATCCTCATAACTCTGTCCATTATGATTAGCTTGTTGTTGGTGTTGGGGTCCTCGTTGTCCAAAATTGAAGAAAGCACTGGCATATGGAGCTACCAGCAAAAAGAGAACTACTTTAATCATTGACATATTTTTCATCATCGCAGTACCGTTATCTCTTTGATTGATTATTCGTAACTAAAACTATGTTCCTTCGCAAAACCAAACTACAATTATCTATAGTTTCAATTCTTACTCTACTCAACTTACAATAATAGGTGTGGATGAATTTCAGAATATCTTTTAAAAGTAATGAAGTTCTTATAGAATACTTTAATCGATGAAATAAATTTCATTATTCTTATATTGCAACGTCACTAAAAAAATCACGTGCAAACTTGAAAAATATCTTCCATCATCTCAACTTACTAAACGTCACAAATGAAGGCGTCACAATACACTGGTCTGCTAATATCCAACTACATATTAGTTCAACAAAGAATATTAGAATGGTTCATCTTAGAGCTTATCAGCATGATCAATAACTCCTACCAGAAACCACGAACAGAGGAAACTGTTCTAGTTGATGAAATACATTTTGCGAGATGGGTGAAATCTGTAATAGGTACATTATGTTCTACACCTTTTTATTAAGATGAAGCTATGATGTTCAGACCAGCTGATTAATACAATTGTATATATACCTTCGTGTAAGATCTGTATTCGAACCATTGGTTTATTCTGTGTTCAATGGCTTGCGGAACCATTTCTCATCTTTATAGTGAGAAACACGAAACGCGTTACAAGAAATTGATAGAATATGCACTTTGACATATTCAGAAATAGATGATATAAGTACATCGATTTATATAAAAGAATGTGTATAAAAACATGGATACAGTTCTTTACTTACATCGTTTTCATGTTATATGATAATAGCAGAGCTATTAAAATCAAATTCTTTTTTGTTTTTAAAGTTGGTTCCAAGAGGTGGGGTTTTGCTAGAGAGAAATTAGAGAGTGACGTTCAGTAATGTATTATAATTCCGACCAATTGAAAGATGCATACCACAAAATAATTAGGAATTCATCCAGTCATTCATCCTGTCAACTAGTGTTGTTTGTATCATGTTTAAATATTGATGCATTATGCTGTGCCAAGATTTTATCTCTTCTGTTTAAGAAGCAATTGGTTCAATTACAGATTATTCCAGTGTTTGGTTTTAGTGAGTTGAAGAAACATTATAATAAATTAGATCATAATATTAATAGTGTTGTATTCATTGGATGTGGTGGTAGTATTGATCTGGAAGAATTTTTAGAAATTGATCCAGATGAATATTTAGTGGAAGCAAATGATGATGTGCATGGGAAGAAGAAATACAGCAGGAACTTGTATGTATTAGATACTAAAAGACCCTGGAATTTAGAAAATATATTTGGTTCTGATATAATTAGTTGTTTTGACGATGGGACAATTGATGAGCAATTACAGGGGCAAAGAAATGCGTACTACGAATTACTTAAATTAGACAATGATTTATTGCGTGAAGAAGTGAATGATGAAGATAATGCAACTAACGAAGAACAAACTTCACATTCTGCTTCAAATGAGAATGCTGACACAGATAATGATGGAGATAATGATGACGATGAACTTATTGAAATAAAGCCAGATACAGATTTAAATTTATTAAGTAAAAAACAGAAGAAGAAACTTATTGAGAAGCACACAGCAGTTTTACAAGAATATTATTCACAAGGTACAACAACAGTTAATTCTTTAACTATGCAAGCGTACTCATTAATCTCTTTGTTGGGTGAAACAAATTTGCAATATTTATGGTTAACAATATTAGGCACTACATCTTTGAATGTGTCCTACCCTCAAGTTTATAACAGGTTGTTCCCAATATTACAAGATGAAGTCAAAAGATTATCATCAAATAGCTATGGCTACTCGAATATAAAAAAAACACCAGATACATTAACTATTGATGTACAATCAGACTATTATTTGTTTCTTTTAAGATATTCCTCATTATACGATAGTTTTTTCTATTCAAACTATGTAAATGCCAAACTATCGTTATGGAATGAAAATGGTAAAAAACGTCTACACAAAATGTTTGCAAGGATGGGTATTCCATTAAAGACTGCCCAAGAATCTTGGACCTATATGGATAATTCTATCAAAAGACACCTGAGAGAGATTTTTGATAAAAATTTAGTTAGATATGGTTTAGAAGATATCGTGAAAGATGGTTTTGTTAGAACTTACGGTTACCGTGGCTCAATCAGTGCAAGTGAATATGTAGAATCCATCACATCTTTATTAGAAGTTGGTAGAGCGATACAAAATAATAGAAATACGATGATTGAATCTAATACCCCAAAAGGTTCAGAAAAAGGAAATGATAACGATACAGATGAAGAAGGTGAAACAACTGCAATTGATGTGGTGAGCTCAACAGCTTCCAATGAAAAGCAATGGGTTTCTAATTTCTGGTTAAGTTGGGATGCCCTAGATGATCACAATACACAGCTGTTTAGAAAAGGTATTAAACACTCACAAATTCTTCAAAAATCTGTTTTCAACACAGGGATGGCAATTCTCGAAAAGAATCTATTAAAAAATTTAAGAATTTATCGTTTGTGCGTACTACAGGATGGTCCAGATTTAAATCTTTACAGTAACCCTCTAACTTTGTTGAGATTAGGCAATTGGTTAATCGAATGTTGTGCTGAACTTGAAGACAAACAACTCTTGCCAATGGTTCTTGCTAGTTTAAATGAACAGACTGATACCTATCTAGTGGCAGGTTTAGCACCAAGGTACCCTAGAGGCTTAGATAGTTTGCATGCAAAAAAGCCTATTTTAAATAACTTCACAACTGCATTCAGCCAAATAACAAGAGATACAGGTGCTAAAATTAAAATTGATAACTTTGAAAGTTCGATTATAGAAATCCATAGAGAAGATTTATCACCATTCTTAGAAACATTGACTTTGAGCGGTCTGGTTTAAAAGCTTGGACTTTGTATTTCATACTTCAAAATACGGAGAGAACTCAGTCATGGCATGATATCATTAGCATAACGTACACTTATAACTCAGAACACTTTCATACTCCCAGGATTAATAATAAAGGCATTTTTCGTATTATTTTATCTCATTATTTTATTTTGTGACGTCTTTACTTTCTTCAGGTCTGTCACAGTAAGAATAGTAATTCTCCATAATAATTTTGAATAAAACTTAATAAATTATTTGCAGATATGGTATTAGTAGAATTCATTGTTTGTGTTTACCAAAATGTGAGTTCTCAAACATATCTAATAACAATATATAGTGTCCGAAGAGATTATTTTTGAATTATTTTACCCGAATCTTTAGTTTTTTATAGTTCCCATAATGATCACTCACATAAATCTGGAAAAAGGTAATGCAAGGCTCTTCTTGTAAGGTCATCGCAACATACAGTTTTATTAAATAATGGATTTATTCTCAATAATATAACAGTGGACAGCTCTGAGAACATTATTTAGGTAGCTTGGTTAGTTATAGTTATCCTTATAAAAAATTACAAAACAAGGAATCTAAAATAATTTTTAGCTAATAGCATTACATGAATAACACAAATTTAGAATCTGGAAATTCTAAGAAATCAACATCCAAAAGCACATTTCAATTACCAACACTCCCACCATGGAAAACACCACAATATAGAAAATCAAAAGAATGTTGCAATAGCACGTTGTCAACACCATTACATAGACCTGATAAAAAAGGCAAGAAACAAAAAGATCAGTTAGGAATTGAAAAAGTTAGACCATCACCAATCATCATTGCTTCAGATGCTCCCTCTGATGATGACGTGCCTACAGATATGAATGATCCTGATAAACAGATGGCTATTGATCATGATGATGATTCAAGAGAGTCGACTGAATACGATTTTAGACCATTTACTGCAAAAAATCAACTACAAGAAACTAAAAAAAATAATATTCTTCGATCTGAAAGAGCATCACATTGTCTTATATTTCACAAACCAATGCATGACTTCAATATTGAGAAATTTCGGCCCGATCTACATATTAATTGTGAAGAACAAGATAATGACCATTCCCCATTAACTCAAACGAATTCCTTAGCAGACACATCGATAACAAACAATTCATCTTTATTAGAATTTGTTCCTGGATATACGAAAGCTGAACTAAAAAAGGGTTCTATTAAAAAGTTGTCTCTTGAAAGACCCAATGTGAGAAGAATAGAAGAAATTTTGAATCATGAGAATAATGCTCTGAAAAGGTTTTGGAGTAATTCTCAGATTGCTGATACACTTGAAAGGAATCATTTACATGAACAATTCCTTATATTGAAGCAGGAACAAGAAGAATTGAAAAAAATCAAAGAGCAAATGCTGAAAAATGTTAACAAGACTCATGATTTTTGGTTACGGAAAACAAAGATTGATAAATAATGTCATTAAATGTAATTACATATTTCTATCAATTTACTATCATCAATAATATTAGCTCTAATATATAAATATATATATAGTTATCTGAACCAATTGCATATTATGAAATTTGATAAATTTAAATTAAGGAAGAAACAATTAAAAATTTATGCTAATTTTTATAATAAATGATAAATACAAGTAAAACTAACTTAAACACCGATCTATATAGGAATTCTGGTGTTGACAATTTGATTTTTCAACTTTTCATCCCATTCTAGTGTCAAGTCATCTATATACTTACGGACATCATCAGCACCTGTGCTATCAATCTCCTGGGTTTGAATAAATTCTTTGGCATCCCATGAAGTGGCAGAACCAAATTTCAATTCTTGTTGTTTTCTTTCTGGGTTATCCATCATTGCGACATAAACAGGGGCATTGGCAGCTTTATAACCATCAACATTATGCCATATAGAACCTAAATATCTTGCTAAGTAAAACATTACCAACATACCATAGTAAGTAAAAATATTTAAAAATTGGTTAAATGAATTGCTTTGAAAAATGCCAGGTTGAACAAGATATTGTTGAATACCATGAACAGCCATTTCTTTATGGGTTGCTAAATGCAATAAATCAACCAATCTTTTAGAACCTTCGTAAGTGATATCCGATTTTATCATTTGCATGTCATCAAAAGATAAATACTCTGGCTTGGATAATAAACTTGAAATCCAAATAATCTTAGCCTTACCAGTTGATAATTGAGGTATTATTTTGTGTATCAAATAATATGGACCAAAAACGTTGGCTTGAAAGACCATTCCCATTCCATCCTTTGATTTAACACCAACTCTTTGTATTCTATAATTTGGACTAGTAACGGCTTCTAAAGGAGCAGTTAATGATTGTTTTGTAGCAGCAATCCAATCAATACCTTCATTTAACGCCAATGCTGAGTTGGCAAAGAAATAATGTATAGCTTCATATTTTTTTAGATCATTGTAAGCATTCAATACACTAACCATATTAGTAAAATCTACCAATAAGTAATCGTAATCAACACTTGCAGGACGGTTAAGTTTGTCAACAAATTCTCTAATTTGATCAATTGTTTCCCTCACACGAGGTAAGGTTCTTGAAGTAACAACAATTGTTAACCTGACATTTTCATCTTCCTGATCAATCAAACGGTATACTATATTTAAACCTAAATTACTATTAGTACCGGTAACTACAGCTACCTTTCTCTCATCAGACATTGTAATTTTTTTTAATGATGATTATTATTTTTGTAGGTTGTTACCTTAATTGAAAAATAAAAAATAAATGTAATTGGCAATCTTAAAGGATAGATAGGAGAGTGAGATATGCAATTGAATAGTAATTTTTATATTCTTTTCTTGTTTTAGTTTTTAGAAAAATTATCAATTGATCAAGATTTTGAGATATGAATCTGCTCGAGCATTCCCGAGAAGAACTGAAAAAAATTATCAGATCGAGATGATCTTAAACGAGGTGAGGTACCATTGATTACTAGTAATAAAGTTAATTTATATGTGAGCTCATATATATATATATATATATATTGGATTGGAATACATTTAGTTAGATTATATATATAAAGAGATGCAACAACGTTTTACCGTCATAGTTAAAATATTTTTAGGATATCTTAATGTGAATTATGCAATAGTCAGATGGATGATGGAAGTTTTATTATTGTTCTCAAGTCAGATCGAAGACTTCCGGACACTGACACCCACAACCAGATGGACATTCTGTTTCGTTATCCCACCATTCCATAGCACAAGAAGAGTGCATTACATGTTGACATGATCCACAAATAAAAATATTCCTCGAAACCTTTAAATTACAGAAGTTACAGTTGAATAGACAAGATTTCTCATTACCTTCATCATTTATCCAACATGTATCGATACCGTCATATTGTAAATTACTTGATCTTGAAATTTTATTATTACCAACTGCCACTTTCAATATTCTTGCATGTTCTATTGGTAGACCCCAATGGAATAATAATTTTGCATACTGGGTAATGTAAGATTTCATCTTGATACACTCTGCCTCATCGATCAAAGAAGTTTCTCTATTGCCAATTGCATCCAAAACTTCATCATTCATTAATTCTACTTTGATTTCAGGATATTTGTGAGTTAAATTAAAGGTTGGTGTGACAGATTGAGAAATTGTAGCTACACTAGATTCGTTGCCCCATATTCCCATTCTTCGGACACTACTGGGATGGTTTCTAAAATTAAAGTAATCCTCACTTTGAATGGACATATTATCAAAATTTTCTGGTCTTCGTACTCCCAAATTTACCTCTGAAAAAATATTCCCTTGGACACCAGAATATAAAGATGCTCTATCAATTTTAGAAAGACTTTCGTGAGCCTCATTATTAAAAGAAATGATGCTCTCTACATTAAGTACATTTGTTTGTTGATCATTTTCAATATACTGAGAAAATAAATTGAATTGTGATGCTACGACACACGATATAAGTGCTAACATTTGTAAATTGTTCTCTTTCTCAAAATAGGATAATAGTTCCTTTATGAACCATTTCAAGCCTAATGGGTTGTTATCCCATGAAATACTGTATGGGTCATTATTTTCTTGTGATATTAAGAAGTCAGATAATATTTGCCAACAATGACTAATTTCCTCATATTCATATTTCTCTGCAATCAGAGCGTTGTGTCTGGCCATTTCCTCACCAGAGCCATCTGTATAGATATATTCTAAAGCTAAGTCGCGTTTATCTGGTATTAAATGACTAAAATCATGTAAAAATAGAGTATTGTTGGAAAAATTTATGGATTCAGAACCTTTATATGAGGCAGCTGGTGATCCAAAAACATTCGAAAAACCGATATCAAAATTAGGGATATGAGTTCTTAAGATAGAATCATTCCTTAAAATATCATCCCAATTTTGTGAAAAACTTTCTGTGCTCTCTTCTGATTCAGAATCGCTGTTGTAACCACAGTACTCATTATTCGTGTCATTGTTAGAAAGAATGGTATCGACGTATCGTTTGGGGCGTCCTTCAAATGTAGTTGAACCTTTTGCAGTACAGTTTTCTTCAACAGATAATTTATCTAAAGGTAATGGTTTTGACTTGTCATTATGTCCAAGCATTTTATTTCTTTCTGCAAAATTTTCACCACTGAAAAAGCATATCAGCTTCCCAGTAGGGGTCCAGGTCATTCCACATTCATTCGGTATCGGAGTACTATCTAATGCATCTTTGTGTAAAAACATATTTGATTTATCTACTCTGTCAATATCTTTTTCTTCCTCATAGATATCTTCTACCTCATCGTCAGATGAATCGTCGTCAAAGGAATCAGAGAAATTATCACTAGATGAGGATAAAGATGAAATGTTATCTTGTCCAATATGGTCGGATATCGCAAAATTCATTAACGGTGCCTCATCTTCTTCAATGTTGTCGAGATTAACTTGCTCACCTAAAACAAACCTAATACAAGGTTCTAAGCAGTATAAATCCAAATTGGTATATTTTTTGCTTATTTCCCTTAATGTATTATTCAATTCTTCCATTTTTTCTTTGCTTAACTTACTATTTTCTTCAATTGTAAATTTTGGGTAATTGTTTAGAGATGGATAATTTGGGGGTATGGTAACTAGTATTCGAATAAAAATATATTCATCGGGGTCTGCTTCAACCCATGGTCCTTTTAGTGTAATGACTAGGTCTCCCGTTGATACAGAAATTTTTTCAAAGCCAATTTTAGGGAATTTATGACCAATGGCACTAACTTCCTCTCCAAAGTTTTGAAACTTACGGTCTTTGTAAAAATTATCTGTTATTTCAGTATCATTTATTCGAACACCTGATATCCAATTAATATGACTTTGATCATTAGTTTCTTTTACTCTAGTGGTGAATAACTCTTTCGGCAATCGTTTATTTTTTACATAGACCTCTTGTATTTTTTCAGGTTCCTTATTATAAGATTGGTACTCATAGTTTGGTAATTTCTCAGCTAATCTCTTCCCACGTTCAAAATTAACCTTATTATACAGATAATCAGACATTGGCCACAATCTTAAATCATTATCTTTAGACCATGTAACTAACTGAAATTCCCTATCATCGGTGTCACTATCGTTATTGTGACGTGCTCTCCATATAAAATCTAAAACAGTATCGTTGTGCCCTTTGAATATAGATACTGGATCTAACTGTTGAATTTTTTGATCATCTTCCTCTTTATTAGATATATCCATCATATAAACTGAGTTATCACCTCCCACCATTGGCATAATACAGTAACCGTCACCAAATGGTAAATATCGTCCTCTCCAAATAGGAAAATTTGCTGAAACATTTTTAATACAAGGATCCTCAATCTTTGAATAATCCCAAAATTTAACGAAACCATCATTAGAACATGTTATTAATTCTGTTTTCCTAGTTCGATTGAAATCAACACTATTTACGCCACTGGTATGCCCAACTAACTTTTTTAAAGGTACAGACCCATTTCTCAAATCCCATATGCATACATTATTACCATGAGAAGATGCTAAAATGTTTGAATCTTGAAAGTTCCATTTTACTTGAGATGCACTAGATACCCAATCACTTGTTGTGTAAAAGGGTCTACTTGGACTACGAAGATCCCATGCATGTACGTATGTATCAATCGAACATGTAGCTAGAATATCAGGATGTTGCCTATTAAAATTAATGTCCGTTATCGCTCTAAAATGGCCATGTAAAGTATGTTCAATTGCATTGGATGAACTCCTTTCTAAGTTCCAAATAATGGCTTTTTGATTAGATGTAGATACAACCCAGTTTGGTTTCGCTGGATGAGGGGACCATTGTACATCGGCTACTTGCCATGGGGTTCTGTGTTGCAAATATCGAGGAGGTGAAAATGGGTCATCTAAATCCACAATATATAAACCTTGTCTACCAGCTAATACAACATCTCTACCAGATGGGTTTATCGAGATAGCATTAAAACCTCCATCAACTCGAAGTGACAAAGACTGTCCAAAAGTTGGTGACGAATAACAGTTATCACGGCCAGGAGCACTCATGATAAATTGTTTGTATCCCAAATGTATTGGAAGTAACTCGCAGTTTCTATCATGTATTATCTAAAGCATATTACTTGATTATACTGATAACTTTATCATATTTAGTACTTTAGGTGATTAATATATATCATACTCTTCGTACGCGGAATTTCAGGATTAGAAACTGAAAAATTGCAAAAACACATTAGCTGAAGCAATCTAATATAATCTTTTGCAGTGAACTTTTACACATATATATATGCATAACTAATGTGGATATATTAATCTATACTTTTGTTCTCATTTTAAATATACATGTATGTTACTTAATAAATGATAATTGAATTATTATAAAGCACTAATTTTAATCTCTGGTTACAGCATCAAAGATAGTGTGAAATGGAGCTCTAAAACCTGTCCATCTTTCGAATTGCGCAACACCTTGATGAACTAATAATTGAGCACCTGGAATGGTCTCCCAATGATACTTCTCTTTTGCTATTCTCATAATAGGAGTGTTTGTTGGTTTATAGGCAGCATCCAGCAAAGTTGGTGTAAAAGATGAGCGAACACCTTTTGACAAGAATCTTTCCAACTTTGCTAATAAACCATTGTCTAGTGGTATATCCCCAGGGACGCAGCTTACGGCAACGCTAACTTCACGTACGTTTTCCTCAATATCCTTCAAAGATTCTAAAATTTGGATGTTATAGCTATCAGGGAAAGCAGCCTTTAGAGCTGGTAACTTAGTACTAGTTCTATTTAATAGGTAAATAGTTGTGCAGCCCATAACATGTAGCGCATAAATTGCAGCTCTTGAAGTACCTCCGGCACCTATAACTAAGCCTGTTGTTCCATTGATGGTTTCAGGAACACCATTGAACATGAATGAATTTCTGATACCTAACCAATCTGTGTTATCCCCTAAAAATTTTCCATTGCCTAACGGAATAACTGTGTTTACAGCACCGATAATAGCTGCAGAAGTTGTTAAATCACTTAAATATTGCATAATATCTAATTTCAGTGGAATGGTGACAGCCAAACCACCTAAATTCTTCTTGCCATCTAATAATTCAGATTTCACTTTCTCAATAGAATCGGTTTCAAACTTGTCAAATTTATGAGGTAATCCAAGAACTTCATAACCAGTATTATGTAAAATTGGTGATCTTGAATGGCTGATTGGAGATCCTACAACATAAAATTCTAGTGATGAGAAGCCTCCTAAGGTGGAATAAATCTTATTGATTTCTTTTAAAGTTAATTGACCTGGAGCAGCAGAGTTAGGCAACAATTCCGATGTAATTGGGGTTAAAATTGGATTTAAAACACGAGAAATTTTACCTAAATTTCTCATATTAATGGCAATTAATGGTTTGGAGTTGTGAGAATCTCTAAACTTTTCCAATAATAAATTATCTTCAAATTTAACAGCAGAACCAACAAATTTAATGAGATCCACATCAAGGGCCATTGCTTGGTTATACCTGCTTTCCCATTCTGCATTATTCCATGGATATTGAGCAGCAAAGTCATGGTGAGAACCAATAATTTTAGTGTAACCTTTTCTGTTTAGAACATGATATTGAATATCGGTAGGTAAAGTTAATTCTAGATCAATGAATTCTACTCCAGATTTCATAGCTAATGTAAATAAATGCTTCATTGTTTCATAATCTTCATCGGGGAAATGGCCACCTTGCTTTTTGGTTCTAATAGTAAAGATGATAGGTAAACTCTCTGTTTTAGCTCTTAAAATTGATAATTGTTTAGAAATAAAAGATTGCTCGTACTTGGCCAAGTGATCAATTCTAACTTCGACAGCATCACATCCAGCTGTAATAGTAGCTAACTTATCCGATTCTTCGTATAAATCTTCAAAAGTTAAACAGACAAATGATGATCTTTGTTTAGGAATACCTAAAATTAGATTACCAGTAATTCTTTTTATATAATTATCGAAGATTCTTCTTAAGTTTTGAAATTCCTGTTCGGTAGAACAGTGAGGAGCAAAAAATTCATAATTAGAGCACTCGTTGTACCACCCTTCTCTTCTATTCCAAACGTCTCTAATTTCTTCAACGTATGCTGGTCTAGTAGGATCACTCTGTAAAAAGACTATAGTTTCCTCTATATCTCTGTGTAAATGAAGAACAATACCACCATCGTTAGCAAATTTTTTCAAAGCTTCTCTAGCTTCAGGGGTTTCAACTAATCCACCACCTGTTGAAAATACATAGCCATTATCACCATGTTTATTTATCATATCTTTAAACAACATGGCTTCCCTCTCTCTAAATTCTTCCCAACTGTGTTCCTTAACAAATTCCTTAACAGATTGGCTATTATGAATTTCCTCGAAATAATCATCCAAATCAACTAGCTTGTAGCCTAAAGTAGCAGCACACCATTTACTGATGGTGGTCTTACCAGCAGCTCTCATACCAATTATAACTACACTTCGATTGGAAATATCATCATTTTGCAATAATGATTCAGAACCATCCAAGTGTGCACCAAGATCAGTATGCAAGATATCCCACCAACCTGGCCATGTCTTCCCTGTACAATGTCTCTCCAAAATTCTAACCGGTTGATTCAATTCTTTTGAATTATAATTCACCATACCAGCCAGTAATGAAAAACTCATAGCAACACGATGATCATCATAAGTGTGCACTGAGGTTGGGACACACAACTCGCTAATATTGTTTAAACCATAAACTTCTATACCATCAGGTAATTCTTTTGTTTTAACACCAAATTTGGCTAGTTGTGTTGCCATTGCTTCAATACGATTACATTCTTTAACTCTTTGATTAGCAATACCTTCAATAACTGTTTTATTTTCAGTATTTGGGTCATTATTATGAGCAACGGCAGCTATAACACAGGCGGTCAAAAAGGCATCAGTCATGGGTTCCATGTCAACATGAGCTAATGGTTGTAATGATCCTACAGCAGGACCAATAACTCTGGTAGAAGAATCTGTCTGTTCAACAATACAACCCATTGGTTTTAGAACATCTATTGCAAATCTTGCATCACCCTGTAAAGATTCAAAACCGATATTAGGTATCGTTACAGTGGTACCAGTCATGGCTGCAAAAGCCAATGGGTAAGTAGCACTGGATGCGTCACTCTCAATTACATATTCCTTTGGATTAATATATCTACCTTTTGGAATATGGTAAGTATATTCTTCTGTAGTTGATTTTTCAACTACAATACCAAATTTTTCCATCATTTTAATTGTCATTTCGACATATAATTGAGAAATTGGTTTACCTCCTGTAAGGGCAAGAGTTACTGGTTCTTGGGCATATGGAGCACACATCAGTATGGAAGATACGTATTGAGAAGAAACTGTAGCAGCCAATTCAATTCTACCCCCCTTAAAAATGGATTTAGAGTTGATTTTCAATGGTAAACAGCCTTCATTCTTTAAATAGTCAACTTCAATACCATTTTGACGAAGAGAATCAACCAATGGACCAATTGGTCTTTGTTGCATTCTAGCATTCCCAGTCAAAACCACACTATCATTAGTAGCAGAAGGATTGACTAAGGCAGCTACAGTGGTAAGAAAACGAGCTGCTGTACCGGCATTTCCTAAATATAATGGGTCAGCACAAGATTCTAAAGAGTTCATACCCAAACCTTCAACTACGACAGTATCACCATTATCTTCGTAAGTGATATTAGCACCTTTCAAATCTTGAACTGCTTTTAGCATATGTTTGGTATCATCCGAATGTAATAAGTTTTTAATCTTACATTTACCATCACCTAATGAAGCTAATATTAGTGCTCTGTTCGAGATAGATTTTGAACCAGGAGGAGTAATAACTAATTCTTTTTTATAATTATCGACATTAAATGGATAGACTAGAGTTTCATCAGTTAGAACAAATCTTAAATCTTCGTCAGCGACAACATGAGCAGATTTTCCGTAACATTTACCAATACTTTCCAAAATGACACATTTCTTTTTAGAACCATCATTTTTTTTGTCAATACTCATTTTGCTCAATAAAATATTTAATGGGGTTTTCTTATTTAATGTTAATTCTTTAAACCACTTTTCTTCTGGGGCGATTGGTAAACCATAAGCTGCCAAAATTTTGGATAAACGTACAACTTGAGTTGGGGACAAGATACCTAAATATCTTGATAATTCAGCTTCTTTAATCATACCAATGGAGACACATTCACCATGTAATGCTTGTGGAGTTAAGATAGCTTCGTAAGCATGACCAATAGTGTGACCAAAATTTAATAAATTTCTTAAGCTTGATTCACGTTCATCAGCAGAGACAACTTCAGCTTTAACTTTGATACTCTCTAATACTAATTTGTAAGTATGATCTAAAATCAATTCAATATTGGTATTGTGAATATCATCAATTTTGTCAGTTTCTTTGTTGAGACACTGTACAATTTTTTGATTATTAACGACATTTAAGAAAGAATGGGCATTCAGTTCTAATCTTTCGAACTCTTCGGCGTTCCAAATACAAGCGGTCTTTATAACCTCTGCCATACCGTTTATAAATTCTCTCTTTGGTAAAGATTCTAGCCATTTAATGTCGACTAAAACAAATTGAGGTTGCCAAAATGCACCAACAAAATTCTTACCTAGGGGAGTATCAACAGCAGTTTTACCACCAATTGAAGAATCAACCATTGACAATAATGTTGTAGGAATTTGAACTACTCTAATACCTCTCATGAAAGTGGCAGCAACAAAACCAAGCATATCACCAATGACCCCACCACCTACTGCAATAATTACAGTATCACGGGTACAACCTTCAGTCAAAAGATAATCTTCAATTTCCTCCTTAGTCTTTCTACTTTTTGAAGGTTCACCTGGCGCAACAACATATCTCAACAGTCTTGAACCTTCACCTAAATTTCTTTCAAAATTATCAGCAAAATCTTGGAAATATGGAACTTTTTGAAGATTGGAATCATTAACTATAACATAAGTAGATGATTTACATTCATTAATAATAGTACCAATCATTTGGGTACTAATATTGTAACCAACATGGATAATATCCTTACCTAGAATAGGAACTTTAACTAATGGAACCATGATGTTTAACTCTTTTCAATTCCAATAATTTTTATCCCTATGTCAGATCTTTTGGGTAGCAATAAATACTCGTAATAAAATAGAATTGTTAGAATATGTAAGGATTAATTAAATATAGTTCAATTGACAAGAACAATTGATGTTTCAGTAATATTAAACATATGAAAAGTACATTCTAACTTCTAATATTGGCATTTCTTGTAATTGTATCCATCTTCTTGGATGAAAAATGTTGATATTTCCTCTTTTGAGTCACCAATTCAATTTTCATGTTAGAGCGAAATTTTATTCCAATGTCGAGCTCCTGTGATATTTTTTTTATAAGCTCTCACTCTATATTGATGGGCTTCCGGTAAGCAGGTTTCCCTGTTCGAAATCCATTGGATGCACATATAAAACAGCATCTTAATGAATCAGAACATAATGGATGAGCTTGGCTATGGGAATAAGAAGTGTATGATTTGTTTAATTGATCTTATAGGTGTTATTTAGGGCTAGGCCTTGTTTACTACACTCTTCAGGATCAATGGTAACGATCTTCTGTCAATGTGTTGTATCTGATGGATAGTATCTGTTAGACTTTACAGAAGTCCTTAAAGTTTTCTTTAAATGTACCTTTATCATATATATTTGGTATTTCAGATGGGTCTTTAATGGTGGTATAGTTCTCATTGATGATATATGATTTATTATCATATATATTTGTGCTGTAAAATGTCTTTGTGTTTTTGTTAGTCATGACAATGTACCATTTGCCAGTTGATGTTTTCATCAATCGATTTTCTCTCATTAATTCTTGTATTGTAAACCATTTGTCGGTTTCATTAGTTGTCATTCCATCAGTGACTTGGTTCAGTTGTAAGTATGTGAAGATTCCACATATTACAGAAAAACTGCCAGTTAAAATGTTTAGGATTAGAATATTTTTTGAACTGGGTAGAGTATTCTTTGTGAAAGAAATGCACATCAATCTCAGGAAGGCATACGTCAATGTGACAGTATTTAATATTAGAAAAGTGTAGAAGTATCTGTAATTTCCCATCCCAATGCAATTATTAACCCATATGCAGTGATGGTCCTGTAACAGAATACAACACCCACAAATATTGCAATGTTTTGATCTAGCAGGTTTTTCTTTGCGACATGTACTACAGTCAATTCCTGGGAAATATAGGATTTCATCATAAGGGTACATATTTTTTAAAAGCCCAATCTCATCATCTCTGCAATCATTTATATTCAAAGGTTTTGTTACCATAGTCATTAACCCATAAACAGGAGTAAGGACCATTAAACCTGGTAAAATCAAATATCTCTCGAAAATATTTAAATAATCAACTATCAGGTACTCTACTTTATAATAATAACAATAAACCAGATAAATGTATATTGAAAAGTAAAAACATGGAACCAAATGATACTTCCATTTATATGAATTTGTATCTTTCAAAAATGGAACATAGACTCTTTTGTAGTATATTGAAAATGGCCATTGCTTCTTCAAAAATGGTGAAAGCAGTAATAAAATAACTTGAAGAACAATTAAGTATAGAAGTTGGAACCACATCTTATTTCGACACTTCTTATACCTTTATTGAACAATTGCTTCCCATTCTATTAAACTTCCTCAAGTATCAAATCAAAAACTTGCAATTATATTGGCATCGGAGTAGGTAAAAATACTTTGATATTTTCATAAGTTATTTAGTTTACTTTATACCAATGTCTTCCTATCAAATGCTTGTTCATTTTCAAAATTTTTGAATTTAAGGACAGTAACAATTTATATAGTTCAGCTTAATAATGTAAAAAATAATGTTAGCATTATTTCTTTGAATTGAAGAACGGTGTAATATATTTAATAATTAGTTACTTTTTTATTATGTGATTGACTAAGAGTTTCATGATCTTAAAGAATATATTTGGTCTTAATATTGCCAGTTCTACATGAATTTTTAGGAAAGTTTTAAAGCTGTCGCCTGCTCAACAAATGGTTAATTTTCAGGAAATTGAAATGTCACTATGTATGATTATTAGCATGGGTTTCTATATATTTAAATAATTATATATCAAAAAACACTTATAAGTTTACTAAATGCTTTCTTAAAAGCAGTCAATTCAACTATTAAGTCATAACAATCTTTGTTTTTTATAACAATGGGACTAAAAGTTTCAAACTAAACTCTAACCGAAATCAAAAATATACTTCTAATTTTGCGATGAGTTAAATTAGAGGCAAGCCCAACAGCTTGTTAATATAAACGTTAAATACATACCATAATGAAGTATTGATCAACAAAGTATATATCTATTGTTTTAGTGTTTAAATCATTTCCTGCAATATATTTTCAAAGTTATTCTTATCGATATTGTATTTTTTTCAAACAATAACCCATCATGTCACCTGGAGGTTCTAGAGGTTCTAAGAATCGAGGGAAACTAGCATGTCAAAGTTGCAGAGTGAGACGAAGGAAGTGCGATTTTGAAAACCCTTGCTCTAACTGTGTTAAGTTTCAGGCCGACTGTATCCCAGTTAAAGAAGACCTTCGGAAAGCACGATATTCTACGTCTTATGTAAGGTCGTTGGAGAAGAAGATTGCATACTTGGAACAAAACATAAAAGAGGACCCAGAGATAGAAAATAGTAATGATGATGTCAAACTATTAAGTACTACAATCTCGGATGATACAGCATCACCATCCTCTCTTATTGAGGTAACAAGACTGGAGGAAAATGGCAAAAATAAAGATATCGATAGAGTAGAGAAACAGTTGAGAACAAGTAGTATATATCCACAAAATTCATTATTGATAACTAAACCATACCTCACCAATGAACAAGCACAAACAAAGATCAATTTAAAGAATTTATCTCGCAGCACATCAATAATGAGATCTCTGTCATTTTTTTTTAAATGGTTGTATCCAGCTCATTATTACTTCATTCATAGAGAAACTTTCTTAAGTTCATTTTTTGGTGATATTAATACTAAAAGTTATTATTGTTCTGAAGAACTAGTTTTTGCAATTTCTGCATTAGGTTCAAAATTGGCTAAAAGAGACGATGATTTATATGGTAGATCAACAGAATATTATCAAACTGCAAAATCGATAGTTTTAAAGAAAGTTTTCCAATTAGACGATTCTTCCTTAGGCGAATCAACACCATCTTCTAAACTTGCAATAATCCAAACTCTATTGTGTTTAGCATTTTATGATATGGGGAATGGTGAAAATCCTACAGCCTGGTATCTATCAGGCTTAGCCTTTAGAATTGCACATGAAATTGGTCTTCATTTGGATCCTGATGCATGGAGTACTGTATATGAAGATCATTTAACAAAAATTGATTTTGAGGTGAGAAGTAGAATTTACTGGGGTTGCTACATAGCAGATCATCTAATATCTCTTTTATTTGGAAGAACCACATCGCTGAAGCTATCTAATTCTACTGTTCCAGAAACAGACGAGTTACCAGAAATTGAAACTGGTATTGAAGATTATATTTATGATCCTACAAAGATCTTATCAATGGCATACCCATTGAAAAAGTTGATTGTTCTTTCCAGAATTACTGAAATATTTGCTAGCAAAATTTTTACACATTCTTATGATATATATCAAAAAGGTGAATATTTGTCAAAATTCAATTTGGAAATGTACAATTGGAAATCTGATTTATCACCAGAAATGTTTTGGACCAAACAAAAGATAAGGGAAACCGAGAAATTCAATCCCACAATTTCATACATATGGTGCCACTATCATTTGGTTTTAATTTCATACAATAAACCGTTCATTTACGATCTAGTTCAAAGTCGCAATTTGATTGAAGAATCAATAGAGGAATTATATCAGATTCTTGCTCTTTGGAATAAGACATTTGACTCGTATGAAAAATGTAATCTTTATATGGTTTACACTGTTATTCTAACATTGCAATGCATGAATACAGATCTCATTAAGAAGGATCATAAAATGGTTTTTAGGAATTTTTTAGAATCCTCAACTCTGCATTATGATTTAGCCAAGAAATTTTTAGATAATGAAAAAAGTACGGATGAATTATTAGGTACTTTATCTCATGGTACAAATTTTGCTTTAGAATATAATTTTGATTTAACTTTGCTTAACGAAATTGATACATTAATTGGGGGTTCCAATATCAATGGCTCAAATATCAACGGAATAACTTAGAATTTAATTAATACTACAATGTTCGAATTTATTTATTTTATTAGATGGTCTCTACTTTGGGTATTATATCTATTTACTGTGATTCATTCATATCATTGTCAATAAATTCATGGAATTCCTTGAGTGATACATTATGGTGGAAATATTGCGCAGATGACGGCGAATATAATGCTGTATGTTCTGAAATATATGTCGAAATTGAATTATTTTCTAAAGTGCTTGAAGAATCATGCTGTTCCATGGAAGCTATTTTATGACCTACAAATTCATGAGAACCATTATTATTGCTCAAACAACGAAGTAGGTCTGAAGATTTTTCTTTTCTTTTTCTTTGTGCATTTCGCATGGCAAAATCTTTAATATCAACAACTCTTGAAATGAATTCATTTAAATTTAAACCTTTAATGATTGAGAAGATGGAAGTGATGAGAACTTTTTTCTCTTCCACTCTATTGATGCACGATATCAGAAGAGTTTTGGATTCTACATCATCAATATCCGAAAGTTCAAGATGCTTAGGTAAGACGTGCATGACCATTGCAGTCAATAATATAATCCTATCCTTTTTATTTAAGTGGTCAGGTTCTCTATGTGGAATGCTTTGTGGCCACCAATTAGGTTTTGATATTACACCTTTGCTATATGGATTAGTGGATTTTTTTTTCGGTTCGATGACTTTAATCCATTCCTTTGCTATCATTTTACAAGGAATTTGTCTTAACAACTCAAAACAACTAATTACATAAGAATTCAAATGTTCCACATTATTCAATTGCAGAATGCGATAATTATAAATTTCATTAGTTTTATTTTGCTCAACCTGTATATTATCAAATTGTTTATTTTTTGTATAATTAATTATGTCAATGTACTGTTTTGGAAAATTGAGTATGGCTGTATCCGAATATGTAATATCAATCTCTTCATATCCAGAAGTTTTATTTTTCATTATCAAAATATAGTCATATTCATATTTCAGTAAATTATTAATTTTGCTTTCTATTTCTGTTTGTGACATATGTCTACTGAATTGATTTTAAATTGTTCTTGAGTTGAAGTCATCGACATCATTTTTTCAAATGCATACTAAGTTGAAGAATATATGATATAGCATATTAATTTGAATAATTTGATGTTCTTAAATACTTTTACCTATGTGTGTCTTTGATATTACTTTGTAATTCATCATCTATGCTTGATACGAATTACTGACGCTTTCATAATTGAAGCAAGATTGTTTCAGTTCTGCTTAAAGATATTTTCGCGGTATCGCTATTACTTAGAATAAGAAAAAATAATAGTAGGTATAGATGAGATTACAGTTAACATAACATACATACATATATATATATATATATATATATATATATATATATTCAAATTTATAATGAAGACATTATATAAGGAATAATCCTAGATATATCTGTTAAATTATAAATATTATAGAATTTGCTAAAATATTGATCAATTTAGTTTAATTAAATTTGAATGCATTTGTTTATGTATATTTATAAATTAGTTTTATTGTTATAACTGTTATCATCGTTGTTATTATTGTTACACCAAAATCTTGTCAATAAGCCTGCATATCTTTGAAGTTCCTCTACAGAGATCAATAATTTAAAATCACAGAGAATTAAGAATTGCAATTCTAAATGATTCAACTCTTGAAGAGACACCCCACCTACCCGTGCATATCTTGAATTGCTATAAAATAAATCACTGAAAAATTTGGTACTGACTGTTACAGCTGTTATAATTAATCTATGAATGTTGTAGGAATCCATTACAAACACTTGTTGATGGCCTTTTTTTGCAGCATTTGAATGTGAGTTGTTTTCTTTATTATTATTATTGTTTCCATCATCATCATCATCATCATCATCATCATCATCATCATCGTTGCTATTTGTTTTTTTATTTACATATTCGTAGTTTTCATTATCACTGAAACTGGGATTCTTATTGTAAGAATCATTATTTTTCAAATCAATATTATTGCATTTTTTTGATATTCTATCAAAATAAACCAACAAAGATAAGAACACATCATTAGATATAGGACAATATTTTTGTATCCTTTGAAAATATTGATCTAAACTAATCTGAGGTACGTGCTTACCCCTAAAGCTTAATACAGGTTTTATTATATTTGTATCGATGTGATTATCCGACGATTGTTCTATTGTATTCAGCGATAGTTTATCATTCGACATCACTATCTTATTCAATAATGCAGTTAACATATCTAACAATTTATCAGTTGGGAAATCCGCTATGTTTAAGGGACTGCCAGCAAAATCTGTGAAACCAACATCTCTTTTCTTATTTACACTTTGTACCGGCACATCAGAATTCACATTATCGTCAGTATTCGGATTATCAACGTAAGGAGCACTACTTTCAATATTTGAACTTGTATTCACACTTGCACTTGATTCCGAAATTGCATCAGCAGTATTATCAACAGAAACAACGGTATCTCTTATATTGTTAAAATAATCTTCATCAACACTGGTAAAACTACTATCAGTCACACTACAGCTATTGTACTGAATATTACGACTCGAATTGTCAACATTATTAATACTACGAGAATTCGTTCTAATAAACCCATGTCTCTCAGGACTCTTCGGTATATCAATAGGAGTAGTACTCAAATGGGCACCAGATGGACTTCGTACAGAAGAATTCGGTTCATCATCTATCATTGTTGTCAAATCTCAATTAATAAGAATATTTCAATCTCTCATAAAGCACACAAAAAAGCAAACACACAGATGTATAAACAATTCCTTATAAAGTCTTATATGAATCGAATAGTATTCTTAAACTTATACCTTATCACACAAACCAAAAATATTAAAAATACTACTTTATAGTATAAAATACTATATATATATATATATATATATATTTATTATCTTTTTTCCTTTTAATCGTTAGATATCTGCTTGTATATATTATATATATATAGGCTCTTTAAAATTTTGAACAATGTACGTAATTAAGAATTGAAAAATACCTTATTAATGCAAATTTTGGTACCTAAACCGCACCATTACCCGAACAACACACAATCACCAGCTCATCATGCTACATTTAAGAGTAAGATGACACAGGAAAGTACAGTAATGGACAAACACTACTATATCCACCTCGACAAATACATAGTTGTGAACACTACAAGTACCAATTCCAAAATCAGAGCAAGCACAGTAACAGCTGTCCCTGTTAACCCAAGAATATATATCTGAAATCTTTGACAGTAGTAACACTTTCCAACAAATGATACTCAGATGAGAACATTATGAGAGACACCAGTCCTGCTGTCATTATATGTATACATATAAGAGAAGAATGATTGAGTATACATCTAGTAAGTATCATATACATATATATTTATATGATAAGTATGTATATAGTGTCATATTAATATACTATCACGTGCATACAGGTAATCATTTACCCTACTATGGTTGTCATATAAGCGCGCGGGTGGGGTTTCATTTCCGCCCAGCGGTCTTTAATTTATCGTTTTACCGCAATTGCAACGAGAAGTTAAGTTCCACTGTATCAAGTACTCTTCTTGCTCGAAGACTGAGAGAATAATAAGCATTGAACTCGAAAGGATTCAATGGAATAGGGTTAGTTGTTTCAATTGGATTGCAACAAGGTGAAGATCGATCGATTGATAAAGAAGGATTTCGTATATATAGACTCATCGAATTTGTAAAAGATGGTTTAAAAGGATATTGGAATTAAAGATTGTATTGTGGTATATGTGTAGAGTGAGTTTAATTTTTGATTCAAATTATGTTCTCTTGGTTGTATATTGCCAACGTATCTATAGTGTCTTAAACCGTAAGCATTATGTTAAGAAATACTTTTTTCAAAGGTCCAATTGCAAGAACTTTGACCACTTTGACCTCTGTCAGCACTAAATTGTCTCCTCCAGCCGCTGCTTCCTATTCGCAAGCTATGAAGGCCAACAACTTGGTTTTTGTTTCTGGTCAAATTCCATATACTAAAGACAATAAACCTGTTGAAGGTTCAATTAGTGACAAGGCAGAACAAGTCTTTCAGAATGTCAAGAACATTTTAGATGCTTCTAACTCTTCATTCGACAAAGTGGTTAAAGTCAATGTTTTTTTGGCTGACATCAACAGTTTCAAAGAATTCAATACTGTTTACGCTCAATATTTCAATGCTCATAAACCTGCCAGATCATGTGTTGCTGTGGCCGCTTTACCATTAGGTGTTGATTTAGAAATGGAAGTCATCGCTGTTGAAAAAGATTAGTTAAACAAAATCTATTTTGCTTCGAGTACTTTACACGAAAACTTCCATATGGTGGATAGATAGATAATTAAATGTATAGATATGTATATGTATTTATTATTATGTCAATATGATCTATTCTAACTCGCTCTCTATCAATGCAACTATGTATCTAATCATGATAAGTACATCTCGATGATTTCTATTGCAAGTTTTTCTTTTAATTGATAGATTACAGGATGATCTGTCAGCTCTTCTTAACTTTGTACATACATTTTGCTAAAATAAACTTTTTTTTTCAGGTTATTCATTGTATCTTATCGATTTTTTTGTAAGCGAAAAAAAAATTTCGAGAGAGAATGCCAAGATATTTTTCAATTTGTGCACTAAGCAAGATAACAGTGGTACCGAGATCTCATCGCAAATATAGGCGTCCCTCCCAAGCTTTGAATATATTTTCCGATTAGTTAATGCCTCACGCTGTCATTTGGAAATGGTTTTAATATTGAACAGAATTAGATGAGTAGTCAAGGTTGAGGGAGTCAAGACTGATTGATTGGCTTTGTAATCAATATTCAGACAGATGCACGTACTTTTACACTGCATATTTGTTATTTCAATTGGTCCATAGCTGATAAAGATTGAAGGTCAATAGAAGTGTCACACACATCAAAAAAAAGTTTTCCAATTGTATAAATTGAGTTTCAATTGTTCATTGAAGCATATGAATATATATATATATTTATGATTGATGATAGATTTAAAATTACTGAATGTTCCACATTTTTCAATCCCTAATTTAATCAATAACTTCTTAATATTTTCTCTTATTCAGTAACATCTACAACAGTAAACGTTCTCACCTAATCGGTTATAAAATAATCTCGAATTGCCTTTCATACCAAGTCTTCATTTATTATTTTGTAAAATAAGTTCACAGTATGATCGGTGTTTCTTCAAAAATATTCAATTTCTCAAATGCTGGTTCGAGCCCCGATAACAATTCTGATTTAACAGAAGATGTCACAATTACATTACACGATGAAAGTGAACAAGATTTAGAAAAATCCAGCTTATCTTCAGCTGATATTAAAAAATCTAATTGCATTTTTGAAGAAGTAGAAGAGGACACAACAGAGTATGAAGGTGATGTTGAGAAAAAGTCAAATTTCCTTCTTAAACTCTATTCTCTTTTGAATGCCGAACAAAAAGGTATCGAACCAATTACCGACGAAGAGAAAAATGACAATTCCATCTTTGGAGCTACCACTATGTGGTTCTCAGCCAATATGGTCGTTTCATCCTATGCATTGGGTGTTATTGGACCAATTGCATTCGGTTTAAATTTTGGAACTTCAATTTTAACAATTATATTCTTCAACTTACTGGGGATTATTTGGGTTGCATTCTTTTCTGTTTTTGGTGCTGAATTTGGATTAAGACAAATGGTTTTATCGAGATTTCTAGTAGGAAATATAACTGCAAGGGTCTTCTCATTCATTAACATGGTAGCTTGTGCAGGTTGGGGTATTGTTAACACTATTGCCGCTGCCCAGTTAATCTCTTCGGTCAATCCTGGCCCACATAGTTGTCCTCCTTGGGTTGGTTGTATCCTTATCACAGTTGGTGTCATCTGTATCACCTTTTTTGGTTATGACGTTATCCATACTTACGAAAAATGGTCATGGGTACCAAATTTCGGAGTATTTTTGGTTTTAATTGCACAACTATCAAGATCAGGTAGTGTCACATCTGGAGACTGGGGTGGAGGTGCCAATACCGCTGCTGGTGTGTTGTCATTTGGTACTAGTATTTTCGGTTATGCCGCAGGTTGGACTACTTATGCTGCTGATTATACTGTTTATATGCCAAGGAATACCAACAAATACAAAATTTTCTTTTCTTTATGTTTTGGGTTAGCCACACCTTTATGGTTTACCATGATTATTGGTGCTGCATCAGCTGTTGGGACATTCAATAATCCAGTTTGGAATGAGCATTACCAAAAGGATTCGGTTGGTGGTTTAACTTTTGCCATTTTGTCTATTAATTCCTTAGGAGGTTTTGGACAATTCTGTTGTATATTATTAGCCTTATCAACAATTGCAAATCAAATTCCAAATATGTATTCAATCGCATTATCTGCCCAGGCTTTATGGGACCCATTGGCTAAAGTCCCAAGACCAATCTGGACATTAGTAGGTAATGCTGTTGTTCTTGGTATTTCCATCCCAGCCTATTACTCATTCAGTGGATTCCTAAGTGATTTCATGGATTCCATTGGTTACTATTTGAGTATATATATTGCAATTTCTGTTTCTGAACATTTTTTTTGGAGAAAGGGCTTCAAAGGTTACAATGTCGATGACTGGAATAGATGGGACAAATTGCCAATTGGTTATGCTGGTATGACTGCCTTTGTAGTTGGTGTTGTTGGTACTGCTTTGGGTATGTCTCAGACATATTGGACCGGTGAAATTGGCCGTTTGATTGGTGACAAAGGTGGTGGTGACATAGGTTTTGAGTTGGCATTTTCTTGGTCATTCATTGTATATAATATTTTAAGACCTTTAGAATTGAAGTATGTTGGCCGTTAATTTGTATATGACTTCTCCTTCTAACCTAATATCACATATTTATAATAATATATTGTAAAATAACTGTATGTAACATATTTTAATGTATAGATGTCCCATGTTATTGGCTACAATTCACCATCAGACTACTTCTACTTTTACATGATAATGATCCATTCTGTATCGTTCCAAAAGGGTCGTTTTGAAACCAAATTCATATATAGGACTAACCGAAAATAATATCCTGAAAGTTTGCTTGATATACTCAAACTGCTTTATATAATGAATAGTATTAAATGGTAATCATTTTATCATTGATCCTCTTGAAATCAATATCATATGACACGAATATTTAATTTTATATATACTTTACCTAACTACATTATAAATAAAAATAGTAGTGAATCAAAGAAGTAGTAGTTTACCATTTAAGAATTGTTACCAGTTACTTAAAAATTCATAATGGTTGGCAATTATTGAGGCTATATTGTTTTAAAATTCTAGTTATAAAAAGATAACTCTTTTTCTACCTACCTTCCAAGCAATTATAATTTTGTTTTCGATAGAGAGCCAGGGTATAGGAAACTTATTGTAAGAAATGTCATTTACAATTCCTGCTGGACCTGGTAGAAACAGTTCTCTACGTTATAATTTACGGAAAAATGAAAGCCAAGATTCATTTGATTTAAATTTCGATGATTCTTTAGATCAAGTCTTGGACAATTTGCATATAAACGATAGAGCAAGCAAAAATAATCTTCGAGATAACAAAGGAGCAGCATACAGTGCCCAAAGAGAAAGTTTTGAATTAGAATCACTGGATGATAGTAATAGCCACGAAAAATTCAATAAAAGAACTTCAAAGACTGATCCATTGCTTATGGAAAGGAATCACTCTGAATTTTCCAGGCTAAGCCAAGAACTATGGAATGACTCGATACCAAACTCCAAGACTTTTTTCCAGAGGATTAATTCATTGTTTATAAAATCATTCCATGAGTTAGCCTCAAATTTTAGTAGTAATTCCAGTCGTATTAAAATAAACAGTGATAATGTTGAAAGAGTCATAAAACCAGATGGATCATCGACTATTAAAATCACATATCCATCAAACGAAATTTCTAATGCAAAATATAACCCTATAACATTTATCCCGATTTTGCTTTATGAACAATTCAAATTTTTTTACAACTTATATTTTCTAGTAGTTGCATTATCTCAGGCAGTGCCAGCATTAAGAATTGGTTATTTATCCTCTTATATTGTACCGCTTGTTTTTGTACTATCTGTAACAATGGTAAAAGAGGCAATAGATGATGTTCAGAGAAGAAGAAGAGATAGGGAATCGAATTCAGAATTGTACGAGGTGTTACAATATCAAAATATGGTTCAAAGCAAAGATTTACAAGTAGGTGACCTAATAAGATTATCTAAGGGCGAGCGTATTCCAGCAGATGCTATCCTACTTCAAACTAGTGAAAATAGTGGAGAAGCATTTATTAAAACAGATCAACTTGATGGTGAAACTGATTGGAAGCTAAGAGTAGCACCACCAATTACCCAATCAATGAATTCTGATGAATTGATATCGAAAATTACAATATCAGCATCACCACCAGAAAAATCAATCCATAAATTTCTAGGAAAAATAAGTCATGATAATTCACCATCAGCTCCTTTATCCATCGATAATGCTCTATGGGCAAATACAGTATTAGCATCGAACGGTACTTGTATAGCTTGTGTTATTTATACCGGCAAACATACCAGACAATCAATGAACACCACTTCTAAGACACTCAAAACAGGTCTATTAGAGTTAGAAATCAATTCTATATCAAAATTACTATGTATATCTGTTTTTGCATTATCTGCTATACTTGTAGCTTTTGCTGGTAGAGGAAACGAAGATTGGTATATTGATATTTTGAGGTACTTGATTTTATTTTCAACGATTATACCAGTATCATTAAGAGTTAACTTAGATTTAGCTAAGAGTGTATACGCTTATCAAATTGAACACGATTCAACTATTCCTGAAACTGTGGTGAGAACGAGCACAATTCCTGAAGATTTAGGACGTATTGAATATCTACTCTCTGATAAAACGGGTACGTTAACTCAAAACGACATGCAATTAAGGAAAATTCATTTAGGGTCAATAGCTTATAGTTTGGAAGCAATGGATATTATATCGGAATACATTGATGATTATTTAAGCCCATCTTCAAATCACAATACGACCATCAGAAAAGATGCAGCAACAACTGTTTGTGATATGATTGTTACTTTGGCATTGTGTCATAATGTCACTCCTTCTTTTATGGACAATGAGTTGACATATCAGGCCGCCTCTCCAGACGAAATTGCAATTGTAAAATTTACCGAAAGTGTAGGTTTAAGTTTATTTAAGCGTGACCGTCATTCGATTACTTTACTTCATAGGAAGACAGGTGAACAATTATTATATGAGATTCACTATGTTTTTCCATTTAATTCTGATTCTAAGCGTATGGGTATTATTGTTTTCGACAAAAAAAATGATACATACTGGTTTTTACAAAAGGGAGCTGATACAGTTATGACTAAAATTGTTAAAGCCAATACCTGGCTAGATGAAGAAGTAGGAAACATGGCAAGAGAAGGTTTAAGAACTTTAGTTATTGGTAGAAAGAAATTATCAAGTAAAATATTTAAACAATTTACTTCTGAATATAAGGATGCTTCAGTTGCTATGAACGATAGAGATAATAAAATCACTCAAGTTATCTCCAAATACTTGGAATATGAATTAGAACTATTAGGATTAACTGGGGTTGAGGATATCTTACAAAAGGATGTTAAGCCATCAATTGAATTGCTAAGAAATGCTGGGATTAAAATATGGATGCTAACAGGTGATAAAGTTGAAACTGCCCGTTGTGTATCGGTTAGCTCTAAACTTATAACAAGAGGGCAATATGTTCATACTATTACTAAGGTTAATCAAGATTATGACGCTTTAAATCATCTTGACTTTCTCAAAATTAATAAAAATGCCTGTCTAATAATTGATGGTGAATCTTTAGCAGTATTTTTAAAAGATTATAGAAATGAATTTTTAGAGACTGTCACATATTTACCCACAGTTGTCGCTTGTCGTTGTACACCACAGCAGAAAGCAGATGTTGCTTTGTTGATCCGTGACTTTACTGGAAAGAGAGTGTGTTGTATCGGTGATGGGGGTAATGATGTTAGTATGATTCAATGTGCTGATGTCGGTGTTGGTTTGGTTGGAAAAGAAGGAAAACAAGCATCTCTTGCTGCTGATTTTTCAATAACACAATTTTGCCATCTCACGGAACTACTATTATGGCATGGAAGAAATTCTTATAAACGGTCTGCCAAACTATCCCAATTCATTATGCATCGAGGTCTCGTTATTGCTATTTGTCAAGTAGTATATTCTATTTGCTCAAGCTTTGAACCAATTGCATTATATCAAGGTTGGTTAATGGTTGGTTATGCAACATGTTATACTATGGCGCCAGTTTTTTCCCTTACATTAGATACAGACATTCCTGAATCGTTAACAAAGTTATATCCGGAGTTATATCAAGATTTAATACAAGGTAAAAGTCTTTCGCACAAAACTTTTTTCGTTTGGGTCGCTCTTTCGATATACCAAGGTTGTATAATTCAGCTATTTTCTCAAGCATTCACAAGCATTGAACAATCTTTGTTTCTCAAGATGGTTGCTATAAGTTTTACATCTTTAGTATTGAACGAATTAGTAATGGTCGCGCTGGAGATTTATACATGGAGTAAGACAATGGTAGTCACAGAAATATTAACTTTATTGGTCTATGTGATTTCCATTCCATTTTTATCTGATTATTTTGAGCTCTCATATTTCAAAACGCTACATTTTTATTCAGAGTTAGTTTTGATTCTTTCTTTATCAGTCTTTCCGGTATGGGCGTCCAAGGCAATATATAGAAGGCTACACCCACCTAGTTACGCAAAAGTCCAACAATACTCTATTGTTTGATTTGAAACTCGGTTTTTCGAAGAAGAAAGTCCAGCTTTGATTTTGTTGAAATTTTTAACTATTTTGTAGACATAATTATGCATGTTTTGTTGATATTTATTGTGAATATTATTTATATTTAAATCATTATTTGTAAACTTAATCATTATGTATCATTATTGGATACCCACTTTTAGATATAAATTGAACGAGACTACATATCGATTGGGTCACCGTCTTTGGTTCCTTCTAAAATTGTCGAGTATACACGAGGTCTTTGGAAGTCGCTAGTATGTGCTCTAGAAACTGTTCTAGAGAATGTATCAAGAATAGATTTTCTACGTTCTCTTGTCTTTGGAACATTAAGATTGCCTTCTGATGAGATGTCCCAAGTGACTCCTGTTGAATTTTCTGGTGTACTTTCAGTAAGATGTAGTGATTCCATATCCGTGTGTTTTCTAATTGAAATGTTATCATAAGATGTTGAGTCATATGGCAGAGCAGTTTCACCAGTAATTCTAAATAATTGTACATTAGCAACGTGTTCATTTTCCACTCTAAAAATAACCCAGATGATTCTTCTAATTAATTCTGTGAAAGCGAGAATAAAGGAAGTTATTGGGTTATCTTGAACATGAATAGGAGCAACTACGAAAACGATCCACTGAAATCTAATAGCTACATCGACTACCATGCTAATATAATATACTGCACGCCCTCTTGACGAATATTTACCAGTTTTCCAATCCCTTGGCCCGGCAAGGTATAAGTCATCTCTCAAAAGAACATTATTTGAGTTACTTTGAATTAATGACCAATCCATGACTAAATCCCAAATACTAGTACAGATGGCATTGATAGTAGCAAAAAATATAAACCATTTCATTGTATAATGGTTATGATTTGAGACTCGATAAATACAAAAACTGGCATTAAATGCTACACCAAACGCATACTTGAAAGCATTGGGTAAATGAGGGAAATAATCACCTGAATCAGTCAATCTTCGTATACACTGGCAACATCTCCAAAAGTTTGGGAGACATGATAAAATAGTCACATATCTGATAGAATCAATATTACAAGGGCAATCTATCGATTTGAATGTGATGCAAGTAATAATAGCAATTTCAGCTAATGAATATGTTAGAGAACAAAATAACACACCCAAAAAGAAGTCACCAAATTGAACTGGATATAAGCCGGATAAGAGCAATCTGATAATACCAACGACTAACCATTTCCTTGTTTCGACTAATTTATCCCAGTATGGTATTATATTAAAAGGAAAAATTAACAGTAAAAAAAAGAGGACGGGAACGATATATGCATATGGAGCAAGGTCGTTGTAGTACACACTAATTGCAGCAATAATACAGCATGGGGTAGCAAACCAACTTGTAAAGTAAACATGTAATGATATTAGGGACGTCGCGAAATCATTATTGAATAAATGTGCTCCATTTCTTTGATGAATCTCACCGAACATAATGAATCTATAATTTATACCGTTTCTGTGCCAGATGTAACAATCGAATAGAAAGAAAATGATTAATGTGAAAAACAAAAGCCAACTTCCCCATAACGGTAGCAAGAATTTGTATAGATAAGAATTTGTTGGTGAGTTTGTCAGTTTAAGAATAACATAATAAGTCATTGGTATACAAATTCCAATTCCTATTCCACCGATAAACATCTGGAGAATAGCTCTATTGCTTCTGTGAATTGTTTTTTCATTTACAGAGTATTCTAATGATAACTTTTTAATCCTGTCAGTCCTCTGTTTTCTTTCAGATAATGAATGTGATAAGTCAGTTATATACCACTTATTTATGCAGTTTTCCCATACTAGTAATGGATCCAATGATTTGTTATTACCATGCAGCTGTTCGGTATTAATAT
The DNA here is from genome assembly GCA_003705975.2 of Tetrapisispora iriomotensis. Taxonomy (NCBI): domain Eukaryota; kingdom Fungi; phylum Ascomycota; class Saccharomycetes; order Saccharomycetales; family Saccharomycetaceae; genus Tetrapisispora; species Tetrapisispora iriomotensis. The sequence continues at coordinate 504,087 of PPKC02000003.1, read as the reverse complement.
CCACCAGCATTCCCATTAACTGATTTGAGGAATTTACCTGAATATTGGGATTACCATGTTCAAATATTGAGTATTTCGTTTTGACATTTTTAAGGAATTTATTTAGTTCATTTGTCTCACAGACTTTGTCGAATTTTTTAATAATTTTTCTAAAACCAGTAACATTTAAATCTCTAAATGTTCGAACTAATTGAATATAAAGATAAAATTCTAACATAATATCATCTAATAAACGTCTAGCTTTTTTTATTGAAATTCTTATACTATCATCTTTATCAGTATTTTTATACTTGGCCAACAATCGTGGGTAGGATGGCAATAAATTGTTTTTTCTTAAAAATTCTTTCGAAGTTTGATATAATGATTTATCAAGTTTTAAAGAAGGACCATATTGACTACTATTTGAAGAGGCCTGTGTAGTTAATTCAGATACCTCAGGGTCTTTTGTCTGTTTGGATTGTAATAAAGAATATAAGGAATCATAAGAATTTTTAAATGTTTTTGACTTTTGTAATGGACCTTGGGGAGAAATCAAATTAGTTCCCTCATTTGAAAAATAGGCTTCCCTTCTAACATGTTCATAATATATATCCATTTGATTCGTTAAAATATTGAATTTTTTTTCGCATTGCTCCAGTAACCATAAGTAAAAATCGTTGCACTTATTAACTTCATATGAGTTAAGCCAATGGTCAATGAATTCACTGATGAATTGTCGTTGCAAAATGGAATAAGTACTGTCATTTCCATCGTTTTCGTGTTGAGACACTTGAAAACCATTCAAAATCAAATGTGTATTGGTACTTAATTCTTGCTTATATATTTTAATTTTTGCTTTTCCCTTACCATAATTGATATATTTGTTCTTCCATTCAGGAATAGCAGATTCATGTAAGTAATCTCCGAACTTCATAGCCCAGTACACAAATGATAGTTTTTGAACCTTATGGCAATAAAATTAAATAAGCCAGTCACTCAAGCCAGCTTGGATTCCTTAACCGATGAATAGTTACTAATCCATTCAGATCATGCAAAAAATATTTATATCAACTATGAATATATATATGCCTGAAGCAGATGAGTTATAATTTTTCAAAACCGATGTTATTGACCTTCAAAGTATGATAAGATTATAAACAACAAAAAACTTTCAAAATTTTGCAACCAAGTCTAACTACAAGTACACAGAATTATATAGCCTTAGAAAAATATATTGACCTTAAGGTTTGTTCTTCACTAGCATTACTGCATTATAACAAGAATCACAAGAACGTAGCCCTGATGTTCGGATAGATGTAGTAGGTAGGTTTTCAATGATGAGGATTCATGCATAGTTAAGAGTTCTTCCATTGAGCATCTGAGATATTTTTTCGAGAGGAGAATGTGCAGATCTGTCAAAAGAAAAAAGAGATCTCGTTCCAAGAAAAAGTTTTATTGCACAGAAACTCCAGAGAAAGCGTTGTCGACAAAATTTTACGAAATGACGAAAAATAATTTCGTAGATTAGAGCAGTGCACCACACAATAAAAAGTATATAGTAATAACTAAAGTCCCAATTCTAAGAATAATAGAGAATGAAAACGACAGCAAAGACTAAATCCAAGACCCAATTGCTTGTTAAATTATATTCTGAAGTTTTTAATTGTGGTTAAGTGGATACTTGAGATCAAAGATCAGTGATTTAGCCGAATAAACTGAGTTCGTTCTCTTCATTTAGAACAGTTTTATAAACTGATGAAATTGTTCGAGTGTAATAAATGGTCCTTTGACCCCAGTTGATCATTTTACTTCAGGTCCGAGATAGACGAGTCACATCTCAGCATATGATCTTGTAGAAAATTTAATGTTGTTAAAGCATCAGTATATCGATGATAATTTATTGTCACTTAGAGTGAAAAAAGGTTTACCTTCAGTGTCAATATATATATATATATATATATATATATATATATATAAATGAGTGTGTGTGCGTAGAGATAATGCTTTGAGCTATGGAGAAGTCAAACGGTTAGTTGTATGAAATTCTAAAACTGCTCAGTGTAGCTGTCGTATTTTACATAGTAACTGCGCGTTGTCGAATTAAAAATAGGCGCTTCCTCTTACATTGCTAAGTACTCAATATTAATTTCTATTATGACTCTAATATTACTCATTTGAAGTTCTGAGAAGGTATAATCTTCTTTTTCAGTTAGATATATAAACTGTTGATAACACAAAGGTTTCTTAAAAGATTCAATTGTTTGCCAAATGAATTAGAAGTTCATTTTTTGTTTATTCCAATTTCAGTTAATTGATACAGGGTCAACGCGCTTTCTCAGGAAATTTAGTCGCCGACAACAACACATCAAAAGAAAATTTCAATATGGATTTAGTAAATCACTTGAATGATAGATTATTATTTGCCATTCCTAAAAAAGGACGTTTATATCAGAAATGTGTGGATATTTTAAACGGTTCTGATATTAAATTTTATAGATCCCAAAGATTGGATATTGCTCTATCCACAAGTTTACCAGTGGCCCTAATTTTCTTGCCAGCTGCTGATATTCCAACTTTCGTTGGTGAAGGTAAATGTGACTTGGGCATTACTGGTGTTGATCAAGTGAGGGAGTCCCAAGTTGATGTAAAATTCGCTATTGATTTGAAATTTGGTTCTTGTAAACTACAAGTTCAAGTTCCTAATCAAGGAGAGTACACCGACCCAAAGCAATTGATTGGTAAGACTATTGTTTCCAGTTTCACCAATTTAACAAAAGAGTATTTTGCTAAATTAGAAAATACAACAGTTGATAAAATGAAAACTAAAGTCAAATACGTCAGTGGCTCCGTGGAAGCCTCTTGCGCCTTGGGAGTAGCAGATGCTATTGTCGATTTAGTCGAAAGTGGTGAAACCATGAGAGCAGCAGGATTGATTGATATTGACACTGTCATAGAAACCAGCGCTACTCTGATTGAATCTAAGTCCCCTAAAAGCGATCCAGAACTTATCAACACTATAAAATCAAGAATTGCAGGTGTCATGACCGCACAAGAATACGTCTATTGTACATACAACGCAATGGAATCGCAATTGCCAACATTATTCAAAATTACTCCAGGCAGAAAAGCACCAACAGTCTCAAGAATTGGCGATGACCTAAACGATTGGGTATCCGTATCTGTAATGATTGAACGTAGATCAAAAGGTATCATCTTAGATGAATTGAAATTAAAAGGCGCCACAGACATCATGGTATTCGAAATCCAAAATTGTCGTATTTGAAAATACCACAGAATTTCAAAAAAACTTACTCCCCCCAATATATATTCATGTCTAATCACTTTCGTATATATTAAATTCAGGAGACTAATACATGTATCTATACTTCTATAAACTCCATACTTATCACAACAGTCACTGCATGTCCAACCATTGCCTAACTAATATATGACCTTATACATATCAAAGTTCACGTGACAAATATATTCACGTGACAAATATATTCACGTGACAAATTGTGGCTAAATTTTTACAAAAATATCAAATAGCCGAAAGTGTGGCGTTCATAATTCATAAAATTTCACTGCAAATACTTACCACCATAAAAATGTTTCATGGCAACGAAAGGTCTCAATCTACCTTCAAAGAGGCTTACTCTTGAAGAGGTTAATGATGATACCTCTTGCTAAACAACTTTACATGGTCACAGTCTTAGAAGTATATACAATATCGTATTTTATTTCAATTGTGTGTTATGGCTTTTACTTAGCATACAGGAAAAAAAATTTCATTGGTGGTGCAGTGTTTTCTAATAACATTTTAGTTTTACCGTACTGAAAAAGTGACAATAAGCTTGATTTGGATAAGTGTCCATATCACATCTTACAGTATAAAGTTTACTTTTAACTATTTTTATACTAGAATGAAAATTGACGATAAATAAATCAGTATAAAAACAGTTTAGCAGCCTTAGTAATATGGATTTGAAGTTAATTATTTCTAGTATATATAGGTGTGTAATATATATAAAGATATATATATATAAGGATATATATATTAATCATTGATACTTTCTTTGAAGCTTCAAAAGAGGCATAACTACTATATGTGGCAATTTCAGAAGAAAAATAATTATAGTTTAAACGTAACTTCGGATAATAAGATTAATTTAGGTAATTCAAGGACTGATGATAATAAGAATACTGGGCAGAAATATATGATTAGTACAGATTCGAGTATGAAATCTTCAAATGCTGAAAGGAATCTAAAGAGAAGGATTTCTAATTTATCTGGAGAGGACTGTGAGAATGAGCAGCAGAATAATAACGAACATGGCATACGGCCGAATAATGAATTGCATATAACTACAAATAAAAAGCATCAGCAGAGAGAGGTTTCTTCTAAACTGGGAGAATCTGGGAATGATGGTCCAAGAACTACGGGACAATCTCAGTCTTCTCCTGCGAGTTTACCACAATATAATTTCACAAAATTTTGCTATAGACATAATCCAGAAAATAAAATATCACCAACAAGGAATTTATGTTACCATCAAGATTTGAAAAGGTTTTCTGATATTAACAAGAACATTTCTCAGCTACCAAACAATCAGCAATCGGAGCTGCATCATATGATTTCTTATTTTGCAAATGCAAATGATAAAACAAGAAAGCTGATATTGGATGGTATGTTAGCATCGAGTTGTTTTCCTCAACTTTCATACGTAATGTCCCAGGTTTCAAGCATGATCAAAATTGATTTCATTTCAACTTTACCTAAAGAAATTTCATGCAAAATTCTAAGTTATCTGGATTGTGAATCTCTTTGTAACGCTGCAAGAGTTTGTAGAAGTTGGCAACATTTAGCTGATGATGATAAAGTTTGGTATCATATGTGTGAACAGCACATTGATAGGAAATGTCCTAACTGTGGTTGGGGTTTGCCATTACTGCATATGAAGAGGGCAAGACATTATTCAGATATAGAAGTTAAGAATTTAATTACCAGTTATAGTGGTTTAAACGATACCAAGACCTCAACCGAACAACAGCAACAAAACCAGAAAGAAGATGGATTATCGGACAAAAAGAAAATAGCAAAACCTTGGAAGGATGTTTATCGTGAGCGATATCAAGTCGAATCGAATTGGAGAAGAGGGAAATACAACTTACAGGAATTTAAAGGGCATATGGATGGTGTCTTAACATTACAATTTAAGCATAGATTATTATTCACTGGTTCATATGATTCAACAGTAGCTGTATGGGATTTGTATACAGGAAAATTAATCAGAAGACTGGTCGGCTCCACTGATGGGGTTAAAACATTACATTTTGATGGTCAAAAGTTAATCACAGGTTCGTTAGATAAGACAATAAAAGTTTGGAATTATGTTACAGGTGAATGTATTTCAACTTATAGAGGCCATACAGATAGTGTAATGAGTGTTGATTCGTTTAAAAAAATTATTGTTTCTGGAAGTGCTGATAAAACAGTCAAGGTATGGCACGTAGAATCAAGAGCATGTTATACATTACGTGGTCATACCGAATGGGTTAATTGCGTTAAATTGCATCCAAAGAGTCTTTCAGTATTCAGTTGTAGTGATGATACAACTATACGCATGTGGGATATTAGAACAAATGTATGTTTAAAGGTATTCAGAGGACACGTTGGACAAGTACAAAAAGTCATTCCATTAACAATTATTGACGTAGAAAATTTGGTAGTGGATCCTAAAATTACGGCGGATGATGAAAATGAAAATAATAACGAAAATGATATGAACAACGAGAGCAACGAAAATACGCCATTAGACAAAACTCTGCCATATCCGACACATCTATTATCGTGTTCATTGGACAATACAATCAAATTATGGGATGTCCAAACTGGTAAATGCATCAGAACTCAATTTGGACACGTTGAAGGTGTTTGGGACATTGCAGCAGACAATTTCCGTATAATCAGTGGTTCCCACGACGGCTTTGTCAAAATATGGGATCTACAATGTGGTAAATGTATGCATACATTCCAAGGAACAACTCCTGTCAGTAACAATAATAACAACACAAACGAAAACAATGCATCATCAAATGGACAAGACAATTTAAATGGGAATAAAGCACAAGCTTCGCCAATTGCATGCGTATGCATCGGTGATTCAGAATTTTTTTGTGGTGATGAAACAGGTACTGTTAAAATGTATAACTTTGATATTTAATAACTAGTTGTAGTATGTTTTACAGAAGTTTCAATTAACCATTAACTATTTCCTAAATAAAAAAAATCATTTATACCAATATAAATTCATAAATATAAAATAATAGAGAAAACTAAAATGTAATAAATAATATAAGTTCAAAGATTTAGGTACCAGTTATTAACATTCTCGCTACCTTAGATCGGATCGGATCTTTTTAGTAACACAGATCTCTCATAAATTTATTAGTAAAAATTCCAGGCATTGAATATTCTTGACAAGAAGAATATTGAATACATCAATATTGCTCGCTGTCGTCATGTTCTGATCTATAATATATTCATTTGTCATTGACATTAATACTTTTTGAAACAACATTCATTAGCTTCCCACTGTCTCTGTATAATTTCAGTACACTGAACCCCTTTCAATATATAATTGATCCCAACAGTAAGTGTTACAAAAATACCAATCACGAAAAGAAACAAAACCAGAAGTGTGCAAAGAACACAATAACAATTAAACGTAGCAAATCTGTTTCCACGGAGTTTATACCTATTTACCTGCTTTTATCTGGCTCTTGTGTTTCTTTGTCTTCTTATGTTTCTTCTTAATTTCTTCTTTTTTTATCATTTCTTTCTTCTTCTTTTTTTTCTCTTGGCACTTTCTCCTCTCATTCCACAACAGAAATGCAGGAAGACAGACAAACATATTGTATCTTCAACGGTTTGTCTCACCTTACTTGGCACAAGAGAAAGCGTACTTTTATTACAAGACATTCAAAAGTGATATATACTGAAAAAAAGGATGAATTAATGAGCACTTAAGTACTAAAAAGTTGAAAATGATGCTGGAGTTAAGGCAATACCAAAGGGTACAGTTTTGTGGGTGACCTGAGAATATGAGCCCTCAAGATTATGATTTAATGGGCTCAACATCATCTACCTTTGAATCATATATTGGATCGATTTGATAAGTGATCGATGTTATGTATCTAGGTATACATCCGTATAAGTTCATGCAAAACACTCAAATTGTTTCAGAAAAGGTACTTAGCGTTCTACATATCTCTGATTTATCACTCAATTCTCTTTTCTTTTAATTGATATTTTGATAGTCTTTATTGAGGGAAATAATCATATAACTATATATCAATTGAATAAGTAACGATACACCTTTGTTCCACAAACATTATCAATTAACCAATGTACCTTGGTATCATGTTTGCGTTATAGGTTTCTTAGATTACTTATTTACACCATCTTACTTCCATGAGATAAAAAACTCCTAACAGGAAGGTATTTATAAATTTTATGTAATTTTCAGAAAAAGAAAAATATACCAGAAGTCATAAGGTGGTTCTCGGTTAAGGAGTATATTTCATTATAGATAATAGGCTTTTTCACCTGAGTACTTAATTGATTTTTTGAAATATACTATTAATTTTTGATGAGAACAGTAGAAATTAATTAACTGATGTAGATTTCTGTCGAAAAGATAGTACTCAAGTTATTATTAACTCTTAGCTCATATATATATATATGTATATATGTATGTAAATTAATTGAAATGCAAATGTGTATCTATTTTTGTTATATGCATATTATTTCAATTTCTTCATTCTCCGAAGACTAATTGACCAAGTTTGGGTTCAACAAAGAAACAGTTACTGATTTTTATTAAAACAGTGTTGAAGAATATTTAGTTTAATTTCTCTCTCTCTATCCATTTTATTTGCATATTGTATATTACATATATACAAAAGAAAGGGACAATGTACATTAAAGTGGATTCAAAACCCAAAATTAACCTTGATAATGACAAGAAATCTTTTCTAAGAGAAAGCGAGAATAGTTATAGAGAGGTACCCAATTCATTGAGTTTTTTGAATAAGCCACAAAGAAATAAGAATGTGAATGAATACTATTTTGGAAATGATGATGAGTTATTAAGAAACACAAATTTAAATAGGAGGTTGAATGAATATTCGATAGCGAATAGTATCAGCGAAAACGATAAAGGTGAAGACCAAACGAATAACGAGAATAATGGAGACTATAAACATGATAGTAGCCATCCACATCATGACAATTTTTATAATTCGGTAACAAAACGAATTGCAGAGGTTGTTCCACTTTCTAATCAGCCATCTCCAACTGAAGCAGATATTTTACCATTTGAACCAATATACAAAAAATCTGGGGAAATTGTTAAGAGCTCATTGAAGTATAGGTCTAAATCATTGCCATGTACACCAAATGTTGAAACTTCGAAAGAAAATGACAGTAAAAAATTAACTGTCAGTATACCGAGGGTCCTTAAACGTAGTAAAAGTGTTCATTTTGAACAGACGACACCAATTGCATATTTTAATAAAGACGAGAGTCCTTTAGATATTAGTTTACAATTTATGGATTTATTGAAACTTCAAGGAGATAATCATAATAACTTATGTATTAATTCAATTGATGACAAAAATTATTCACATGCAAATACCCTCATGGTTCCAGATGAAACTGAAAATTTTAGTTCAGATTATGAATTCAATAGATATGGTAATTTTCAAAATAATAATAATTCAAACGAGGAAGCAGAAAGAATAATTCAAGCAAATAAAAAGTTACGTAGAAGTAAATTACAATCAGAATTATTTGATAAGATTAAAAACGAAAAATTGAATAAAAATAGATTGAGAAACATTGAAAGTGGTACTGATATCGATAGAGAATTGATATTAGAGAATGAGAATTTTCCAATCTTAAGCAGGATGAAAAGAAGGGATATTTTGAAGATAAATTTATACGTCAAATTAGTTGAAAGTAATAACGTTTTCTTAGAAGAATTATTGATTAAAAAGAATGTCGGTGTCAACGAAACCAATGATAAATTCAACATGTACCGTAACATCAACTTTTTAACAGGGAAAATATTTGTTAAGAATCTTCATTTCAAAAAGTCTGTTAAGGTACGATACACATGGAACAAATGGGTCACATATCATGAAACTGAAGCTATATACAATTCCAACGCAGATTCAATACTTCCATCAACTAACATGGACATATTCAGATTCATCATCGACTGTAATAATCTAAGATCCAATTGTAAAAACATATTGGAATTATGCATCAATTTCACTGCAGGAGAAGCATCTGATAATTCAATTAAAGAATACTGGGATAATAATAATGGTAAGAATTACAAAATTGCAATTTATAAATAGAATTTTTAAATAAGAAGCTTAATGCTATGTTTTATACATCAATAATAAATCTTACTAGGTGATAATGTCTTTAAACCATATTTGGTTCTAGACCCGATTTTTAAGTTTTGGTTCAAAAATATCACTTCAACCACCCCAATTATTAAATCAGTGCCTAACTCTTAATTTAAACTGTAAAATAAAACCAGACCTAACCAATTACTTCTTCCAACTATAGCAGTAATAGTCTATAACTCACAAAACTTACATTCCATAAGTTACCATTGATATTATATCACTTTCCCTTACCAAAAAAACCCCTAATAGAGAAAAACGACACAAAATCATTTTGTGACACCAATACCAGATTTTTAGATTCTCAAAGCACGTGACTTCCATTTTTGAATCCCTCATGTATAAAAAAAATCAAATTCTTCACATATTTCCTCCCACCCGATAATTTTACTTTTTTCAATTCTTATTTTGAAAACTAAACAAACAGCAAAACACAAGACCATCACCAACAAAACCCGCACTACCCTATTTCCACTGTGCACAATTCACTCAGATACTATCTAAGAACTTGGATTAATCTAATTAGGAAAAATGAGCAGAAAAAACTCACATATTAACTACGACCAATTCACTTTCGGAGTCTCAACCTTTTTCCTTCACTGACACAATTACTTATTACAACCGCCTCAAACCTACTCTACTTCATTATCATCCCTTCTTTATTCCCAATATTAACAGCGAGAATACTCCTAAGACGATTATTACTTGCGATTATCACCGTTAAAAATTCTCACGGAACTTTCAATATGTCAACTACCAAAATAAAAAAAAAAAAATCAAAATAAATAAAATCAACTTTGCGCTCACAGGAAAATAACAGCTGCAATTTACTGTTTGATTCTAAAAAAATGCAAGCAAAAGCAGTATAAAGCAACACTAGAAATAAAAAAAACCCTCATGGCTCTATTTTATACTCAAATACACCTCAGGATAACTAGTAACTATCAATTAATTTCTTGTTTTCTACGAGCAACCCTTCCTAAATCGTTAATTCTCAGGTGTTTCCACTTCTCTTCTCTTGTACCTAAAATAATAGTTCTAGCAATTCAATAAGCAATTGAGAAACTACCAACACATACAGTAATAAACTATACTAACCATAACAAGCGCGAACAAGCAAACACAAACAAACTTATACAAACATATACAAACACATAAGCAATTAAATTCATAGTAGTTTCTCATAATATATTCTCAATTTCTGGTCACAAAAGAGGTATTATGTGAAGAATTAATTTGATGTCTGCTAACAAGGAATTGCTAATAAAGCAAGAATATCTCTTTAGATGGTTATCATTTATAGGAAATGAATGGTTGTAGTTTCTTATGAAGTTTACGTAAACTAACCCATTTGTTCAATTGCACCGTAATCTCCTCTTGTACCGAATATTGTTTCCTTTAAACTATTATTTTCTACTTGCACAGAAAGGATAGGATAAGGAATAAGACACATTTATTTTTCTTCAGTAGTTATTGGATTGAGAAAGATTAATTAAAAACATATTTTGAGAATCTAAAATAGTTGATATAAATATAACTAGAATTATTTGAACTTGCAATTGATAAAAATATCTTTCAGTTGTTCAATTGACTTATTTTCGTCTTGTTTTTTTAAATAAATACTAGAAAAAACAAACACCCCCAACGCCATCCAATTTTAATTATTCATATATAAACATATTCACACAATGCAAGATTTCGAAGTTTTTTTAAGTATTTTTGCTGCTCTATTCGTTTTCTACTACTCTGCTCATAGAAACGTTATGAACAGATACAAGACTGATGTTCCATATCTACAATAGATTTGTTGATTGGTTACACAAGTATCACAAACTACTTGACACATTTCAACTTTCAATGCATGTACGGTTTATTCTGGATTTCTAATGAAATATTTTCCGGATAAGTACAAAAACAACCATCCAATATTGATTTTAATATCGCTAACTTCAGTTCTTCAATTTATTCTACCATTTCTAATTTATTCTTTACTAAAATTCTGTATTTGGATTTATTCTTTGAACTTGAGCGTCAGAATTGGTAATCAGCATCGCATCAATTTCATCATGTATATTTTTCAGCCAGATTTTTACATTTTTAATATTTAATAGTTAATTTAATTCCAATCCTTTTGATAATAATTTATTATTTGAGTTCTTTCTATGTACCCATATTGTAAACTGTCTTTAACAACAACGTATCTTAAAAATAACGACCAAGTTCATCGCATATTAACCTCTAAATTTGTTCTCATTATACTTTTTGACGTCCTGTCTTATTGCTATGACCATCCGGATAAAAAATAACATGTAGCATCTGAGGAATTTTTATTATAAATTTTAAAGTTACTGCTTATTTAGGGAAGGATACATACAGTTAATTATATTTTAAACCCTCGAACTGATTAAATAACTAAGAATTGTATATGTTCTGCAGTTGCAATTCGCACAAACACACAAATATGCACATATGTGCATATATATACATATAACTCATAAATCTTAAACTTATATAAAGGTACTCAATTCAATTATTTTATCTTCAATTCATCTTTCTCTTTGACAGTTGTTTTTAAATTGATCATTACTATTGCGAGACCCGTTGAACATTAACAAATAAGAATACATAGACACTTACGAATTCATATAAAATAAGACAATTTTAGTTAGGATGTCAGAAATAAAGAAAAAAAATAATATTGAATTATACACTAATAAATTTTATGCCACTTGTACCCTTGGTGGTATTATTGCTTGTGGTCCTACCCACTCGAGTGTCACCCCATTGGATTTAGTTAAATGTAGGTTACAAGTTGATCCAACCCTTTATAAATCAAATTTGCAAGGTTGGAAGAAAATTATTGCTACTGAGGGTGGTGTTTCAAAGATTTTTACAGGTGTAGGTGCTACCTTCATTGGTTATTCTTTACAAGGTGCCGGTAAGTATGGTGGTTATGAATTCTTTAAACATTATTACTCTAATTTATCTTTTGTTTCCCCAGATTTTGTTAAAAATCATAGTGTGTGGATCTATCTAGGTGCTTCTGCTACCGCCGAATTTATTGCTGATATCATGTTATGTCCTTTCGAAGCTATCAAAGTTAAACAACAGACTACTATGCCACCTTTCTGTAAAAATGTCTTCCAAGGCTTAAATAAGATGTATACACAAGAAGGTATTAAAGGTTTCTATAAAGGTATCGTTCCACTATGGTTTAGACAAATTCCATACACAATGGTTAAGTTTACATCTTTTGAAAAAATTGTTGAAGGAATATATGCTAGATTACCAACCAAAAAGTCTGAAATGAGCGCTTTACAACAAATTTCTGTCAGTTTTACTGGTGGTTATCTAGCTGGTATATTATGTGCTGTAGTTTCACACCCAGCTGATGTTATGGTTTCTAAAATTAATAATGAAAGAAAAGCTACTGAATCAATGAACGAAGCAACTAAGAGAATTTATAGTAAAATTGGGTTCAGAGGTTTATGGAATGGTTTACCAGTAAGAATTGTTATGATTGGTACACTAACATCGTTCCAATGGTTAATTTATGATTCATTTAAAGCTTATGTTGGCTTACCAACCTCAGGTTAATGTAGATAAATCGTTTTTTGAAGGACACGTTCTTCCGTTTACATAACCGTGCCTTTCTTTGAGTAAAACATTGTAGTACTTCTCTAACAAATGATCAATAACAAATTTTATAATCACCCAATGATTATATTATGTAAATATTTATATACTATCGATATTCTTAAAATATAACAGTTCTAATAATTAGAAGTTATTTTATTTCTTTTTTGTGTTTACCTGAATCGAGATATATATCTGTAACTGAATTACAAACTATGACCAAACATTCTTCATTAATTCATCATCTTCTATGTTATACGTAGATGAAGAATTCTTGTTATTAACATTGTTATTGCTATTATAATTGTTAATTTTATTAATATTGTTATTAATGTTAATCATATTCGTGTTACTGTTGTTCTTACCGTTAAATGATGATGCTGATGCTAATGAAATCGATGAAGATGATCTACTGTTACTAGAATCTCCATTCATAGTACTATTTGAATTTGAAGGTTTGGAATATAAGGAGAGGATTGATTTCTTTAAATCGGGTCTTTGAGTTCCATTATTGATCGCGATACGATTCACATTTTGAGTTTGTATGCTAACACTAGAGGATGAATTGGCATTCGAATTCTTTAGTATATTACCATTGCTATTCGAATACTGATTAACTGTTGAATATACTTGGTTATTACCTGTATTCGAGCTGGTAGTTGTTAAATTTTGTAAATCTAACAAACTATTAGAACGACTATTAGAAAGATCAGATGGTTGCTTACCAAAAGTTTGTTGTTGACGGTCGAACTGCAGCATGCCAGTTTGCATCTGCTCTGGGGATTGTACCTGCTGTTGGGTATTTGAAGACATACTTTCTAATTTTGAAGAATCACCAATCCATTTTTTATATTCATATTTATCTTTAATAAATTTCTGCAATCTATTGGTATCGTTGAGATTCATCTGGCTCTTGGAATCCACCAACTTGGCTTCATAAAACTTATTTGCAATATCATTACTCTTAAATTTAATCAACATTATTAAATTTTCCTCTTTCCAAGTATCTAAATCAACAGATTTAACCTTCGAAATATGAGTACCTAATGATCTATGAATACCTGCACATTTAATACATATAAAAACACCCAATGACCATGACGCCCAACGTGGATGTGTTTGAGTTTTACAATCAGCACAGGTAGCATTACCTGGATCACGTAATAAAGCAGCTAACGCCTTCTTAATCTGTGGTGAAGTTGACATGAACGTTTAGCTAGCGTTATTAAATTAATTTACTTATATCCATGAACAAAATCCCCCAAATAAAAGGACCCTTTCATTCAAATACTACTCATTTATAAACAGCCACTTTCAATAAAATATGGTAACTTATTCACTAACTTTATCGTTAATTTTTCACACCATTTAAGTTTCATAGATTTTAAAAATTTCAATATTGAAAAAATATTTAAATTAACGTTGCCAGATACCGATACCTAACAGTTATGGACAACAACTCGTAAAAACATACCTGTTCCACATACGTTCTTCGGGTAAAAATGACAATTGGTAATTAACCATGTTTGTAAGACTCAAGAACAATCGATTTAAACTTCACCCATTTTCAAACAATTATGCTGTTTTACTCATGAAATTTTCACATACACTAGAACAAGACATCCCAGGACCTTGCATCTTAGTGCAGCTACTTTTCATATAGCATTAGATCACAATTTTTACATTATATACTGATCAAGTTCATTGAGTAAGTTTTGGATATCCTTTGTTGAGATACATCGCCAGGAATCAATGTTTTCTTGCAATTAAAACCTCTTTTGTATGCTTAAAAGTGAAAAATTATGTTAGTTTGAGATGCCCTGAACTGTTTGGAAAGAAAACGTAAAATTGAAATTTCCCGAGAAATTCACTTAGAAACCGCCTGAGAATTGAGGATATATATTTGAAATTTTCAGTAAGTATGTAAGATTTTGCAATTAATTACTCATCGAGAACTATACAATATGACTAAACTTGTAATGCCATCAGACACATAATTGCATTTTTATATGTATCAGTTTATTGTGTACATTTATATATTTATTCTTATATTCGTAACAGTGTTGGTATCAATCCAATCGTTTGGTTGTTTCAATTCGCTGAAGAGCTTTGTTATAATACAATATTGGATCTCTGGTTGGATTATTTAGTCGTTTGCTTTTGCTTTTGTAATTTCAACAGGTCATCCTAGAGTCAATTCTTTATTAGAGTCCGTCATGTTTAATGATCCTTATGCTTCTACGAATTGGGTAGTACAGAAGTTTGGTGGTACTTCCGTTGGTAAGTTTTCAGTACAAATCGTTGATGACATTATTAGATACTATTCTGATGCTGAAAATGGTGCTATGAATAAGAATGTTGCCGTCGTCTGTTCTGCTCGTTCTTCATACACAAAAGCTGAAGGTACTACTTCAAGACTGCTAAGATGTTGTGATTTAGCATCTCAAGAAGCTAGCTTTATTGAAATTATTGATACTATAAGACAAGATCATATCAGCAATGCTGAAAATTATATTAACGATGCCATTTTACAAACCAGGTTAGTTAGTGATACCAACAAGGAATTAGATTTAGTTGTCAAATATTTAGAAGCTTCAAAAGTTTTAGGTGAAGTTTCTACAAGAACAATGGATTTAGTCATGTCTTGTGGTGAAAAATTGAGTTGTTTGTTTATGGCTAGTTTATGTAATGACAGAGGTTGCAAGGCTAAATACATTGATTTATCTCATATCATTCCATCTGATTATCAAGCTACTACTCTTGATACTACTTTTTATACTTTTTTGGTTAAGGCTTTGAAGGACAAACTACAACCATACATAGATTCTAAAGAAAGAGTAGTTCCTGTTGTCACTGGTTTCTTCGGTTTGATTCCAATGGGTTTATTGAATGGTGTTGGTAGAGGTTACACAGATTTATGTGCTGCTTTAATTGCAGTTGCTTTAAATGCTGATGAATTACAAGTTTGGAAAGAAGTCGATGGTATTTTCACTGCTGATCCAAGAAAAGTTCCAAATGCCCGTCTTTTGAGTAGTGTCACCCCAGAAGAAGCTTCTGAATTAACTTATTATGGTTCTGAAGTTATTCATCCATTTACAATGGAACAAGTTATTCGTGCAAAGATTCCAATTAGAATTAAAAATGTTCAAAATCCTAAAAACGATGGTACAGTTATTTATCCTGATAATGTAGCCAAAAAAGGTGAAGCTACCCCACCACACCCTCCAGAGGCTTTATCTTCTTCTTTCTTTGAAACTAAAAGAAGAGGTGCCACTGCTATTACAACAAAGAATGACATTGTCGTAGTCAATGTTCATTCGAACAAAAAAACTTTATCTCATGGTTTCTTAGCACAAATCTTTACCATTCTAGATAGATACAAGTTGGTGGTTGATTTGATTTCAACTTCAGAGGTCCATGTTTCAATGGCTTTACCAATTCCAGATACAGATTCCTTAATATCTTTAAGATTAGCAGCTGAAAAATTGAAAAGCTTAGGTAGTGTTGATATTATTCGTGGTATGTGTATTGTTTCATTAGTTGGTAAACAAATGAAGCAATATATCGGTATTGCTGGTACTATGTTTTCTACATTAGCCGAACAAGGAATCAACATTGAAATGATTTCTCAAGGTGCAAACGAAATAAATATTTCTTGTGTCATTGAAGAAACTGACTCATTGAAAGCATTAGTTTCAATTCACAAAACACTATTAGACGAAGAGGCTGAAAGACCAAGTTTTGAGCATGCCGTTGATGAACGTTTAGAACAAATTAAAAGATTAAATCTTTAAGATGGTTGCATCGATAGGAAGCGTAAACTGTTTTTTATATTTTCGTGAGTGTACATTTTTGGCAACAATTTATTGTTTGACCTAATATTCTCTCTTAAAAAATAAAATATATATTTATATACCTCGTAATTATTAATATAACATCTTAATCGGTAATATTATGATATACCATTATTAACAGACTATTAATTATTTTTATATTTACGACACTGATGAAAATTCCTGATTATTTAGAAAACAAAAATTTCATCAGCCATCTTAGAGACAGGTTTTGCTTTAGCGAAACCTAATGCAACAGCATTTCTTTTAACAGCTGAAACCATTGGTAAAGGTCCACATACTAATAGTTGAACACCCGGACCTGCGGCTGGCAAATATTCCTTCATTACATCTAGAGTAATATAACCAACACCTCCATTCCAATTTTCTGGAGGTGTATCTAACATATACCTAACCTTAAACTGTTCTGGGTTTAGAGCTGTTAATTCATCTAGTTGTTTTTTTAATAAAATATCCTCTTCGTTGACATTACCAAAAATCAATGAAACCTTAGTCGTATCATTTGGATTCTGGGCAATAGCCTTAATGACTTGATACATAGGGGTAATACCAGAACCACCAGCAACCATACCAAGTTCCTTACGGCAGTTTGGTGTGTATTCATAAAAACCTTTTGGACCTGATATCTCAATAGTGTCGTTCAATTTCAATTCAGAAAATAATCTTGAAATATTACCAGCTTCATATGATTTGATTAATAATTCAAAGTAACCCTTAGCATCTGTATCTAACGACGTTGGAGTATATGATCTCACAATCACCTTTTCATTAATCGTGGCTCTAATGGTAATATGTTGACCAACTGGCAAACCTAAAACATGGTTTTCATCTGGTAATTGGAAACGGTATACAGCAGTATTGTGTGTAATAACAGTTTTCTTAATTAATGGAAATTTGAAATATTCACCAGGAAACAATGCTTTCTTTTCTTTATTTTGACTACCTAAAGAGATAGTTAAGAAAGTACCAGTAGCTAAAACAGCAACAGCTAAAATGATTTTAAAAACATTTTCATCCATTATTAATTTGAATTTTTGGTATTAAAGAGTCCAAACGTTTTAATCAAATGAAAGAAAGATTATAATCTTTAAATTAAAATCTTAAATGTGTCAAATTTTCCACGAGAGAGCATTAAATCTTCCTTTTATATGTCCTAATGTCCTTAATGAATAGAATTTTTCAGAATTTTTCAACCTAGATCTTAAAAAATATTACTGAAAGCACCGTTACGAGGACATTTTTTAATGAGAAGATAGAAACCAAAAAAAGTAAGAAGAAGTGACAAACCTCAAGATGAAGAGATTGATCTGTTGGGTAAATACAAATATTTACTATTATTTACTATTATTTTCCGAAGATCCAGTTAATGGAATACTTAATGCACTTAATAATGATTTTTTTGAGGGAAAGGTTGAGGAAGAGTATCTAGCTTTTGATGATTCAATGAAAGTTTTGAGACTTTTCAAAATTTGTAAAATATTCGAATCGTTAATGGATTTATCACCGTTTTTAATTTTATCTAGCAGGTATTCGGCTGTTTTATATATTACGATGTCAAATTTTGGGAATGTAAATGTTTTGGGTACTTTTGACTTGTGCTCGATGTCGACAATTTTTAAATGTGTCAGGATGTCTCTAAATGTCAAAAAATTGCCACCAATGATTAACGAGTCTTCAGGAGTGTACACTACATGTATATATCCTGCTGGTATCATGAACAGATCTCCAGGTTTCAATTCCATTGAAATCCCACCTTGCAATGAATTCCCAAGAAATGTGGATGATTGATCTGGTAAATTGCACCATTTTAAATATTGATCTAGGTTTTCTTGAGTAGGTGGGAACAAGATAAATTTTTTGCTGCCTTTTAGTAGTTTATAATAGACCGGAGTTCCTGCAAAATCAAGATGGAAATCAGTGAATGCATTTTTAACGGACATTAATATATATTTAGTCACTTTTGGTCTGGGACCATATAGTGAATTATCCCCATCAACGTTACAATATTTATCCCAAACTATATCTACTAAATCATTCTGGGATACTGCTGTAGGTCTTTTAATTTTGAAATTTTTTGTCTTAGCAAAATGTGAAACCTCAAAAGAAATCACATTCTTCAACCTATCTCTTTTATCATCCTTTGTATTAGTAAAATAGTCATTCCATTTAGCCAATTCCCACTTCTCATTTTCTTGTGTCAACACATCCATAACATTGATTTTACAATCACCTCCTAATAACTTCGTAATCGAATCAACAGACAATACTTCTGTTGAATCACCTGGAACTTCCATTCCAGAGTTCTCTGGATCTGAAATAAGATAAGGAACTGAAATATCATTAAAAGTTTTGATAAAGTTCTCACAACTAATCACTTGATCTTTGCCATTTTCAATATATTCTTCAAAACAACGATTAAAAGAGTCTAAATGTGGAGGAACATTTTTATTCTTAATCCCTTCTCCCTCATTCAATGAAACATAATCAATCTTATTTCTCTTGCGTCTCACTCGTTGAATCTGACTTGACTCAATTTTTAAATCATTCTGTCTCTTAGTTGACATCCCTATTTTATGTCATATATACACTTCCTTGAAATGATTCTGAATTGATAAGCTTTAAAGCCTTCCAAACAAACATTCATGTACATAAATACTTAATTTTGAATGCCCTTTGCATTTTGTATGAACCTTTAGAACCTTTGGAAAGTAGTACTTAATAGTTCTCTTTCTTGGATCCATGCCATGCTACTGCAGATATCTAATAAATTCATCAAGTTTTACCCGAGCTCAATCACTCTGAGAACAAATAAGCTGTCCTATCATTAGCTATGCACAACAGCATCACATATACCATCTAATGGGAGCTCCAGATATCAATTCTAAAATTGTGGGAACGAATAGGTATCCAATTGAAGACATAGTATCATTAGAGAATTGCCAGCTTAAAATGAGATTGAGCTTACTATTATTCAATTAGCAAAGAATAAAGACCCGATATGCCAATAGAGTTAGGTTCAGGATTACACAAGTTCAAGAAATACAACATCGAGGAGGAATAATCTTGGCATATTTATATAATTGTTAGTGTGGATAATAGATATATGATGGATGGAGATGCAGAACAGATTGGCGATTTTTATAATAAAGTTTCATGTCTTATACATATAGGTTTATTCTTAGTTTTTGTATGCAATCGGTCAGGCAACCACTTGTAATGATTGTTTTTTGTTAGCTTGAATTTCTACTGTCTCGTGTTAAGATTGAGAATGATTTTATGACAAAAAAATAAAATAGTAACAAATAGAAACTAGATTTTGATTCTGATGTAGTTGTTTAGCTTGAGATAAGAATTAATTTGTTAATTCGTTACAATTATTATCGATATATTTGGATATATTATCAAGAAAGTATATTAATATATATATTTTGTTGGAGTAATTGTCTTTTGTGAATAAATCAAGGTTTCATCGGTTATCAGGGATTGAAATCAAGAATTAACAAAATGTCTTTCAACGAATTCACTAGTTCCTTAACACAAAAGTTTCAAGAGTTATCTACAGTTGTAACTGAGAAGACCCAGGATTTGACTACTAATTTACCTTCTTTAGCTTCATCGACACAACGTTTAGTTCAAGAAAAGTTAGGTAATATCACTGACATTTCACAATTACCTCAAGAGTATATTGAATTGGAAAAAGAAATTGATACAATTAAATTGATTTATGAACATTTTTTGAAAATCACATCTATTTACGAAAACGAATCTTATGATTACCCAAAATATATTAGTGATTCCGTGAATGATTATTCTAAGTTGTTTCAAAACAAAGTCGAGGAGTTATCTCATGCTACCACTGCTGAAGAAGCTCAAAATATTTTAGTTACTCCTGGTCCAGTTACAGAACCAAGAACATTAAACTATGCTTTAAGTAAAGTTGCATTGACCTCAAGCGAAAGTTTAAACCAATTGGCTGAACCAAGTGCTGCTCCTTTAGCCGCTTCTTTATTAAAATTCAGTGATATTCAAACAAAAATTGCCCAACAAAGATTACAACAAGACACTTTAATTCAAACTAAAGTTAACAAAGTAATCAAGGAAAAATTAGAATCTTTAATAGCCAAAGCTACTAAAGCTCGTAGGGATGTTCAATACAAGAGATTGCAATATGATGTTGCCAGATCTAAATTATCAGAAGCCAAACCTGAAAAGGAGGCTTCATTAAGAGTAGAAATGGAAACTTTAGAAGAACAATTTGCTCAAACTACTGAAAGTGCTACTGTCATAATGCAAGAAGTTATTTCTCAGTCTAAGTTTGTTGATACTTTGAAAAATTTGGTTGAAGCTCAACAAACTTATTTTGAAAACTCATCCAATTTATTATCAGATTTGATGACCGAATTAGATAGTACCTCTAATGAAGCCGAAACCTCTGTTTAAATCAATTAATTTGTACAATAATAATTAAATTTACTTAACTATTTACTTCTTTTATATCTAGAAAGCAATAAAAAATTAATACTAAAAGTTTATCAAATTGTTTAAAGAAAGTATAAATTCTGAAATCGTTTATCAAAGGTTGCTTAAATATAAAAATCCTATCTATTCATCAGTTTCCATTGACTTAACATCCCATTGGACTCTAACATCCCATCTACTTGATTCAGCACTCCAACTAATGTATTTGACAAATTCTAAGACACTTTCATCTCTTAAAACTAAGTTCAAAGAGTTCCATGAAGCAGGTTTGTTGATAAGGACTGAGTCACCAGCATCATCTCTACGGTAAACAGTGGCATCTTCAACGTCTCTTTCGTATTGACTTTCTTTTGATGACTCTGCTTCTTCCTCGGCAGTTTCATCGGCCATGTATAATTCGTAACCACCAACTTCACCAGAAGTCCATCCACTAGATGGAGTTAAACATAGAGTTGCTTCCAAAACAGCATCGACGTAACCTTCGACCTTCTTCAATACTTCACTTAAATGACATTGAGTAGCCAATGTGAAATCTTTACCTGGTCTAAATCTTCTAACAATAATTTTTTCAGCCAATGGGCACAGTAAAGTTAAAGTAGCAATGTACTTTTTGAAAATTAAACTCTTTAAGAATTGAGCTAAGTCAATTAATTCAATTTCTAACTCATATTCCTTCTTGGAGGTTTCATCACTGATTAAAGCCTGCTTTAGCCACTTAAAGTTTGATGGTTCTTCATAATTCAAAGCTTCCAACATATCTTCTTCATTGGAAAAGTATTCATGTGGCTTACCATCTAAATATAAGTATCTCCATTTGTGGGATGGAGTGGCGGTTTGCCAAGGGGCCTTGACATCCTTAGCTTCCATTGGACATTCTTTGTTTAATTCATTATGTTTAATCAATTTCTTCAATAGATCTGATTTTGGTTCATTCAAGAAAGATTCAATTTGTAGAGCAGAGTTTTCTTCGAAAGAACCTTGTAATTTTGTAATACCTTCTTTTGTTAAATGTTCTGGAGCAATATATTGGGATAAGTATTGTATTTCTTTATCGGTCAATCTTAAAACCTCACTTAGGAAGTTGGCATTTACATTGTCATCATCTTCACCAGTCAATAATCTTTCATAATGTTTAGTTTGATGATATGGTAAAATTTCTCTTTCAGCATTTGGGAATTCGTAGTCTTGTAAAGTTTTGTCTTCCAATTGAGCTAAAGTTGAAATATTTTGATCAATCCAAGCTTCCTCTTCACCTGGGATGTAACCATCTTCACCTTCTTGTGGTATATGATACCAACCTTGAATGGACAATCTGTGTTTATCTACTCGTACTTCTTCGACATCATGGAAAGAAAAACCTGGTTGAACCTTGAAGAAAGCAATTTGGTTAAATTGAGGAACTAATTTTGCACAAGGATCTGTGTAAGGAATATTTTCTTTGATACTTGGGAATAATCTCAAACCACCACCATAATGAGATTTCCATTTTCTATCTGGGTCAGGTAAATATAAGATGAAACTAATACGTCTGGAACCAATAACATCGTCATGTGTTAATAAGTGACAACCTTTAGTATAGGTATTAACACTCATATCGGTTTTAGTAGCAGATAATTTACCAGCACCAGTAACATAACCAAAGAAATCTCTGTATTTTTCAGAATATAAAATTTGACGCAACTTATACATACTTGGCAAACGAGATAGATCATTCCAATCTAAACCAGATAAGTTGGCCAAATCACCACTTTGGTTGACTTTGTAAATATCAGTTTCCTTCTTAGTGAAGTGAATTTCAGTTTCAATTTCTTTTCTAACTGCACGTAACAAATCATCATCAACTAAATCAATGATAGTACCCCAATTATATGGTTTGGCATTTGCAATTTCATTCTTTAAATCATCTTGAAATTTTGGATCCCAGATTTTTTGGTTGAATAAACTTTTAACTTTATCTTCTTCTAAAGCTAATTGTTTTTGAGTTTGATCAATTGGATTGCTTGGAGCCTTTCTCTTCATCTTAGACAATATGGTTTCTTATCTATCCTATTATTAAGTAATTATGGAATATTGCAGAATGACAGAACTGAGAATATCTTGTCATATTTAAATATAATATATATTATATCTTCATATTTATACGACTTCAATGGCATCGAAAACTTTTTAATCAAGAGTAAAAGCAGTAGTAAAATTTTTTTCCAAGATTCGATGAGATGCGTTTAGCTAGAATTTCATTATTATTGAAATTTTGCCGGTATATATTTCATAAGCGAAATTTGGAAAATTATCGCAAAACTTGATCTTTAACTAAAAAGTAACTGCACATCAGGGTAATCGAGCCTTTAGTCTTACACATTACATACATTAAGTTAAGCGACATACACGGTGTAAAGCTAAATGATAAAACCCTGACTCTTTAATGATAACACTGGAAAATATATATTTCAATGTGTCTAATTTAGATAACTTAACATTACATTACATAACTGAGTATAATAGTGTGTGGTTCAACGCAACGAACACTACTCTAACTTAGTAACATGGAAACTGCAAAGCTCTCCTAATCTAGTTTGTGTAATCTTTTCTCTTCTAGTGATGGGTGGGGAGTGGGGTTATATATACAAATGTTTTGTGTTTCTTATGATCATTTCTTTGAATCCAATGGTTCAACAACCAGTTTATCAAATGTGTAAAGTTGTGATATAATGGACTGTCTTTTCAACACACTCAAATTCTCTAAACCTTTATTATAACAATTGATAATTTCCTTACTGTCTGTTAAACCCTTACTCTCTTTAAAAGATTCTCTTGATCTCCTCAGGAAAAACTCTCTAAAATTATAATCATTAAACAATTTTGAATTTTTGATTAGTTGCTTGTATAGATGTAAAATTTGAATTCTAGTTGGAGATGCAGGCATATCTCTCGTTAATGTAGTTTACAGGTCTTTTACTTTATTAAAGTAGATGAATCCAACGTAAATACTTTTCTTTAGTATCACAAATATATATATATCAAACCAGAAATATCTACAACTAATGATATCAATAATGAATTTAGCTCACTAATTAACTTATTCTATTGTCTTTTCTTTGTTCCGCTCCACTATGGGACCCAATCATCTAGCATTTTTCAACTCAAAATTGCGCGCAATGGATTTTTTCTTATGGTAATATCATTTGATCGCCTAGAAGTGTAATCAGAAGTGTTACCCGGCGAATACCTACATAAAGAACAGTGTGGTATTAAAATTAGTAACAATAATTGGGCATAGTGTAGGAGATAGAAGAACAGTCTGGCATGGATGAAGCAAGCAGTGTCAAGGTGACTGTAGTTATATTGCTAGTCATTAGAGAGGAGTGATATACTGTTGTGTAATTTTAGAGTTTTTTAGACTTGTATCACGTGATACAGTGTGTTGTGTGTAAATGCAAAGCTTTAAAAATTTCAGTAATTATTATGGTTTTATAGTGTAGTGGTTATCACTGTCGGTTTTGATCCGACCAACCCCGGTTCGAATCCGGGTAAGACCTTTTTTACATTTTTGAATATCAGGTTTTCGCTTTAATCTTGACAGAATCATTAGCAGCCTTGCCATAAGAATAGTTCATATCTGGAGTAGTAATTAATTAATGACGATTGTGTTTGAATATATATATCAAATAACTGTAAGTACGATAACAGTCCTTCATGGTCCTATATATATTTTGAATGGCACAATCTGTAGTGGCTTCTTGAGTCGATTTGTGAACTTTTTTTTTTACAGATCTTGCGAATATTATATATAGATATCGGAGGCTCAGGAATTTATGAAAAAATTACAAGTATAATTTCACTAATCCATGATGAATTATTTGATCTCGAAATTGTTATTCTTTAAGAAGTTGGTTAATATTTTAAGATTGTATATACTTCTATTAGAAGTTGCCATTATTGTATAATTAATTTATTTGACGTTTTTTATTTAAAAAGTAAAATTATAATCATTAGCTCCAAACTAAAGTAAAACCTCAGCAAAGATGGTAAAAGATTCAGAATATTATGAAATTTTGGATGTAGCACCCGAGGCTACTCCTGCTGAAATAAAAAAAGCTTACCGTAAGAAAGCTATGCAAACTCATCCAGATAAG
This sequence comes from Tetrapisispora iriomotensis, assembly GCA_003705975.2. NCBI lineage: Eukaryota > Fungi > Ascomycota > Saccharomycetes > Saccharomycetales > Saccharomycetaceae > Tetrapisispora > Tetrapisispora iriomotensis. The sequence goes on along the minus strand of PPKC02000003.1, from coordinate 478,526 downwards.
CATCCAGATGATCCTGATGCACAAGCTAAGTTTCAAGCGGTTGGGGAAGCTTACCAAGTGTTGAGTGATCCTGATTTACGTTCCAGGTATGATGAATTTGGTAAAGAAGATGCTGTTCCAAAAGCTGGTTTTGAAGATGCACAAGAGTTTTTTTCCACTATTTTTGGTGGTGATGGTTTCAAAGATTGGATTGGTGAATTTTCATTATTTAAGGAATTAAATGAGGCAGCTGAAGATTTTGATGAAAATGGTAATCCTAAAGCTGAGACTGATGAAGCTGGGGCCACAACAGATGGGAATAATGCGGATGGATCAATGGTTCAACATGATCCAAAGAAAGAAGCTGAACAAAAAAAGAAAGTTTCTAGAGAACAAAGAGAAAAACTACTTGAAATGGAAAAAAAGAGACGTGAAGATGTTGCTAAGCAGGTTAATGAATTATCAGTTAAATTAAATGATAAAATACGTAGTTACCTAATTGCCTCAAAAGCACATCATTTAGATGAATTCACTGCAAAACTAGACCAAGAAATTGAAGAATTAAAATTAGAAAGTTTTGGTATGGAATTGTTGCATTTATTAGCAAAGGTTTATAAAACAAAAGGTAACAATTATATTATGTCCAAGAAAACATATGGTTTCTCCAAGATCTTCACTGGTACACGTGATAATGCAAGATCAGTAAAAGAAACATATAATTTATTATCAACAGGTTTAGAAGCGCAAAAGGCAATGAATCAAATGAATGATATTAACCCAGAAGAATTAGATGAGTATGAACGTGCTAAGTTTGAAAATATGATGGCTGGAAAAGCTCTTGGTGTTATGTGGGCCATGTCGAAATTCGAACTAGAAAGAAAACTGAAAGAAGTCTGTAATAAAATCTTAACAGATAAAACTGTCCCATCTAAGGAACGTATAGAAAAGGCCAAAGCTTTAATCTTTATTGCTAATAAGTTTGAAAGTGCTAAAAGATCTCCTGAAGAAGCTGAAGAAGCTAGAGTCTTTGAAGAAATGATTCTCGGTGAGCAAGAGAAATTTAAAGCCAAAAAATAGTTAACTACACTTTAGACCATTTCAAATCGTAATTTACACAAAATCAACTTGGGTGACAGTTTTGATAGAAGCTCTCGTTTCATATGGTTGATTTCATCCACGACAATTGGCTTAAGATCATACCATTCAATATTAATTTTTATTTTTTTATAGCATCACTACATAATATTATTGTCATACGTATATATATCTTCAATTAGATATTTCAATAAAATTACTGATAATTATATATAGATATCTGCAGTTCTTCTTCAACATTAAAAACGTTGTCATTTCATGCATATTTATGAGAACTTTAACATAATCAGAGTATATATATATATATATATATATATATATCTTTCAAGCCTGTGCTGAAACCAAAAAAAAAAGACATAACACTAAAAAAGAACCGAAATAAGATATGAAAATGGAAAGCTATTAAAAGATACATAATCTATTAAATTATTAGATCTTTAAGTAACAATTGAATAATTAAATACTATTAAGTTTAAAAAGAGCTGTAATATAGATACTGCAAATTTTTTCTAAGAAAATGGCTTCGACAGGGTTTAAATATTTCACCTTTTTGGCTACGATCTTAGCACTTTTCAGTAATATCTTTATATACACATTTCCATCATTCCATGTCAATAAATGTTCTTGGAAATGTTCAAATTCTAATGAGGAAGAAATAGTAAATGAATTGTCACTATCAGATAAGATAAAGTATAAAATAAACCAATATTACGATGATGTACATAGACAAATATTTTCTGACAATAATAGCACTAACAAACATGATCCTTATTCCGTACGTATGTTGGCATTTGGAGATCCTCAAATAAAAGGTATTTGGAGAAAGACAAGCTATTTAGGTATGTTAGATGTTTATGCAAATGATCATTACTTAGGTCACATTTATTCAACCATGAAAGAAAGATTGAACCCAACGCATGTGGCCATTTTGGGTGATTTGTTTTCATCTCAGTGGATAAGTGATTCAGAATTTTATAATAGAACTCATCGTTATTTGGAAAGATTATACAAGAGGGATACAACTTGGTTAACATCAATTAAAGAACAATCCCATGATGATGACAACCAGTATAAAGTAGATTGGCATGCTTGGGGTGATGACTATAACGCCAAAAAAGATTCTTCTCCAATGGCCTTTGAGTATGGATATTCCAACGTCTATTCATGGGATCCAGAAAATGAAGAGTTATTGTTCTTAAATCTTACCGGCAATCATGATGTCGGTTATTCTGGAGACGTTACTTATCAGCATATGGCCAGATATAGTGAACTCTTTGGAAAAGATAATTTCTGGATTGAATATGATGTTGGTACCAACCATTCTTGGCGTATTGTTGTTCTGAATTCACTTTTATTAGAAGGACCGTCGCTTCAGCCAGAATTCATTGAGACCAATTGGAATTTTTTAGATGCTCTAAAGAATCGTAACTTCACCGGAAGCACTGTTTTATTAACACATGTCCCTTTTTACAAAATGGATGGCTTATGTTACGATGGTCCACTCTTTAGATACTACCCGGAAAATTATGAACGTGAACCATATAAGGCTCATTTATTAAGATCTCAAAATCATTTAAGTGAAGAAGTTACCAACAAAGTGTTGAATATGATATTCGACAATTCCAAGCCCGGTATTATTTTAACGGGGCATGATCACGAAGGTTGTGAAACAATATACAACAAGCTGGAACAATCCAACACTTGGAATTGCACCAGCACAATCACAAATCCAAATCACTACATCAAAGAAGTCACAGTTCGCTCAGTCATGGGTGACTTTAGCGGTAATACAGGAGTCGTAACAGGTACTTTTGACCAAAAAACAGGAAACTGGCAATGGAATTTCACTCTGTGTCCTTTTGCAGTACAACATGTTTGGTGGTTCGCAAAAGTTACCCTAATATTATCAGTCATTTCATGGCCAATATGTATCTTATTCTAAAAGGTTTTTCAATCGTGGAAATTATCATATAATTCTGTATATATTCACCTAACAATTGTTATTAAAATAACATCTTACTATAGCAATTAGAATTACATACACCTATTAATCAATCTCTAATATCTTTACACTTCACAATAACCAAATCATAGGTTCTTCAATTTGTGTCATCTAATGACTTCTTAGCTTTTACTGAAAATGTCAAAATTCTTAATATATTTCATGGGGTCTTCGCGCGATATCAAGTATAGACAACTTAAAGGCTTTAATGTCATTACAATCACTGAAATTTCAATATGTGAATCAAGTGTGAAAAAAAAAATGCAAAAACTAAAAGTAGACTAGAGAGGGTGATCTAATTGTATGATCCAAGACATCTCAAATATAAATGATAGTTAGGATAACTATTTAAGAAGTTAGTTATTTGTATAGATTTATTGATTATTTATTTACCGTTAAAAGCTTAACTGAATTATACTAAAGAATAACAAGTACAAAGGAATAATAAGCTGCTGCACTTCTGATTATACAGTTTTATAGTTTCAATTCCAAAAGGACCTTTATATTTTAGTATGGAAAGTTCAAATTACAATACTATTCTTTCTAAATGGGGTCGAATGAAAAAGAAGCCTCAGCCAATGACTGATCTTACTTCTCTATATAGTAAAGTTGCGAATGAATCGATTTATTATTTGAAGTTAGAGGAGTATGGGGATCTCAAAAGGGCATTGCAAGGCTGGAAGGCTCTCAATACAGATGTATTATATCAACTGACGGTTATAGATCATACTTATCCTAATATTCAGAATTACACAAAAGATGAAATAAGCATAAAAAATGGAGTAAGGGAATTGTATCATAAGGCTTCTTCGCATTTGGAAAGAGTTCAAGCCAAAGTGAGCGAATCGTCCAAACACACACAATCTAATAATGAATTATTTAATAGTGATAGAGTAAAACAATATGATAATCGCACAAACAGTATCAAATCAACAAGCTCTATCTCACCTGCATCATCACTTGTAAAAAAATCATACACATTATCTTCTCCGAATCTACATAACCATTCTAAAAAAATGGTAAGGACCTTGCGAAATTCAAGGGATACACCAAATAAGCATGCATTACAACAACCGCATTACAAAATTTCGGCACCTATCATATCGAGAAGTCTGAGTCCTGCAAAGGTTAATTTTACTGTTTCCAAACCTTTGGGAGTACAGAATCAACTATATCCCAACAAAAGTAACAGCAGTACATCAAGTATCGATAATGAGGTCCATGATCATAATCCAATACTTGCTCCTACCAGAAGAGCACATAGCATGAACGAAAAATTACTAATAGACCTCGACTCAGATGAATCGGATACCAATGATGACAGTAATGACAGTCAAAATGATACTAGCTTTGAAATAGAAAGTTACTATGAAAGTTACTTAAATATTGATGATAAGCAACTGGAAAGATTGAAAACTTTAGAGCAGCTATCTAGTGCAGAGAAGACTTTATCTGATTTATCAATAAAGTCAACTCCATTGATTCCTTCCGCTTCTTTTGACCCAGATCAAAATTGTGAGAAACAAAAAAATGATACTAAGAGTACTAAAACTAAGAAGATTGCTAAAAATAATGTTATTACTAAAGAAGAGCTAACTAGATCAGCTCCATCTTTACCTATGAAAAAGAAGGTTATTAAATCAAAAATACCTACATCTGTATCCGTCGATGTTATCGCTTCAAAGTCAGTTTCTTCCACAAAAGTCAGAAGTTCTACCCCTAAGTCAACTCTTTCTAAGAACCCTAACCAATTAGGTAAAAGTTCTGTAAAGGCTACACGACCAATGGTACGAAATGAGAAACCGCAAACATCTACTCAATCATCGGTTAGAAGGATTCCAAAGCAATCGACCTCTAATAATACATCAACTACTCAGAACTCAAATAAAACAAAGAAACTGGTAAAGAAAACAACCGACAAGAATGTTAGACCTACTACCTCATCCAAAACTGTTCAAAAGAAGAAATCCCCAATTCCTACTAATAAGGTTTCTTCTGGTCAACTGAAGAGTAGTACCAGTAAAGCGTCTGTCAATAATACTACAAAAGAAGAAATCATATCAGTTGAAGAGATTGAAATGACCAAAGAAAAACTAGAAGATGAAATCATAGATTTATTACAAGGTGTTGATAAAACAGCAGCTAAACAAATATTCTCCGAAATAGTTGTTCAAGGTGATGAAGTTCATTGGGAAGATGTGGTTGGTTTAGAATCAGCAAAAAGTTCCTTAAAAGAAGCTGTTGTGTATCCATTTTTACGTCCTGATCTCTTTCGTGGATTGAGAGAACCTGTTAGAGGTATGCTTTTATTTGGACCACCTGGGACAGGTAAAACAATGATTGCAAGGGCTGTTGCAACAGAATCTAATTCAACTTTTTTCTCCATAAGTGCTTCAAGTCTAACATCTAAATACTTAGGAGAAAGTGAGAAATTAGTAAGAGCATTATTTGCTGTAGCTAAAAAATTGGCACCCTCAATCATTTTTGTAGATGAGATTGATTCAATAATGGGAAGTAGAGATGGTGATGGTGAAAATGAATCAAGTCGTAGAATCAAGAATGAATTTTTAATTCAATGGTCATCTTTATCAAGTGCAGCTGCTGGTAAGAACTCGGATTCAGATGATGAAAGAGTTCTTCTTCTAGCTGCAACCAATTTACCTTGGAGCATTGATGAAGCTGCAAGAAGAAGATTTGTAAGACGTCAATATATTCCGTTACCAGAAAATTCAACTCGAAAAGCACATTTGAAAAAATTACTAACTCATCAACGATATGAAATTAATGAAGAGGAATTTGAGGAACTAGTTACCTTAACAGTTGGATTTTCTGGTAGTGACATTACATCATTAGCAAAGGATGCTGCAATGGGGCCTTTAAGGGAATTAGGTGAAAAACTTTTGGACACTTCCAGAGATCAAATTAGACCTATCACATTGAATGATTTCAAATCTAGTCTTGAATCTATCAAACCCTCTGTTTCTCAAGAAGGTTTACAGAGATATGTTGAATGGGCTGATAAATTTGGTTCATCTGGTGTGTGATATGAAGAGCTCTAATTTTTCATATTATTTAATGATTTATACAATTCAAGAGATATTCAATGCATTTTTATATTCTAAAATATTCATATTATATATAACTTCACTTAATATATTGTGATATTGTGTTCATTAAAATATCAAATACTCATTATATAATACTATAAAACAAATATATTTATAAATAAATACTACTATGGGAATTAGTAACAGTACAAATTAGGAATAAAAACACACTAATTTTAGAAAAATATTCTCAATCCTATGTGGATGATTTTCCACGATTCAATTGTTGGAGCAATTGTTGGCCGTGGCTCAATCTATCTGAACTATCAGAATCTCCAGATGTAGCGGTGACATCTATGGATAACCCAGAGATAGGATCGATTAAAGATGTGTGATCTAAGTTAAAGTTTAATTTTTCGATAACAGTCCAATCATCAGCTTTGAAAATCTTATAATCACCCACCTCACCATTCTCATTTGCAAATTTTACATCCCCCTGCCTTAAAAACCACATTATTCTATTGTTCATTTGCTTCCAATTTCTTTCAACCAGTATTCTGGCGGCGATTTCTCTTTCTAAAGAAGTCACTGAAAAATAATAGTTATAAAATAGTGTGAACATATCTAAAGTCCTAAATTTTTCTAGTAATAACTCTTGAGTTTCACTGGTTCCAATGTTTGAGTTTATTTTACCAATAGAGCTACGGACAATATCCCACTGATGAGTACCCTTAAATGCATCTAGCGGAGTTGGAGGGTTGACACCTATTGGCAATGTATGTAATCTTGGAATTGAAATAGCATCGAATGATTTACGATACCCTCCCAATTTCCCATCTAACGGATATAATTGATTATCATGGATAACTCTTCCCATAAAATATTCTTGGATACCACTTGGAAGTGATAGAATATCATAATTCTTTCCGTAAACATCTTTTACAAGGTTCAAACGGGCATTTCTATCCAATAATTCAGCATCGTTTAATAATTCTGGTGTCAGTTCCTCTGATTCAAGCTCATCATCAGTAACATCTGATAAATAATCATCATAAATGATGTCATCTCTATTGCTATTTTGTTTTATCAGATCATTTTTTAGAAGTGATTCCTTTGATTGAATAGACATTTCCTTTTCTGTGCTTTGGTCAAGATTGTCTGACTCTAAAAGACTTGAATTAGTAACAGAAGTTAGACCTCCTGTCATTTCTATCTGTTGATTCAATAGTGGAGTTGACATTGCTGGTGTAGATGATTTCGGTCTAGTTGTTGGTTGATTTATATTAGAAACAACAGCAGGATTGTTTATAATTGAAAGAGACGGTAGAATAGGCTTTTTGGATTTTTCCATTGCTTGTGATGCTGCAGCTGCCCATTTTAATTCACCAGCTGGTCTAATTGGAACTGTTGCTGGCTTCAGGGTACTTGTAGTAGTAATACCATTATGACTATGTATATGTTGATGACCTTGAGGTTCTGATGTCGGATTACTTGGTGTTGAGGATAATGCGGGAACAGACTTTAAAGAAGGTAAATTTGAAAGATCTGAACTTCTAGCTGTACTAGGCGCGGTAGCCACGGAAGATGAATTACCGGTCATTACAGGATTTGTAATAGAAGCTGCTGGAGATGGTGATAAACTTTTGGAATAAGATGGAGGTTCATTATCCACTACTATTGGACTTGAACTCTTCAGTTCTACAGAAGATGCGTTTTCTATGCTTGTATCTTCCATTTGCGCTGAAGAGGCCTTTGCTGCCTCTTTGGCAGCTTTTCTAGCTTCACGTTCAAGTTTCCTTACTTCCTTTTTCGACAGTTTAGAAACATCTTTATCGGTTAAACCATAAGCTTCTTCTTGTTCATCGGCCATTTGTGCGGCAAAAGATTGGGCAACTTCATGAGCAATGGCTTCATTGGACTGTAGGTTTAGATTATCGTATATAGATTCATCTTCTAAGAAATCCGGGTCTTGGTTGGATTCAACAAAATAATTAATATCATCTTTTATGTCATTCACATCTTGAGGATCTAATTCTTCATTGGCTAACAGCCTTAAAGCAAGCTCCATCTGTTGTTCATGCCACCTATATCTACCTTGAAGTAATTTAAGTGCTTCCTTTTTATCATTGTTTGCTGTTGTCGCTGTTTTTTTCTTCTTATTGAGCAGGAGCAATTTATCAATTTCTGTCTGCAAAATCTCATGTTGTCTCTCTAGTTCATCTATTTGTTGTGACAAGTAATCTGATACATCTCGCCTTTCCTGCTCCTCAGGATCTAAATTTTCAGATTTTTTCAGACTATTGTTTGAGTAGGCCTTCTCTTTAGAAGCCTTCTCTACAGCTTTATATTTTTCCATTGCTATCTCCACTGACCTTCTGTAATCCAGTAAAGAATCCTTATCTTTAATTTCGGGCGAACTTTGCCACGATTTTATTTGTTCTCTTAACCTTTGCAATTTCTTAACTTCTCTTTTAAGATCTGATTCAAGTTTTTCCTTTTGAGAAGGATTGTTTGTACAATTTTCCCTTCTCTCATAGTAAGTATCGAATATTTCTAAACCTTCGTTGATTTTTTTGAATACTTTATCAACCTCTTGTTGTAATTTTCTATGGGCCATTATGATTGTTATTGCTAATATTTGTTGTAGTTATCTTAAATGTTTGTGTAACACTTTTTATTGTAAAATGGTAAAAAAAATATAAAAAAATGTATTATTGTTGTTCTTAAGCAAATTTAAAATAATGTCAGGAACATATATAATTAATTATATTGAATTCTTATTAAATTTATTAGTATTCTTATTTGAGATGTGTCTGTTAGAACGTAGATGTCAATTTTTCGTAATAAAAATTGCTTTTGTAATTGTACAAATTTTGGATTAACTGGGAATACTTTTATTCTAATAACTAACCAAGTTATGCTTGTCCTTGTAATCAGCTTTTTAGTTATTCTAAATTGGTACCTTACTGGCAAGTTCAAACAATTGGACTAATTTGAACTTAATTGTTGAGCATCGATCGCAGTTAACGTTTTTTATAAAAAATTTTTTTTGATGTTCTTTGATTTCACGGCACACTTCAAAAGGCATCGACAAAAAAATAATGCAAAAAAACTATCGTTCCTAATGATATTGACTTTCGTAATGTCGTAAAGTTAAATATAGGGCGTCAGTAAAAGATTGGTGACACAAATTAAATGTGATTTATTTTTTATTGTTTTATGTAAAGTACAATGACAAATTATAGGTTAGTATATATATCAATGCAACAAAGAATATAGGTAAAATGATTGTAATTCTCAATGAAGTTTGACCATTATTATGTTTATAGATTCCAGTATCGGAAAAATTTGTTGAATTATATTCTTTATTTCGGATGTTAACTGTGTGCGTATTTTCTTTCTTAATGACAGAAATGCTGTCATGTACATCAGTGTTAATTGATGATTTTACCAGTAAAGTTGATAATTCAAAATATGAGTTACTTATTAACGGAATCGAGATATTCTTCGTCAGTGAAGTAAAATTTAAATAATTCATTGTAGATAACTGATATTGCTGTAATTGATTATTATGAATTAGTATTTCAGAAGTAATATTTTGGAGAGTGTTAGTTAGGATACCGTTATTTTCATTAAATAAATGGTTATTGACTTCGACTGTTAGCTCATTATTCAAACTTTTTAAAAATTCCTTTGATAAATCGGAAAGCAATTTGTATTCTGTTAAATCCGTAGTATTGATTGTTGTGTTATGAGTGAAATTATTCCCATAAGTTTCATTTATGAAATTAGTACTTGTATTAAAGGTTGTTTGTATAAAATTCTCTTTTGAGTTAGAATCATGTGAATCATTGTCGATGGAAGCATAATGATCTACGGTATTATAACGGATGGAATTGTTGCATATTTCAATTAACACAATTGAAGTAAAAAATGTTATCCATATCTTATTATTTTTTATTAGACTTCGATTAAAATTTGCTAAAATGAAATTTAGTTTGTCTAACTTGGGAAATATTTTTAACTCGATTAATGTCAATAGGTATGGACCAATACTTTTTGAAGTATCTATAAGGCTTATCACCGTTTTTCTTTCACCATTGTATTCATTGATTTTATTTACTTCATCTTTTTCATTAATAATACAAGAAAATGTCTCATTAAATAGTTTCTTTTCACATTTATAGAGATAATAGTTAATTAATATCTCTTCTGCTGTAAAAATAAATAAAAATATTATCAACAACAGGTTGAATAATTTTACCTTCTTGTTGGAGAATATATTAAATATAGTATTTTCAACTTCGTCATTATATGATAGGGTCATTTCATCATCATCCAAGACAGTGAAGTTTAACTCAGTGTTGAAATCATTGAAACTGAAATTTTGATATGTTGAAGTTAAAATGTTTTTTGCATCTATTGTAAAATTATTTACAATGCCTGAATTCAGTATATTTAAATGAAAATCTGATCTGATATTTTTTGATGGAACTTTTATTTCTATAGATGGTAGTAACAAATTTATTGCATCCATTGAATCAGTTACATTATCAAACATGTCAGTTATGTAAGAAGTATTCAATATTAGGTTCTGCGTTAAGTTTTCAATATCACTATCATTATCTTCTGTACTCAATATGTATTTATTAGCTAGAAGTGTGTCAATGGTAGCATTAATTAGTTGATTAGAATTGAGCAAATAAGAAACTATTGTGTTATTATACTGTTGTAATAGTTGGTAATTATTTAACTGAGTGTTTAAAGCGTTTTTGGCATTCTCATTCCAAAGGGTCACCTGCGAATTCAAATCATCATACCAAATATCTAAAAAATAATTGTACATAAAATCTTTAGTGTACTCAATAGTTTTATTAACATATAGATCAGTTACTTCATCGATCAACGTTTCATTGATTGTAGAATTCGTAGATGTATATTGTGTGATGTTTAGTCGATCTGTTTTCACAGTCAAAATGGGTGAATTTCTGTATCTTGTTCTGATATTAAATTTACCCAAACTGTTTATTACGTTTATCGTAATCAATATATATATTACACATTGAGATAAATAGGAATTGAATGTGGAATTGATTATTATTGAAACTAAACTTTGTGGTTTTAACAGCATTATCTTAATTTTTATCAATGTGTAGGTTGTTAAAAATGTTTGAACGAGTGTATCACAATTTCCAATGAATCAGAAACAGAAATTTACTTTTTTCACTTATTATTAAACGTTTCCTTTATATTTAAAAATAAATAAACAAATTCATAAATTAATCATCATCTAAAAGTCTCACCCAAATCCTTCTTCGTACAATACCATTCTTATTCTTCCATCTTTTGTTTCTGAAATTCCAACTATAAAACCAGCCTTGATCATCATTATCCAGTTTCTCATTTGATTCCATCAGTACAAACCATTTAAAACCATTGCCATGATTCAAAGTTGTCTCATTGTTTAATTTTTCAACTAATTTAATAGGAAAAATATTTTCCAAAGTCCTTGCCAAATTTATTCTATTAACTAAAATATTAATAATTTTTTTCGTTGATTTATTATACAATTGAAACCTTGGTGGATCTAATTTTGGAACTAACATTTTCGAAGAATACAAAGTGTTGCCAAAAATTGTAAAACCTCTTTCATTCTCAATAATCACTTCTTCAGGCAGAGAATCAATATCTTTCAACAATTTAAACATCACTGCCTACACCGCCATGAACTCCATTATTCAGCTCAATTCCATATAAAAATTTACCATATTATATCAATTGTATACCCTTTAACTTTATAACTGTAATAAAATTACCATAAACATTTGTGACACTTTCTTGAAACAACTCTGACACTTCCGACACTGCAACTCATCTCTGACACAAAAAACAACAAAAAAAAATTAAAGAAGATATTACTAATCACGTGATCTTTCTTACATATTTCCACATGTCCGCACTAACTGTTTTTTTTAGGGTACTCTCGCATTAACTGTTGCCGAGAATTGAAAAGAAAAAAAGAAAGCGGAAATTAATATAAATATCAGAAAACCCGATTAATCCAGAATCCTTACTGCATAATTTATTTTCCGTTATTGCGACCTTTGTTACTTTTCTGTTCCATCTGCAGTTTTTCGCGCGAACGTACAGCACACCTAAAAATGCACACCATACAGAAATGTCCCTTTAAAGACTTTCTTTACGTCTTAAAATACATAACTGATGAATGGATGATGTAACCGCTATGTACTTAATAGCAAAAATATTGAGACAATGATGACAACATATGATCATACTGTACTTGGAAAACTAATCGTTCATATTGCTTTTTTCTACTCTATGCACACAGTTGGCTCCGATTAATTTGGGACGTTTTTATCTTGGTAAAGTGTAAATCATTCTTACATCAACACATGAAAAATAAGATTTCCCACTGGATCTAATAGGAACAAACTAAAAGAAAGAAAAACCATAAATCTACTACTAAAGTTTGCTAGATCCTCATAGAATAAGGTAACGATTAATATGAAAACGTTCTCATGTCGTAATTAGATATATAAGGATTTGCATTTTCATTCTATATATATATTTAGATCCCCTTATGAATGTGTTCATAATTGTATCATACTTATTCATATTATAGAAAATTATTCATTATACTATAGTCTGTTAGTTTCTCTACGGAAGATACCTTAATCCACCATACATTATACCCGAGAAACCTATCAGTTACTCCAGACATAACCAATTCGAAATATTGCTTCAGACGATAAAAATAAACACTGACATTGTTTGCTATTATATTATTCTTCTACGGCTATATCTTTTCTTTACAATATTAGGTTAAACAAATATCATTGCTAATAGTAAGATTTAGTACGTATTGGACTGCAAATCATCATATACATTTAACGGAAAAATAATATTTTGCTAGAAAAGTACAGAGACGCTGTAAGACATTGTGAACGGTTCGTTGAAAAATATAATTAAAAATAAAAAAATAGAAAAAACTTGAGAGGAGAAGGAAAGACAAACCGTTATTATAATTTCTAAGGTATTGTACTTGTGTTTTTTTTTGATAGTTAGTTTCTTCTTTAATTTAATTGAATATCTCAGATAATATAGTAGGGACTACAAACTATCAATATTAATAATTATAAAAAAAACAAAGACGGTGAATATGGCGGAGAACCCAAGTACGGATCAGTCTCATATATACCGGAAGAGTAGTAGTGCACTAAAACATTGTATTGTCGGACAAGAGTTAAGAAAAAGTTTAGTTGAAAGTTACAGCAGAGATTTTGTTAACGATAATAATGATATTGTTGATGGGTGTTATAATGGGAGATTTCCCACTTCCATTTTGAACTTAAAATTAAAATCAAGTTCTAGTTTCAATGTAGTTGAAAATGAAAATAAAAATGAAGGTCAAAATGACAAAGAAAATGAAAAATTAGATTTAAATGGTAATAAATTTTTAAATGAAGAAACTATTAAGAACAATAAAAATATTGTAAAAGATAAGGGTTTAATTTTTGGTGATTATATTATTAATAATCAAGCCGTAAATCCGACTAAAAATATGAAAGATCGATTACAATCAACTACTAATAATACTAATATTGATACTAATAGTAACGTTAATAATAATAGAAAGGAGAAGAAGAATAATTCTGTCAATATGGATCCAAACGTTCACGTTGACGTAGATGATAAAAATGGTAATCTTAATAATAGTTTAGGTATGTCTTCAAATTCGATTGCAAATGATGCAAATAACAATAATTTTGTTAATAAACAAATATTATTTAATAATTCCATTTATTCGAACCGTCATATAATGAACGATCCTTCTATTCAAGAAGCTCTTTCTCCTTTTTTCCAACCTTTTGGTGTTGATGTCACCCATTTACCAATGACGAATCCTCCAATCTTCCAAACTTCCTCGATGATGTATGATGACCCTGGTAGAAGAAGAAGAATTTCGATTTCAAATGGTCAAATCAGTCAATTGGGGGAAGATTTAGAAACGCTAGACAACTTGTATGATTCGCAACCTCCTCCAATGCCACATAAATACGACATGGGCCATTCCCATATGCAGAAAATGCAACAACAACAACAGCAACAGCAACAAGTACAACCCAATATCCCTGTTAATATGGTACTCCAGAATCAATATGCACAACAGTATCAAGATTTAATTAACATGAGAAACGCCACTAGAGATACTACCACTACTTCGACCATCGATTCGAATATTAATGATACTAATGAAACGACAGTTTCTCCTTTAACGAAAAATGATAGCAATAATATTCCCCGTGACAGTTACATTCAAAAACACATAAATAATAAGAGCAACTTGAATCTAGCAAAAGATATAATTGATGAACAAGACATGATAAATAATACCAATAATAATACTTCTACTAATAATAATAATTACACAACTTTCAAAGACCAGCAACAACAGCATATGGAAGGTATGCCTATGAAGTTATCATTATCTCAGCATTACCAACTTCAACAACAGCAACTAGACCAACTAGCTTTGATGAATCAACAAATGGTTCCAATGATGAATAACGAAATGCAACAATCATTATCCGGCAAGCAAATGAAGGTAGAAAAAAATCTTCTTCAACAGAATTCTCGTAATCCTAATATTAATATCCAGCAAGAATCTTTAGTTCCTGGAACTCAAGTATGGAAAAGAACCAGATTATTAGAGAGAAATAGAATAGCAGCATCTAAATGTAGGCAGAGAAAAAAAGTTGCACAATTACAATTACAAAAAGATTATGATGAGGTCTGTAAAGAAAATAAGATAATTAAGAAGAAACTTGGCTATTATGAAAAGTTAGTTTCTAAGTTCAAAAAATTCTCAGAAGCCCATTTGAAAAACTGTGGTTCTAACAAAGAATCACTAAAAATCATTGAAGAAATGTTGATGATTGACTCTGGTATTCACGAAGTAGATGAATCGGGATTAGTTGTAAAAATGGAAGATAAATAATCGACTAGTTAAACAAGTTATAAACCAAAAACTATTTTAATAAACTTTCTATACATATTCATATATTTTTATATACTTATATTAAATGAATCAACATATAATATTATAAAAATAATCAACAAGCATCATATATATTTGACCTCTGATTTTCTTGAATATTAATTTGTTTTGGTGCATGCGGATTCTTTTATTTTCATATTTAAGAATTTTTTTAGCCGCCGAACCGATAGATAAAAAGTAGTTATTGTTTTTTGCAAAAGAATCATATGAATAGAGTAAGTATAAGCAAATGGAAGATCTAATAATAGTATGGTATAAGAACTTTGATTATTTATTTGCATAATAATTTAAACTAACACAATATTTGTATACAGGCTTTTGCAATAATCAAAAATCGAAATCCAAAGCTTTGGAATGAGATTTGTAAATCTCAAACTGATGACTTTATTGAAATATTAACCAAAAAAAACCATTTATACTCATATCATAGCACACAAGATAGGTTGTTTGATTATCTAAATATCCCTCCTTTAGAAATGGTCAAAAAAAGTGCATTATTCAAACATCTCGAACCCATCAATCATTATTTGATTTATAAAGATCATGAGAACAAACTAAATAATACAGAAACAATTGTTTCTTTTAGTGAAGATTTAATTCATGAAGATATTATAAGATGGGTTTTGCCTTTATATCGTTCTATGTTAGTAGTTATATGTTACGCCAAAACTGATACAGAAGAATATATCAAATTGAAAAGATTGTTTAAATGTTTGCAAATTCTATTGATATCATACTGTTCAAAGATTGAAAATTTTCGCAACAAGAGGTTTATCCTGGAAACAGTTCTTTACAAAACAGTATCATCGCAATTATTTCAAAATATTCATAAAAATTCATTGACAGGGATTCGACAAGCTATACAAAAATATTTGTTAAATAATGATTCAGCCATCAAAAAATTTGACACAAAACGTTATTTCAATTACCATTTTCACATGGTTGCTTCGACTGTCAATATATTAATTCAGAATTTAGGTAGATCTGAAACACAAGTGAAAAAGGAAGATATGGAAGTTATTATGGGAAATATAAGCAGAATATGCTGTCTTTTGGAGTCCATTGTTCATCTTTATATTCAATTAAGAAAAGACAGAGTTATTCCACCAAAACTGACTATTAAATCGTATTATCAAATTCACCTTAAGAGAGCAAAGTCTATTTCGAAAATGTATCAACATAGTTTCCAAAAAGGATTGACTGTTTCGAAAATTACTTCAAGAGATCAGATTCGGTTCTTGAAGATAATGATTATTCAATTGATTTCATCGATATCCCATATCAAATGGAAAAAACTTGCCACTTATATGGTGGATGATATAAAATGCACAATGATGAAATATAAGTACAGTATATTAGCTTCTGTGTTAGTGACAAAAGATTATGATATGATTGCATTAATTAGAATTTGCAACTTTATTGACATACTTTAAATTATTCATTTAGCTCAAAAGTTACGGAAACAACCATTTAATAATTAATGGTCTTTGAAATGTTGCAATGATCTGGAATAGAGAACTTAGAAAGAATTTGTTGAGACTCCTCATTTGATCACTTGGATTAAGAATGGTATTTAAAGGGAAGCCGATATAGAACTATATATGAGATGCTTGTAAAAGAGGAAATATATACTTCCTGTAAATTTGTCGTATAAAAATATATCGATGTTAACCTTCAGTCAAAAATTTCAACAAGCAGAAAAACTTACGAAGTTTTTCAATATTTCCCTATATAAATAAGGTATCAAAGGAAAGGTATATTTAACCATCCTTAAATTAATAAATAATTTAATTTTACCAATTATAAGTAAATTCAATTATTCACTTCTGATTTCAAAATAAAGATAAATAACCCATAAAGATATTTATTCTATCAAAAAATGTTGTCAGTACAAGAAATTATTAATTTTACAACTGGTCGTTTGGCTCAATTACCACCAGGTTACTTACCAAAGTGGTTATTGTTTATTTCAGTTGTTTCAGTTTTCAATTCTGTCCAAACATACATCTCTGGTTTAGAATTGACCCGTAGAGTTTATGAAAGAAAACCAGAACAAACTACTCAATTAAGTGCTAGAACCTTTGGTACCTGGACTTTTGTCTCCTGTGTCATTAGATTTTATGGTGCCTTTTATATAAATGAAGAGCACATTTTCCAATTAACTTTTATTTCATACTTAATTGCCATTACTCATTTCGGTTCTGAATGGTTAATTTTTGGTACTTGTAAATTTGGTAAAGGTTTATTGGGTCCGTTAGTTGTTGCCACTACCTCTTTAACATGGATGTACAACCAAAAAGAATACTACACTGGTTTACCATGGTAAATTGATTAAAATGATTGCTATATTTTTTTAAATGTTTAAAAGAGTTAGGCAAATATTTATTTAAGATGCTAATGTTTTTTATAGAATAATCAAAATAATATATAACAAAATAACAAAAGATAGGCAAACCGAATTTCTTTGAAAGAAATTATTGAATTTAAATGAAAGAAATTAAAAAGTATGTTACGTATTTAATATTATTATTGCTATATATTGAAATACAATGAAATTTAATGAAATTGAAATTGAATTTTTCTATCTAATGTGCCAAAATGTGTTTTCTAAAAAATATTTTCTGAAATTGTGAAAGTGGATATAAAAAGATAATTGTATCGAGAAAATATTATATAAAAATAATATTAAGTCTATTATTGATGATGGGTACGAGTTGGATCGTTTAATTTTAACACATCCACAACTGGGCCCAATAATCTTTGGAATGCACTCTTACTTAAAGTTGCTAATTTGACATCAGAAGTAGCAGTAACAGTTGCTTGTCTTGGTAAATCGTTAATTAAGGCGATCTCACCAAAATAATCGTGAGAGTTTAAGTGAGCAACAACACCTTCATTTTCTTTAATGACATCAGCAGTACCATTTTCTAGGAAGTAAAAATTTTCACCAATATCACCTTCTTTGATAATTATTTGGCCTTTAGAATAAGTTTCAGTTTCTAAAGCATCAGCAATCTTTGCACGATTGTAGTCAGTTAAAGAACTTAAAATAGGTACACTTTTCAAAAAATCTTCGTACATGTTTCTTTTCTTGAAAGAATGACCTAATAGAATCTTTCTAAAAGTTAGTCTATCTAGAGCCCATAAAATACAGTCTGAAGTTGCAAGAACAGTAGCAGCCCTTGGGCTGTTGTACATTAATGCTAATTCACCGAAATTGGATCCAACAGAAGAGGAACCTACTTTTTCTCCATTAACAAAGAAATCAACAGTACCTTTTTCAACAACATAAAAATAGTCACCATCATCGCCTTGTTTGATAATTTCTGTATCCTTGGATATTTTCTTCTCTTCTAAAGAATTGATAACCAATTTCTTTGAATCTGAATCTAACGAATTGAATAAGAAATTCTTTCCAATAGATTTTTCCAACCTTTTCATTTGTTCCGGAGTCTTTTCAGAATAGTGATCTGGTTTCCAATCCTGTTCAAAATTATGAGGTTCAAACGATTCAGCACTTACAGAAGAACGTCTTAATGCATTAAAATTTGTAGGAATCTCGGTAGTAGAATGAATGCTGTTATGTTGTTGGGTATTGTTGTTCTGTTGCTGTTGTTGCTGTTGTATACTATTTCTTTTGACAGAGGGGTCCAATGGAGAATCCGATTTCTTAATTTCATTACTCTGTCCCACAATAAAATCGGATTTAAAAGGATTATCATTTGAATTGGCACCACTGGCACCTACGCCTACACTACCACGGGGTTGTGAATTAGGATTCACCACACTGCTTCTATGCGCCACAGAGTTTCTCTGGTTGCTTATCACACTCGTCGATCTACTCTGATTGGTAAAAGGAGACTTAAACATCGAATTGGTAGTTTCATCAAAATCATCGATATTCTGCTGTAAAAAATAAATTCTTTCATCAACCAATTTCTGATTGAAATAATTAAAACCAAACTGTAAAAGATCCCCAGAAGGATTGTGCAGTTCTATAAACTCTTTGAAACCATTCAAAAGAGTCTCTTGTTCTTTAGTTAAAGCCATTATACCTACAATATTAAAAAAATGTTCTTGCGTTCAAAAATTTTTCTAGGGGAGAATACAACTAAAAGAGACGATTTCAAAAACACACACTATAAGACCTAACACTCTCTTTCACTTTCCTTTCCTTTCCTCTTACTCTTCAAAAGAACAAAATATACCAAAATAAATATAAAATATAAATATATATTTTTATATTTATATTCGTAAATGTACACTTTTTCACTTCCAATGTACAAACAATAAAACTTTTCAATGAAATTTAATCAGAATAAGAAGTACTTGAATTAGATAAACTATTATATATTTATTTCCAGTACACAAAGAATAAAATATAGATATATATTTTTGCAATTGTAAAATACAATAAACTTTCTTATATATATGAAAAAGTGAATATGAGAGAAATGTAAGTACCTTTCACAACTAACCGACAGTAGTCAACAGTAGCCACTGACCATACGCACAGCGTATTCCTATATTCACTCGGAAAGTCTAGGAGAAGAAAAATAAACTATAGAGACGGTAATAGACCATTCGTTGAGTTCTTCTGTTAGTTACTGTAAGTTAGATTTTTTTCTTGCTATTGTCTCACCGTATAAACTATTCCCCATGCCATTGGAGTGGAGTATAAGTGTGTAACAGAGAAAGAGAGAGCGAGAGAGAGAGCAAGAGAGAAGCTTTTTTAAGGCAGGGCAAAAGAGAACATGCCGGACATAAATAAGAGACAAAGAACCGGGTAAAAATACTGGCAATCAAACCCCTCTCTTGATTTCTCTTGTAGAGTCTAGACAAAGAGAAGAAATATATGTAGAAGAAGTGTTTCTTTGCTTAAATGCCGTGTGGATGGAGAAACCATTTTGTCGTAGCTGGTTGTTTGAGACTGTGTGCTTGAGGTGTTCGGAAAGAGGCCGTCGTTCATTCTCTACGGAGTGTCGTTGTTGCTGGTGGCAAAAAAACATGTGTGTGGTTCTGGTGTGATATCCCAGGGGTACAAAACAAGACGGGAGGTGAGGTTAAGGTCAATGAGTGGGAAGTGAATATAAAAAGGGGGAGGGAGAAGATGATGGAAAAGAACTGGTTTACCCGGTGTATAATTGTGTTGTTTTGTACGAAAACATTTTATTTTATTTTATTTTTTCTTTTTGTTTTGATTTTGGAATTCTGTAATAGAGTTTATATCTGTGAAAATATTGCCGACATAATTAACGATAACAGTTCATTATGGGTATATAAATTCAATGCAATGCATTGAATTTATAGTGTGCTGAATTGAGGGTTTGTATTGGGCTATATCAATATAAAGAAGAGTATATATATATATTTATATTTAAAAATCTATTCATTGTGGGATGAGTGCTCTTAGTGGGGAAGTTGTAACAAATGATGTTTCTGCTGAAAAAAGTAGTTTAGTTGAGAATCAAGGTGGAGAACAGCAACAGCAACAGCAACAAGAACAACCGAATAACGAAGCTAAATTAAATTATGAGAATGAGGCACAGAAGTTAGAAGATAAAGCGTTGGTTTTTTTAACCAAACAAGCCCGTCCTGTGGTGATACCAGATTTTGCGAAATGGTTTGATATTAATAAAATTCATGATATTGAAAAAAAGTCATTACCTGAGTTTTTCAATGAATCTTCGAGATTTAAAACTGAAAAGGCGTATAAGGATACTAGAAATTTCATTATTAATACTTACAGACTCTCTCCGTTTGAATATTTGACGATGACCTCGATTAGAAGGAATATAGCCATGGATGTGTCTTCGATTTATAAAATTTTCGATTTTGTTGAGAAATGGGGGTTGATTAATTATAGAATTGATCCTAGGTCTAAGTCTTCATTGATAGGTCCTAGTTTCACTGGTCATTTCAAGATACTGTTGGACACGCCCGATGGTTTGAAACCTTTTGTTCCGAGTTTGGTGGAAAATGAAGATCTCAAGAGAAAAAGATGTAGGAGTTTATATGATGATGATGTTGATACAGTTATGAATGATTTATCTATAAGAAAAAATATCTATGATGAACTGCAAGACTTTAATGCGCTTAAATCGATTGAGAAATCATCTACACAAATTCATAGAACTTTTATTTGTCACATTTGTAGTAACGATTCAATTGACGTCTTTTATCAAAATTTACGTCTAAGAGACGCAAACCTTTGTGTTAATTGTTACGATAATAACCATTTCACCGATATGTTCAATAAAGATGATTACATTAAATTGAATTTAAAGGAGGCTATTAACCATAATTGGTCAGATCAAGAAGTCGTATTGTTACTGGAAGGTTTAGAAATGTTTCAAAATGATTGGGAAAAAATAATTGCACACATCGGTAACAGAAAAACTATAGAACAATGTGTCGAAAAATATTTAAGTTTGCCAATAGATCCAAATGATATTACCGAATTTATTAGAAGATTTAAAGCAAAAAAAATTGTGGAGAATGATTCTTTATATAACAAAATTGATCACGAAAAGGACGAAAGAATGGCTTTAATAAGAAAAACTATCAATTCTTTAAAATATTCTTTGGATAATATAATTAGTGAGAAGAACTCAGAAAAAGAAATGAAAACAAAAGAGTTGATTGAAGAATCACAACCAGTAATAGAAGAGTTAAGCAGGTTAAAACTATCGTCATTAGATGTTCAATTCAATAAATTATATGAATTGGAGAAGAAATTAAAGGTCGCAAGAGATTCATGTAATAAAGAGAAAGAAAATTTATCCAATGATAGAATAATGTTGTCCAAACAAATTTTAGATTTAAATAAAGAATTAAAAAATTCAAAAATTGAAAAGAAAATTGTACTAAACTCTTCTGATGGAACTCAAATAAAACTTATTGACATAGATAATGAATCGAATAAAAATATGTCCATGTTAAAGAAATTTGTGGATACAGATGTGGAAGCCATTTCACAAACAAATATGGAAAATTATACTGTTGTATCTTTATAATTTTTATAAGACACTGATATTATCTAGTAACCTTAAATTAATGCATTGCATAATAAATTAGATAGTTTATAAATTAGATTTATTTGTATCATCAAAAAAGATAACACTTGTAAAATTAATTCACAACTTAACATTTTTGCTGTTTCTTCTGCTCTTTTGTATATGTAATGAAACAATTATTAAGCGTACCTGTAATTTTCGTGGAATTTGAAAAATATTCAGTGAAGAGATGGCTAACAAACTTGTTAAAAATAGCACATCGTAGCATTAAATCGGAAAGACACTGATTACTCGATGGAAATACATAAAACCAAAGACATAAGATTGCTCAATTGGTTATGATTTCTAAAATAATTGGTATGGCACTTTCAATTGCCTTTTCCTATGCCAATTCAGATCTAAATGGCGAAATTCAACTTGATGCTACAAATGAGAAGCACATAGATCAAAATCACAATATGAGACATATCCATGATCATGGTAATAAACATTTAGGTGGTCACAGTCATAGTCATATCTCAGGGATGGATCTGTCTAATTCCAACATAATCAATTTTGCTGAACGGTATGTTTTCAGATACCAAACACGCTATAACGCATTATTGGCTACATTCTTATTACAGGTATTTCCCTTTCTAATATATGCACTAGTGCCAGCTTTTAGAAATATGAAGGAAGATGGTTTATTGTTACAAATCCTTTCATCATTTGCAGTCGGGACCCTATTTGGCGACTTATTTTTGCATTTGATCCCAGAAAGCTTCCATGAAATTTCTGATGCTTCTAAAATATCATCAACTATGACTGCTATGTTTATTGGTTTTCTGATGTTTTATATTCTTGATAAATCAATCAGGATCCTAACATTTGATATAGAAAACCAAGAGGACCAAAATATCCATTCACATTCTCACTCGCATTCTCAGCTTCAAAAGCCTAAAGAGGATGAAGAATTCTCATCAGGAATATCACATAAATCCACATCTTTTCAGACTTTTGAAGTCAATGAATTTACAGAGATTAAAAAAAGGTACAAAAACAAGAAGAAAGATAATTTCGAAAAACGAGATGTTATTAAAAATAAAATACCAACTAAGAAAAATGTAATAGTGTATCTCAACGTCATATCGGGCGTTATTCATAATGTTACTGATGGAATTGCACTAGCATCTGCCTTCTATAACTCTAACCACATCGGTGTAATAACCACAATTGCTATTCTATTTCATGAATTTCCTCATGAATTGGGTGATTTTGCAATTTTGATGTCAAATGGTATGACTTTTGTCCAAGCTATGAAGTCGCAAATATTTACATCAGTTGGTGCAATTGCTGGTACTACCATTGGATGCATGATAAATGAATTAACTAAAAGCGTAGTTTCTAACAAGACCTCAAACAATGAATTAATCAAAAGTACTATTCCTGATTTAATGTTACCAATAACCACAGGTGGATTTATATACATTGCAACGGTAGGAGCCATTCCAAATTTACTAAGAGTGTCAAGTAAAACCAAAACTCAAGAGGCAAAGAGGTTCTCAATTCAAGTTTTCTTTGTTTTATTTGGTTTTTACCTGATGTCACAATTTCCTGCCTAAGATTCTCAACTTCTTTTCCATTCCTTGAGGTTATGGAAAATGTTTATATTAAAATGAATACCAAGTAGTGACTTATCAATGTTAAATCAGGCTTGTAATATTAGATGAGAATCAAAAAGACAGTACATATCATAATTCTTCTTCCTGACTTAAATATTTTTTTAGTCATGTCTATTCTAAGGGCGCTTATAAATAGATGCAGATAAACAAAAATTTACAATCAAAAAAAGATACATAAAACATGGTGTCAGGAAAGTTAATATAAAAATGAAAGCAATAGATAAGAAGGTACTTCAAATAACATAGTGATCTGATTATATAAAGGAACGTCTGGGTGAGATTTCGTTTTTAAATAATTTAAACTATATAGATTCGGAGTTTAAATATTATTTATTTGAAATCTTTGAACTACTTTTATTTGAAATTTTGATTATTCATAGGTTTCAAAAAATGCAGATTCCCTCAGTTGATTTACAATATATTAATTTGGAGATTCCATATTCTTGTTTACAGAATGAAGTTAATTTAGCTGTTGAAGATATAGTTATAACTGGAGAATTTGATAACTGGAGGTCTAAGGACTACCATTTACAACTACATGAAGATAGTATTTATAGAGTTCAGATTCCAGTTATGGAAAATAAAAACGATATCATCTTCAAATTTCAAATAAATGGTAATTTTTGGACCACTCTTGGGCTGTTTAAAGTTATTCAAGATTTTAATGGATATCAAAATAATGTGATATACTTTGAAGAATATAAAGAGAAGGTAACGACACAAAATATAAAGGCAACAAAAAATAAACCAGAAATTTTGAATAAAAATAATTCTTCAGATAACAATAGATCTACTGTAGATAATATGGAACATACGGATTCTTCTGATGCTTATATCAATATATCATCAAATGGGGAATTAAGTAGTATTGAAGATGTACATTTTGAAGATTTAAATGAAGAAGAAAATGTAGATGAAACTTTGGTGCTTAACCCTGTGAATCAGCCTAATGAATACACATCAGTGAACTTCAATTCTGATGCTAGATTTAAATTTGAACTCCTAAGCAAAAGAGTCAAAACTTTTTTTAAATAAATGATTCAAAAAAATTAGATTGTGTCTAACATTTATGACAATTAGCTATACAAGGATTCTTTACTACAACTAGAAGAGTAACCAAGGAATTAGAGGTTAGAACAAATGCAAAGTGTTTATAGAGTTGTTTTGAATAGTTAATATGTAGTGAAGATAAGAATAATTAATTTGCAGTTTTTAAAAGAAATTATTTCAACATTCAACTTTTAAATGTTCTAAATAATTGGAATGGTTGTTCACTTTAAAATGTCTGTTTTAAAAATCCTGACATTTTGAATTTATGACACTACAGTAGCGATGCGCGTAAAGGTAATTCTTAAGAAGGAGTTCACGCGTCCATGATTGTTATTATGAACATATATTAATGTTGTAATGTTAGTTTTTAGTTTTCAAAACTATTCTTTAGGAGTGTATCTTCCCACTATAAATGTAGATACTGGTATTATTATCAGTTACTATTTTTTATTTGAACTCAGTAAGATATTTGATATTTAATGTCTGGATTACGGAGATCATCAAGAACTAGGTCCAAGCCAAGTAGATCTAGTGATTTTATTAGTGACGATGAATCACAGAATGAGGATGGTACTTTAAGTGTTGTTCAAGAAGATGATAGAACGATAATGACAGATCTTTCGGATGAAGATTCCAGTTCTGAAGAAGATCAGGATGATGAAGACTATGAGGATCAATCAACCAAGAAAAAAAATAAAAAGAGAAAAGCTCTTACAAAGAAATCATCCAACTCACAAACTCAAAAACCAAAGAGAGCTAGAACCCAAACAAACAAAACTGTAAACAATTTAAAGCCAGTTTCTAATACAGGAACCAGAAAGGAACAAGAAGAGTATTTGGAAGCAATTAAAGATTTTGAGACTACAGAGCTGTTTAATATTTTAGCCAATGATGAAAATGTTGCGCTTGAAGAAATAATAAGAATATATTTGGAAAAATATGTTGAGAATAAAACAGTATTTATTTCAGAATTCTTGAACTTCCTTTTGTGTTGTTGTGGTGCGATTGTCCGTGTGGAAGAACATGATGTCAGTAATAATGAAATTGCTAATGAAACTATTGCTGAACTACAAATGATGTTTCAACAACAAAAGATTCATGAATCACATTTATTAATATCTAAAAATAATAAAAGAAGGTCTAAATATAAACCATTATACCAGAATTTTGTAGAATTCATGTTAAAATTGACTGATGTTGCCAACGATATGCAACTTTTATTTGCAGAGTCCGAAGAAGATCCCTCTGAAATTATACCAAATCAGTTCATTATTGATTTATTAACTTGGCTATCATCATTAACTGTTTCAAAAATTAGATGTTTAAGACAAATCTCAACTACATGCTTGTATCTTTTACAGGATTCGTTAACAGCATATATTGTTGAGATTGAGAAAAACTATTTATCGAAGTTAACTAAGCAGTTGAAACAGGAACAAAATAGAAAAAGACCAAGTGAAAAAACTATTGAGAGATTGGAAGAAAGCATTGCTGAATTACAAGGAAATAAGGCAGCTATTGAGGGGATTATTGATAATATTGTAAAATTATGTTTTCTGCATAGATTTAAAGACGTTGATGAAAATATTAGAGGTGAATCCATGCATCACTTATCCATTTGGATCAATAATTATCCAGAGTTCTTTTTGAAAGTGACTTACTTGAAATATTTTGGGTGGTTGTTAAGTGATACTTCGGTTTATGTAAGACAAGAGGTTTTGAAAAGTTTACCTCAATTAATAGCATCACAAGCCAACAAATCAAATAATAATTCTTCTGTAAGACAATTTTTTGAAAGATTTAAGGAAAGAATTTTAGATATTGCATTAAATGATATTGACTTAGAGGTTAGATTAAACGCTATCAATGTTTTAGTTGAGGTCAGTTCCTTGGGTTATTTAGAAGATTCTGAAATTTTGCAAATATCGAGTTTAATTTATTACGATGAGGAAGTTAAAGTTTCATCTCATGCTAAAAGCTCAAGATTCTTGGGATCTGTGGCTAAATTTTTTGCCCGTGTATTAATAGAGAAGAACAGTGAGTTTATAAACAATTATGTTTTAGATGATGAAATATTTGGGTTGAATACCGAATCTGTAGTTAAAATGGGTAATTTAGCAGGTCTCTTGAACAAATCATTAGCATTTCACTTTCAAAATTCAAATGATGTTACTTCAAAAAAAAAATTAGATAAGTTATTTCAAGCAACTGAATTTTTGCATCCATATTTTGGTGTTTTGCTTGAAGAAATGTGTCAATTATTGACGTATGAAAATGAAATTACCTATGACTTTCTAAACATTGAAAATGAGGATGAATTAAATTTAGTTAAAGGTGAATTAATTTTGCCAGTAGACACACATTCTGTGATCCTTTATACAACAATTTTAAATGGGTTGTGTCATGGAGTTTCTCTGCGTTCTGGTCAGCCAAGATTATTAGTAGCAGAACAAGTTTTACCGTATTATGAAAAATTATTATCTCAACTGTCTATCCATCATCATGATATCTTACTCCCTCTGCTGTCAATATTCAATATATTCAAATTTGAAGAATGGATTCACAGTGGCTGTGAAAAGAGCATTTCTAAAATATTATCCAAGATCATGAGAATATTCTCTGAGATGGATATCACTGGAGAAAATGACGATCAAGTAAATAAGTCGTTTGCTGCCACATTTCAGACAATCAAGACCATTAATATGAATGAATTAAATGATATCTTACTAAATCAAATGTCCAATATTCAAATGCACCTTCAAAAATTTTTGAAGACAAAGTTAAGTCCATCAGACTACGATAATGATTTCAATGAATTAATTTCGACATTATATGGCACATATGTCAACAAGCTGGTTCTTCTAGGTAGGGATTATCCAATTGAATTCGATTCTGAATTTCTTCAACTGTTCATGAAGAATTTTGTTTCAAGGCTACCTATAATTTTTGAATACTTAAACCAACAAACAATTGCATTAATCGATTTCAAAATTCTGTCACAATTAGTTACCTGGAACTTGCAAACATGGACCGAAAATATTAATAATACTTTATCCACATCAGACAATGTAGTTGGTGTACCAAACGATAAGCTGGCAATTATAGCATCTGTTATTGAAAGACTTAATACTCTATTGTCTTCATGCGGCTCAACTGGCGACGATGATGAAGAAGAAATTATGAAGAAATTTTTATCACATTGGCGCATTTGTAACTCATTGGCGGACATTGTCTCTACTTTAAAAGTCTTTGAATTCAGTTTACCAGACAAGCTTCAATCATGGAGAGAAGCATTCAATGATAGCTTCCCTTATCTACTACAGGAAGGTACTAGTAAATACTTTACAGAAGTATTTATAATATTGGAAAGCATTACGGCAAAATCACTTGATATTCATATTGATAGATTAGCTGGTGAAGATGTGAATTTATCCAGTATATTATCGGTTGATCAAATCTCTAATCCTGAAAGTGAATTACTTTTATTTACCATAAAATTAAAGGGATTGGATAAACTGAGACTAATATCATCGGATGTTAAAGAAAGGATAGCTTTAAACAAGGAAAAATTTGGTGTATTATTTGAAAAAATTATTGATGACAGCATATTTAATAGAAATATAAAAAGCGATGCTATGCATGAAGATGATGTAACCCATGAGAAGGCGGTATTAATTTCATCATCTGGTAAAGAGGATCTTGATCCTATCGAAGAACCAACCCAGGAAGAGGAAGAAAATGTATCCACTAATCTTCCTCATGACAATCTAGATGAAGATGTGAACGATATATCTATGATGGATAATGATCCAATTGAAACCTCAGAAATATAATTGTTTCATTGAATTTTAACCAAAGCACATTTAGGGATATAGAATCAGATTTTAAGTTCCTAAAGTATAATTTAGCACAACTTAGCACTTGCTATATAAATAACTTATATTATGTTTAAATACAAAATCTATTATTCAATTATGTCATAAAACTAAGGCTATATTCACTTGGATCATATTTTAGGTCTTAGCATCATTTTTCACGCGGCTTCTCATTAGAATAGAATTAAGTAAATGAAAATGGATGACATTATATTTATACTTACACATATATATACACTGCTAGAAAAAAGATCTCTCATATGCCTAACATATAACACAGGAAACCCACTAGCTTATTCCAGTTGTAAATTAGCAGATATTGCTTTTGTTAAAAATGGGATTGTTGTCTAAAGCATTGATTCTTTTGTCTATCATTCAACTGTTACATTCAGGATTCTCTAGCTCAGAATTTCAGCAATTACTTAAAACACAACAAAATACTGGAGCATTTATCACTAATGGTCTACCTTTAGATATAAAATTAGAAGTATATATGGCGATGACATTATTTGTCGCTGGAATTTTTTTGTCCTTTGATAAAATAAAACACTACCCTATTCAAGAGAACACAAATATAATTGAAACTGGAGAGTATTTAAGTGATATTAAATACAGAAATGCAACCAATATTGAAAATATAACTGGTTCTAACTCAGAAGGTGAAGTTATATACACAGCAAACATAATTGATGTGCATCAGAAAAGAAAAGAATGTAGAGATTGGGTTCTCAAAAATTCTCAATAAGAAAAAACTTATAGAAAAGAATATATATATATATATATATATGTTTACCAGTTTAATTAATTAATTTGTTTTTACTTAACTGTAGTATGAACAATTTGTAAAATTATTTAGTGAAAACACAAAATGATAGAGTGTATTTTTATTCTTATTGATTATTTAAGCTATAGAACGGGTTAAATTCTGGGTTCAAATTTGAAGAACTATTATTTGTGGAGCTTTTATTACCTTGTGATGCATTATTAATGGAACTTTGGACCTTTGGACTTACAATAGAACTTGTTTGGAATAAAGAGGTTAACTGATGTGTAACACCATTATCTACTCGATGAGATTCCTGATTTATTGAATTAGAGGATATATCAGACATATCATTATAATTATTCTCTGTCGATGTTCTCAACAGATTTTTCCTTTGAGACTGTAGCTGTAATTGTAGCTTTTCTTCTTCGAGGTCTGCTATTAGATCAGCTACATCTTCTTGTTCCAAATGTATAGTTGTTGGGGCTCGTCTCAGCATTTTGTAAAATATTAAATTCAAAGGTGACTATATAAACAACTGAATTTTTGTTGAAAGTTATTACTTGGCCAATGTGTTACGATTTTTACTTTTACTCTTTATTAATATGTATATATTCAAATCCTAGATCAAGAATATATTCCACGCTATATTGTTGAAATTTTGCCTAAGAGCGATTCAAGCTAAATTGACATATATAGTCACAAAAAGGTTATATAAGCAATATAGTAAGAGAAGATAAGTAAAATTCAAATAGAATCTAAAAAGTACTTAAACTTAAGTTATTGAAATAAATATTTCATTGAATAATGGTGAATTTTTATTCAAGGTACTTTACCTTTATTTATTATCTTGTCCTCAACGACAGTAATTCAATTTTTTTTATTTTAAAACTTTAGTTTCAATACCTTAATGTTAAATAAATTAGCAAAAATAGTTTATAACTAATGACTTTAAAAATGTTTTATGTTCAAACTATAACACCATTTATATCACGAAATAAAGCCTTGTTGGCGCAATCGGTAGCGCGTGTGACTCTTAATCACAAGGTTAGGGGTTCGATCCCCCTACAGGGCTTACTTTTTCATTTTTTTCAACAATTTTATTTTTCGATTTTTCGATGCGTTCTTTCCATCAATTTCCATCACATCTATTAACTAACCCTCTATCTATAATTCATATATCTTTACATACATTTTTTATGTTTGTACCTTATCTAGAAATGTTTCCTATGGGCGTTTTTGTTAACAGCATCGGTATTTTATTTTTCAAATGGTTATGGTGGATCGATACTATTTGATATTATGATAATAATATTGAAATTTTCAAGAAAATTATCATGAAATAAAATACTAACTTTAGTTTTGTGACCAAATATGTAATTATTATAGCTTGTTTTTTGTTAGTAATAATAGATTATTAATATATTTCATTTGATTTGTAGTTATTAACTTTCTTATTTATCAATAATTTGTGTTGTTATTCTTTTAGGTTATTAAATTTGTTTTCGTAGTTTTGGTTAAATTGAATTACGTGATCGAGTTTGTATCGATGAGTTATGAATAGAAAATTAGAATATCCTTTTAAATAATAATAATAATAATTTTTCAGTCAAACAATAATCGAATATCCTAATTAGCAATTGATTCAAAAGAAATAATTTATTTGCATACTTTTTGAATAATAGATATATATATTTAAGAACAATTTGAAGCAATACCCTTTTTATAGAACAAATTGTTAATATTACTACTATTGAGATTTTTTTTATTTTTCTAATTATCGATCCAATATGAATGATGATCAATCAAATGTTGGACTAGATAACGATTCTAAGATTCCAACTGAGGCAACTTGCCGTATCTGTAAAGATGAAGGCTCCATAGATAATCCTCTTTTCCATCCATGTAAATGTAAAGGTTCTATCAAATATCTACATGAGTCTTGTTTAATGGAATGGATTGCTTCAAAACGTGTAAACATTAGTAAGCCTGGTACTACAATTAATTGTGATATTTGTCATTATCCAATGCAATTCAAGACTATATATGCAGCAAATATGCCTGAAAAAATACCTGTTTTTTTATTACTGAAGAGGAGTTTAATTACAGGTCTGAATCAAATTAAAGTAATGCTTACCATGTCATTTGGTATATTACTTTTAGTTTTTGGTTTGCCATTATCATGGAATATTTTTGGTAAAATCTATACGTTTTTATTAGATGGGAGATTACCTTTCAAATCAAAATTCTGGAAATCTGTATTGTTTGGTTATATTGAGGAAGCTAATGTATTGCATAATGATGAATTGTTTACAAATTTTAATATCAACGATTATTTATTACAACTTTTGAAAAATATCAAGTTTTCTGTGATCCAAATTGCATTGGTTCTTTTATTGCATATTGCTCTATATTTTCAATACGATATGATTGTTAGAGAAAATGTTTTTAGTAAAATGGTATTCCATAAAATTGGCCCCCAATACACAAAAGATGAATTGTTCAAAAAACAATTAAAAGAGAGATTTCCAATGATGGATGATGAAACCATTGAACATGCTGTAAAATTGATGAAACTAAGAAATGAAAGGGAAGAGCAGCAACAACCAGATCCAATTCAGGAAGAAGATGACGAAGAAGAGCAAGAAAGAATTAGGAATGGTAATGCAGCCGCGCAAGCCGCGATCGACGAAGAGAACAGAATGAATGCTAACCAGCAATATATTGATATTAGAGATGAGGATGAGGATGATGAAGATTTAGATCCAAGTTATGTGGATAACGGTGATGATTCAAATTCAGAATTAGATTCTTCACATAGTGAATTCGATAACGAGGATGAAGAAGAAGAGAACGAATATGATGTTTTTATGGGCCATGAAGAACCACTACATCAGCGTATCATAAATCAACAAGCTCAAAATAGATTCAATAATATTTTAGATGAACATTTAGCAGCTAGACATGAACCTCAAAATATTGCTCAAGCAAATGATCCGTTTGTTGTAGAAAGACCACAAGCGCGTTTATTTGATGATAATAATGTAGAAGGACAATTAGTTGATGAAGCAGAAGACGAAAATGTTCAGCCTCCTGCTGCAGCTTTCGTTCAACCTTTGAGACCGGCACCTCAACAAAATCCTGTTGTGATCGATGTTAATGAAGATGATAATCAAAATGGACCATTATTGATTAACATAAAACTCAATATTTACAATATACTAGCTTACTTCATCATTGGTATCGCCACAATATTTGCATATTTGGGTGTATCTTACTTCATTCCTTCCGTTGTTGGTTTCATTTTATTGAGAATTTATTTTGGATTGTTTCGCTTGGTCTTAATGGGTATTTCTCATTGTATTCACTTTTCGAAGGCCCAGCTTCCTTATGAGTATATATTAGCCAATGTACCATTTTTCAACCACTTTTCTTCCCTGATTGTGAACAATGTTTTTAATGTCTTCTTTGAGTATTATTATGGATTCAAAAATGATACAATGCCACATTCAATGATTATTAGGGCTATTCCAGCTGTTACGACATACTTGACTGTTATTTGTATCGTATGTTCATTACCAAATTTTATATCAAAAGGTTACAGTCGCAAAAATGGTATGAAAAATGCCACTAGACGTTTACTTTTCCAAGTCTTTTTTGCTGTTAAATGTACTTTTAAAGTATTTACATTGTTCTTCATCGAGATCGTGGGTTTTCCAATTTTTGCTGGTTTAATGTTAGATTTTTCATTTTTATGTCCATTATTAGGTCATCATGATGCATGGATAGTAGTGCCAATTATATGTAGGTCATGGCCACCTTTATTGCTATCTGTATATTGGTGTGTTGGAACCTTGTATATGTACTGGTTTGCAAAGTATATTGGAATGATTCGTCATCACATTATTAGAAACGGTGTGTTATTTTTTATCAGATCCCCTGATGACCCAAACATCAAAATATTACACGATTCATTAATTCACCCTATGAGTATTCAAATTTCGAGATTATCTCTGTCTATTTTTATTTATGCTCTTTTCATTATTGTAGGTTTTGGTTTCCATGAAAAGGTCCTTTTCCCATTAATTTTGAATTCAGAAATAATTAGTACAAAGAAATATGCTACTGATAGACCAGATAAGTTACTTGTTACTTTGATGTTATTTTTAGTAGCCAAGAAAATAATTGAATCTAAGCTTGGTGTTAAACACTATGTCAGAAAATATTGGGAAAAAGTTTTTGAGGTTGCTTCTTCTAAATTACGTTTAACATCTTTTATTCTTGGCAGTGACCAACCTACAGAAAGAGGACACGTTATCTACAGGAATATATTTTATAAGATTTTCTCATCCAAAAATGCTAAATGGTCAAATCCCGACTTATATAGTGCACCAAAAACAGCGCGCCAAGCTGAGATTCTTTTTAAGGAAGACCCAAATGTCCATGCCTATTTTATTCCAGATGGTTCTTTAATACGTGTTCCATCATCTGATATAATTTCGAGAAACTACGTCCAAACCTTATTTGTCCCAGTAACGAAAGCAGATAAATTAATTAAACCGTTAGATCTCAAGAGAATTATCGAAAGGAATAAGAAAAATGCTGGAGAATACGGATATCTTGATGAACAATCGACAGAGTTTGATGAATATTCGATTGTGTATGCACCACCTAACTTTACACTTAGATATATTACATTGATTTTTATGTTGTGGGTATTTGCATCTTTATTATTGATTTTCTCAGCCTTATCAGGTCAATTTATTTTGGATTTGATACTGAAAATTACATTATTGCCACTTCTTCGATTAGACTTCACTGAGTCTCAAAAGATCAAATGGTTTTTATCTACTTCGGTTGTCTTAAATTACCAAAATCTAAGCTTAAACTATGTTGCAATTGGTTCCATCTTATTATCACTAATTGTAGATAAAGTTTACTTATATGACCTTTACAGAAACAGGTTAAAGGAGCATATAGTTTTAGTAGAACTTGAAGAAGATGAAAATGGTGTGCAAAATGATGGTAATGTTGGAGTAAATGATGACATAGAATTTCAGATATTTAATTTCACTGAAACACTGAATGCAGTAATTGAGTCACATTGGTTCAAAAATTTTACTCTATGGGTAATTTTGGCTGTTTCTGGTACAATAAGATATAAATCTTTACAGTTCAACTTTAATCAACTCTTTGTGAATGGTCTAAATTACGCCAGTGTCCATCAACTACCTATTATCAATAGATTTTTAAATACTGATGCTATTGTGCATGGTAGAGTTGCTAATTTAATATCTGAATGCAACTATTATTTTTTGTTTGTTATTCGGACTGATCAAGTAATTAACGGTGCCAGAGGCTTTAGATTATTTTATACAATCAGTGATAGACCCTTTAGGACTGTAGTTCGCCTTCTATTGAAAGAAGTTATGGCATCTCTGAATGTAACTCTGTTCACTACTATTCCTATCATTATTTCATGGTTCATTTGTACACTGTTAGAGTACTTATCACCACAAACTCAGTATACCTCCTTTTTTGCCACATTCATATTTTTATGGAACTTGAGATTATCACCAGATATTTTGTTTGAATGGAGACAAATTCAACACGCTTGTTTTACAATTCCAATGATTATTATTGTATTGTATATTTTATGGCAATTCGTCACATTCATCAAGAAGTGGTTTGGAGCTGCAGTTCAAAACGTTAAAGATGAAATATATGCAAGAGGTAGATCGTTAGAAAATTTCCATCAAAATTGAAATAATGATCAAAAAAGTTAACTAAGAATACCTTAACATATCATATTCATTCGTTATTTCATTAAATTGTAGCATTAGATATAAATTTATAAAGCATTAGAGTAACATCATTATTCATTTAACCAAGGTAATTTTCCGAATTTTTTATAACTTAAAGATATAGAATTATAACTTCAAAAATTTAGATTTTTACCACTTATCAATTTGTGTCACTTCTATAAAAATCTATATCGTAAATATGCTAAGATCAAAAGTGCCTTTAAATATAAAATATTTTTATGAGGGGGAAGCAGATGATATAAGACAAGGCACGTTTGATAATAATCTAAATTCTTAGTTTTTGGAGACTAGGAGTGAATTGAGTTCACAGTTCATTCATCAATTTATTTTATGCTATCGTCATTTTTTCTTTCTCATTAAGAATCTATGCATGTTTCTTGTATTCTTCAATGTTTTCAATAATTTCGATTTCATCATCATCATTATCGTCGTCAACATTATTTAGTTGATCAAGATGGTCTTTATTAGCAGGTCTGTTCTTAACTTGGTCCTGCTGCAAGTCGAGAAGAATATCCCTGAATCTTTGTCTTGATGATATACGATCTTTCTTGTTAAAAAAATCATTGGCTAACTTTAGATTATAATTATTATCTGTCTTAACTCGATTCCAGAACTCTCTTGTTTCTTCTGGTTTCTCTGAGAATACTTTAAAATTTTCAATCAAATGCACTCCACAATCATTCATATTCGGTTGTCGAGGAACAATACATGCTTTCTTTTTAATATTGTTCTTATCAATTATAATTGAATATTTATCTTCAGCATATGATATTATGAATTGCTTAATCACTTCTATATCTTTATTATGTGGTTGTTTTAGAGAATCCAATGTCCAAATCTCAATTATTGATGGTTCTTTTTCATTTATTAGACTAGTACCATCAGTAGAAGAACAGTTAATATAATCCATATGTTCAATTAAATTTGTGATAATACACCCAAACCAATGGTAATTACTATTAATGGGGATGATAATATAAGATTTAGAGAAAAGGTCAGCGTGTTCGACCCATTTTTTGACATTAACATAAACATTCTCTACTCCTTTACTTATTAGTTTGGTGTAAAAAAAGGATGACATGATATATATTTTATCATTGAATTCAGTTTTAGATATATTGGTTTCCAGGAAAAATTTAATAAAAAAATCAATAATAGTATCGTTAACCCAATCATTGTTATATAACGATTTGAAGTCTTGGTTATTTATTGTGTAAGAAACACCATCTTTGAATTGGTAGCTTAGTGAAGGTTTGAAACTAATCGGTTCATCATCAGTAGTATTTTCTACATGATTCAGTGTAATCGCTTTTGTGTTGCTTCTTGTTAATCTAGTAATGTTATCTTTATCTAATCCTGGTTTTGGTTTCAACTCTCGAACATCAGATGCTGTAGCAGTTTTGGGACTTTCTGGTGCGTGTTTTAATATTTTTATCTTAGTAGCTGAGTTAACCATGCTATCAATGTTTCTTTTCTTTGATGAAGTATTTTTTTCTAATGACTTGAATCCTTTATCCAAAAAACTAGATTTATTCAGAACTGATTTTACATAATCATCTGATATAAGTCTGAATTTTAACTCAGATTTGGTACTGAACATGCTTAATCTTTTAATTTTAAATTGTGAAGGCAAGGAGGCAATCATTCTTCTAATTTTTATAATTTTTTGTTTGTACAATGGAGATGTAATGAAAATCATACCTTTTATTATGATTTGATTATTCTTACTTATGCTAATTGTCCTTGGTTTTGAAAATCGGAAAGCTATATTTACATTTGTATCTTCAGTCGCAACCTCATCACAATCTTCTTTGAGAAATAATTGAAGGTCTGGAATTGGTAATTGTTTGTGTCTAAAACTACACCTAGGCCCATTTTGGTCGTTAGCAAAAACCATAACACATCCTTTTGAAAAAGGATCAGATAATATTTCGTTCGTATTATTCTCGATCAACTCGATAAAACCGGATAGTTCAACCCTCTGTTTCACAGAATCAGGATGCGATGTAGATATCTTGGATATCTCCGTAGATGAACCATTAGTTCTGTTGGATTCTAAGTTTGGTATGAAGTCTTTTGAAGTTATATTAGTGATTTGAGAAGCATTCCTAAACTCTTGATACCGCTTAGATGAGTTGTGTGGGAAAGACACCAATTTGGTTAAGCCTCTTCTTTTTGTAGCGTTTTTACTTGTATGTGAATGGGAAGTTAAATTATCGATTGGAGCTATCGAATTCAATCTTGTTCTTCTCCCAGACATTAATTAACAGGATGCCTAATTAACAAATCAAAATTTGGGTATTCGATCACTTTTAGGCAGTTTTTTTTTTCAGATGATATCAAATGATCTTATATAGAGAACAAAATCAAATCTCTCAATGATTGACTTTGATAATAGATATACTATTCATGTAATCGAGTTCACAATTGCCTAATTTTTTTCAGTTCGAACTTTTAAAATTGACTTCCGACTTTAACTTCTATATCTAATCTACTATTAGAATCAATTGTAAAAATGATTCGGTAAGAAAACTACTGGCATTAACATTTATGCGGACAATTGAAATAATTACTATGTAAAACCAATCCATGTCACAAGTATGACAGAGAATATAAAGACAAGGCAAGAATAATACAACATGTTATAATTTAAATAGTTAATACCCTAGATTGAATGTTAATGAATCACTTATAACTCCACTAATAAAAATTTTCTAATTATATTGCTCCATGTGAATTAAAATTAGGCCATTGCCATATCAATCACTTGAAATTTCATTATTAGAATTTCAAGTGACTGTCTATTTTGAGCACCCATACATTTTTAAATTATTTCAAAAAAGGTTTTTTGTAAAAATTTCAAATAATTTATATTTGAAAATCAAAACTAAATTCGTTATGAAAAAAATCAATTATTTCCAAAATTATTTGGACGCAAAAATTCGAAATAAAAACCTCAAAATAATTTGAACACATGACCATTAATTGAATTTTTCATTAAGATTAGTTTCATAGTTAAAGTTTTTGAATATTAACAGAGGCTTTCAGGTGAGTTTCTGAGTGAAAAATTGTTCATAATCAATTCGATGAGCTTGCCAAACGAAAAAGAAAAAAAAAATAATATTAAACTCAATCTTGAACTGAAAATTCAAATCTTCTCTGATATCCATTCAATTGCAATGTGCAGCTAGCAATAATACGTACTCACACAGTGAGTAACTTAAGCTACACTTTTGATGTACTCTTGAAATCGTAGTAAACTGTTTATAAAAAGGCATATCTGTAATATCTGTTGTTTTATAATCAATACTCGTTTTAAGAGACTCGAACATAAAGTAAAGTTACAATGGGTATGTATAAATGATTCAGTTTTAATTTGATTAATTTCAAGTAAGAGATTTAGATATGGTTAAGAAGATTTTAATTTTTATTGATAATCCATGTTGAGTGCAAGTTGAGAATGATTAATGTTTGTTAGACATATGTTATATTAAAAATAATGTTAAATGGAAATATTGTGGACACATTTTGAACAAATATAACAGAGATGATATATATTCTATGTCTTGAAATGATTCACATAGTATTTTATTTTATTTTTTTGAGATCTAACATATTAAATTCTACAACAACTAGAAAATATTATTTAGTATAATTTGATCAATACATTATTATTATCATAATATCAACATTTTTTAATCTAGAAATAATCCACTATTAGTTGAATATTTCATGCTAACATGTTTTTTCGTTATTTATAAAAATCATAACATGGTTTTGTTATATTTTTTATTGGATAATGTTTATTTTTTTGAATAGGTAGAGTTATTCGTAACCAAAGAAAAGGTGCTGGTTCTATCTTCACTTCTCACACCAGATTAAGACAAGGTGCTGCTAAGTTAAGATCCTTAGATTACGCTGAACGTCACGGTTACATTCGTGGTGTTGTTAAGCAGATCATCCACGATGCTGGTAGAGGTGCTCCATTAGCTAAGGTTGTTTTCCGTGACCCATACAAGTACAAGTTAAGAGAAGAAATCTTTATCGCTAATGAAGGTGTCCACACTGGTCAATTCATCTACGCTGGTAAGAAGGCTTCCTTAAACGTTGGTAACGTTTTACCATTAGGTGCTGTCCCAGAAGGTACCATTGTTTCCAACGTCGAAGAAAGACCAGGTGACAGAGGTGCTTTAGCTAGAGCTTCTGGTAACTACGTCATTGTCATTGGTCACAATACTGATGACAACAAAACCAGAGTCAGATTACCATCTGGTGCTAAGAAGATTATTTCTTCTGATGCCAGAGGTGTCATCGGTGTTATCGCTGGTGGTGGTAGAGTTGACAAGCCATTATTAAAGGCTGGTCGTGCTTTCCACAAGTACAAGGTTAAGAGAAACTCTTGGCCAAAGACCAGAGGTGTTGCCATGAACCCAGTTGATCACCCTCACGGTGGTGGTAACCATCAACACATTGGTAAGGCTTCTACTATTTCTAGAGGTGCCGTTGCTGGTCAAAAAGCTGGTTTAATTGCCGCTAGAAGAACTGGTTTATTAAGAGGTTCTCAAAAAACTCAAGATTAGGTTATTTAATCGATTATTATATATCATTTAATATCTATTGTGAAAATAAAATAAAAAACGTTACACTAATTAATATGCCTTCTAATTATATATTAAAAGAGTTCGTATTTAAGAAAGTTCAAAAAAACTTAAGCTTTTTTGGAACTCATGGCTACATATATATGTTATAAACCAATATTTATGATTACTGATATAATTTAAAAAAAGCTCAATATATAAATGTATAATTATTATAATCAAGTAGGAAAGTTGATGCCCTAATAAACTTCCAAGATATACCTTGAGGTTTCCTTTAACTCTTCGATTGCTGCATTCAAATCAACCTTAATACCTTTTTCTTGGGCGTCCGCAGAAATAATATCTTGTAACACATTAGTGATATCTGGAACAGGCCAGGTCGGACCACACAAGTAAAACGAACCTTGTTTATTAATCATTGCAGTTTTCAATTCATTAATATTTTCCCTAATCCGGTCTTGAATATAAATCTTCTCCGGTTGGTCTCTTGAAAAAGCAGCTCCAATATGGGTGATAATGCCGGCATCCTTATACGCTTCCCATAATTCACCATATAAGTATTCTTCTCTTTTATGTCTCGAACCTAAATACAAGTAAACCTCACCGATCTCAAATCCTTGTTGCTTCTGCCAAACCTTCTCTTCAATAATGGCCTTGAATGGAGCCAAACCAGTACCTAAACCACTCATTATAACAGGTTGTTCCGGGTTTGGTGGTAATTTCATAACAGATGGCTTGACACTGACTACTAGTTCGGTGCCAATGGATAGATCCGAAATATATTTGGAGGCGTGGCCAAATCTCTTCCTTCCCCTTTGATCAATCCAATCGACGACAACTATCAATAAATGAACTTCATTAGGATGGACCTTTTGAGAGGATGCAATGGAGTATTCTCTTCTTTTCAATGGTGCAATAATCTCAATTAACTCGCTCAAGGGAGGTTTAGCTGATGGAAACAATTCTAAAATATCAGCATAGGTATAAAATTCCACCTCTTGATATCTCTTCAATTCAGAAGCACCTGAAGGTTCAATCAAATCTTGTAATTTTTTCTTTTCTTTTTCATCGGAAGCATATTCAATCAAAGATTCATAAAATCTCTTTGGAGGTTTACCAAAAATATCCAGATTTTCTACAAAAGCTTGGAACACCGTTCTAGATTCATATACGCCCGTCTGATCCTTATTTGGAACCGAAACAATCTCATATTTATCCAAGCCATATGATTCGATAAACTCATTAACCATGTTTTCATTATTCCTAGCATGAATACCTAAAGCTTCACCGATCCCATAAGTTAACCCAGTACCAGATATGTCAAATTCAATATGAAAAATATTTCTGTCATAATCAGTTGGAGTGATACGTCTATTTTCTTTCACCTTTACAATGAAATTCCTGATAGGTAAGTCAGGTCTCAATTTAGAGCTAGTATTATATGCTTCTTTAAATGTAAGTAATCTTGCGACATCAACTTTTGTATCGATGGCTATTTTATCCTCATCTGGAAGTTTAGCATCATTAGCAGCAAATGCTGAATCTGAAATATATTTAGGTAAAAATTCACCATCATTAATCTCTTCTGTAGCTTTGAAATCATTAAAGGTTGCTAACGGTATTTCTTTCACATAAGATCCGAGACAGTCAAGAATAGTTTTCTCAACGTATGATGCCGGTAATTCCTTGTCATGACATGAAGTTTCCCAAATATAACGAATAGTTTTAGTTGGTTCATACTGATAAACTTGTTGCCAAAATAGAAATTGAGTGATGAAAGATACTTCGTCACCGCTTGAATCCTGCCTTTTGGAAAGAGCTTCAGTATCAATAACAATCAACTTTAATTTTTTTTGAATAGCTTTAAAAAAAGCTTGTTCTGGGATACCCAATTCCTTGATAAAATAATCAGCGTTGGTTAAATCTCTTCCTTCAAATGACTTTTGAGTAATGATAATTAATGGCGTTTCATCCTTAGCAGTTGCAATAATATCGATATTCTTTAAAAGGCTATGATCTTCAACAATGGTAAAATCAGAAGCATCAATATTAGATATAGAAACAGACTTGGTAACTTGGTTAGCTGAGAATTGTGCTTGAAAAACACCAGCATTGATGATATTATTGAATTTTGTCCTTAATGAAACAGTAGTGCTATCACCCAATGAAAGTCCATAGACTAATCTTGAAGCTATGTCAATATTTGCAGCTTTATCAGACCCCCAATAAATGAAGTTTTTACCATGATGATCAACTGTAGGACAGTCAAAATTTTCAACAAAAAGTAATATAATTTGAGATACTGTTGTTGGAGACCAGGCTAAAGATGGTTCATATAAGTAATCCGAAATAACTATTGATTTACGATTACGAACAAATAAAGCATGAGAAACTTGGGACTTTAAAAAACTTGGACTTGAAGTGTTATTATATTGAGTGATCAAAGCTAGCCTTTGAGTGGACTGTGGAATATGAGTGATAAACCGGTCAATATCAAATGGCAAGGGGATTCTAACGCAAATAAGACCGACTTTAGATCGTGAGCCTTCAATTAAATCCTTAAATAATTGACTCTCGATGACTCCATAGGTAACAAACACAGTTTCAGCGTCAGGGGTACCATAATATTCAAAGTTGTGTAACTTTTGGTTGGCTGTTTCATTAAAGACATCTAAAATATCCTCAAATGTTGGGATCACTGGTAATTTATTACCGATCTCTTCAATCAAATTATCAGTATCAATTGGTTTTTCATCAATTTGTAAAACAATTTTACTTAAATTTAAACCGTCGTACAAATGAAGAGTACCTCTAGTTGTGGAAAACTTTGCAACAATTATAGACAATAAACTGGTTGCTTGGACTTCATTGCAATTGATTGGTGAAATC
The DNA here is from genome assembly GCA_003705975.2 of Tetrapisispora iriomotensis. Lineage (NCBI taxonomy): Eukaryota > Fungi > Ascomycota > Saccharomycetes > Saccharomycetales > Saccharomycetaceae > Tetrapisispora > Tetrapisispora iriomotensis. Next base: position 435,647 of record PPKC02000003.1, on the reverse strand, counting down.
ACAGGAAAACCAAGTTGCTCAGCTGTGGCTAGCGGGATTGTGTAATCATTTGTGAGGACAACATTTGCTTCATCATAATCTAAACTACCGACATTAAATACAAATTTCGAATCATCTTGATTTGTTTGAAAAGCATTAACAAAGTATGGCAAACCAAAACCCGGAGTGATGATACATGTTACATCCTTAGAAGATTTAGCAAACCCTAATGGGCTAGCTCCTGCATTCACAGAAAGATCAAGTTCCTTGAAATAAACGTCATTAATATCTCGTTGAATCCATTTTTTCAAACCATGATCCAACAAATCGGGCTCTGAAATAGATTTATAACTGAAAATACTTTGTAAGTTGTTATAAAACACTGATAATATTGAAGAACCTGGAGTGCCATAAGTAGGTAAAGATTTCGGATTCTCAGGAGAATAGAATGGATTAGTAACAAATTCTAATGTCATTTCTTCTCACAAGTAGCGTCAATAAAAATGGTTTCTTAAATTCCTTTACTCTCTATTATTTATTTCATATAATATATAATGAAAATCTTCAAATAAAATATGTTTTCCTTAATATCTTAACATCAGAACTGAATCTCTTTATATACTGTTATACAAATTCTGAAAAATTCTAAAACAGTTGTCTATAATAATATTAAAGGCTACTAGATTACTATATTTCTGTAATCATGTAAACTTGCTCGTGAGAACATTTTTATTTTACTTAGCTATTCTTATTCTTTAAATGCAAATATCCACACAGCTGTGGATTTCATATATTCGAATTACCTAATAGCTTACTTCTGATACTTAGATGACTGTGATTGATGATTAAGAATGAAAAATCTTGAATGGATTTCCTAAAGGGGAAAAACATCGAAGTTCCACGTGATTTCATTTTTTTGGTTTAATTATATAGTGGCATCTTTATATAAGTAACAAAAGAATACTATATTCAATTAAGAATCACGATTATATTTTGAATATATTGAATAGATTTATGTTATATGATTAGAAACTACATACAGAATAATTAATTTATCTTGCAGCTATGGTTTCTCAATCATTTCCCATTAATAGAAAATCCATGTGATACAATAATGATTTAGATTTCTCTTTGACAGTAATTGATGTGTCGAATATATTCTGTTTGATAAGTGAATACAGTCCCATTGAGATTAATTTTTGACATCTCTTGATTAATATTTCTTGATTTACTCTGTTAGATGGAGAATCGATTGAATCTCCTGTGCGGATAAACTCGTCATTTTGAGAGTGGTTCATATCATCAGGTGTTTTCAATGCTCTTCTACTTCCTTCATTAGATGGGCTTCTGGAATTTGTTGTGCTTCCTTCATTATCAGCATCAATATTGATATCAAAATCATGATCTTCATTTTCAATGCTTGAAATCTCATGATGCTCAAAATCTGCAACATTTATATTTGGATTAAAATTTTCTGAAATTCTGTGAGATGATGAAGAATTAGTTGAACTTTCATTGAAATCTCTAACATTAAAATGATGACGTTCTTCATTTCTTCTGATCGAAGTATCTGCACTATTTTCATTGGCCGGTACGGCATCTCTTTCATTGCTTGTAAGTTGTAAAGCATTGCCATCTCGAATAACGTCAGTTGGATAATGAGAGACGCTTGAGTTCCATAAGAGATTATTTAAAATCCATAAAGATGCCAACTTAAAATTGGAATTATTTTTATATCTACCTTTAGCCTCATCTGTTTCTTTAAGTATATCACATATAATTTGTAACAAATCATTTTCATTGATGATAAGTTCCTTCTTATTTTCATTGACGGCTGAGATATTTACCACTAGGTAAAGAATGGATTCAAATATCTTTGATTGTATCGAGTCATCTACGTTTAACTTTTTCAGTTTATGTGACAAAAATTCAAAAAAATAAATAGAACCTTCTGTGCTAACTGAACCATCCTCAGAAATCACTTCATCTTCTTTGAAGTTGTTTAATAATATGTTAGTTACTTTTCTTGAGTTACAAGTTAAATTTTTAATCATGTCGAAGCATTGCTGTTGTACTAGCATCGAAGGATCATTGATAAAATTTAAAATAGTCTCCATCGTAACAATATTTAACAACTTTAACTTGGCAGGATTTTTAGCATTGTATATCAGATTCTTCAGAATCCACAAAGAATTTTCATTAATTTTATCTCTCAATAGAGTTGGAATTGTATACTCTGTACTATTAAGCCATGAGTCTTGAGATGCAAATATAGGATCACTTAAAATATCATTAACGATTTCTAGGATACCGTTGTTTATAATATAAGTCTGTAAATTACAAAACTCCACTACTAAATTTGCAATTATACCTAACGTAAGAATCATAATATTTAATTCATCGATGAGTATATTTTTCCCTACAAATTGGCATGATTTTAATAGTTCATGTGAGTTTTTTAATGACTTTAACATTAAAATTGCCAGTTCATTCCTTTTCAACGAAGTTCTTACCGTTATAGTGCTTCTAGAAATTGACTTAATCAAATTGAGACAAGCTAGTACATATTCGCTATCTTTGATTCTGGGCAGATGGTTAGTTTTATGAAAGATATCTCCATTTTCTGCTAATAGTTGTGTCATTTTATAGACTTCTTCTTTGTTTTCTAAAAATTCACTGATATAATTACAATGACTAGATAACGATGCTTCAAAGTAAAATAATAAATCAGTTATTTTTAGAATTAAAGTCCTGTAAGAACTATTGTTCAATGAGACTGATGCCATTATCTTTAAAATTGATATAATAGTTTTAATAGAAGCTTCTGATTGTGTTCTAAATTTAAGACAACGTTCAAACGTATTCAGAAGTCCTTTAATTAAGTGTAATTCACCCATATACATTATAATGGGATTTGTGATGGGATCATCGTTGTATCTTATTATTAACAAGTATAATAATTCAAATGGATCGAACCAAGGCGGTAGGTAGTTAAAATCCAATGTAACAAATAAATGGGGCAATAATAATTTCAGCTTCTTTACATCCTTTCTATATTCTTGAGATAATATAAAAGGCTTGATTAAGTAATTTAACGAAGCACATTTTAATTGTATGTCATTGTTGGACAGAAGGCTTCTCACAAAAATTGAAAAATCGACAGATTTGAATAATTCTAATGCAGTTATTGGATAATTTTCAGTCTTATCATACAGTTTGGTATACAGGTTTAAAGATATCATCAAAATATTTTTATCTAAGTCATCATGGATATCCATAAAATTTGGGACAAAATTAGTTCGGTTAATGCTCTGGTTTATATTATCCTTTAGAATATTTTCATCAAATATTAATTCCACTTTAATGTTTTTTTGACTGGCTGAATCTCTTATGAGACCATATTTTAAGCATATGTTATTGGAGTATTTGTCAAAAATACGTACTAATAACTTTATGACAATTGGTTTCAACAAAATTCTATTTTCGTTTTCAAAAGTTATTGTATCAGACTTATTGATTAGATCAAAATATCTATTAAGTGATGTCAAAAGTTCATTTAATATCAAAAATTTTAATTCACCTACATTCTCTTCAGAGTAACAGCTATTTGCATATTGTTTTAAATTAACAAGGAACAATTTGAAGAAATTATTAAAGTTTAAATTTACCAAATAGTCATTATTCAATAGAATATTTAAAATTTTCAGAAATTTGTACAAAATTTGATCTCCTAACACTTCTTGATTTTTTAAATCCAAATAATTCTTGGTATCAACTCTTTTCATGTACTTTAAAATAAATAAATCATAGTCATAAGAAACATCCTGTTTTATTTTTTTACAAATAGAAATAATAGAAAATATAATATCAAACTTAAGGCTTATTAATTTCGGATCTGTTTCTTTCACATTAATATCTAAAAGCCTATCTAGCAAACTAGGATTCAATAAAACATCTCTTTTCAGAAATTCATCACCCACAATGGAGTTTCTCAAATTTAATAACTCGAAATATTCCCCATTCATTCCTTATTTCTAGATTTGTCATTCAATAGTCTTATAAATTAAAATAAGTATATTAATTTCTTGATAAGTTTAGTTCAAAGTCAAACAATATTTTTATATTATATTATATAAAATCATTCTGTTTGTTCAGAAAAGTCATATGGTTATATCCTTAAATTCTGTTTGACTTGTGATGTTTTTTGTACTTAAAACACCGATCACTATTACCCGTTTTAATGTTTAACATTTTTTTAAAGACTAATTCAAGAATTTAGTCTTTCAAGATCAATTAATTTTTGGTTGATGAGATTACTAATTTATAAGTAATGGTGTTACTAATGCAAGAATTGGTATTTTATGTTTGATATATTTATATAAGTGGGTATTTATAAGTTGTATAAATTCTTCAATTAAAATGGGATTAAATTCTAAATAATTTATTTCATATTTTTATTACAATACATAAGTAAAGCATAATAATATAACTGCGCATATAATAACTAAAAATGTTTACTGGTATTGTTGAATTAATGGGTACCATTGAGTTTTATAAAGAATTTGATGATACTGTATCTGGAGGGTATGGTATATCCCTAAAAATCAAGGATGCAGCTCCAATTTTAGATGATTGTCATATTGGTGATTCTATTTCTGTCAATGGTATTTGTCTAACTGTTACTGAATTTGATAATGATTCATTCAAAGTAGGTATTTCCCCAGAAACTATAAAGAGAACTAATGTTTCTTCTTGGAAGAATGGACAAAAAATCAATTTGGAAAGAGCTGTTGCCCTAGATGTGCGATTTGGTGGCCATTATGTGCAAGGTCATATAGATACTGTTGCCAAAATCACACTTATTGAAAACGAAGGAAATTCTAAAATTTTTGGGTTCAAATTAAGAGATGATGAGTACAACAAATATATTGTCGAAAAGGGTTTTATTTGCATTGATGGTGTTTCTCTAACAATAATTAAAGTTGATGCCGATAATACATTTTATATTAGTATGATTAAACATACCCAAGATGCTGTCACTATGCCCTTAAAGAGCATTGGTGAAGAAGTTAATATTGAAGTTGATTTAACTGGTAAAGTGATTGAAAAACAAATCAGTGCTGTTTTGGATTCACAACTTGACAGAAATGACAGTGTTTTGAGTGTTTTCATAGAGAAATTAGTTGATGCAAAAGTTAAGGAATTATTACACAAATGATAGAATTTTTTAAATATATAGAATGGATACTATAATTTAATGTACTAATTGTGATGAAAAAATAAATAAATCTTATGTTGATAAAGGATAAAATGTTAAAAATACATTATTTGATTTCTATCTGATAAATATTATACATGTAAATCTAGTGATATATATTTTGTGATTGTTCTAATGAATGAGATGCTAAAAAACAGTTCAATTTAAGAAAAAACTCAGTTTGGTACTTCAAAAACTAATGACACACCCTCATCACCAGCAGTTATTAATCTTCTTAAACTATTGTCTTCCTTACCTTGTATCAATACAAAATCTAAGACACCCATATTATGGCCTAAACATACAAATTTTTCAGCACCAGTTCTAGAATCATATTGATATACCTTACCATTTATACATGAAATGAATAAGTCAGCTTTATCAAATAGAAGTTTAGTGACAGAATCTTCTAATGTCAGTTTACGTCTTACTCTCCATGTACTAATATCATATATTAGTATATCACCACAGACTAACCCTAATGCTAATAATTGGAATTCTTGAGACCAAGAGATAGACTCAATCGAAGCATCTAATTCTTCTTGATCTTCTTTCAATTCAATAACTGTGGATAAATGTAAGACACTACCATTGGTACAATTCACAATTGCAAGTACACCATTATTTGAACCGACTGCAACAATTGGAGTACCATTAAATTTGTTGACTGGGGCAGCTGAGATAGAAACCCAGGGAGCTTCCAAACCTTTAATTTCTGAACGGCCAATTTTGAAAAGTTGTTGGCCGGTGTAACAGTTCCAACCAATAATGGTACTGTCGGCTGAACAAGTAACTAACTCAAGGACATTTTCACCTTTGTCGGTACTAATAAAAGCACCCATTGTACATTCCTCGATATGAACAAAAGTAGACATAATTTGATCAACAGATCCATCAGGATCGTTAATTTGGTAAACCCATACTGAACCATTGATAGCACCAAAGGCAAAAATATTTGGAATAGTTGGGTGGCATTTTAGCCAAATAACTTCTTCAACCTCTTGTAAAGTTGAAGTTAATTTCCATTGAGAGCCACCTTTAGCTGAAGCATGAACTAAAACTTTACCGGTCATATCAGCAGTAACAAGGAACTTACCATCATTAGTAAACCCACCACTAACAACAGATTCAGTGTGTTCAGTTAGAGAACCTGCAAATTTTGGTGGTTGTGTGTGAGAAGTCCATAGATTGGCAACATTATCACCACCACCACTGACAATCAATGGTAAAGTTGGATGGCTAAAAACAGTAAAGATTGAATCAGTATGCTTATCAAAATATGTAACGGAGTTATTTGACATATCAATTTCAATTGTTTCTCCAACTTCATTGTCTCCTTCTTGATCTAGCTCATGACCCTCAACTTCTTCAACTTCATCATCGTCTTCATCCATAGGAGTATCATCATCGGCTATAACTTCCTGATCAACTTCATTGTATTCAATAAATTCTTCTTCAGGAATATTTTCATTGGCAACACCTGGTTGCTCTGTAATATTGGAATCCATTTTCTATTTTACTATCTGGATGTGTTCTTTTTTACTTCAAATTATCTATAAAGGTAGAAAGATATCTGAATAACTGCAAAAAACATCTATATTCTCCTTTAATATAGCAAAAGGATAATGAGAAGATTATATTTGTTATGTCATTATTATATATTAATAACTTCATCAATATAGTCTTCTTATTACTAATTCTACAACTTCTTTGCCATCGATTCTTGTATCTATCTCATCGCAAATTTCAATTAGAAAAAATTTTATATTTTAATCACGTGTAAATAAATCTTATAATATGCTCAATCTAGCTCTCAATAAGGTATTTTCAGATAAATGACGCCCTAGAGATTTCAATGCGACAAGGGAAGAATAAGGCAAATGATTTGAAGCATCAAACTGGTTGTAGGAATTGATTAAGTTTTATATAAATGTATATAAACATGAATACTTTATAATTCTGTTATTCCAAGTGTTGCTTTTAACTTATGTTTGTCACTTTATATATGTATATTGAGTTATTTAGAAACTAATAAAAATTGAGCAACCTGTTAAGGGTGATCTTCAAATTAAGAAGAATTGATTAACTTGATAATAGCAAGTGATTCTGTTATCAAGTGAACTGATTAAGATATTATTATTATATATTACTTAATCAGCGTATTGTGAATTTAATTTATTTTAGAGTTTGAGTTTCTCATATACAGCTTTGAAGTAAATAGGATAAGTTCAAACATAATGACAAGTACTCTTGACAAGCACTTAGATGCAGACACAAGAAAACAATTCAACAAAGAAGTATGTAATTTTTAATTCAAAAATTTGTATATTTTTGATTATTTGATCTGTGTTTACTAACAAGAACGTTTTGGTATTATATCCATTTTATTTTAGTTATTCATATCACTGGGCATCGGTTCTATTCAAGGGGGTTTGGTAGGTGTTACATCTGGTTATGTTATTAATAAATATATGCCCACCTTCACTAAGATGAGGGTTCCTTTAAAGGTCTTATTTTATAGTTCTTTTGTATTTCTAGGTGCATTTTATGAAGCAGAAAGACAAGTTAAGAAATTCAGAGTTAAATTAATTAATCGTGAAGTACAAAAAAGGGAAAGAATTTTAGATTTGGCTGCAGAAAATGGTATTTTTTTGGATAATGACCTCACAATCCCTGAGAGTGTTTCCAAGAATATCTGATGAGGTAACTACATTAATTGCTAATATTCCTTTATAATTGGTTGTTTTATACTTTAATTTTTAAAATTTATGTTTAGTAAACTTTATTTATTTTTTGTTCATTCCTTAACTCTCAGTGGTATACAACAAGTTCACAAAGTTTAATTATAATTAATAATTTTAATTATTTTATGCAAGTATATATGAATTAATGTTACAACATTTAGGAAAAAATTATTCAGCATTTTTCCCTATATATATATATAACTCCACTCTTGAAGGGATGAATACCACAAAATTTAATTATTTAAAGCATTGCTTAATTCCAATAGTAATGTTTTGGAATTTATTTCCTTCTTAGTTGGTCTAACGTTTTTGTTGAATTCGTATGTTAAAGTTTCCAATTTACTGATAGTTAGTTCGGACAGAGCCTTAGAAGTCGCTTGCAGCAAATGTGAATGCGTCGATAACCTATCCATCTGCGATGAAAATTCGTCCTTTAAAGTTTCTAAAAGTTCCTCTGTGTTATCATTTACCTCTGTGCTTTCGTTATTGAGGCTAACCATTACCTCGGCTTTATCCCACTCAGGATGTAAATTTTCTAAGTTTAATGAAGAAGTCCAATTGGCAATTTCTTCTTTATATTTATCAATCTTTTCGTTCAATGAATTTAAGTTTCTTTCATTCTCTATATTTTTAATGTTTGGTATCTTAATCCTATCAAGCTGCTCCTTTCTATTAGATTTTCTATTGGATTTTTTGTTCTTACGCTTTTTTAAGATACCCTCACCGATATTATCCTCAGTATCATCGAATATGTGCTCATCAAACTCTAAATCAACATCATCTCCAGAAGCTTCTGTATTTTCAATTGATTCATCATATGACTCTTGAGAGTCATAATCCCATCGAATATTTATTTTATCCTTTCGCAGGTCACTTACAAACTCTTTCAATAGTTCCAATGTCAATTGTTTTGGATCTTTGTGATCACCATCACTATCAATATCAGTTCCTTTTTCTGATAACTTATCATAGAGACTTTTAGGAACCCATTCCTTCTCTAAATTACGTAAAGCTCTAATTGCACACCAACTGAAAAGCTGACGTATCTGCAGATCTTTCCCGAATGATGAATTTCCAATGTGTCTATAAAAATCTTGTGCCGGTACATCTTTATGAGGTGATATTATACCTAAATGTTCATCTTGAGTGAACAGTCTAGACGCTCTCCTCCCTCTTTGTTCCGCTAACGATTTTCTTTTATTTTTACTATTCATGGGATACGGACGTGGAGGATTCATCACACCGAATTGTGGATGTAATTGAGGAGCTGGCATGAGTTGCTGGTTATGGCCACTAGAATCTTGAGAATAAAAATAAGGTTGTTTTGGATAAAATCCTGGCTGAGGTGCATAATATATCGGCATCGATGAGCCAATTCTCATCTGTGGGTATTCATATTCATTTGGATGACCTGGTGAATTATATGCTGCCATAGGATGAGTAGATGACGGAACTGGGTAATAATACATATAAGGAATATATGGCTGTTCGGACGGTTGGTGCCCTTGAGAGTAACTTATTTGTTGAACAGGTGTAGATCTTGATTTTTGACCTTTATTTTGATCATTATTATGCTCTTCGTAGTTGTATTCCATCTGTGTTTGATTATCAGGCATTGATGAATTGAAATTATCCATCCACTTTGCTTTTTGAATATCCTGAAAATTATCTAATCTTTCTCCAAGAGATGGGACACCCGATGTTTTATTTGTTTTATGCCTTTTGAATTTAAATCCTTCATCAGATTCATACGTTTTTGCACGATGCTGTGATATTATCTCTTCTCCTTCGTTAAATATATTAATATCAGATTCATCATATCCAGGCACTAAATTCTGTTTTATATCGTCGACTATAGGAATGGTTTCCATCTTTAGCGGATATTTTTGTTTAGGATTTGGTGACCTATTCCTTGACATTTCCCAAATGAAGTTAACGAGTATACCTTTCTCAATTAAAATATGCTAAAACTATCAGATCGACACTGCTAATATTATTTATAATTTATTATAATTTCCTTCTGATGATTCATAAATCAGTGCATTAATATTTAAAATATTTGATATTATATAAGGTATAATTTATGATAAATATATAGAATCATTGTTTACATTTTGTAATCTTCTTTTGTTTTTTTTGATACTTTAGCCGATTTTAATACCAACTCCGCTGCTTCGTATATTATGATATATCAATATTAACTTGGCATCTCACTGAAATATATGTTGTGGACATAAAAGAGAATCCAAAAGTTGTCATGATAATAAGTCTAAGTGTATTATCAAAGCACATTAACTCTCAATCTAATAAAAGTACATTTCCATCCATTCGCTAGTCAAAAGAAAATGCCACGATAAAGTCATTTATAGCATCTTTACTTGTAATATATCTCTTTATTCTTCTCCTACTATTTGGTTCATACTTTGTTTCAATAAGTCTTTCAAGTCATTTAAATCTTGTTGATCAATTTCGTCTTTATATTTTGTTTCTTCTGGTATCTGATTCAACAGCCATTTTTCTCTAATGGTTCTACTCAGAACCAATAAATCCTGAACACCTTTAATCAATTGTGCAGTTTGGTTATTAACCATTAAAACACCGGTTGTAGCAGATACAATTTGAGAGCTATCTTGTAAAACATCGTCCTCTTCGTGAAGCGTTTCATCAGTGGAAGAATATTTGATTAATTCTATTAGCTTCGTTGATATTAACTCAGTTGATTGTCCTAGTCTTTCATATAGTACTTGATTACTCATATTGGATATTTTATAGATTACTGATTCAATTTCCTACCAAGTTAATAGACTCTTTAATGACGAATCACTATCCAGATGTGAACTTTCTTTTAATTGAAATAACTCAGAACCATCTATCTTGTATATTTTAAATTTTTTAGTTTGTTAAGCTTGAATTTTGTTAGTAGCTCCGAAATTGAAAAATAAACTACGGTTACTTTTATTTGATATGTACCTGAACAGCGTCACTAATTAAGAGTAACTCTTGCTATATATATAAAATATGTACTAAGTTAGATAGTTTGTTTCAAAATTTACCCAATTGTTTTTTATATTACATCTAATTATAATTTTATAAAAGTATACTCATAATTATTATTATTATTATTATTATTATTATTATTATTATTATTATTATATACTTGATCCCATGTAGATAAAGTATCATCACCGTATTTTTTGTCCCCAGTAATAATATTTTAATCAAATCTTAAAACCCAATGCTTTTAGATTTTTTTGGTGCTTGCCTCTTTATGCTTTTTGAACCGCCAGCTAAAACTCCCTTCTTTTTTAAAGTACAGTATTCACATAACTCTCTTCCGTTTTCTACATCAGTGACATTCTTGCCAATGCCTTTTTCCAAAGTAGGAACTCTATTATCGTCATTTCCAGGATCTTCCGCTTTTATCCTAATTTTATAATTGTTGAATTCTGCAGATGGAAATTCGTTAGCAAGTTTTGAGCTTTTAAAATTCTCCAATTTTCTTGGAATATATTTGTAATCTGGGTATTTTTTCTTATGCAATTCTTTTTCTTCCCTGGCTAATTGATGCCAATGTTCTTTTTCTTCATCAGACAATGACCTCCATTTCTGACCAATTTCTCTAGAGATTAAAGAATTGGTTTTGAATGATCCATGCGAAACTAATAATTTTTTATCTTTGCCAAATAGTTCGCTATGCATATGTTGTCTAAATAAAATAAAGGCATTTCTTGGCCTTGGGATATGTTGTCCACCTTTAGTATAATTTCTACATCTACAACGTTTAGGCAGTATCATACTAAAGTTTTCAAGAGGCTTCGATTCATGGACAATTGTCTTTAGGTCAACTCGTCCTATACCATATGAATCCATAACATCAGGTTCCTCAGTATGTCGTATATGCTGTGGATGAAATTCCTGGGTTGAAGTATTATTTTCGGAATATTTTCTACTACCAAATTGATTTTCCGTCCTTATAAAGTCTGAATGTGGCCTTATTGATGTATAGTCTATAAGTCCATTACCATTTGCAACATAGTTTCCTATTTGAATACTCGGTAGACTTCCATTGTTCTCTATCATTGAGTATGGTCCTGGCGCACAACTTGGGATTCTAGAGACTGGTGTTGAGGATGTACCATTGCATCTTAAACCATTCATATTAAGAAATGGTTTTTCTGGTGAAGGAAGTTGCGTTATCGAAGTTCTGGACAAGGGGTCTGGAGTTGGGAAGGGATCAATACCTCGGGACGGCACAATTGAATTATTATAAACCGAATCATATGGATACGATTTTAATGATAATTTGGACTCCAAAGGTAGGTTGACGTTTTCCGATTGACTATACCCTTCCGCTGGAAAATTAATGGAAGATAATAAATTCTTGATAGATGGTAAGTTAAAATTTGTTACCATCTTTGTATGTTAATATTTTCTCTGAATATTAAAGTAGTTTTAATTTTTTTTTCAACTTCAAAACAGATCAGTGTCGTTACTGTTCATATAGTCAATTGATACTCCGGTATCATGATAGAACAAAGGTTAAGATGAACATCGAATAAATCAGGGAAGACAGTCATCTAAATTTATATCTTTTATATATTATATATACATTTAGAAACAAGCAAAATACTTATTTACTCCCACAATATGAGGCTGTTTAATTAATCCAGGTACATTCCTTAACTGATTGATTCCAACAAAACTTTAAAAATACACTACAGTTGAAAAAATAGTATTAACTCAATGTCAACAGTTGAAAGAATCTGTAATAAATCCGTCTATTTGTGGCTTTCCTTCAACATTAGGGCATCAATCAAAAGTAACAAAGTTAAATAAGTTGACAAAGTTATTAATTCAGAGATTACACTTTTTAGAACTGCATCTGCAGAGGGAATATTACAATTATGGTTAAACCGATGATAAAATACATAGAACTTTGAACACCTACTTCTACTGGCCTTGAACCCAAAGACTTTTCCTAAAACCAATATACAAAGGAAACACTCATGTAATAAAACACATATACCAAAATATTAATACTAAGAATTAGTATTTTTAGACAAAACTTTTACAACGATGCAAAGAAAGTTACATGAGTGAAAAACATTACAAGAATATAGTCTGATGTTCAAACAATCAGATAAACCATTGCAAATTTCATCAAGTCTACTACTGTAACCATTACAAAGATTGTTTGTTTCTTAAAGCATATATTGGAATTGAGAATACCTACCTATATTACAAACTGAGGGACTTTGCTTAAAACAATCCTACTACTGAATCTTTCAATAAACCTTTAGCTTATCAACATAAACTCTTTAATTAAAAAGCACTAATTTTCATCGTAACTGAATTGGTTACATTAATTATTTAAAATATCTTTTTTATAACATTGTCTCTAATCGTAGTCACTAACATCATAACGGCTCCACTGCTTGTTAAGCACCGTCACAATTTTAATGTGGATAAATTTTCAGATTTCACCTCTAATCAAACAAAAAACCGATGAAATTACACAACCTTCTCTCTCCTTAGGGCCTATTCTTTAGGCTTGTTAACCAGTACATCTCACCAGTCTTAATCATCTTACTAATTCTAGTCAAAAACCACGCAGAAAACCATCTTTTATCAATATTCATTTATAAAATTTAACAAAACCTGTAAGACAAATATAGACACCATCACTGCAGAAACTTATGCACACGGACATAACTCATGTATAGCTGCATTCATTCTTGAGCTAAAAAAGACAAACAAACATTAATTATAATAATTAGACTGAAATCAATTTCCATATACATCCATTATGTAAAAAAATAGTATGCAAACCGAAAATTTACCAGTAAAAACGCTGTGAGGAAATAAAAACACCGTTTTGATACTTTTCTTAATTTTTCAAAGTTTTTTATGTAGAAGCAAAACTCGACCCGAATTCTCGGAACGTGATGAAGAAACAAAAATTTTATCGTGTAGAAATCGGAAAGAACATTAGGTGGAGTTATATTTTTTATTTACTTCCTAGTGCAATCTCCTAGCAGCTTGAGAATTTGATAAATTCTTGAACTACTTTTTCGTTCACTGTCGTAAGAAAGAAAAGAACTTTAGTCCCTTCCTAGAAAATATGGCAATAGAGAACTCTGAGCACATTTAATTTGATCTTGACACAAAGTAATAATTTATTTCTATATCATTATTTGATCCTATAAAATTTAATGAAACCTAGGTAAGTAAGCTTTCAGGAAGAGATTTCACCAATTAAACACCACTGTAGCAATATATATATATATATTCCCTTTTCCCAACAATTAGTTCATTACTGTTTTCTGTCTTTTAAACAATTTGGCATATTATTTTTGTGTAGTTTTGAGAAAATATTTTTCGGGAGGGAAGAATTTCTCATTTGGCATCCTACCGGTTATAAAAATTGTTTGCTATCCAAATAACTTTAGAAAAAATTAATTAATCTTAACCATATCAGTAGAAAGACAAGGAAGAGGTTGTACCTATATCCGTGCATTTATAAAAACCCTGCAAAAAGTGGACAACTTGAGTCATCCGCCTAGACAATCCCGAAAAAGTTTTTGTAATAGAAACTTGTGTTGTGAGTAAATTTCACCCGTACCACAAAGCACATATTCGGAACATCCGGAGGTATATAGCTTCCGTTGTATTAGTTGTGGAGCTGATATCTATATATTTGTAAATTTTTATCACATGGAGTACGATCTCGTCTCCTTTCGAACGTATTAGATTTAAGGTTCCTTTGAGCTTTTATTAAGGTTTATTAGAACATCATTTAATAAGCTGCAATCTATATTGAACGGACTTTAAATTTTGCTTCATCTTTTCGATGGCGGAGATTGAGTACAATCAAGATACAAGCGTGAAGCATCAACTTTGTATCGTACACCGACTCTCCAACTTACCAATTCAAGATGGATTATTACTTATCTTTTGCTTTTTGTCTTTGATGTGAGCATATTGGACATGGAGAGAGTTAATTTAATCTCTTGAATTATTACTTGTTTATAGTACTTGATGACTGGCTATCAATCACAATTTTACTTTGAGTTTTCATTTGTATGTGAAGTTTAAATAATGAATTACTGATATAATACCAGGTTAATTTATTCTTGTTCTTTTGGGAATCAAGAAAATTGTTAATAAGTTCAGCACATGGTCAAGACATGCAGGTACTGCGATAGCAGTACCTGCACTATAGCAATCAATACACTTGCCCATAGGTGAATGCAAGTGTTTCAACACATATAATCACTCTCAAGTGAGTGGCATGCCCTCATATATATACCAACTTTTAAAGTAACATGAACTTGGAATGAAGCTAACAGATATATGTTAGTCTCATGGCTCGACTTTTCTTTCATCTTTGCTTATGTATTAGTAACATGAAGCGTATGAAGTGATCGTTTTGTGCAAGCTGGTTAAATATTTTCGCTCGACTGCTATCTGTGATTTTTTTGTTTGACTAAGCTGGAAATAAAATATGAATTCAACTTTAGAGGGATGATACCTAATGGTTACTTACTATTCATATTCACAAACCTGATACAATAGTATATCTTGAAGTTACTATAAATTTATGAATGTTATCTATTCTTGAATTTAGACACTCACATTTTTTTTTTATCTATTTGAGATTTATTTTTAGGATAAGTAATCAAGCTTTCTCTGTACGTGAAATTCTTCAAATCTTAGAATCATACATAATTAAAAATATGTACAAAAGAGAGAGCATTGTTTTGGCTAGGAGCCTCTCTAATATTTCTTTTAGGAGAGGTTTCCATAATTATATTCAAACAAATGGCGTGAATCTCAAAATTTCCAAATACTGCAAACTCCCTATTGTTTCACATAGATTTTTGGGGATAACTATTTTACAGAACTCTAGATCCTTTCATTCATCATCACACAATCATTTCAATGTATCAAAGTCAAATTTAGATGAGGGAAACAAGGAAAATAAGAAAAACGAAGATAAAAAACAGGACAACAATCAAAACGAAGAGAATGACAAAAACAAAAACCCTAATGGTAATGAGTTTCCTAATATCATGGATTACTTCAAGTCGAAAGAATTTTTTAATACCATGATGTTGACAGTTGGGTTCAGTATTATGTTTGCGCTTACTTCTTCCGGAACTGACAACAATAATCTTAACGAACCATTAACTTTCCAAGATTTCAAGATTAAGTATTTAGAGAAGGGTTTAGTTCAAAGAATGTACGTTGTGAATAAATCATTAGTGGAAGCAGAATTAATTCCAAGTATAAGCACTGGTAATCACCCTACTGTTGTTTCGTTTACTATTGGTTCTGTTGCTATATTTGAAGAACAAATGGATGAAATCCAGAATCAATTGAATATTGCTACAAAAGATAAGATTCCTATCACTTTTATTGAAAGATATTCCATGTTCCATTATTTATTCCCATTTGTTCCAACTATTTTACTTTTAGCTGGTTTATATTATATTACAAAAAAGTTAAACCCTGGTGGGGCTAATCCAAACATGGGTGGCAACGGAGGAGGTATGTTTGGTGTTGGAAAATCCAAGGCAAAATTATTTAATAAAGAAACCGACATTAAAATTTCATTTAATGATGTTGCTGGTTGTAACGAAGCTAAACAAGAAATTATGGAATTTGTTCACTTCTTAAAGAATCCAAAAAAATACACAGACTTAGGTGCAAAGATCCCAAGAGGTGCTATCTTATCTGGACCCCCAGGTACCGGTAAAACTTTATTAGCTAAGGCTACTGCTGGAGAAGCAGGTGTTCCGTTTTTATCTGTTTCAGGTTCAGAGTTTGTAGAAATGTTCGTCGGTGTCGGTGCATCCAGAGTTCGTGACTTATTTGACCAAGCTAGATCCATGGCACCATCAATTATATTTGTAGATGAAATAGATGCAATCGGAAAGGAAAGAGGCAAAGGAGGCGCCCTGGGAGGTGCTAACGATGAAAGAGAAGCCACATTGAACCAACTGTTAGTTGAAATGGATGGTTTTCAAACTTCAGATCAAGTTGTTGTCTTAGCAGGTACAAATAGACCAGATGTTTTAGATAAAGCTTTAATGAGACCAGGAAGATTTGATAGACATATTGAAATCGATGCTCCTGATGTTGAAGGCAGAAAATCAATTTATCTTGTCCACCTTTCCAAATTAAACCTTGACCCTAAATTTTTGGAGACTAAGGATGAGAAGCTTATGTTAGCTGGTAAATTAGCGGCTTTAACTCCAGGGTTTGCCGGTGCTGATATAGCAAATGCTTGTAATGAAGCTGCTTTAATTGCAGCAAGACACGATGATAATTATGTTGAACTAAGACATTTTGAACAAGCGATTGAAAGAGTTATTGCTGGTTTGGAAAAAAAATCCCGTGTTCTTTCTCCTGAAGAAAAGAAAACAGTCGCATTTCATGAAGCTGGTCATGCAGTTTGTGGATGGTACTTAAAATATGCAGATCCACTTTTGAAGGTAAGCATTATACCTCGTGGCCAAGGTGCTTTAGGTTACGCACAATATCTACCACCTGATCAATATTTATTAAATGAAGTACAATTCAAGCACAGAATGATCATGACTTTAGGTGGAAGAGTTTCTGAAGAATTGAATTTCCCATCAGTTACAAGTGGTGCCCACGATGATTTTAAAAAAGTTACTGACATGGCTAGATCAATGGTTACTTCATTAGGTATGTCACGCAAAATTGGTTACGTATCTTATGATGATGATCCGAACCAAGGTGGTTTCCAAGTTAACAAACCATTCAGTGAGCAAACAGAAAGAAAAATTGACCTAGAAATCAAGAGAATAATTGACGAGGCACATGCTAGTTGTACGAAGTTACTGAAAGAAAATATCGAGAAGGTCGATAAAGTTGCAACTGAGTTGCTTTCAAAGGAAGCAATTACCAGGGAAGATATGATTAGACTACTAGGCCCAAGACCTTTTCCCGAGAGAAATGAAGCTTTTGAGAAGTATCTAGATCCCAAATCCTCAGGAAAAGACACTTTTGGAAAAAAACCTAATGCTGACAACAATATTTCTCCAGTTACAAATTAATATGCCAAATAATTAGACACTTCAAGTTGTGATGATTGTCTTAACTTACATGATACATAATATTCTTCAATATCGAAATACCATACCATTGTAAATAGGAAGCTGACTAGATATATATGATATTTAATTAGAAGTTACATACTGTAAATACCACATTCTTGGTATTCACATTTTAATAGTTATAGTGTTTGATAACTTAATTAGAAAGTTTCTTCATCTATTATCAAATTTTGAGAAGCCAGGTCGGAATTACCTCTTTCAAGGTCAGGTCTTACTGGTGGTAAAAGTAATTCATTTCCATTACCTGTTATTTCATCAACTGGCATATTTCTATTATCATCAGCATTGTTCATCTGGATCTGTTCATCACCAGTTCTTTCTTCCCCATCATTATTAACCTCAAACCCCTCTTCAGTAGCATATAATATCTTCTGCACTTTTTGGATAAATTTATATAATTCATCACTGCTTGAATTTGAAGCATTATTATACACCCCTTCTTTTATCAGATCTTCTGTAGATTGTACCAATATTTCTATATCTCTTAATTTACCAAAGTAAAATGCACGCTCTCTTTCCATAATATCAAGAGAGTTTTTATAATTATTTAGTTCATCATTTAATGAATTGAGCTTGCTATGCGAGTTTGATAACTCCGTTTGTAAACCTAACATTTGTTCATTGGAAATTTTTTTGGAAGCTCCATACGAAGATGATCTACTAGCAATAACATTGCCAGAACCAGTTGAAGAACCAGATAAACCATGTGTAGTTGCCTTACTTTTAGTAATTCCGTTAGTTGAAGGTGTCTGTGATTTTAAGGTTGATGGCCTGTACTTCCTACGTGAATTTGGATCATATGGACTCTCATCCTTGTTTTGGAGCCAAAATTTCTTAACCCATTGTAAAAATTCCAGATTATCTTGGAATTTACATTTAATTAGTTTATCCACGTATACTGTCTTTTCAATATGATGTTTTGTAAAACAACTTTGCAATATTTTATAATTGGTTTGAAAATCATACTGTGCAATAGCATTAAATTTCACTCTATGCATTGGAATATCACCATATATAGAGTCAAAAATTTGACAATAAGCTGCACCTGTTCCACATTCCTCAACTTTCTTATAGTTTAGTTGTAGCCATTCATTCAACCAATTTAACAATTCTGTTCTAGATTCACCAACTCCACTCATTTTGTAGTAGCAATTATAATATATAATTATTGGTTGGCGGACGATGATTTTTTAATCAATAGCTTTTATATTAATTAACAGACCAAATATTGAACTGATTGTGTTTGTTAAATAGAAAAGTATCATTTATTTAGATATATATTGAATATGTCAAGATTTTATTCTTGTTCGCGTAACAATAATGTTTCAGATATTTGTCCTTGGAGATACGCGTATCGCCAGATTTCGATATTCGGAATAGTTAGATTCAAAGATGTCATAAGACTAAACAATACCTTTTATGATCTCAGTTAATTATAATTGATTATATAATACCTTGTTGATAAAACTAAACAATCAAATAATTAAGATATATATTAATTACAGGAATTTTACAATATTTCCGTTAATTTATATTTCTAAAAAAATATCATTTAAGTAAAAAGAGATTGTGGATGCTACTATATCAATAACTAATTCTACAATTTACCATTTTTCAATAACGAACCTTCATCATACAAGGCTGTCAGAGTGGGTTTAAAAAACACACTTGCTTTGGCTCTTTTGATTTTTAATGTTGGAGTGATTACATTATCTGTAATTTTTAGTGGTTCTATACTAACGGAAATATTATGTAACTTTTCAAAACCTTGTAGTGTTTTCAAGTAAGAATTCATTAGAACAAGGAAACTTCTTTTCATGGCAGGATCCTTATTCATATTATCAATTAAAGTTTGATCACTCCAGGTAGTTATCAATGGATATTCTTCTTTAAGAGCTAAAACTACAGCTTCTGGATCAATACCAATGATACCGGTAAGGAATGAATGCAATGAATCACCGTAAACAAATACTTGTGTTATTAGAGGACATGAGGATAAATATGTGTTTTCAATTTTCTCCGGAGCAACATATTCACCTTGCGATAACTTAAAAAAGTTTTTGACACGATCGATTACATATAATCTACCTTTTTGGTCAATATATGCAACATCCCCAGTAGAAAACCATCCGTCTTTATCTAATACCTCAGAAGTCTCATTTGGTTTCTTAAAATACTTTTTGAAAATTTGTGGACCACGTAATTGCAACTCACCCTTTAAATCTTTTTGAGCATCATATCCCATCGAAGGAACCGACTTTAATCTACATTCTGAACTGATACCAATAGCACCGCATGAGCCGGAGTCTCTTTCAAATGGTTCAGACAAACTAATCCCTGCAAAAGATTCAGTTAAACCGTAACCTTGTCTTAAACCAACATCTAACGAGCTCTTTAAAAATAATAATGTGCTATTAGAGATAGGAGCCGAACCTGTTATTAGATATGTTGCGTTAGTTAATCCTAATGATTCCCTTATTTTATCGATTAACACTCTATGATAAACCAAATAATTCATTGCTGATCTATCATGTCCACCTTTAGAAGTTACTCTAGACTGGCGTAAACCAATAATGTTACTTGCGACAGTTTTTTGGAATCCTGACTTTTCTAGTGCATTTTTTATACCAGTTTCAAATTTAGTTAAAATTCTTGGTACAAAGGATGCAACATCAGGTTGTAAGGCCTTTAAGTCGTCAACTAAAACCAAAGGATCAGGTTTATGTAAAAATCCTATACCCATACCACGACTTAAGTCATAAGTCATAATCATTCTTTGAAAAATGTGGGCTAAGGGGAGGAAACATACATCATGGAGTTGTAAACCTTTTTTACGAGAAGGATTTTTAAAAGTAGATAGACCAAATGCAATACCAGCGGCAATATTTCTTTGAGACATCTCAACACCCTTTGGAACACCGGTAGTTCCGGATGTAAATGAAATGGTATAAATATCATCTGATTTTGGAGGAGAAATGGGAATGGCACTTATTTTTCCAATATTTTCTATATCGGTTAAATTAAATAAGTTGATTGTTTCGTTATTAGCATTGTGTGCTTTAGAGAAAACGGAGCTATTCAAAATATCCAATTCTTCTTTTGGTAAGTCATCCATACAAACTAAAGTATTTAAATACTTTAATTCAGGTAACATATCAATTATTTTATACAAATTGCTTTTGGCAAAAAACAACACTGGCGACTCAGTTAAATTTAAAATATATTCAGAAGTTTCAGGACCTAACGTTTCATACAGGGAAGTATTTGTCAAGGAGTAAAACTGACATGCAATATCTAAAATAATCCACTCAGGTCTGTTAAATGATAAGATTGAAACAATAAAATCGTTGTTTGTTAATTTTACCTTCCTTTTAGAATTAACAATGGTCATTAAACCACTTGCTAAATTCTTAGCACGTTCATTAACGGTTTCATAACTTTGATAAACATAAAAATTTTCATACTCCCCAGTTTCTTCATTTACAGCTCTAACACCCAAGCAGTCATTTTCTGGGAAGTTCCTTACAGAAAACTGGAAATGGTCAAAAAAAGTTGCCATTTTATTGGTATCTAAACAACTAACCATTTTTTCCGGCGATAATGAACTTCTAAAAGTATCACTATAACCACTACTGCCATTATTTGATCCAGAAGAATCATCTTTGATTGGTAAAGCTTGTTTTTTCAAAAATTTTTTGTAATTTGGCCAACTTGACAATGGTAATTCTTCATAAAGCTCTAAAAAGTATTCATCCGAACCCTTTTTTAAATCAGACAATTTTTCTTTTAATTCCTTGTATTTTGGATTGTCATCAATTAAATTGACTAAACTATAATCAGTCTCATTCATAGAATCCATATTAATTAAATTTTCTTTTGTTTTCACTTTCCTTTTTGACTTTTATCGACAACCTCTAATTATCAAATTATACCAATGAATATTGAGTCTGAAAAAGACAACAAATACTAGTTCAAATTAAATAAAAGCAATAATTTTTGGGCACCTTTATATAATCTTTATTATCCCTTACATTTAAATCATCAACAATTAAAATTGTTTAACCATCTTATTACTTGTGCATTCAATAGTAAATCATTTTAGCCGCCAGTCATGCATTTAAACCACAGATTAAACGTCTATCTCCAATTTTTTCATCATCCTTTAAACAGGTTTGGTCGAAAACCCGGGATAAAATACTAATAGCCGAGATGAGACAAAGTCATTCAAAAAAAGATAGTTAAAGATCAACCCATTAAGACTATAAATAGACGGGATATGATGAACACATTCTCATAAGGATACCATTTCTTTGTCACTAAATTGAATTTTTAATGGTTTATCAAAGAATAATTCGTTGTTCAATGAAATTTTTGCTAGGTTAGCTTGATCTATGTTTTTCATTTTGATAAAAGCTTGTCCTCTTCTTTTCTTTGTGTTGACTGATACTTTGAGAACTTCTCCATATATTGAGAATAGGAGGAAAAGATTTATTCTTAATGTTTGAGAGCCAAGACCATCTGGAAGATTGTTGACATAAACCGTAGATTTTGGTTCTATATCTTTGTTCTTTTTCGATTTCGTCTTAATGCTTTTAGATTGTATTTTCTGCTTTTTTCTGATAGGTTCTGACATCTATAATTTGCTTAAATGTATGTAGTTACGATGATGAATACTATTACAAAGAGAATTAGAAATCAATGGTATATGTTATTTGGTTATCTTTCTTACTATTGAAATATCTAATTAAATTTTCATTTGTAACACTACTAAAGGCGATTCAAAATTTATGTATAGTTTACCCGAATATTGTCAGGCATCCTCAATCTTATTATCTATGCATTCATTATAACCAATTCATTAAATCTAAATTTAAAAATCGTTATAAATGTTACTATATATCAACGTTTTATGCCTAATGCTTTTTCCCTTGATTGTCTTATTGAACTTAATCTCCAAGAATTTTGGTCTTTAGAGTACTTGTCAAATAATGGCTCGATTTTTATTCTCTTTCTTGATACTGAGTCGGCACTAATTTTTTTGTAAAAGTGTGATGCAACTTCAAGTAACCATTCAGGTTCAATGCTACTAACTTGGGACATATATTCCCGACTAGTTAAAACCAACGAATGATAAATGACATAATCATATTCCTTACCATAAAGAGCACTTGATGGATGTATACCAACTACTGTATTGCCCACAACAGTTTTGTAACCTTCTTGTGAATCTCTCTTTGCTGCATTCATAAAAAAACCGGACACTAAAGTTTTACGAACCAATTCAGGATCACCATGACATGTGGTCATGGTCAGTTTCATTTTTCCAAAAATCAAAGTCAATTGTTCTTTTATATCCCTTGCTTTCTTAAGATGACGGTAATGTAAAAAATTTATTGTACAAAATTGTTCACTGTAGTTAGATTGTTTCCATCTATTAAATACATTCAAAAGCGTTAGATGATCACCATAAGGATGGAAAAATCTTGCTTTCTTCTGGTCTGCTTCCTGTTGTTTTTCCTTTGGTCTATAAAAAATGTTCTGTACAGATAACATCGAAATAATGATGGTAATTTCTTCTGAACAATCTTTTGAAACAGAAGTAAGCAGTGTTCTTGATAATGCCGGTTCCATTGGAAATTGTGACATTTTATGGCCCAAAGCTGTAATAGCTCCTTCTGTATCAAGAGCCTCTAAATGATATAATTCTTCTAATGCTGAGATTAGTAAATTTCTTGGCGGTGGGTCCATAAAATCAAATGATAATAAATCTTTTATCCCCATTCCTTTCAACATTAAAATTGTATGAGACAAGTTTTGTCTTTGAATTTCAGGTATTGTAGTCGGAATCATCTCATTGAAAAATGCTGTTTCAGTATATAGTCGGTAACATTTACCAGGACCAGTTCTACCAGCCCTACCCTTTCTTTGATTAGCTTGGGCTTGCGATATAGGGGATACAATCAATTGCTCCATCCCCACCCTGGGATTATATGTATTAAATTTTGAAAAACCAGGATCAATAACAAAGTAAATACCATCGATAGTAATAGAAGTTTCGGCAATATTTGTTGCAAAAACCACCTTACGACTTCCCTCTGGAGTTTTTTCAAAAATTTTAGACTGTACTTCACTTGGTAAAGCAGAATATATAGGAAGAATAATCATATCACCTATGACATCACCTAATTCCTTCACTCTGGCATATAAAATTTCACAACATGCATCAATTTCCTCTTGACCAGTAAGAAATACCAATATGTCACCAGCGCCTTCATTTATATGAATTTGCATTACAGTATCTAAAGCTGTTTCAATATAATCCATATTCGGTGTATCGGAATATAACACTTCAACTGGAAATGTCTTACCAGGAATATTAACAATAGGACAATTATCAAAATACTGTGAGAATTTTGCAGAATCTAATGTAGCAGAAGTAATAATAACCTTCAGATCTGGACGATTTTTCACCGCCTGCTTTAACAATGCAAATAAAACATCAGTCGCCACAGTTCTTTCATGGGCTTCATCTAACATAATAACTGAATATTTTGACATAATTGGATCATTCAAAGCTTCAATTTGAAGAATTCCATCAGTCATATACTTAATACTAGTTTTGGGCGATGTCAAATCTTCAAATCTAATTGTATAACCAACTTCTTCTCCTAATTGACAACCAAATTCTTCTGCAACTCTCTTAGCAACAGAAACAGCTGCAACTCTACGAGGTTGAGTACAGCCAATGATACCATTATCAGCCAAACCTTCATCATGTAAATATTGGGTAATTTGAGTTGTTTTACCAGAACCAGTCTCTCCTACTATAACTAAAAATTGATTATCTTTCACTGCTTGGACTAACTCCGATCTCATTTTATAAATTGGTAATGATTGTCTTTGTACACTTATAGGCTTTGAAGACCGCTTACCATACTTGATTTTTTGGCCCATTCTGGCCCTCTCCCATGCAGTTAACACTAATTGATCTTTTAGGTCCTTTATTTTTCTTTTTACATCTTCTGGATTCATGGTTGGATCATCCGTAGTCCTATATTTTCGAAGTTCTTGTTCTAACTCTTTCTTTTTGTTTAATTTTTCTTCTCTGTGACCTTTCACTAATTTGGATTCATTCATTGCCATCCTTCTCATTGAACCTTTAGGCATAGTAGTTGCTTTTGGAAGTTCAAATTTCTGCGGATTGTTTTTAACCTCATTCTTCAAAAATTCAGGTCTTCTATTGGTATTTAGTTCAATATCTACAGAACCGTCCTCCTCACCATTTTCTAAGTTAGAATTAGTTTGATTAACATTACTTGGTGATTCTTGATTGGTGATTTTTCGAATTCTTGAATCTTTCATATCTTCGATAAGTTCTGGATAATCTTCTAATGATGCTGCTCCACTTGCGATTAGTTGTTGAATTTCCCATCTTTCAGGGGAGGTCAATTTTCTTCTTTTTATGATATTAGTGGGTTTATTTTCTGCCCTACCTCTTACAGCTGATGCTGCTGGTCTGGCAGAATTCTCCACTTTTCCAGAAAGCTGGTTAATATTCTTCATGCTTAAAGATATTTTTCCATCTGGCTGAATTTTGGTAACTCTCACCCAAACCAAATCACCTTGTTTAACTACTTCATTAGGGGAGTTAATCCTTCGATCGCTCATTTGTGAAATGTGTACTAATCCATGAGTCGCTTTTTTGTAGTTAATTGGAATAGTTACGAAACATCCAAAATGCGTGATATTTCGTACTCTACCTTTGTATATACTATGCTCTACGATTTCCTCGGATGCTTCATTCTCGTTTAAAAATGGATTTTGAATACCATTAGATGTCATATTTTTAATATTCAATGAATTCCCCCATCGAAGCTGGCTGTAACCTACATCTTGAATATTTGCTGATTGTGCATTAGCATCGTATATTATTTTAGCCACATCAGCAGTTATACCTACATCTAAATCACTTATCTTTTTTTGAAATTCCATCATGTTTTTAGTTGATTTCAACATATCCTTAATAAAATTGACTACTACCGATTCGGTTATATTCAACTCTCTCTTTAAAATTTTTGCAACTGGATCATCGCCGTCTATTGTTGCAACAGGTTTCCCAAGATGTTTCGGTTGATCCTTATTATTAATAGCATCATCCTCAACCAATAAATCGTAAAGTTTATCTATATCTTCTAATAAAATACCAACGTCCAATTCTTTGACCATTGTAGAAAACTGATCAGGGCTGGAAGATTTCTTCCTAATATCTTTCATATAACTAATAATATTCTCATCACTTGTACCAAGAATGGCAGCGATTTTGTCATCGAAAGTTGACATTCTTGATTATAACTCTTAAGGACTACTATCTTATATAGATTTATGTTACAATGTTAATAGCAAAAGTTATTAAAGTTGAAGAAAAACGTTCTCCTTCTCAAGTTTATGTATTATTTATATGTTCTTTTATTTTTAGCTCATCTCACATCAAATGTAAATATATTTATCTTTTTTAGGCATCTCGCATTTATGAAATTCTATGAAATTAAACACTCCAAAGAAGATGATGCTAAGTAACACATGCAATAACTATTTGCTTCAAAAATGATATTAAATTTACAGCTTCTTTATAAATATGTAAATGTAAGTGAGTTAGATATAATTATTATAAATTTAAATTTTGAAATTTGTTTTTCATGACAGTTTTATTCTTTTATTAATATTGTTAAATGCTGTTGATGTTAGAAACCATCAACCTCTCTAATACCTTTTTTGTCGACAATTTTTACTATTACTCCCTTAAAGTCGACTGGCATTCTTCTTTCTAGTTCTGCTATACATAATTTCAATAATTTTAAACCATCTTCAGTGGTCATATCAGATCTATAATGGTGATCTAATAGAGAAAATGTGTAAAAACCGGAATAACCATGTGCTGCATAAGGTAATTCAACCTTTGTACCTAAATAATCTATTTGATATAATTCTGGTTTATCTTTTGAAGAATCATAACCACCTATTAAAACGTTGACTTGGTATGGTTTTCTTGATCTAATAGATTTTGCTAATTCTTGTCTAACAAAACTTGAAACAGCATTAGGGGACAATTCATAATTTTCTCTCATATCATGAAGTTGGATATTAGCTTGAATATATTCAGCAAATTGTACTGTATCGCCAGCTTCACCAGTAAAAGTCATTAAAGTATGTTTTGAAAGTTCCCTACTTTTGTCGTCATTATCTTTTAAGATGGAAATACCTCTTGTCACAGCCTTCGATGTAGCTAATATAACAGAGTCTTGAACCCTAATACCTAAAATAATATCCATTGTTTAAAATCTTCTTAATTCCTCAATATAGGTAAATATTGTACCTTCTTATAGATGCTCCCTTGTATCTCAATTTCAAAAACTTAAGAGAAATCTTTTGAACCAAAATCAGCCAAATACACAACTAATCTCTATGTCACACCAATTGCAATCAATGGAGCTTAAGAAAGCAGATCAATGGTAAAATAAATCCTCCTTTAAATATAAAATGAGTTCAAACTTATATTTCATAGGTTTTGCCACCCAATATATTCACTTTATTAAGTACTCGAACTGCTATTTTCTTTATTCAATTTTTTTGAAAAATATTTTAAAATACGGGTAACTTTACTTTTTGAAATATCATATCAAAATATATTTTATAAAGTAACGATGAGACACGTTATTTTTCTAATCACACGATAAAATACAAGACATATTTAATTAAATTATAGGATAATTGAATTTAAACATTATAAAGTCTTTAATGTATATTTTTAACCATTACTTTTAAGTAAAGGGATTGAAAGTTTATTGTCAGGTTTTTGTTTGAAATTTTGTCATACAGTTATCTCTCAAGGTGAGAAAGTAGGAAAAGAACTGACACGTAAAAATGACAGGTACAACGACAACAGTTAATTCTACACCAAGTAGTTCAGATATGCAGTATTACTATCAGCAGTTATTTCCATTCAAATCTATATTTAACTGGTTAAATCATTCTCCTAAGGTAAGTAATGATATCACTAATAGAGAATTTGCTATGGCATTTAGATCCGGTGCTTATAAAAGATACAATTCTTTCTCAACAGTACAAGAATTCAAATCCACAATAGAAAAATCTAATCCTGATAGATTTGAAGTTGGTGCCGTTTATAACAAGCCTCCTAAAGAAAGAGACACCATTTTAAAGACTGAGATGAAACCTTTAGAGAAAGAGCTTGTTTTTGATATTGATATGGATGATTATGATGCATTTAGAACATGTTGTTCGGGTGCTCATGTTTGTGAAAAATGTTGGAAATTTATATTTATTGCAATGAAAGTAATGGAATCAACTTTGAAGGAAGATTTTGGTTTTAGAGATTTTATTTGGATTTTCTCAGGAAGAAGAGGTGCCCATTGTTGGATTAGTGATAAACGTGCTAGAATGATGAATGATAATCAAAGAAGAAATATTTTAGATTATGTAAATGTAGTAAGGGATAGGGCATACGATAAAAGGTTGTCACTAAGACGCCCATATCACCCTCATTTATCCAGATCATTGGATATATTGAAGCCCTATTTCGTAGAGATAATATTGGAAGAACAAAATCCATGGAATGATGACAAACATGCATCTGAGACATTACTAACTGGTCTTCATGATAAATTACTTATAGATACATTAGAATCATATTGGTCAGAAAATCCTAATCGATCAAGTAAAGAAAAATGGGCAGATATTGACCAAATTGCTACTAATAACGTCATAAGAAATTTTAAGAATAATTCGAGAAAACAAGAATATTTAGCTAGATTACGTGAATGTAAGGAAGATTTAGTTCTCGCAACACTATATCCTAAATTAGATATTGAAGTTACAAAACAAACTATCCATTTATTAAAATCTCCATTTTGTATTCATCCTTCAACAGGTAATGTCTGTGTTCCAATTACCGATGATTTTACTCCAGCTGTTGCTCCAAAACTGATAACATTACAAACTGAAATGTTAGAAAATAATAACAACGTGGAAAAAACTTCGTTACAGCCATACCTTGAGATTTTCCAAAAGTTTGTTTCTCAAGTAATTAAGCATGAACAAGAAACGCAGAAGAGAGCTCGTGAAGAAGATAACTCTGATATAAAACTAGAATTCTAAAGTTTTAATACCTAGAAAACATTTAATAATATATACATATAAAATATCATAGTTTGGCATTTATCAGCATTTATCATTTAATGATATCAAAAATATAAATGATTTGTATACGAATTATTAAAACATTCATTAAGTAATGATACAACCTAAATTCTTTTTGGTTTTCAATCCAATCTCAATATACTGCGGACCTGATTCATGATACCACAACAAAATTTGATGATTTTTGTCATAAGAAAACTTTTGACTAGATGATCTCACTTTTAGAGTTTTAATTGGAAAATGATATAGTGGTAAATATATTTCAGTACATTTGTTATTTGTATTAGAGAGCTTACCATCAATTCTCAAATTATAAGTTTTTGTTTTTAGATTAAAATTCGCACTTTTAAATTGGCCGTTTATTTTGATTGGGAATGGTCTCAAGATAGCATCTAATGCTCGAAACCCAACCAAATCTATTTGATCAATGTCGAGTAAATTTGAATTATCCCTTTTAACTAATTCTTTTTCGCTATCTAGTATAAAATTTTCCACTGCTAGCTTTTCATTGGTATTTATTTTTTCCATCTTAAAGTTGTTTAGAATATTAGCATCATCTGCAGACCATAGAGAAAAATCTTCGTTATTCCAACCATCTCCCCATTCATGTGAGTTTAAGTGGCAATAACACCACAAACTATATGATATATTTGAATTTTCCAATGCCTGCTGCAAGGCATCCATAGCACAAACTTGGTTCGCATATGATGCACTTTTATAACTATCTTTATTGTCCATATCAAAAGGTATACCAATTTCAGTAAAGATGACTGGAATATTGTTTCCAAGATGTGATTTTGCTTCATCAAACATTGTTTTTATTTGTGATACAATTGATTTTCTGATAGCAGTCTCTCCAACACTTAATGATAATATTGGATTACTATATTTTTTTCTTACGATCCCTAAAGTGTCCACATTAAACTTTTTATTCCATGTTTTATATAGTAATGTCATCCCGTCATAATAATGACAAGCTAATATAGTATAGTTATCAACAACATTTGAACCTTTTAGAAGAGGAGGTTCATTTAAGGGAGGAGGTTGCATAATCAAAAAGGCGGTTTTATAATAATTTCTGAACTTTTCATGTAATTTAGTATAATAATCCACAAAGTAGTTATTAACAAAATTTTTTTCATCTATTACTGTCGATGAAGTTTGTCCTCTCTCTGTTTTATAATAAAAATAAGTTGGTTTTTCTAATTTAGCTACCCCTGATGCAGATAAACTCCATACTCCATGCATTCTCCAAACACAAGATCCAATATCCCATCCTGAATCTCTTTTCCATCCATATTTTGTATCTAATTCTTCTGCTTCAGTTTTAGTCAACCATGCCTTTTTACCTTTAGGGTCTATAGATGTATCTTTATCTTTAGTGAATCCAAATTTGCTGTAAACATAGTTGGCTACATTCGTAGGAATACCTTCTCCTAATTTAAAACTCTCAAAACTTGTAGGTGTTGGACCCAATAATATACCTCTATCTTCTTTTATAGTGGTTAAATCTGATTGTCCCAAATAACCATGATTAGGTTCGTTCATCGATTCTAATCCAATGACAACATTTTCATCTATTAATTCTGGAGCGGACAGTTCAATCCTCTTATAAAGTTCTAAAAATGCATCAATGAACTTATTTTGTAAATAATCCTGAATATTTTCACCATTAATAATACATTTTGGAGCATAATATTTACCAGCAAAAAATAAAGTAAACATAGTTTGAGCTGCTAACCTGAAATAATTGGTAGGCCATAACATTTTCGGGTATCTATTATTCTGATACTCTTCCTTCGTATTCGTATCAATATACGAGTGATGGAAAGTAGCTGCGTTCGTATTGTCGAAGTGTTTTGGTTGCAGTCCTGCTGAATAAAATGTCCACAATGGAGCACCAGATCCACCGCTGAATCTAGACCATACATCCTGATGGGGGTCTATGTAGACATAAATGCCACCAATATCTCTTATCTCTTTGAGAATGGATATTATATAATCCATATATAAGAAGTCATACACTCCAGGCCCTTCATGTTCTAATGCATCCCATGTAATTGGAAATCTGATACAATTATATCCCAGAGATTTCAATCTTGTAATATGTGATTTAGTTTCGTTCACAGGAAATGGATGATTCAAATAACTAACAGTGTCGGCATCATTATAGAAATCTTCCCCATTACTATTGTGTACATCTGGAAAATGCGTTGAACTAAATGCACTAGCTGGATATTTTACTGAGGGATCAATATTAACACCTCTTAATATTATGACATTACCTTCTTCATCGCAAAAGTTCCCCTTGGAATCAATTGAAATTTTTCCAGGCATTTAAGTTATGAGATCTTGGATTTGATCTTTAAATAACAAGTTAAATCCATTGATAAATAATTTCTGCTCTCATTTTTTTTATATTCATATAGATTTGATAACTGGAAAACTTAGCACCTAAAATATCAGAACCCTTAAACGAGAATTCTTCGCATACATTTATGCATCCATTGTCTGGTTCAAATAAAAACTACAGTGAAAGAACAAACCAAAAAATACTCCGATACGGGGAGTCGAACCCCGGTCTCCACGGTGAAAGCGTGATGTGATAGCCGTTACACTATATCGGATGGTAATTTACAATATTTTCAACCCAACATCAGAATCCACCATTGCGTCCTCAATCAAATTCTATCTCATTACCCTATCCAATATTTATTCACCATTTCTTTAATATCTCAGTTTTGGTATTTGCTTTGATGATTTCTCTATAAATAACATCAAAAATCATCAATTTTTATACTTCTTGTTCAACTTGATGGAATTCTTTACATGAAAATATATACAGCAATAATATTTTCTGTCACACGATAATACCGGAACAAGAACGCGTAAAATCAACTAGTATTAATAATAAAGAAGACAGAGTAATTATTATCTACATGGATGTTCTCACGCGGTTTCATTGAGGATACTCGAGATTGACATTATTTTATATGTAGGAGAATCTCATTTTTGGCAGAGATAACGTAACGTATGTTTCTATACAAATTGAAAGTTACATGCTAACCAATTAAAAAAAGCTATGATTCAATCGTACAAAAACTGTAATACTTTATGCGGGTTTGTATCACAATTGACTTGGAATCGATGTATCTAGTCATTTACACTATACTAACGCACAAGTAAATATAAATTTCCGTATATATATTTCATCGGAAACAAGTATTCTATAGGGGTTTCTAAGGCTACTGGCATCTTGCTTGATATATTTTCCTGTACAAGCTTCTCACCATTGAATTACCAAGAAATATATATATGATCGGCTACCTCAGCTGTTTCCTTAAGGTTTTATTCTTGAAAGATTAGCACTGTATATTTGTGCAGGCAGTTCCTCCATAAATTATTTAATTATCGAATTCAGTGATCGAGACGTTTTTATTTCATTTTAAAAAATATTTTTTGAGTTTAATTTTTTTTTAAATTTTTTGTAGATGGAAGAGCAGAGTATATAATATTTGTATGAAAATTAAAGAAATTAGTATATTCTCATTTTTATTAAAACCATTTTTGGTGTTATAGTTGTACTTTTATGATGAGTTATGGTGGGAAGATATTAACAACAATTCAAATTTAAACCATTTCATTACAGGAGAAAGAGGTTAATATTTATATAAACATATCGAATTCCAATAGACATTTTTTATTATTGAGCAAGTACATGAAATAGTGCTCCTTATTTTAGAACAACGATTTCCAAACGCTTTAAGAAAAATATTAATACAAAGAAGAGCTATATCAATCAGATAGGAATAGAAGGATAGCTCAGTTATTATATTACATTTTAGGTTACAAAATTTGTTTTATCATACCAAGGAATTTCACTGGAGAAAAGAAATAGATTAAAATAGTAGATTAATATAAATTATGGTTTTTACTGGTAGTCATAGAACAAGGAAGGCAC
This sequence comes from Tetrapisispora iriomotensis, assembly GCA_003705975.2. Lineage (NCBI taxonomy): Eukaryota > Fungi > Ascomycota > Saccharomycetes > Saccharomycetales > Saccharomycetaceae > Tetrapisispora > Tetrapisispora iriomotensis. The sequence continues at coordinate 402,344 of PPKC02000003.1, read as the reverse complement.
TTATAGGTCTTGTGGGTTTACAACTAAGTATAATGCTAAATTTTGCATCTGCTAATACATATATTGATTGTTTTGCTTCCTTACCCTCAAGTTTTGTTTTGAATAACGATTACCAATACCAGTCATCTGCATACTGTAGTTCTGCATGTAATTCTGCTAACTATGCATATTTTGCATTATCAGATCATTCTAAATGTTATTGTGGGAATGATAATCCAGCTTCATCAGAAGCTGTGGCCAATACATGTGATACCTATTGTTTTGGTTATCAACCAGAGATGTGCGGTGGTTCAAATAGTTTTTCGGTATATCAAATAGCTGACAATGCTGTAGTCGTTTCACGTTCATCGAGTTCTTCACGATCTCGTTCGACATTAATTAACAGTAATAGTGGAGAGTCTACTTCTTCAACTCCTGCTAGTAGTACTGCAAATGACGCTAACACACAAAACTCAGAGGTGAATACAGATATCCCTTCAAGTACATTGCCAGGTGTTTCGTCAACATCTGTGACTATAAACACATCTGTTATTTTTTCAACACAATATATTACCCAGGGTGGATCAACTATTTTTACAACTAACACCATTACTCAGGTAGCGACATCGGCTGTGGGTTCTTTTAATTCTACAGATTCAGGGAATAAGAACACTTCTGGGTCTAAAAAGAAAAGCACAGGTGCTATTGTTGGTGGTGTAGTAGGTGGTGTAGGTGGTGCGATTGCAATTGCTATAGTGATTTTGTTTATTGTTAGACATGTAAACAAAAAGAAAGAAGAAGAAAGAATGGAGAAGGAATATCAAGAAGCTATAAAACCTGTTGAGTATCCAACTAGATCTAACAGTGTGTTAAGCAAAAATACCAATGACCATATTATAATTGGCGCTCCAATGGGATTCAATAAATCAAATAGCGATTACTACTCCTCATCTTTCTCGTCACAAAACAATGATAACGATGTTGGTAGTAATAATGGCAGTATCCACGGATACCAACAGGACCAACATGAACCATTACAAAACCATCATTCTAATGAAAGCCAACATGACCACCACTCAGATGATCCATTTGATGACTCAAGACGTATTAGTGTGGGTTCAATTTTTGATAATAATCAAAACGGTGCTGGTAAAGTACTGACGATCGTGAACCCTGATGAAGAAGATTAATTGCTAACGACATAACACCATTTGACTAATGATCCAGTAATAAGAAAAGCTCAAAATATAATAACTTAATTCAAGGAATATAAAAATAAAGGACATATAATATAATACCATCTTATCTATGTAATAAAATAGATAAAAGAACAATCAACAAACGGGATAACGATATGAGTTACCAAATTACTGAAGTCGGATTTCATTTTTATCTTTACCAAAATATGAAATCTATATACATTTTGTGCATAACCGAAGCATATATATATCGAAGTATATACATATATGCACTACAATAATAGATTCGTGTAACATAATAAAATTTCATTATAAACCTATATACATCGTAATCAAAATTCTTGCTCAATAATTCAATCTCTTGGGTCTCATTTAAATCGTCACTCAATAAATTGTCAACCAACTGCTTAATTCGTAGAATTTGACAAAAATCATTACAAGATACATTACTGTGCCCCTCATTCCTTCTCACACAATTTAGCCTTTTCAACAATTAACTATTTATGAAATGTAAGTAGTAATTAACCCAAGATATAACAAGAACAAATTAAACTAGTTATTATAGTTTCCAGAACAAAATATAAGAGTGGTCGGTCATTATATAACTATTTGAGTGAATTTGTCATATTTGACCCCTAGCAGTTGAAAACTTCTGAGAAACAGATGATTCTTATATCCAGACACCCTGTAAAACGTATTGATACTAAAATATACCAAGCATATAGTCTATTCACTATTTCATCAAGAGAAAATCAATTGATTAATTCTCTCAAAATAGTTCGAAATTTAAACAAGAAAATTTAATGGTTCTTTCCCCTACAAATACCATATATACTAATCTTAACTAATGCTTAATTTGCTGATTAACTCTTTTACTTTCATTTATCGTTTGTCAGTATCACAAGTTATGAACAATACTGTTAACTAACAGCTGACCCCTCTCTAAAAGCTCACCTTGGAAAATACAATTACAATTACAATTATTACTGAAAGAAAATTTGAAAAATTTAAACAGCCAAAAGGAAGCAGAAAATAAGCATAAGAAAAAAATATGAAATTTGTACCTAAATTTCTAAAGATAGTTGCTTCTGTAGCCTTCGTTGAAGTTAAATTTACGGCTAGTGATGAATATTATTACATTAAAACGTAGTATATACCGTGAATAATATTAAAGATATACAGTTTCAATTCCAGTTCCTACGTCCAATTGTAATATCTTCCCATGATTTATTGTCTCTTTGTCTTCTCGAGTTCTTGCTCTTTGTTGCCGACTAAATATATATATTTTTTTGTTACAATTATAATGGAAAATAGTAATAAAAAATTATAAAAATAAAGGACTTTTTTATAACGTCAACGGTTAGTTACAGTTTTAGTTTACTCTACTTTTAATTGTAATTGTATCTTTCTTCATGTTCCAAAATATTATTATTATATAATTGGTTATAAGATTATTTTGTTACAGTTATAACTTCAAAGATTGAAGACTAATTCATATATTTATCATTTAGTTTCAATCTTCTTCATCATCTTTTTTTTTTTTGTTTTATTAACTAATATTATATTATTTTATCTTGTAAAAGAAAAATTTGTAGAAGATATTAAGTTTTATAAGATTATAAATCTAATCAGGTAAGAATTTATTAGAGGAAAATACAAACAAACAAGCAAGCAAACATAGTTAAAATGGTTTTGAATATTAAGAGTGTTACTGATTTTAAGGAGATGTCATACGGTGTTCCAGAATCCGAACATGAAATTTTGAAATATTTAATTGATGCAAGGGTTAGTTTATCTCAATTGAAGACAAACAGAAGTAAATATTTGAATTCGAAAGAAGTTCGTTTGATTCATCAAGAAGTTTTAACCAAAGTCAGAGAATTGGATGATATTAGAAGAGCACAATTGATTGAAAAAAATAAAAATGATTCTGATGGTGGTGACGTTGACGAAAAAAATATCACCACGTTATTATATAATCTATCATTACACAATAAAGTTGATTCTTTAGTTGATGATGTCTTTCAATTATTATCTCTGTGCTTTTTGACAGTTGGTTTGAAGAATTCTGCACCTGCTACTTATGCATCTTTGTCGACCGTTCAAAAACTTTTGGAACATTTAAATGAATCAAATATTTTCACCAATCATGATTTAAGACCAATCAAAGAAAGATTAGATGAAATTTCCACCATTGTTAAAAATAACTCTTATAAAAACTATGAATTCAATGCAGATGAAGAAGGAATGAATGCTAATCAAGTTGATGACGAAGAGATCAAACAAAATTTGATTGAAGAAGATTTATTATTGAGAGCAAAATTGAAATACTGTAATGATGAGTATACAAAAATTCATGCTAAATTAGAAGAAATTCATCCAGACTTAGTAAATATTATGGAAAAATTATATCATATCAGAAGAAACTTATTATCATTAGCATCTCCCACTCATAAAATTGATACAACAGAAAACATTTCAATCTTTAATGAAAATAAATATTCAAGAGATATGTTAAACAAATTGAAGGCTGAATTAGAAGAATTAGAAACTCATAGAGATGAAGATGGTAACTTCAAATCTTTAGAGACCAATAAAGTTGAATTAAGAGGCCAAAACGCTTTAGCTAGTTTGGTAGACAACTGTCATGATTTAATTAATGATTTTACAAATTCATCTGGTGATAATTCAATTTTGGATGTAAAATTACAACCTATTTATAATGAGTTGATCAAAATAAAAACCAATTTAGCCAATTTGATGATCACAAGAAGATGGACTCTAAGAGAAACAGATCTTTTCCAATATCAAAAAAGATTAAAAGCAATTGATGACTTAAGAGTTAATGGTAAATTTCCATCTGAAGCAGGTAACACAAAAGGTCAATCAATTTTATTATATTTGTTACGTAGGTGTTATGCCATTATTTACAAATTATTAGAAAGTTCTGAACCTGTTTCTGAATCCCTACAACCAATTCACAATCAATTATCGACTACTAGACGTTGTTTATTGGCATTGAAGAGAATGGGTGGTATTAATAATGAAAGAGAATTATATCCTTACCAGTTAAAGTTAGCCTCATTGGATGAGCAAAGAATTGATGGTAAATTTTATGACTCAAATAACGAAATCCCAGAAGGACAAGGTACTTTAAATGCGTTATTAGCAGAGTGTTTCGACATATTGCATGAATTGGAAATTGAAGCTGAAGAAAGAAGCACGGAGAATCCTGATTCAACTACTCAAGAAGAAGACGACGATGAAGATAATGAAGCTTATAGAGATGTATGTGAGGACGATCAACCACAGGCAAGAGATCTGAGAACTTCTAATATTGAAAATGACAATAATGAAAACGACGATGACGACGTATCCAGTTATCAAGAATCAGTAACTGATACCGAATCGAGGGCTTAGAATTAATGGAAAAAAATATTATACCTTATAACAATTGATAATAAAATATATATTCAGAAATAAGCAAGTTTAATTTATCAAGGTCAGAAATGTAAATAAATTAGAAAACTTAAGGACTGTTATTACTATCTTTATATAAAATGCATCGATGCTCTCATATATATATTTTTCCATATATATATATATATTGTTGCCTAATCTTTTATAAAAATATAATACGAATAATTCAATATCGATAATTAACATATCATGGTTTGATGTGGGTTTTGACTAAATTATTATTACAACTGATATGCTAATATCGATTTTCTCTGCTGAAAAAAAGATTCATTACATTAGCAAAATAGAGTCTAAGTTTTCTTGCGTCAATTGCACATTTAATGAATCTTTTTCCCCCTGTGTATTCAATAAATTAAATTCTAATTCAGTCTTCAATAGTTTATATTTCAACTCTTGTAAATTTTTATCAATTTTGTCATTTTCAGCAAAAGTCTTTTTAATCTCAGATTCATTTTCCTTATCTTTGTTTAGCTCTGTTAAGAAGTAAAATGGTGATATATTCAAATTTGTTATCTCCTTGATTTTATTAAATTCATCATTTTCCTGGTGATCACCATTGATTTTCTGTAATTGTTGTTGTGACTGGTAATGATGTGGTGTTGAAGTTCTAGATACATAAGATGGTGAATTGCTATTAGTCCTGTCTATGAGTTTACCATGTGAATGATTAATTTCACCATTGCTATTATCAATCGAACTCACAATAGATTTATCATTCGTATATTCATCATATAACTCGTTAGTAACATTATTGGCAATATTATTATAATCACGATAAGAATTATAGTTATTGTGATAATTGTTATTATTATAATAATTCTTTCTTTTCTGATTATAATACTTATTACCACCACTGTTGTATTTTTTCGATTTATTCACGTAATAATTATTTTGTCCACCAGCATTATTATCATAGTACTTATTATGATGATAGTACCTATCATTCATATCCGTATTGGAATTAGAGTACCTTGTTGTATTATAGTTATACCTCGAATGATACCCAGCATTTGCACCAGCACTAGCACCCATACCTGCGCTTGGACCTGTATTGACATTAGCATTAGCATTAGCATTCACATGCACATTAGAATTTGGTGCTGCACTACTACTTGCTGAGCCTCTAGAAGGGTTGGTCGAAGATGGCACAGAATTATTATTATATCTACTACTACTACTCATACCTAAATTATTTTCTCATTACTTCTTTCCAATATTTAAAACTATACTACTAAAACTGTACACAAAAAGACCTCTTGATATTCTTATATCCATAATAAATTCATTAACATTTTTCACTGTTGTCATATATGTCTATATACTGAAATTTTCATATACACACATAAACATTACCCGGGCAAAACATTGAAGCCTCATCTACAAGACCTCAATTAATGACATGGACGTAGGATGCATGATAAGTTGCTCCATCAACAATCTAATCAACTTTAATATCATCAACAAGTCATTCATTACTAATCATATCATTATTTAGTTATCATGTAATACATCCCCATATTAGACTTTCAACAACCAAGACAATACCACGAACATAAAGGGTATATACCAATACCAATACCTTCGAACTCATAATAAGATCATAATTACCTGATAAGAAACACTTACAATTTAACTATAGATCGGATCAAATTGAGCAAAAACCCAGTTTTAGAAATCTAGGTGTCCGATATAGACAGTCAGCCTCATTACTTTAATACATTAATATTAACAACTTACTCATCGTCGTTTCCTTATTCATGAAAATAAAAGAACCTCATATCATCTCCCTAAAAAAATACTTGTTGGATGCAATACATAAAGGGTATGTATGACCCTAAGAGACTTCTTATTATTTAACTTATAGAGAGACATTGAATCAATGATGGTTATGTTGCATATATTATGTTTTTAGTAGTATTAACCTGGAAATACACCATGTTAGTATCATTTCTTATCTACAAATTAACTTTTTTCTTGATTTCTACCCTTAAGTTATTTTATAGTTAAGTTCTTGGGTTACCTTTTATAGAAGAGAAGCCATGTTCGTGTGAGTTTCCATGCTCTAGAACCATTGATATGTGATATTGTACCGGGCTATGACGGTTACAATAACTCAAGGTCGAAATATTACAACACACTTTATTGTTTAAATTTAACTTTAGATGAATGTGATTACTAAATAATTATTAGACCAGTTTTTATTACTAGGGTTTTTATTTTGGGAAAAGATTGAGAGAGTAAGAGATAATGGGATTAAAATTAGCTATGGTAATGACAGGAACAAGGATGGTGGTTAGTTAACTTCTTGAGTTATTCTAAGATTCTGTATTCACAATTAAAGAGGTATTGTGTAAGAAGTTATGTGACATCTGTGGTAATTTAAGCACATTTCATTAATTACTAATATTAGCCAAATCTTTGTAGTTACATCTTATTCTTAAAGGCTTTATTTTAATAACTTCTTAAAACATATCTATATATATATATAAAGTAGATGTAATAATAGTTTCCTGTTTACTGTTTGATTATATTTGGTTATGATTTTTTAATTGATTTCAATTTTTGTTTAATGTAATAGGTGTTAAATAATCACAGCTTTTATTACTCATTCATATATTTATATATATTATAGGTTTAAGAAGTTAATAAAAATTTTGAGAAACAATAATAATCATGATGAATACTAATAATCCAGACACAATTACAGATTCTTTCTCTCCTGAACAAAAAAAAATTATTTTGCAACATTTAATGATCACTAAGAATTTAAATAGTAGTGTTAAGAGCTATTCACATGTTCCTTGTAAATTTTTTAAATCAGGACAATGCCAAGCTGGTGCTCATTGTAAGTTTTCACATCAAGCTAATATTTTGAATTCAGCAAACTTAATTCCCTGTAAGTACTTCAAGAAAGGCCACTGTAAATTTGGTGATAATTGTGTCAATTTGCATGTTTTAAATTCTAATAATAAAAATGACTCTACTTTAACTTCATCAAATGTCAACGTTTCGAGCAGTAATAATAATGAAGGCAGTAGTCCCATATCAAATGAACATCAGAATTTGACTAATAATGATTTCTCCGTTTCACAAAATTATCAGCTACAAGAAAATGTTGATGAAGTTAGTAGAAGAAGAGCTTATTCTCTTTCAACAACTAGATCATCGACTTTGAACAACTTTGGTACCAATATGTCAACTACTAATTCTACGTTAAACTCAATCCCATTCTCTTCTTCTTCAACAGCGGCTAGTTTTTCAACTCCGGTTTCCTCTGTTTCTTCAAGTAATTCTTGGCAGAAATCGTCATTTTTTGATTCAAATTATAAAAACACAGCATTAAACATGACACCGTTTCAAATGAATCAAAACTATAACACTTCAAAACCACCAACTCCAGGTAGCTACTCTAATTATTTTATCGAGAGATATCCAAGAAGACTCAGTAACAATAATATTGGCTATCAGATTGCAGAAGAACATGAAGAGGATAAAAATAGTTCTCTAAACATGAATCAAAATTATCAGTACAATAATAGTTTATCTCCACTATTATCTCAAAATACTTTGTTTCAAAATATATATACAAGTCCAGCAACAAATATGAATCTTAACTCAAATACAACTTTAAACTCAAACAATATACCCATATCGCCAACAGCACAGTATTCTTCGACCTCAAATGATTATTATTTTCAGAATCATAATTTTCCATTAGAGGATACACAATTCTTCTTTGATGATTTTTAAATTGGTTTTTTTTTTTCTGGGTTAAATTATGGCATACATATATAATATTATGATACAATTACATTCATTAAAAACAGAGATATGAATGATGGGTTACAAAATACTAAAAAAAAACAGTCAAAGATTATTGTGATGAACTTTTCAATAGTTTTATCAATTTGTATAATCTCAAAAAATACAACATAAACAAATACATATGATACGTTTTTTATACTTTTATTGGTTTCATGCAATATTGTGATATTTTTATATGTAATAGTATATACTATAATGGATATATAATTGCTCAACCTCTATGTTCTTCCCAACCAGCTGGCTTGGTAATGTTCTGAGCGTCATGATATTGAACACCACATGAATAATCTTGCCAAGTGAAATCATCATCTGGATTACACTCACAATTGTATTCCTTGAAGATATTGTCATCGATTGGACAATTTGTATATGGAACATGATAATAAGAAATTTCTGGGAAAAAATGAATTGCATCTCTTGGCAAAAATAGAGAAGCAGCGATAGAATGCACAGGGGCATCACCCCATCTTTCGTAAAAGAATCCACCAGCATGATCTAAATAATCAAAATATGCACGGTAAGCCTTTGATCTCCAAAAATTTAAGTTACCAATTTCGAAATTGGACCAGAAATGACACAAGTTGTACGATAAACCGTTATCATAAGAAATGAAATCGACTAAATTATCAGATGCAATATACTCCGTATTATTTCCCACAAAATCAATTGTAGTTTGCCATAATGATTGAATGGTAGCTTCAAACTCGTGAATAGTAATAGTAAAACCATATACTTTTTTGTTATCTTGCATAAATTGGAAAGGATCATCTGGAATATCACAAAAATATTTGATACCAGGTTCCACTCTCCAATACCAATCATATTTATCAAGTAATTCATGTCTCCAGAAAAATCCTGACTGATAACGACACATGTTTCTATATGATTCAGAATCACCGTAAATAATATCAGCCATTCTGACTCTTGTTTCTGCTGCTTTATCTTGGTCAATGTAATCAGGATAAGACCAATGCTCTGTTGGCACTAAACCAAATTCAACTACAGTTGTATTACCAACTGCCCTATGAATGTTTTCCTTAAACTCATCAGTAAATTCTTCGTCATTCAAGAATACCCATGGATAATTATAGTTTTTATTGAATTTTTCCCTTATGTACCCAATAGATTCGACCATATCATCCATTTCTTGATTTCTTACCAACGTAATAAAACATGCCTTTGGTCTCTTACCTATTTTATCATCATCAAAAGAATCACCCATATCATCCATAATATTGTAAGTGGCATTTGGAATAGGGAAAGTATTCAAAATCCTATCTTTCCGTATAATTAATGGAGGTTCAGGTTGTTTCAACAAATATTTATTCGTACTTTTAGTGGTTAACACTATCAAAGATATTACAAAGAAAGCAATAAACGACAACCTAAATAAACGTTTGCTAATATACACTTTCTTAAAACGCATCTTTGATCTCCTTATACTTTGACACTCTACCTAGATACAATAGATATATAAAATTATGTAATTATTATTTAATAAACACAATATAGTATACATTTTATTTATATTGTGCAAAAAATTGCTTCGATTCTATTTTAAATCATCGAAATATTTATATAAATAAATCATTCATCACACAATGGAATTTTTAAAAACATTATAAATCACGACAACAAAGTTTCAAGTTTTTGTTACGTTAAAAATATGTCGAAAATAGCCCATCATTGTCAACTATTTGTTAACGAATTAGAATGAATATTTTTAAAAATTCACTAACAGAGCAACAATTATTTGGAAATGTTTATATTAATTCTCTAGAGCCAAGAATTAAAGAAAGTAATCATCGACAGAATAGCCTTAAGCTTAGAATCAAAATTGAATGGACTACGTATTGTTCATTGATTTTTTAGCTTATTTGAATGTAGAAATTACCATCGCTTACAGTAAACTCATTTCGCGATGGTGAATATGAGGGCTGAGGAAGATACAATGTAAGCGTATACTTGATTTATGATATATATATGTGTGTATGTATATATATAGGATTGATATATAACTTCATGGGAAAAAATATCATTATTTAAGCCTTCTCTTGTCAGTGGTAATATCATTTATTATATACAGTTTCATTACCCTTTATTTCTTCGATCTCTATTGTATATGACAAATATCAGCAATTATTTTTCACTTTTGTATGGTGTATGGTTTTACGCCTGCTAATTTTTTCATTATCCACACTATGGTAATGAAAAAAAGTATGCAATTACACTATTTAAAATTCTAATTAATAAAAGAATATTTTTCAAAACCTTAAACTGAAACTTCTTGAAGTTATCATATCTATATAAATATTCTTGTCTTGTTTATAAATCAAAAATAATCAGTTTATTTTATTCTCAAATTGTTCTGAATTTACATTTGAGATAATTTAATATTAACGAAGGCAATAAATTAATATCCATTCATATTCATACATATATATATTATCAATCATGGCAACTATCGAAGATTCAATAAACAAAAAAAAGGAACATATAATAAAGTTGATAACGACAGATGAGATACAACGGAAGTTTGGAAACAGTAATATTGAAGCTATGTCATTTACATTTTCAATATTTGATTTGGTCAAGAATAATAAGTCGATGTCATTTACAAATTGCAGGTCTTCCCCATTTCATAGTTATTCCGCTGAACTTGATCAATTTAAGACTTGGTGTGCGTGACACCGATCTGGCTGTGAAGAATACTTTTGGAAGTGGTGAAATGATTGAATTTTATTGGGATGTGATTTTGATTGCAGAGTTACAATTCATATTATCTTACTATTTAACCAATAAGGAAATTAATTATAAGGAGATAAATAATTCGATCATAAAAAAAGTGGGTTCTTTATTGAACTCAGTCATAAAGAACAAGAAACTGAATAATGGAATTACAAACTGCGGTTATAACTGGAGAAATATTGGATTTAATTACACATTGGTATATTTACCTAATTATTTTGATGATTTCATATGGTGTAAATCAGATACCGTCTACTTTCATGCAATTTTACCTCATTCTAAATCAACTTCAGAAAAAAATTTACATGCCAAGTCTCTAGTACAAGATAGTAGAGAATGGCTTTTAGCATTATTAGAATTATCAAGCACTTTGGAATTATCCATGATGAGATTATATCTTCGAAGATCTGAAGTAGATAATATTTCAGCACTGTTGAGAAATTTGAATTGGATTGGTGGTAAACTAGTTTCAAACGAGGACAGAGGTACTCTTCCTATTTCAAATAACTTTGAAGATGATTCACTCAGTTCATTTTTCGGTGATGAAGAATTCTTAATATTGGAGTTTGAGTGTTGAATGGTTTCTCAACTTCTTCCAAAGTTCAAGCTAATAGTGTAGAAGAAGGTTCAAAACTTTTTAAATAGATTAAATAACCATTAAACTTAGCACATTTAGGTCATTCTGAGTATGATCTGTTCATTTCTTTCATGCATACGTATTATATAAAAAACAATAGTAATACCATTAGTTTATTAATCTTTTCATTGAAATCAATGCTGAGTAGTAATGCGTTTTTCGTTATTTAAATTATGCATCTGCAGCATATTTTCTATCTTTTTTCAGAATAGTCTCAAAGGGACCAAAAAATATCTTGCAATCAAATACGTATTCAATTGATTAGATAATTAAATATCAATCCTCAATTTTTTATGGATGGAAGTATATAAAAGACATATTAATATTTTACGATTTTGGATGAAGAATTTTATAAATAAATTGACAATTAATATAGGTTGGTAACGCTTCAATGTTTCATTTAGTGAAAGGTTTATATACCAATTGGAATAAGAAAGAGCATTACTCAGTATTGATTCTAGGATTAGATAATGCTGGTAAGACTACGTTTTTAGAGACTCTTAAAAGTCAATTTTCTATGACATCAAAGAGTTTAGACAAAATTGGGCCAACGGTTGGACAAAATGTAGCACAAATACCTATGGAGACTCATAATTGCATGCTAAAATTTTGGGATGTTGGAGGCCAAGAAACCTTGAGAGCAATGTGGCCAGAATACTATCCACAGTGTCATGGTATAATATTTGTTGTAGATAGTACTGATAGACTCCGTATCGATGAATGGAAAGATGCATTACATTCCATAATTATGGACGAAGATATTGAAGGTGTACCAGTTTTAATGTTAGCCAATAAACAGGATAGAGAAGATACGATGGAAATACAAGATATTAAGCAAATATTTAATAAAATAGCAGAACATATTGGAGCAAGAGACAGTCGTGTATTGCCAGTAAGTGCATTAACTGGAGAAGGGGTGAAAGAAGCAGCAGATTGGCTTGTTGTAAGATTACAAAGAAATAGAGAGAATAGACCACCCATTTATAAATAAATGAACAATTCATAGAGCTTGTATAATATAAAAAATAGATTATAAGAATTAAATTGATCAGTAAATAGTTGTAGTATTCAATTTGTGCATGGTTTTTATTATTGTATTACTCTATAAATCATAAGAATAAAATATGCGTATGGTATTATATATTGACATAGTATAATCATGAATTGTCCATCAATAGTTAGTTAAGCACTAATAAAACTTTACGTCTTGAAGAAAATACTTAAAATAAAGATTCAAAAGTGTTAAATAGAAACAATTCATCGCAAGTTGTTTTCTAGCTCTAGTGTATCATCCCAAACCTTATCACACACTGATAAGAATATTTTCTTGTCCAATTTCGTTGCAGATTGTGGGATTTCAAATTTAAATTCATGGCCTAATAGGCGAAGTTCTCCATTGATTACTTGTGCTGTCTTCTCTATACTATTAACATGTGGATGGAAATCAGCCATATCTTCTTCATCAAGTGCTAAAGATGTATCCTCATCATCAGAATCTTCGTACTTTGAAACTGATTTTCGTCTAAGTTCTTCTCTTGGTCTGCTAGGTATTTTCATTTCTTGTTTTTGATTGTTTGGAAAAATATGACGATTTGGGGAATATCTCATGCTTGGATTCCTTGGAAAGTTGTAAGATAAACCGCCAGGGACTGGAGATTGTGGGGTATAGCCCATGAAGTTTGGAGGTAGATGATGTTGCATTGAATATTGCATATATTGAGGTGGGTAGCCATAGGGATCTACAGTACCTGGAGACATAAATTGATAATAAGGATTTTGTTGAGTCATAAATTGTCTATTAGACTCTAAAGAAGCTTGTCTCTGATGCTGATTCAAACGAGGGTACATATGTCCTGCCTTTGGGAAAGGGTTTTTTGGGGTTCTCCCTATATACTGAACTCTTGGCTTTCTTCTAAGAGAATATTTTGTGACGCAAGCAGGAGCACTTTTTAATGAGTTCCGATCTATCGAAGGTGTGCCAGTGTGAATAAAGGTCTCTTTTCCTTGAAGAATGGCTGTTTTCATTCCACGACTAGATATAGAAGAGCTATCGCTCAATGATAATGGCTTAGGTATAAACTTTCTATTCAAAGATGCATGTTTTAATTCTTTAAACTTCCCTGATCTTGAAGTTCCCTGCTCATTTTTCTCTAAGGGTGAACTTAAATTCTCCAAACATTTTTGTTGCTGGCCATTTTGAATCACGTTTGATTCTATTTTATGCACATTGTTTCCATCATTCAAATTATTTAAAATCGCACCTTTTTGACTTTTCTCTATAGTTTTGGACATTTCTAGAGTGCTTAACATTTTATCGTCCATATCTTCAACTTGTAAACCAGGCGAAACACATAATATCCCGATTTTTTTGACATTAGTTTCAGATTCTGGAATAGGTAATGTATGTTCTTTATTATCAGATCCTGAAGAAGATAATGAATGATCATTATCATCACTTTTATTTTCAACAATTGTTTGTTGAACCATTTCAGCTTTTTGCTTCTTAGTTGAATCTTCCATTTGATTCTAATATTATTATCTGGAGATGGTTATGTAAATATTATAAGTACTTCTTATAAACCACTAGTAAAACTCTTTTGGGAAACCTCGAAAATATATGATAAAAGATAGATGTTACTTTCTGCTATACAATATTTGTCTTTTTTTTAATATTTCTTTAGCCCAACTTTGAACTTGAATGAAAAAATATATGCAAATAAAAATGGTTTAAAAAAATAATTGATCTGTCTAGAAATAACTTGGTAGAGTTTGAGGTGTACAGATGTATCCAAACTTAGTATCAATTGCAAATGGTTTATATCAATATATTACATCCAATAATAATATAAGTTCAATGAAGGTTCTGAAAATTAATTAAAACTAAAAAATGGGATATTCTTCTATATTATATATAAGTATCTTGCTACTGTCAATGATTGAAGTGACAAATGTAAAAATGATTGAAAGATTCATTAAAAAAAAAGTCTTTATAATCGTGCAAGAAAGGTAAGATTATGACAAAGCACATCATTTGCAAGTGGTTTAGAAACATAACTTGCAGCGGTAACGACAAAATAGTATCAATTAAATCATGTTCAACTTTCAAAACGAAACAAATTTAGCAAGATAAATTAATTCGTTCAAAAACTGAAACAATCCTTAGTAAAATAATATGTTATGACATAAATTGATCTTGATCTAATAGTTGTTTCTTGTAATCTTTTAATGTCACAAAATAAATTCACAACGTTAAAACTATTTTGCCAATATTTTACTAAATATATGCCCGTAATAATAACATAACGGTAGATACTCTCAAAATAGCAAAAAACTGATTACTGAACAAGATCTCACCACCAAAAGTTACAGTCATTACTATCCGTTGAAAGATCAATTTACCCACAATTACTGTAACCGCATAAAGAATTATATAATTAAATACAATCTTAACTATTTGTAGTAACAAAACTATTTCAATTATGTTTTAAATATTGACTTCAAACATTTTCGAAATCCCAAAACTAATATTAATCAATTATAAAAGTACTACAACTATTAAACAATCTTAGATAATTTCTTTGCCTTAGTATTTTACAGCTTATTTTAGTTATTAAGTTGTTTCATATTAATTTTTTACTTTAACTCAATTTGGATACTTCGGCAGAAAGAGAAGTGATCAATATATAGAAAAAAACTATAGTTTGTGAGAGAATATTATTCTATTAGTTAAAAATCAAGACAAGATATTCGAAAAACTATTACTAGTCTTGACAGTGAAGAATTAAAGAACATTATATTATTACATGGATTTGGCGTGCCTTATATAATAATCTTAAGAGCTACGGATGTTTACCTTCTTATGTCCCATGAAGGGAATACTTTGTATTAATGAAGCTCTATGGAAAATTGGTGGAGGTTCGAATCTAGTATGGTAACTTTTTGACTGTAATGCACTGGTGACCGTAGTACATAAATCTCGACAGTATTACTACTGTTCTTCACGTCTGTTGTGTTAGGAACAATTAATATTATCAACGTTGACGTAAAACAGCAGTAAGACCTAGCACGCTATATGGCGTTTCTAATCATTCCTCGTATCACTCCATCCTCCTCTAGCTTAATGGAATCCAATATAATCAGCATATTTAGCATCTAACATTCCATGTTCTTCGAATCGTTTGTATCGGTAGCAATATAGGGAAAGAGTTCTCTTTGCGTAAGAGAACTCTTCGATCACCTAAGTTAGAAGCCAATGTTTCATGTTTGGAATGTTGGTTTTGACTACGAATTTTCTTGTTAATAGCTCATATAGTAGGTATACTTTGGAAGTGGTTAAGGTGAGGTTCGGGAATAGTTCAAAGGTGTGTGGGTAGTATAAATTAGTTGGTGATGTTAATTGGCAGCCTTTTGTGTGTGATAGTAAGTTTTTACCCGGTAGTTATATATTAGTCATGGCTTACGAGACAGCAGTTGTTCCATCAGGTAGGCAGGAGTTATGAAATAATATTATCTACTATGGTGACATTGACAGAGTGTATTAAGGAACTAACTGAAACTTTGAGTTAGTTGATTGGATTTGTATATTAATTGAATATACTATTTTATAATTGTTTGTATTTTTACTTTCTATTTGGTAAAGCTTCAAGTCAGGTGATTGAAAGTGACGATAATCATGTCTCAAGGTACTTTATACGCAGGCCCTTTCATTAGAGGTTGGGTTCCAAAAGCTTTAATTAAATCTTTAAATCTAGATATTAAGGTAATTGATCCAGCTACTCTCAAGGAAGAATTCATTAGACAATTCCCACTTCATAAGGTCCCATCTTTTATTGACAACAAAGGTTTCAAATTAACTGAACAATTAGCTATTAATTATTATTTTGTTAATCTTTCTGAAAATGAGAAATTGAAAAACCAATTATTAGGTAATCCAGATGATATTAAAACTCAAGCTCAAATTTTAAGATGGCAATCTTTAGCCAACAGTGATTTGTTAATCAATATGTTGGCAGCTTTTGGTCCATTAAGAGGTGATGTCCCATATAACAAGAAAAATGTTGACCAAGCCTTAACTAAGGTTGTCCCAATCACACAAATCTTTGAAGACAGATTAAGAAACTACACTTACTTGGTTAATGAAGATATTACTCTT
The DNA here is from genome assembly GCA_003705975.2 of Tetrapisispora iriomotensis. Taxonomy (NCBI): domain Eukaryota; kingdom Fungi; phylum Ascomycota; class Saccharomycetes; order Saccharomycetales; family Saccharomycetaceae; genus Tetrapisispora; species Tetrapisispora iriomotensis. The sequence continues at coordinate 385,324 of PPKC02000003.1, read as the reverse complement.
GCTGATTTAGTTTGTGCAGCCTGCTTCGTTAGAGGTTTCAACTACTTGTTTGGCAAAGAATGGAGAGACCAACACCCATGTATTGTTAGATGGTTCAATACTGTTAGAGACTCACCATTAATCAAAGATGAATTCAAAGATTTTAAATTCATTGAAAAACAAATTGAACCAGTCCTACCAAAGAAGGAAAAGAAGCAAAAACAGGTTGCTGCTCCTAAGAAGGCAGAAAAGCCTGCTGCTGCCTCCAACGCTGACGCAGAAGAACCAACTCCAGCCAAGAAACCAAAGCATCCTTTAGAAGCTTTAGGCAAACCTACCTTTGTTTTAGATGAATGGAAGAGAACTTATTCCAACGAAGAAACTAGACCAGTTGCTTTACCATGGTTCTGGGAGCATTACAACCCAGAAGAATATTCCATCTGGAAGGTTGAGTACAAATACAACGATGAATTAACCTTAACTTTCATGTCTAACAACTTGGTCGGTGGTTTCTTCAACAGATTGTCCGGTTCCGTCAAGTACATGTTCGGTTGTTTAGTCGTCTACGGTGAAAACAACAGCAACGGTATTGTTGGTGCTGTCATGGTCAGAGGCCAAGATTTTGAACCAGCTTTCAACGTCGCCCCAGATTGGGAATCTTACTCTTACTCTAAGTTAGATGCCTCTAAGGAAGAGGACAAAGCTTTCATTAACAACATGTGGGCTTGGGATGAACCAATTGTTGTCAATGGTGAAGCTAAGGAAATTGCTGATGGTAAAGTCTTGAAATAGATAAGATCTCTTTCTCTCCTTTCTTCCCTCTTGCCTCTTCCTTCTTCTGTTTTGTATAGCACGATAATGATTATATATGTATTTTATATAGACTAGAACATAATAGAGGATTTCAGAACCAAATCTAACTACTACCAGAGAAAGGAATCTCACATCGCTTTTATATTACAAAAAAGATCCACAGTCAATCTCGTACAGAAGATAATAAATCGGCATTGTCCCATAAAAAAAGATGACCATATACCCCAATGTTTTACCAAGTATATTTTTTCTCCATAAAGTACCGTTCGGAGTTTAATCCTATTACTGCTAAATGTTATTTTCGTTCTTTATGCATGCTATGTGCTGTTTGTTATTTCGGTGCTATCGCCGTGGCAATCTCTCCAATTTTCAGAATCCTTTTTATTTAATATTTTAATTTTGATCCGAAAAACAGCTGACACAAAAATTAAAATTTATTAATAATACTTTAGTGACACAAAATCTTGATAATTAATTAAATTATTGGGAAAACGTAACTTATAGAAAACAAATGATCATATAACTCCCCTTATTTTCAAATACATATGAATTAATTATGGAGTTGGAGTGATGAATGAATCTGGACTTAATGGATTTAATCATTTTGGAAAATTGGAGTAAAAGGTAAGAAAATATAATTAGTATTTAAATAGACCACATATTTTTCTCTTTGATTAAAATGTATTTATCAGAATCTAAGCTAGACTTTAATTATATTTTGTTTTTTTTATAGTTAATTCAAAAAGGACGATTAATACTAGTCAATAAATATATACATATACATATATTTACTTTTATTTATATATTATAAGTTTTTGAGAAAGAATGTCAGACAATAAAACAAATACAGCTGATATTAGAAATGATAGAGTGGTTACCACGTCGACTGGTATGCCTTTAAATGAACCTTTTGCTACGCAAAGGGTGGGGAAACACGGGCCTTTATTACTTCAAGATTATAGTTTGATTGACTCGTTGGCTCATTTCAATAGAGAGAGGGTTCCTGAAAGAAATCCGCATGCTCATGGTTCAGGAGCATTTGGTTATTTTGAAGTGACAGATGATATTACTGATATTTGTGGCTCTGCAATGTTTAGCAAAATTGGTAAACGAACTAGATGTTTAACAAGATTCTCAACAGTTGGTGGTGAAAAGGGTTCTGCAGATGCAGCAAGAGACCCCAGAGGATTTGCCACTAAATTTTATACTGAAGAAGGTAATTTAGATTGGGTGTATAACAATACGCCTGTTTTTTTCATTAGAGATCCTTCTAAATTCCCACATTTCATTCATACACAAAAAAGAAACCCACGTACTAATATGAAAGATGCAAATATGTTTTGGGATTTCTTAACTACTCCAGAAAATCAAGTCGCTATTCATCAAGTTATAATTTTATTTTCAGATCGTGGTATTCCTGCTTCCTATAGAAACATGAATGGTTATTCAGGGCATACTTACAAATGGTCTAACAAAAAAGGTGATTGGTATTATGTTCAAGTTCATTTAATAACTGATCAAGGAATCAAAAATTTAACTGCAGAAGAAGGAACGGAAATGGCTGGTAAGAACCCTGACCATGCACAAAAAGACTTATACGAAAATATCGAGAAAGGAAATGCTCCTTCTTGGACCGTATATATTCAAACTATGACAGAGGAGCAAGCAAAAAAATTTCCTTACTCAGTCTTTGATTTGACAAAAGTATGGCCTCATAAAGATTTTCCATTACGTAGAGTAGGTAAATTAGTATTGAACGAAAATCCAAAGAATTACTTTGCTCAAATTGAACAAGCAGCATTTGCTCCTAGCAACACCGTACCATACCAGGAACCAAGTGCAGATCCAGTTTTACAAGCCAGATTGTTTTCTTATGCAGATGCACATCGTTACAGAATTGGACCAAATTACCACCAAGTTCCTGTCAACTGTCCATATGCATCAAAAGCATTTAACCCGGCGATTAGAGATGGTCAAATGAATGTCGATGGTAATCTTGGTAGTGAACCTAATTATTTAGCCACTGATAAAAATTATCAATACATTCAAAAGGAGAAACCAATTCAACAGCACCAAGAAGTTTGGACTGGTCCAGCAATGCCATTCCACTGGGCGACTACAGCAGGAGATATTGATTTTGTACAGGCAAGAAACTTGTTTAAAGTATTAGGAAAGACAAGAGGCCAACAAGAACATCTAGCTCATAATATTGCTGGTCATGTTTCTGGTGCAACTCCAGAAATTAGAAAAAGGGTATATGCTATGTTTGCACAAGTTGATCTTAGATTAACTGAATCGATTAGAAAAGAAGCTGAAGAGATTGTCAAAGCTAACAGTCAATTCCATCCAAAATTATAATTGAATATAGATACTAAACTTGATAATTGCACCAAAAACCTTTCAAAAATGATTAAATTTGAGATTTAATTTATATATTTATATTTTTTATTTTTATTAATGAAATTACGTTAGCCCAAAAATATAATATTTATATACAATGTTATCTTCATATCAATTATTATTTTCAATGAATTTTGTCTTATCCATTTCTCTATATTCAAAATTACCATTATACATATTCCTTAGTCTTTTGATAGTGTCTGTCCTATGTCAACCAGTTTCTTTAGATCTTTTTTTTTTTGGTATTCAATTTCGTTTTCCCGTCGGACTATAATACAATCAAACTAATTTTTGATTTTTTTTCAAGTTAAGATAAATCAAATAAATCAAATACTTGATGAAACATTTATTCTTTTACAAATCAAAGGGAGCTTAATTAAATTTAAAGGGCAATTTCTTCAGAAGTTTTCTATTCTAATTTTATTATCCTCTTTTAACATTTTTTTTACCATTTGATTCAATTTCTCAGAACTCATCACTCACCTTACATTAATCTATCTATTTAGCATCATTTCCAAGTAAAACGCCGTATCGAGGAACGGATATTATTAAAGTACTATCACAATTATATAATATATTTTTTGGCTTATTAATATTCACTTTTGTTTTCACTTTCATAATAACATTCACATTATTCTCTTCAAGCATTCCTTGCATATTCGCATAAAATGACTGAAACAATCGAATCTGTATCAACAGAAATCTACAACAACTTATTAACAACAATCATCCAAGATATCGTATCAAGAGAATTAGTACAGCAAAAACAGATCAAGTCCAGGTATAAAGATTTTGAACCATATCATTTTGATCCAAATGGAAATTTAGATGTATACGGTATGCCAAAGCAGCAAGAGGCTTCACAGTATTTCCATTGCAAGAACTGTGACAGAGATGTATCAGCAAATAGATTTGCAGCTCATTTACAAAGATGTTTAAATAGCAGATCAAGAAATTAAGTGCATGTTGCCTTGGATGCATGTCTGTTTCCCAATAAACCGTTAAAACTTTGAAATGATTCAGTTTAGATAGCAACCTTTAAAAGAGTAGATAAAGCATATTGAGAAATTACATTAGAAATTGAATAAAGCTTACTTCTGTTAGACTTCAGTTTCACTTATTGTCAATTGGGATCAGTCTTACACCACTAGCAATGGAACCTGAGATGAAACTTTTTTCTAGGACGGGTAGAATGTATATATTTTTCATTTTAATAATACTAAATGGTATATTGAAAATAAGAGCTCGAGCTATAAGGGGAAACTCCCATTGTATTATTTAGTGAACTTACATAAAAGATATGTTGCTTAGGTGGTTCGATTATAGTTTATTTTAATAAAAATTAAATAGGTGTAATATCATTGATATATTATAACTATTGCAGTAATTAAACTTTGTCAGTATTAGTTACCCAAGAATTCATTGATAAATTTGTATTAACTATAATGGTACAGTTACTGGATACAATAGATTCAACCTTTCCAAGTTTTTTCATCGATGATACACAATCACAGACATTGCTTTCTAAAGCTTATAATGATACTCACGAATTTAAAATTCAGTTGAAAAAAATGAAGGCTCATTTAAGCAAATATATTAATGAAACAGAAGAAGATAACGATGTTTCGAACAATCAAGAGTTGAATACTGGAGATAAAAACTTAATATCAAAAAGAGCTAAGAAAAGAGAGTTGGTTATTGACAAGTTAAATAAATCCTCTAGACAATGGGAGAATTTGGTTAAAAAACAGGTTAAATCAACATCGAGCCTATATGGTAAATTTAAAAAGCAATCTGTTTCAAGAATTCATAGCATTGATTTAGATTCAATCTATATCAACAAAATATCAGAAAAGCATAAAAATGATATCAGTTTGGCAATTGGATATCATATTTCGAGATATGGAATCGGTGATTTCCCAAACATGCAGAAAATCGAATTACTGGAATACCTGAATGGAATATATGGTATTGATGAAACTGCTGCTTCAATATATATTACAATGGGAGAAAAAGTACATAATTTGAAGATGTACAATACTAAAGGTTGTATAGAGAACTTTGATAAGAATTCTGATATTTACTTCGAGTTATATTTATTGGATATTATGGTATTTATCAAAAATAAGAATGTCTTAAAAACATTAGAGTATTTCAAAAAGGGCACAACCCAAAGAGTATTCAATACCAAATCTGAAATTATCGTGGAAAAAATTTCACCTCTTATAACTAAGTTAATGTTGGGAATTGAGGTAGAAAATATAGACGAATTATTAAAACAACAATCTGATTTATGTATTAATCTGATATCTCGAGACTATTGTAATAAAAATAAGCTGCCTTTCGACTCATCTTTATTTTTAATCGTCTTAAGTGGTATCATATCATTACAATTTTTCGTTAAGTACAATAATATTCAGAAGTCATTGCATGTAGATTGGACGACTAAAAACGAACTTCCATTTGATGTGAAACTACCTGAAAGTTTATCAAAATTTCACTCTATTTTTATTTGTCCTGTCTTAAAAGAAGAAACAACCGTAGAAAACCCACCGTATTCTTTGCCCTGTCATCATGTAATATCCAGAAAAGCATTAGATAAACTGTCTAAAAATGGTACAACCTCATTTAAATGTCCTTATTGTCCAGTGACAGCTACCATTTCAAAGACGATGAGAGTTAACTTCATAATATTATAGTGAATATATTCTAGCAATGGTGAATGTAACTTAAATTGAAATTATATTTTCAATCGTGCAATAATTTTTAGTTTATATATTCAAATAGTCTGCTGCTAATAACAGCTCAAGGGAAAGTTCAGTTGGTATATCAAACTCTGGAATATCGACTTTTGAAGGATCTTCATCCTTGTATTTATAATTATAGTTTAAATAGTCAACAATAACAGCAACGACAGGAGAGTCAAAATCAGTTAAAGATATCTTCCCACTTTTTTCAACAAATGGACTGTCTAACATTGCCTTCAAAGTCTGTGAAATGGACACAACTTCCTTGGATATTTCAAATTCAATATTATCTTTTGATACTAATTTGATCATTGTCGTCATACAAAAACTTAATTATTGGTTTTATAAACAAAATTAATATACAATCAGTGTTTGATAATGTCTAAAATATTGATTTTATTCTAGAGTTTGTCAAATACTCTACTCTGTCATCTCTTTTGTAATGATTAGGATGTCTGATATTTTTTCATTTTTTCAATATACAGTTTTTCAAAGTTATATAAATAATAGGGAATCCAATTAAACCATATATATACAATTGGTAATACAATAAAGTTTAAGAGAGCATAGATTTTGGTATACAAACAATCTGTTTCGGTAGATTTAGATGGAGATATAATATATAAAGTTACTTGTGATACCTCAATATAATGGTTAATAACCCTAGTCTTAATTGGGAAAAGTTACAAAATATTTTTTATCGAAAAATAAAGTTATCTGATCTAGAATATCAATACAATGAAAATAATATAAATTATTTTGCTACTAATACAGCTGTCACGATAGTTGGTAATTCTATTAACGTATTAGATTATAAATCTGAAGTTTTACTTAGTTTGGATTCAGAGCGATTCGGAAAGATTTTGAGCATTCATTTTGATTACCAAGAGCACCCTATTATCGTTACGCCCAATGCAATTCACCAGATAACAGACTTTTTTCCTCTGAAAATTGATACACTAAAACTGAATAAAAATATCATAGATAGTATATGGGATTACAAGAAAGGCTACATTATTTTGAAAAAATCTCAAGATATATACAAGATTGAAAATAACACTTTTAAACTTATTTACAAAAACAATAATGCATTCAACCTCATAACAAAATTTCATTGGGATATTAATAAGGAGAAAATGATACTCTTAGACATAAATCATGTCTTTAAATATGATATTATACAAAACGAACTAAAAAAAATAAAAGATAATTCGCAATGGCAACGGGTCATTATATCCAGTGAAGGATTTATTTGTCTATATAATGAAAAGTTTCATAAATTACAAATATCCAATACTAATGGAAAGGTTCTGATAGAATATGAATTGGAGGCATCGCCAATTGAAATTGTATGGTGTGGAAATGATACAATTGCATGTCTATTTGACCTTGAAGTTAAATTGTTTGGACCAGGAGGTTCTTATATATTTTTTTGGTTTTCAAGTATGCCTATTAAACTTCTCACAGAAATTGACGGTCTTAGGGTTTTTACAAAAAACGAAATGAATTTGATTACAAGGGTCCCAGAACATTTATCGAATATATTCAAGATTGGATCTACTGAGCCAGCAGCAGTTTTATTAGATTCCAGGGAATATTTGGAAGATTATCCTCTCAAAGCAATAGCTAATCTACGAATAATCGATGTTTCTAAAGCTGTTTCGGATTGTATTAAAGCTAGTATTGATGAATTTGATATAACATTACAAAAAAGATTACTAGAAGCTGCTTCCTTTGGTAAATCATCTATAATAAAAGATGCATTTGATTCTAAGATGTTTGTCGATGCATGTGAACGTGTAAAACTTCTAAATGCATTGCGAAATATAGGAATATTTGTCACAAACGACGAACTCAATAATATGACACTTGAATGTATCTGTGATATTTTGAAATTGAGAAATAAATTCTTTTACTGTCTGCAATTGTATAAAATTACCAACAACCTTACTGAACCTCCGAAGATATTTACAAAATGGGCTACAGTAAAACTCCTCTCTTCTCCTGATCAAGAAGATGACTATATATATGAAACAATTCAAAGTCGGCTGAAAGAAATCCCAAACAGAAAAGATGTACAAATGGTAAATATTGCACACACTGCATTTTTAGAGGGTAGATTTAGTCTAGCACGGAGATTATCTTTACTAGAACAAAAGTCAGAATTGAAAACAATGGCTTTATTAGAACTTGACGATGAGAATATGGCACTTCAAGAAATGTTGAAAACAAATTCCCCTGAGCTAATTTTATCCCTTTTATTAAAATGTCAACCAAAACTTACTGCAGCTCAGTTTACTAAATTTTTAATTTTTGGAATGTCAGAAGATCAACTATTTTCATATTTTGAAGAAAAAAACAATGGGTTCTTATATGATTATTTTAGGCAAACTGATAATCATATCGATTTAGCTCATTTAATCTTGTCTCAAGGTGTCACAAATGGTTCATTACAACCTTTTCTGCAGCAAATTCGTGATTTATACGCAAGACTCCCCAATAATTCTCTCATTAAAGAAGAAATAAGTTTATTTGAGAAACAAAATAAATTATGGAGTTACCAAGAAAGTTTGTCATCGATTTATAGAGAGGATTTTACAAACTTAACATTAGACAAAACTTTATCAAAATTAATTGAAATGAAATTGGATAAGCAACTGGATGATTTTATTAAAAAATTGAAGATTAATGAAAAACGATTTTACCATTGTAAATGTAAGACTTTAATTGAAAATAAACGTTTTGATGAACTATATGAATTTGCAAAAGAGAGAAAGTCACCGATCGGTTATTTGCCATTTTACAGGTATTTATTCAAAAGAGGCCATAAAAAGGAAGCATCCATATATGTTGAATTCATGGTAGGTATTTCAGTAAAAGATAAAATAAAAATGTATTTAGAATCTGAAAACTATCTTGAGGCGATCAAGATTGCAGAAAAAGATGGTGATTTACAAACATTGAAAGAGATTTCAAAGGAAATACCACCAGAACAACTTCAACTGAAAAACTTAGCCAACGATGTGATTAACAGGCTTTGAATTAACCAATTTTATTGTTCAAATTAATGTCACTTATATTTATCCATCCTTCTTTCTAGATGTATGATTTTTCTATGATGTCTCATCGCTTTAACATTTTACAATAAGGAACAGTCTCATCGTATTAATTGATAAACCTGAAAATTTTTTGAAGCTCATCGCATCGCATCTCATCGCAAATTTAATTTCACACTTCTTAGATTAATATTGTACAATGATGATATTTCAACTATATAATAATTATATATTTTAATATTAATTGAGAGTTTTTTTATGGTATGTATCATATCTAAGACCGTACATTGACGATTTACAATCAGATAAAAAACCCAGGAGTGATGAGTGAACCAATGGAAGGAAAAAATAACAATTCGTTACCAAGTAGCTCTGAATTTGATGTCAAAACATTGTTCGTAAGATCAATTCCTTTACAATTATCTGATGAAGAATTCGCAAATTTCTTTTCAAATTTTGCCCCATTAAAGCATGCTGTTATTGTGAAAGATTCAGACAAGAAATCTAGAGGTTTTGGGTTTGTCAGTTTTGCTACTGAAAGTGACAGTAAAGATGCATTGACTCAAGCTAGAAAGACTAAGCTTAATAACCGATTATTAAGAGTCGATTTTGCTAAAAGAAGAGACCGTTCCAACAGGAATACTAAAAAGGAAATTGAAGATGTTGAGGATATTAAAATGGAACACAATGATGAAGATGAGGATGATGATAGTGATGATGATGATGATGAAGCTTTGAAAGGTCAGCCTAAGCTAATTATCAGAAATATGCCTTGGAGTTGTAGAGATTCAACTAAACTGAAGAAAATATTCAGCAGATTTGGTACTGTAGTTGAAGCTACTATACCTAGAAAGAGAGATGGGAAATTATGTGGTTTTGCATTTGTAACAATGAAAAAATTTAAAAACTGTAAAATTGCTCTAGAAAATACTAAAGATCTAAAAATTGATGGTAGAGCTGTTGCTGTGGATTTTGCTGTTCAAAAGAATAGATGGGAAGAACATCAAAAGAATCAGGACAAACAAGATTCCACTAACAAAGATGAGGATGAAGAGGATGATGATGACAGTGAAGATGAGAGCAGCAGTGAAGATGAATCTAGTAATGAAGATGTTGACTTGGATTCTGATGAAGAAGTATCTGGTGAAGATGAGGTTGAAGATGATGATGATGATGAAGAAGAGCAGAAGCCACGTGCTAATAGACAAGAAGATTATTCTATCTTCGTTCGTAACATACCTTATGATGCCACTGAAGAGTTATTGGCTGAACATTTCAGTAAATTTGGTCCTGTTAAGTACGCATTACCAGTTATTGATAAGAATACCGGTTTAGCCAAAGGTACTGCATTTGTAGCATTCAGAGAGCAAAAAGCTTATGATTATTGTCTTGAAAATGCACCAGCAGCTGGTTCTACCTCATTATTAATTGGGGATGATATATTACCTGAATATGTTTATGAAGGTCGTGTATTATCTGTTACACCAACTTTACAAAGAGAAGATGCTAATAGAATGGCTGAAAAGAATGCTTTAAAAAGAAAGGAAATTTTAGGTAAAGCACCGGGTGAACGTGATAGAAGAAACATGTACTTACTAAATGAAGGTAGAGTAGCTGAAGGAACAAAATTAGCTGAACTGTTATCTAAAACTGATATGGAAATTAGAGAAAAATCATACGCTTTAAGAGTTGATCAATTAAAGAAAAATCCAACTTTGCATTTATCCATGACCAGATTGGCTATTAGAAACTTGCCTAGAGCTATGACAGAAAAGTCTTTAAAGGTCTTAGCACGTAAAGCTGTCGTCAATTTTGCTACTGAAGTCAAAGACGGTAAGAGACATCCATTAAGTAAGGAAGAAATTGTTAGATCCACCAAAGAAAAGTATAAATTTTTATCTGAGGAAGAAATAGAAAGATTAAAGAAGAAGGATAAGAAACAAGGGTTGGTTAAACAGTCTAAAATCATTATGGAAGTGAAAGGTTCAACTGTAGGAAGAAGTAGAGGTTACGGTTTCATTGAATATAGAGATCATAAAAGTGCATTAATGGGTTTAAGATGGTTAAATGTCCATTCGGTAACCAAGGAAGAAATTGTTGATGGTTTGACTGATGAAGAAAAGAAGGCAATTGATCCTGAGCTATTGAAATCAAGACGTTTAGTCGTTGAATTTGCTGTCGAAAATGCTAATGTTGTTAAGAGAAGAAGAGAAAATATAATGAATGCTAAAGATATTTCTAAGAGAAAGAGAGAAAATCCAGAACAAGAGGAAAAAGCATCTAAAAAACAAAAACAGGAAGACAATGAAGATAGTAAAAAAAAGAGCAACATGGATGCCAACGTCAGAAGTATTATTGGTCAAAAACGTAAGAGAAGGAATGCCAAGAAATAAAGCGCCTACAATTGATTGATCAATTGATTGCAAAAAAATACATATATCATTTACATTATCATATATTTACATTTAGAAAATATGTACATTAATAAAAAACAACTTAGTGTTAACTAATTCTATAAGTTACTTATCGAAACTCCTAAAGCTTACTTTTTAAACAATAATTGCTGAAGTTTTTTGAAGGGTAAAATTAACCATTTCCCAAAATATGGGGCACCCCATAAACTTAGCAGAATTCTAAGTGGATATAAAATTTTAACCGTCATATAAGATAGAGCCCCAGTAAATATCAATTTGTTTCTATCTAGATTTGGGTACTTCTCACCAACAAATCTATTCATCACATCACTACAATAATCCATCAAATTCTGTAACACTTCAGGTAAATTTAAATTATCATGAATATTTGAATGGTATAAAACCCACCACAAAAAAAACAACGGTACAATCGCACTCAGTTCATGTAAAATTAAAAATGATGTGAGAGTAGATACAGTACCTGCTTCTGAAATTTTATCAAAGTAATTACTAAAGCGTGGATGTTTATTCAACTTTGTTAGTAATTTTGATTTGGCTATTAGTTTATGTAGAGTATCTTTTCGCTTGATCGATATATCATTCTGGACCTTCTTATCTGAATAGAAACGTTTATTAACAAAAACATTCAAATTAGCGCAACTTTTTCCAAAATCATTTGAAATTAACTTAACCAATCTAAGATTAGATCTTATAGGTATAATAATATCTATAGTTTTTTTGTATAGTAGCATAGTTTGTAAACTTTTCCTCATTAATCTTGCTTGAATTAAATTGAATCAGGAGTAAGGCATATGAACTAATCAATTATTGTAAAATAAGAAACACTAACTCACTCATCCAAATATATTTCCCAAACAATGACAGATAACTACCTTTCTATCCAAAGGCTTGAGTTGAATCTACATACAATAATAGCCCACTAACAGCTCCGTCGTTTAAGTGCTGAAATAAAATCATAAGCCAGACCTTCAACCTCATCGCAAATTTCCAAAAATTTGAAAGAGTTAATTATTTATCATGTGACATAAAATGAATTAAATTTGTGTCACATGATAATAAAAAGGTTTCACCAGGGTAACCATAACTGCTCCAATTCCCATCTCATATATTCCTGGAAATGTCCTGAAAAGGGAAGTGATGTGGCTTCGATAGCAACAACGGCGGGAGATTTAGAAACTGTGGAGTCAACACAACGAAACAGGTCACATGCCTCAAAATTGGCTAGATATTAAGAAGACGTCTGACAGTAATATAAACCTTCATATGTAATAGTTTAACAATGACTTCCTTAATGATGATTATACGTACATAGTATGAAAATTACACATGATATTAAAATACAGTCATTATTATGGTCAGATGAATCATTTTAGTTAAGGCTTATTAAATCAAATCAATTATGTAGATTTCCCTGAGCAAGGTTGGAAGATAATTGCCTGTTCTTGTATCTGAATTGATGTTATTCTGATATATTTTATTGATGCTAACTTGTTTCTCTATATGTAATTATTAACGTTGATAATAGATTTGTTTCATATTATCATCTTCGCTGTCAAATGTCTTTGTTAAATGTCCTATTAATGTCGTCAATTCTTGTATAAAGATTATGTTACTAGTTTTATTGGTGCTTAATGTGTAAGATTATTGCTGTTGTGTCTGTAGATCTGAGTATTTAAATATGATTCATTTTCTTTATAGAATTTGAGAGAATGTATATAAAGAAGAGTTTGTATAATTATTCAAGCATACTTTAGAGTAGTTATATTATTATTTGTTTTTTGTTATAACTTTTAGTATTGATCAGTCCTAGTGGTTTAATATTGCAAGTATTGGGAGTTCTATAATTATGTCAGTACAAGAGTTCGTTAATGATGAAGAATTCTTGTTTTATAAAAATGCAATTGATGCGTTAACTTATGTCAAGGATGGAGTAGAACAAGAAAATGAGTCTATTGATCCTGGTGTAAGAGAACTTTATAATAGATTTAAAGGCAATGATAATTGTAATTTGAAACAGAGTCCGGAAGTTGATATTTTGAAATGTGTCAATATTAACCAAAAGTTGCTAATTAATGGGGATTCTGATGATCTTGTTAAGTTGAACTCTATTGATTATACCACAATTGATGGTAATAGAGGTAAAAAAGTAAAATGTTCACAATGTGGATTAACTTTTAAACGATTATCAGAATTGAAAAGACATGAGAAATCGCATTTACCGATTCTATCACATATTTGTTCACAATGTGGTAAAGGGTTTGCAAGAAAAGATGCATTAAAAAGACATTTCAACACTTTAACATGTAAAAGAAATAGAACAAAGTTATTATATTTGGGCAATGAAATTACAGAACTACTGAATCTTACTAAAAAACCACTTTAAAAATCAACTCAGCATCTCCATTAAAGCATATAAGTGACTACAAAATATAATAAAACTTTTCCTAATTATTTATCAAGACTAGCATTTATCTTGTATGTACTTTGACTAGTATTATAAATAAAACATTGCATTTAATTGAAATTACTATTAACATTATGTAAAACAAAATATTATGGATTTAAGTGTGTCATGCATGCAAATACAGGTTTTCTTTTCGAACCATTATATATATTTTTGAATTCAAGATTCATTATAAGTTTTCATATAACTTATTTCTTTCTACCAAATAGTTTAAATTTCTTCTTCTTCTCTGGTGCTTTTTCATTATCTGAAGAAGTATCCTGAGGGCTTTCAGCTCCAAAAGAAGCTATTGGTTGTGTTAATGGTGGTGTTGCAGATGGAGCATTTAGTTGTGTTAATGGTGGTGTTGCAGATGCAGCATTCAGTTGAGGAACAGATGCATGTTGAGGCATGGTTGAATTATTAGAGGAATTATTAACGACATTATTATTTAAATTTATTGGATTGTGTACAACGGAACTCATCGAGATATTTGGATTTATGTTATTATTATTTTGTATGGAATTTCCATCGTATGTACTACCACTTGTTTGTCTTTGATATTCTTGATTCAAGTTACCGCCTAGCTGTTGCGAACCAATCATAAATGAATTAGCTTTAGTTGCTCTTGGCATATTAATTCTGTTAGTATTATTAAAAGAAGCTGGCTGCTGTGAGTGGACAGGTGTTTGTAGCTGTCTTGATCTGTTTTGATTTGGTAAATTAGTCATTGATAGAGAAGTTACTCTAGGTTGGTTTGGGCCATTGTTTGGATTGTTATTTTGACCATTAGACATGCCACTTAAACCAAGACTAGATGCATGTCCTAAAGATGGCATTGTACTGTTTCTATTCTTTCTACTAGTAGGTTTGATCCCTTGATGTGATTGAAAATTACCAATATTACCTTGCATACCAGAAGCCATACCACCAGCTACCGGATCAACAAAATTACCTGATGAATTAGATGCTCCGTACATGGATCTATTAGGTCTTGTATTTACAGGTTGTTGTAACTGGGTGTGTGAAGGTTTTCTGCTACTATTATTTGAGCTATAGAATTGATTGTGTTGTCCATTCATAGACAAATTCATGTTAGGAGGGCCATTGTTTACAGGAGTTGACATCATTTGTCTTTGCTGTTGTTGCATGGTTCTCTTTTGAAATTCTAGTTCTCGCTCTTGTAATTCTAACTCTTTCTTTTTCAATTCCAATTCTTTTCTCTGTAATGAATCATTCCCATTAGAAGAGGAAGATATCTCTTCCAATGAGGTGACTGGGGAATTAGATTGGGATTTATTAAATGACCTTGAAGGCGGCATTATAGATTGTCTATTTTTAGAATTTATATGGTCTTTTGTTGGTGAATCATAAGCGTAAATCGCTAAATCTTCAAAATCGTTGATTAAAGGTGTTCCAGTTGATGTATACTGAGACGACTGTGGTTGAGTATTTTTGGAGTTTTGTTCATTACTATCAAAGGTGTTGATAGTTTGATTTTCTAATCTTTCCAGGTGGTCCCTTTGTTGAAGTTGTTGTTGATTTTGTAATTTTAACAATTCGGATAATTCATTTTTGTAAGTTCTTGATTGGTTGGCAAGTTCGGTTTTTAAACTTTGAACTTCCCTTTGTAAAACATTAACTTCATTCTTACTTTGTAATTCCATGTTTTTTACCATCGTTAATTCTCTATCTTTAGCTTCTAATGATTGAGTTAATTTCGATATTTCCCTCTTTAGAGATTCTTTCTCAGATGATAAGTTGTCAAGTTTATTTCTTGAACTTTTAAAATCTTCAACTCTCATGAACCATTTAGATTCACCTTTGTTAATTTTTTCATATTGACAGAATACTGAATATAAAAATTCTAAGTATGGCGTTTTTATGCCATTGTCATCGGCAAGTAAAATAGGTTGTAATAATAATATATCGATATTCAATGAAGATAATCTATTCAAAAAATTGAAAACTAGACTTGGGATATCATTTTCTTTTGGATATAAATTTTCCCAGTAGTTTATTAAACTACTTTCAGTGTTCATTGAAGATGGTAACTTAGCACCCATTGATTTTGCAATAGCTACTAATTCTGTTACTAAACCTGAAATTAATGGTTTAGCCAAGATCTGATTTATTAATTTTTTTGGTACTGTTTCATCTAAAATTATCAATAATGAATCAAAACATATTTTTGGCAATGCAAATATCCATTGTTGCGATAGAAAATCTCTCTCAGTATAATTGCACAAATCAATGCTATCATGTGGAAACAATTTTTTGAATAATCTTTCAAAAGTTTCCAATAACGTAACAACATTTTTGGAATATTTCCCATTGACAGAAGCTGCGTTATCTGTTGAAGTGGCACCTAAAAACAAAGTATTCGTCAATGTACTGTTCGAATTTGGAAATTGTTTGAATTTATTAGCTTCAATCTCTCTAATATCGAAGTCTGATATTATACTAAAAACGTTCGACGCAGGGATATCGATGGACATTCTTACAAATGGTTCCAGTTGAATAAAGCCACTACTCTCAATAATTATTTTAGTATTAGAATTAATTACAGAATTCATCTGAGATGAAATAGAAGAAATTTCTTGTAATGAATTGGCACTCATTAATACTAAATCAAAAGTCAGCTTCTCGTTCTTCTCAATCATATCCTCAATTGAAGAATGACAATTCTTCATCTCAACCTGTTCATGACCATAGTTAAAAGTTTCAATCTCAAAATTGCTAGATTTGGAACTGGTTATATGATATAATTGAATACTTTTAGCCAATTGAAATCGTGAAGCGTATAGTAATATATTTTGACTGTTACAAACAATCAGTACATTTAAAGATGACGGCCCCATACCTCCCAAACTCAAATATCAATTGATTTCGGTTATTGAATCTCAGCTGTTCAATGGCTATATAATTCAAAATATAGGTTCTAAAAAATAATATTCTAAGAAGCGAATTTTATATACATACACACACTTATATATATATATATATATATATATATATATATATAAATAAATAAATAAATATTTAAACAACTTGGACTGCCGTATCACTTCACTATTGGGAATAATTTCTTCAAGAGACAAATGTTGGATACATCTACCTCAGTTGGCTATATACTCCCATACAGTATCCTGAAGACGCTCTCTTAGATGGAAAATAATAATAATAATACACGTCTAAAAAACTGAAAAAAAAAATTTTCGAGAAAAACTATAACTTACTATATACCGACACATTATTCGAATACCATATTATACCAGAATATGATATAATTAGTATGGAATATAATGAACTCCACCAACGTAACTCCTACAATGTTACTATTCAATCACATTGTATCAATTGTAGACACTCAATTGATGAAATAATCAACTTTAGATATTTATATCTCCTATAATATTTCACTTGCTACATAATTTTACTCGATCTCGAAGATGAAAGCTCTTGCAGTATTTTCCGTTAATTGTTTTAACAAATCAATGTCGAACAAGAAAATATGAGGGTCTTATTGAAAAATGTTATATAATTACCTCTCACAAACGTCTAAATGTAATTTTGTGCTGTAATGCAAAGGCATCGAAACGAATGTTTTCAAAAATTAGAACAACAGTTTATATGTTATTTTTGAGATGGTACGTATTACTTCCTAATTCTTTGAAGTTATTGTGGCTTGGTTCGTGGTTTCTTGGTTGTTCGGTTAAACTTGGTGTTTTATTCAGTTATATATACTCCATTCATTTTTTCTTGGTTTTGTTTTTCAGTACAGGGTCAAGTATTTTGAGCGGATTTAACTAGTGTATAGAGAGTATCTAAATATTTCGGAACTATGGTTGTATGTTGCATGGTGACCACATGAGTTATTGGTTATTTGATGCTTTGTTTTTAATATGTTAACTGTTTAAGTGATTGAAGTTGCAAGATTGTTAGAGTGTATTAAAGGTGGGTCTCTTTCTTGGTTAGAACCGTAGAAATGCGAAGATGCAGTTTGTTTAATTGTGTTCTTTCACATTTTGGTGAACTATCTTGCAAACTCTTATTGAACCTAAATTGACAATGAATAGTTTAAAAGTTCTGAACTATGGCAATTGTAAAAAACTAGTTACGTCTCATATATTATTATACAATTAAACCTTAATTATAGATTATAGACAATGGTATTATGGATGTTCATTTATTTTCATTGTTGTTGGTAATATTCAGAAAACCAAGGGTGGTGTAAAGCTTGTTTAGCGGTTAGTCTTGCATCTGGATTTAATTGTAATAATCCGGTCAAAAGATTGATTACTTGGTCATCAAGAGTTTCCTTTGCATTAGCTTGTAATAAACTTTTCAAGTTTTTTGGTTCCTTCTTGGGTAAACTTGGATCGTATTTTGGTAATGAGGAAACTGTAGGCCACAAACTTTCATCTGGCGTTCCTATTATATCAAAAATTAATTTTAATTGTTCTTCATCGTTTGTTCCTGGAAATAAGGGTTTACCTGTAATCATTTCTGCCAAAATACACCCACAAGACCACATATCAATCGATGTTGAATATGATCTAGAGCCCATCAAGACATCTGGTGCTCTGTACCATAAGGTAACAACTTCTGTCGAAAACGTATTTACTGGAATTCCAAATGCACGAGCTAAACCAAAATCACCTAATTTTAATTGTCCTTTATTATTAATTAACAGATTCTGTGGTTTCAAATCACGATGTAAAATTTTGTTTTCATGACAAAAAGTAACACCTTCAAACAATTGCCATTGGAAATATTTAACTAAGTTCAATTCCAAACCTTTTGTAGAATTGCCTACAGATCTTGAATCCATATAATTCTTCAGATCCTTATCCATATATTCAAATACTAAGGTAAGTTTATTTTCTGTATGTATAACGTCATATAACCTAACAATATTCTCATGCTTCAATTCCTTCATTAAAGAAATCTCACGGATAGCAGTTGAAGGAGTACCCTCTTCTGAATCCAACTTGACTTCTTTCAAAGCAACATATAGACCAGTAGTTTTATTCAAACCTTTATAAACAGTAGCATAAGTACCATTACCCAATTTCTCTAATTGTTTGAACTGCGAAGAAGATGACATGTTAGCACACACTAATTTAGCAAATTTATATACACAGTTCTTAAAAAATTCAATAAAATTATACTATCAGTTAAAAAAACCTATTTGATTTATTGGATCTTAAAAGTTAAGTTAATAAACTAAAAGTTCCTATAATAAATATTTTTTAATAAATTATACTTCTTCTTATTTCAGTTTTATATTTCTGAAATTTCCTCTATACTAAAATCCGCGATCTATGTGCTTAACAAGTATCGAAAAAGGAAAATTAATTACGATTATCAAGCTTGATATTATAACAGAACCCTTTAACTTCCCTGAATAAACTATATAAACTCAATATTAATATGACTCTCTATACAACATTATGAATACATTATATTGTCTTACAAAGATAATAACATTGCAATCAATTCACAATCACTGGGGATCCTAAGACACAATAGTAAGAACTGTTCTTGGCCCCTCCAAGAGGATACCTATCCTTTCCTAATATAACTAATTATGCTACTTTCTTGTAATCATATATTTCGATAACTTTAAAAAGTAACAACCCAGTACAATATACAATATATCTTAATTTTAGTCTTGCATTTATTTAGTTTGAAAGACCGTACACATACCGAGCTGACATCAAAGTGTTCATTTTTGTGTACACTGACTACATAAAATTTTTTTTTATTAATAGTCATTCTGTTAAGAAAGTATCGTTTTGTATTAGAGGACAAGCCTTATTTAATTATAGATATGGTATAATCTGTTCAATCTAATGAATTAATGATTCCTTATGGTCACTGCATTACTATGTTGCCTACAAATTTCAACCTCAATAATTCGCGATGAGCTTGCTTGAAAAACTCATTCTTCGATCTCGAAAGCAAAATTTATTAAAATAAAAATTTTAACGACTAACAAGTGAGTATAATAGAATGGTTTAAGTCGTGAATGTATTTATATAATCAACTTAGTCATCTATTAACTGTATCATATCAGAGTTTCAATTGAGAAAAGTTTTTGAACTTTGCAATCCGACGTGATATTGCGTGAGATTTGTCTAAAATAATAAGCCGGTGATCAATTATTTATTCGAAGTAATGAATACATCTAAGAATGGGTCTCGTCGAGATCAATTTATAGCAAAATATAATGAATCAAGCATTTTAGGTGGTGAATGGTGCCCAATGTACCAGACTCAAAATAAAGTTTCTTTTGGGAAGAAACATTTCGAGACTGCTATGATGAATGTGATCAGAGAACCCAATATTAACTCTACTGCTGTATTGAGGGCTGATATTTTGAAAGAAATTAAATTTGATCTCTCACAAGAGGGATCCATCGATACGACAGGAGAAGTTATAATTGATAATACAATGAATAAAGATTTGGATATTTCAGATTCAGAGGCTAAACAAATAAATTTATCTGATTTTGATATAAGGTATCCAATATTCGATGAAGAAATGGATTTATTTACATCAGTTGGAATTGTAAGACGTATGATACCAAGAAATCCATACAAGGATTCGTTGATGAATCAAACATGTCTCATAATGAATAGCAGGAAGAAATATCCAGAAACTTCGATGATTATTTATACTCCTCATCTTTTATCTAGTGATGAATGTCCATTTTACATTCCTTGTGTTAAAAGTGTTGCTATTTTATTACATGATGAATACCTTTCTGTTCATTATATATTTTTTGATGAAGAGCAAAGATCAACAATACTAAAAATTGAATCTGAAAGAGCAGTAAGAACAGCATGGAGGTTATTGCAAACAGCGTTTAAACATTCTCGTGGGGTTATGCAAGGTTATGAAAAAAGAGTAAATCATGACCAAGTTGTTGATAAAGTGAAGTTTCAAAATAAGTACATTATGATCAAGAAAAAATACTCTAAATTTTTAGTTGAAAACTGGAAAGAATCAACTGACCCTAAAAAACATGTTTTTGAAGATATTGCAATTGCAGCTTTTTTGATAGAATTATGGATTAAAATTTACGGTGAAGATTTTAGAAACAAAATGCAGTTCAGGGATCTAGGGTGTGGGAATGGTGTTTTATGTTATATTTTAATTGAAGAAGGCTGTAAAGGTGTAGGGATTGATGCAAGACATCGTAAATCTTGGGCAATGTACCCACAGTCAGTACAAAAATGTTTAAAAGAACAAATAATTGTTCCATCTGTATTATTACGTCCACATCCTGATGTGAAAAAAGCAAACCCACAAATGACACATAATAACACTTTATTTCCGGTGAAAATGTCTTCTTATGACTTAATAGCACCGGCCACTGTTGTTTATTCCAGTGAAGACCTATTGAATTCACCACAAGTAAATGCTACAGAATTCCCAAAAGATACATTTATTATTGGAAATCATTCAGATGAATTAACCTGTTGGATACCACTTCTGGGCTATCCTTTCTTGGTAATCCCATGCTGCTCTCACAATTTTTCTGGACAGAAAGTGAGATTCAATGTAAGAAAAGCACCAAAAAATCAAGCAGACAAAGATAAAACCTTCAGCACTAATAACAATGGTACTAATAAAGTTGCAAACAGTACTTACGCTGGGTTAGTAGACCATGTTAGTTATATTGCTGAGAAAGTGGGGTGGAAGATAGAAAAAGAGATGCTACGTATTCCCAGCACAAGAAACGCAGCCATCATTGGTTATAAAAACGAAAACCTTGAACATTTCCCAACTCAAGACGTCTATGATATGTTACTTGAAGACGGTGGGCCATCCGGATGGATTCATAATACCATGCAATTGATGAAGAGAAACCCAAGAAATCACTAAAAAAACATTGTAACAAACACATCTAATATCATTCAAATTCAGTAGGTGTCTACTTTGTGTTTTCGATCTTCAATTACATAACTATATAATCTCACACGCATGCATGCACTCAAACTCATATATATATGTATGTATGTACTGTAAACAATGCTAGAATACCCATACAATTGTCGTCCCCTATTCAACTATGTCTAAATAACACTAAACCAGATCTGATCTGATCTGATCTCAAGTTAAGATCTTACTTACTATTGCCAACAAGAAGACAGCATTACTACAAATTAACCGTTTTTCAACCTATCTTCAAATATTCTCAATTGATTGTGTACATTGTTGTACCATGAAATAGAGTTACTTAGTAACACAATCACAAAGCATTAGAGGCTGGGGACCATATACAAAAGACATTCCTTCTTAATCGTTAACGACCTCAAACAATTTCATGTTGGAAGTTTTTTCACCTTGTGCGATATACTCTCTATACATTTTTTCATGGAATTTCGACGTTTTTTCGGTTTAAAAGTTTTAATGTATGGTTCTACAATAATTATAAGGTTATATTTCAAAATTTAAGAGAAGAACCAGTAATGAGATTCAATTGAGTTTGGATAGATAGATGGACTATAATGACTTTCTTGAGATGTCTTGTTACAGTCCTTAGTCTTGTTGTGTTCTGGTATGATTTTGAATTTCAAATAGTTTAATAGTCAATTTTATAATGTTTTTTATCGTCTGTCCATTTTTCAGTTATAACTCATCGCGATATAGTGTACATTTTTTGTAAGATTTGGAGATGAAAAAATAAAAAGGTATATAAATGAATCGTTACGTGGTGAAGGTTTATACAATTCTTTTATTTTTATTTTTTTCAATTAATTGTATTCTTGCTTATGATTAATTTGTTTCTTGTTGATATTTGAGATATCCATACACCATAACCCATTATAGTTTATTAATCTTTGATTAAATTTATAAAAAAAAAAATGTCTAACAACGTCTATATCGTTTCTACTGCAAGAACTCCAATTGGTTCTTTCCAAGGTTCATTATCTGCTAAGACTGCAGTTGAATTGGGTGCTATTGCTGTTCAAGGTGCTTTAGCTAAGGTTCCAGAATTAGATCCTTCTAAGGATTTTGATGAAATTATTTTTGGTAATGTTTTAACTGCTAACAATGGTCAGAATCCAGCAAGACAAGTTGCTATCAATGCTGGTTTAAGCAACACTATTGTTGCCACAACTGTCAATAAAGTTTGTGCTTCAGGTATGAAGAGTATAATTTTAGGTTCTCAAACTATCATGTGTGGTAATGCTGATGTTGTTGTTGTTGGTGGTACTGAATCTATGACCAACACTCCATACTATATGCCATCTGCTAGAGGTGGTGCTAGATTTGGTGAAACTAAATTAATTGATGGTATTCAAAGAGATGGTATCAACGATGCCTATGATGGTTTGGCTATGGGTGTCCATGCTGAAAAGTGTGCCAAAGATTGGGAAATCACTAGAGAAGAACAAGATAATTTCGCTATTGGCTCTTATCAGAAGGCTCAAAAAGCTACCAATGAAGGCAAATTTAAAGAAGAAATTGTTCCAGTTACTATCAAAGGTTTCAGAGGCAAGCCAGATGTCATTGTCGATAAGGATGAAGAACAAGGTAAATTAAATGTTGAAAAATTGAGATCTGCTAAAACTGTCTTCCAAAAGGAAAACGGTACTGTTACTGCTCCAAATGCTTCTCCATTAAATGATGGTAGTGCTGCTATAATTTTAGTTTCTGAAAAAAAACTAAAAGAATTAAACTTAACTCCATTAGCTATTATTAAAGGTTGGGGTGAGGCTGCTCATCAACCAGCTGATTTCACTTGGGCCCCAGCTCTTGCTGTTCCAAAGGCTGTTAAGCATGCCAATGTTGCTTTAGAAGATATTGATTTCTTTGAATTTAACGAAGCTTTTTCAGTTGTTGGTATTGCTAACCCAAAGATTTTAAAGTTATCTCAAGAAAATGTCAATGTTTATGGTGGTGCTGTTGCATTAGGTCATCCTTTAGGTTGTTCTGGTGCTAGGGTTATTGTGACATTATTGTCTGTTTTGAGACAAGAAGGTGGTAAATTAGGTGTTGGTGCTATTTGTAACGGTGGCGGTGGTGCTTCATCTGTTGTCATCGAAAGAGTTTAAATCTGGTTCATCAAATTATTCCAAACATCCACTATTAAATTCATGCTATTATGCATATCTTATCATTGCTAACTTAAAAGATTTTAACTTTTTTGCAAAGGACCTTTTAAGGAAAGATGAAATAATTCCAATCAATCTTATCCAATATTTAAATTTTCTCTATCCATACATACATATATATTAACGTGCACTTATTATCAAATGAAAAAAGGTTTTTTATTACTTTATTTCAATATCGAATGTATCCTCTTTTGTTAGTATACTGAATGTTGTCAGCAGTAATTTACTTCAATTATATATATTAATTAAATTGTTGTGTTTGCCATTATTGAATATTTATTTTATTGGTCATTATTATGTATCGTTAAAGTTTTAATTTAGTTAGTTAAATATGTTTAAATACTGCTAAATCGTTTATGAGTTGATAAATGAGTTATCAATTTACTTTTGATCTGCAAGTGAAATCTGCAAATATGCTGTGTGTACTTTTTATTCGTTAGTTTGAGCCCATCTCTATTGAATGTATCATTTTAAAATGTTTATATTTTGATATGGCTTTGACAATTATACGTTTCCTGATTTAACTCGTTCAATTTTAAAGTACTATGTTGTAGTGTTGGTCTTCTCAATACTGTAACACCTTGACCACCATAGTATATACCATCTTTGTCTTCTAGGTCAGAATCACCATAAGAAACCATGGTATTTGAAGAATCGTGTGAAGATAGAGGTTCAGGATGGT
Organism: Tetrapisispora iriomotensis; assembly: GCA_003705975.2. NCBI lineage: Eukaryota > Fungi > Ascomycota > Saccharomycetes > Saccharomycetales > Saccharomycetaceae > Tetrapisispora > Tetrapisispora iriomotensis. The sequence continues at coordinate 360,636 of PPKC02000003.1, read as the reverse complement.
CATTATCTTCTATTTCCTCTTCTAAAGCTGTATCATCGTCAGTTGGATCATATATATCAACATTAGCCAATTGACCATGTCTCGTAAAGCTCCTAATATGTTTTACAGAGTTTATGATTTCATCTATATCATATCTCTTTAAAGGATTGATTTCCAAAATATGTGTAAGTAATTCATAAAAACTATTTGATATTTGTACATAGTCTAGAATTACTTTAGGATCCCTTAAAAATGATCTAAAAAAGGAGTCCCTTTTTGGGTCTGGTTGAGACCACAGATTACTTGAGCAAACAATATTTACTAAAATGATTCCTAACGACCATATATCTGAAGTAGCTGTTGGGGTCAAAGTGGTAGAAGTTGTTTTGTAAACCGTGTCGAAGTCAACTACTCTTTCTGGAGCCATGTAGAAGCTACTACCGACTGAATGTGTATCAGTTAGACAAGCTTCAGTTGTCGATAACCCAAAATCACATAGATAAACATGTGCAGATTCCACATCGATTAAAATGTTTTCAGGCTTCAAATCACAATGGTAAACATTCTTGGAATGACAATATTTGATTGCTTTACAAATCTGCAGAAATACTTTTTTAATCAGAGTTGTATCTGAAGTATGTTGGAAAATCTTTCTATCCACGATAGCAGTGAATAAATCCATCTCAATATAATCACTTACAATGAAAGTGACATTAGTATTCTTAATCTTATAATAATTCGAAATCTGATAGTTGAAAATATCAATTATCGATACAATGTTCTTATGTTTGTGAACTTTCAACTGATTCGAAATCTCTTTTTTAATCCCGTAACTAAATTTAGTAGTCAAGTAATAATGAAAATTAATGGAATTCAATGTCATTCTATTCTCAATTTTCTCATTATGAGTATTATATTTATCGTTTTCATGGTAATCGTCGAAAATAGCATCCAACAAAGAGTACTTATCTCGGATAACCGTATTATTGAGTACAATCTTAATAGCGTAGAACTTATTATTGATCACGTTCAAAGCCTTGTAAACTACACCAGAAGCACCTGAACCAATAATACCGATGAACTTGTAATTATTTAAATACTTCGAATCATCACCACCCAATTCATAAACAGCCATGTCTTGAATATACTATTTTTTTTTGTTTTTTGCCAGATACTATAGAGCAAAACTCTCTTAATCAAAAAATTTAACACCACAAATTCTATCTAGTTTTTTTTATAATGGTATTATCAATCTAATATATTAAGTTTTTATACTAACCATACAAAAAGTATATAAAAATGCATCTAAATAAAAATTTTAATAAATATATTACTTATATAGTAACTCTTAATCTCTCTAGCCATTCTTGTCTCATCCCATCCCATCTCGTCCACAAACGTATTAATTTACATGATCATTATTACCATTACCATCAGTATTAAACTAGAGTTATGCTAGCCTTCTTTTCTTTCTCTTACAATTACCATCCCTATACACCATAAACACTAACTTGATTATTCTCATAATTATAGCGATACTAATTTAATCTTGTCATTATGCAATTATGAGTCCTTTTCTCGAGAATACCCACCCAGAAACACACGCACGTCCATTAAGAACAAAAAGAAACAACAACAATTAAATGAAAATAAAAGCATTTCTAATAATAAGTATTTTCTCCAAAACCCAAAGAACCGCCGCACAGAAACGTAAATATCCATTTACATGGTTCAATGATTTAATACTTGGTCACTGCGATATTATTCACTGCTGAACATTATTATCCCACGAAAAAAGTGTATTATCCCGCAGAAAAAGGCGCTATAAGCGGTGTTTCAATTTGGTAAACTTTAACTTCGAGTCAGGAGAAAAAAACCGAGCGGAAGATACCGCACATCACAAACACCCGCACAAACACACAACAACAACGAAAAAAAACTCGAAAACGAAATTTTTTTATCTGTTTTATCACCATGTCCAAGACTTTAATAGTAATCGCAATTTTGTAGACATGGGTAATTGTGTTGAGAAAGAGTTACAGAAGTAAATTTCCAGATTCGGCACGTCAGAAACACAGGTACCATACTAGAACGAAATAAATTATGTCCGTTGGATCATTGGAAAGTGTTGGCTGCTGTGTTTTGCGTGGTGTACGAGTGGTGGGCAAAGAATGTGGTTATGTAAGTAGCAGTGTAGCCCTCGGTGGATGATGAATTATATTTTTTTGTTTTTCGGTTCCGGGTTGGTTTTGTAACACCGCGATCTGAATCTTGCAGGAAACAATGAAGCAGAAGAGCGGGCTCTTAATTCCGCTGATGCTACCCCACAATTAATAAAACGAAAATGGCATAACGGGCGAGAGTGTGTTTGTGTGTGGATCTCGTTGTTGTTGCAGAGGTCCCCCACATTAATTATTTCAGTGTTTGTGCTGTTGTTTGCGTTCAGTGTTTGTGTTCGTATTGGTTTCGTAACACTGCTAGAATGGGACGGGTACCTCCTAGATCTTGCCGTTTTGAGATTGTTTCCAATTGCAAGAATTTATTTAAACGACAAAGATGTATACAGGTTCTAAAATGGTCCATCATAGGATGTTTTTGTGTATTTATGTATGTGGGTATGTATGTATTTGTTAGTCGAAGTTACTGACCATGAGTCTTACTTTTTTATCAAAGAGTTCTGATTTAATTGGCATCTCTAAGGAATAGAAAGGATCTTTCATCACGTAATCACAGTAGATACAGTATACTTTTCTTAAAAAGTTATCAGCTATTTGTACTTGTAAATTGGAGGAATTGGAGGTGTATCCTGGTGTGTTGTGGGATTGTTGGGTGGTTGGATTGGTGGTTGTGGTTGATGTAGATGACGGTTCGGGTAAGTTTCTTAGAACACTGGAACTGATAGCGACGAATTTCATCCCGGTCATGGTTTGGTATATAAACATTGTGAATTGGTCAGTGCTCAATTGTTTGAGTCCACTTTTGTTCCAACTGACAAAGGGTTCGTTGAAATAATCATCTCCCAGGAAACTGCCAAGTTTATTGGTTCCGGTTTTGGTTCCTGGTGCATCGTTGGGGTTGATGCCGACGTATGGTATGTATGGAGTTTTCTCGTTAGAAGGGTCGTTGTTATTACTGGTGTTGTTGCTAATACTGTTTTTGTTGCCTGAATTTAGTTGAACTGCTTTTGGTGTCAATTGGTTGGCGATTGCAAACACACTGTGTAGCGTACTTGCTAGAATTAGATAATCGTTACTGTTCAATCCGTTGTTTTCGGATGTGTAGTTTCTATGGTATATTAAACCACCGGATTTGTTAATTACAAGCAGAGTCTGAATTGCCATTAGTTTTGGATATTTGGTTGTGTATTGGTGTTAATGTTACAGAGAAAATAACTTGGATATTCAACTTTAAAGACTGCTGTGGAGGTGGTATGCAATATGCGAGTTGAGTTTGAGTAGTTACTTCGGTTGACATGTTTTTATCTATGGGTTTACTTTATTTTTTAAATGTTTTTCTTTTCAATTTTTCAAAATGAATTATTTTTAGAGGATTCCGAAAGAGATGGATTCAATAAAAAACTCACTAGTAACAAAATGCTACTGGACAATGGCAAAAATAAATACAAATTCACCATTATATACTTCGTTGATTCAATATAATATGTCAATTGCACAGATTATATCGCAAGATATTACAAGAGCAATCTCATTACCTTCAAATAGAACTGAACTAAGCCCAAGGGAACAACTCATTGTAAACGCTTATGAAAATGAAGCATGGTTACATAGTCTATTTAATAAATCAACCAAAATTGTAGAACAGAAATGCATCAGAGTCGATAGAGATTTGTTATTTCAAATTCTAATGGTTGAAAATGTCTCTGTCTCTAAAGCTTCCCAAATTGATGAGTACGTTGTTAAAGTTGATCCAAAAAATCAGAAAGTGGATAGGCTTCGAACGAATAACACAACAGCAAACAACGGTCCAAATAGGTATAAAGTTATAACTCAACTTGATGTTGATGAATCTGATAACAATGTTATCACAGATATGAAAAAGCCATCGGATTTTGCTGCTAACTCTAGCAATAAAAAAACAGCCGTTTATAAAATCACTCTGCAATCGAAAGCAGGTGACATATTTTTCGCTATCAATACAACTCCACTAGCTTGGATATCATGCATGTTAGGTTCCAAATTGATTATTAAAACAGGAACAATGTTTAATAGAGGTGTATTCATTCTTCAAGAGTCTCAAATTGTATTTATTGGTGGTATTAATAGGCAATGGAACGATAATAAAGAAGGAAAAATGTGTGCTTATTTGAAAGGCAAATTAACCCAAGAAAGTAATCTTAATCCGAATTTGAAAGGGAACAGGAAAAGAAAAGCTACTACTTGATTACATATTCATACCAGTAGATATATAAGAGAGTATCTTAATTGACTATTCTCTGTAGCTAAATCGAGCCTCTATTATTGATATATATAAGCTTTATATCAAATTGCATAATTTTTATTTTATTTAATTTATACAGTTTTTAATGTTAATCTAAAAGCATTTCCCAAAGTTCGTCTATTTCACCAAAATCATGATGAACAATAGATACCAGGTAGTAGTCTTGATGAATCTGTTTCAAAAAACTATTGCTTGGATTATTTGTTGGGAATAATTTTGCCCATTCTAGCCAAATACAGAAAGCTTCATCCCTCCAAGCTTTAAATGACTCTTCTTCAACAATGGTTGTTTGAACTACAGGACTATTAGGGAATATACCCCATGTCACTACGCTCGAACTGTGAGGGCTTAAATTGGTATCAAATTTACTTGAGGATCCACCAACATAATAGCTAAATTTGCCTGGTTGGGAATGATCTAATTTAGGCTTTAAAACACTATCCCATTGTTGTTTTAGGACAAACATTTCTATAAAGGCCTTTTGATAAACGTAACCTTTAGCAGGACCCCATCCAAATATTTTATCCGTACTTGGAGAAGCATTAGTCGCAGGTTGTGAAGCTAATGTCAGATAACCCCTTTGATTTAATTGTATAAGTTCTTCTTGAATTAATGCAGTTTCAGAAGAAAGCCCGAGGTCACACCATGGTAACACATCAATCGAACCTTCTAAATATTTGATAAATATTGATTTTAGATCCGAAACAGTTGTTGGAGAACCCCAGATATTATATGCTTTCTTATTACCAACCTTTAAGGTTGGTCCATACCCATCAATCTCACCATAAGCAGGTGATCTGGAATCACCGAATCTACCGTTTGGAAATTCATCCCATGTGGCATCTCTACCAAGGGTACCTGAACCTTGGGATATTGATATCAGTACCTTCCTTGATGGTGTGTTAGATATAATATTATTACTGTTTTTATCAATAACATGTGGAGCAGTAATTTCTGTATTACTTGAGTGTCTTCTACGTTTCTGGTGATTATCAGTTTCCGATACATCATTATTAACATCGACATCTTCGGTTATAACTACTTCACTTTCAAGGCCCAAAGCAATACTGTCTGAATCATCTTCCAGAATGTGGGAGAGTAAAGGACAGTCAGCAACTATATGAGCAGTAGCCTTTTCTAAATTCAATGTATAAAAATGGAAATTTTTAATTCTTCCTCCAGTTTTTTGATAAATTTCATCTATCATGTCTATTATTATTTTTACACCTATAGATTTAACAGCATTATCATCATATTGAATTTCTAACGGAAACTTTTCCAGTATATGTTGAGGAATGGATGCATGTGAAAGTTTAGAAGCTCTTTTAAATAATGAATATGAATTTATTGGCATTAAACCAGGAATTAAAGGAATTACAGTTGATATATGTTTACGAAACAGTGTTTCAAAGTCCAAAAACTTTTGTGCATCATAAAATAATTGAGTTATGACAAAATCGGCACCTGCATCAATTTTTTCTTTAAGAAATGGTAAATCTTTCAATGCATTGTGATCTGATTCTTCTAATTCTCCTTCACAATGACCTTCAGGGTATGCAGCGACTCCTATACAGAAATAATTACCATATTCTTTTCTAATATATCTCACCAAATCAACGGCATAACTAAATTCACGCTCATCACTTTCTGCCATCATCTCATTCCACTCATGACCAATTGGAGGATCACCTCTTAACGCTAATATATTTCTTATTCCAGCTTCTTTACATCTTCTTAAGGCTTCGTCTAAAATAGCCCTATCCATATTAGTACATGTTAAATGTATGCAAACGTTTAAATTTAAAGTCCGTTTAGCTAAAATTGCTAACTTAATAGTCTTGTCTGCAGTAGTACCACCTGCACCCCATGTAACAGTAACGAAAAGAGGGTCCATTGCAGACATACGACCGATACGCTCCAATAAGTTTCTCTTACCAGCTTCTGTTTTAGGTGGAAAAAATTCCAAAGATACAGAAGGACTAGTCCTCATATCATAAAGTTCTCTAATCGACATTTCTGATCAATTAAGCTGTACAGCAAAGTTGTATCTGTTTGGCCTCGATAACAGATAAATGTTGCCTCTGATAAAACTGTAAACGGAACAGAAAAAAGATAAGCAATATTTAAATCGTAGTGATAATGCTTTATAAAGTTGTGGCGATGATAAAAACAGTCCTGGAGAGATTTAGAAGCAATATGACTTGTTAATATACATTGACAATACAGCACCCGACATTTTATATTACTTTCTGACTGATAGATAGAGTCTTTTAATCATTTTGCAATTAATAATAATTTTTCATTTTTCATTTTTACATCATCGAGATGAGCTTCATAAATTCCTGATGAGTCTGAAAAATATAAAAGCATTATTACAGTTTTAATTATTAACAAAAGTAGTAAACGTAAGCTATTATTATTCAAAAGAATTAATCCCAACTCTATAATATCACTTTGGGCAATTTGTGGATAACCTATCAACAAAGACTGCTTTAGTTTGTCGAAATTGGTAATAGCAGTAAATGCAATGCAAAGTCTATTTGTACGTGATGATTCAGATGATGAGACATTACAAGGTGAATTATCTAGACAAGATGAAGAATTAAAAATTCATCAAGAAGAATTTATTAATAAATTACCTGAGCCTTTGGTTGATGATCCAGTACGTGAAATGGAGAATGAAGAAGAACTTGGAAAACAGCAGAATCAAGATGAGAAGCCTCTGTATCCCTTAATTCCTGCAGATGAAAATGAAGAGATAAACAATGTACCTAATATAAATGACATTAGGCCAGTTAATGTTAATTTAACATTACCTTTAGTTTACCAACAACAGATAGTTGAAAGTACATTAATAACGGAAGATCCATTGGTAATAATGGGTAAAGGTTTATGTTTGACGAGTATCGTTGCTAATCTGTTATTTATCTTGGCAACACCTACGAAAATTGGAGAGGTTTTGAAAAGATCTTTGGTGCTAGTATTAAATGCAAGTCCAGATGACAATATGCTTCTTGCTGAGGAACTGCAAGAACTGCACTGGTTAGCAGCTTCTAATGAGAATGAACAAGAAGAAGATATTTTGGAGGAGAATTCAAGGCCATTTAATGTAGTTACAGCAGACTCTTTAAGTGTAGAAAATAGACGTAAATTATATTTATCTGGTGGAATAATGAGTGTAACATCAAGAATTTTGATTGCAGATTTATTGGCAGGCATAATACACCCCAATAGAATTACTGGTTTAGTTATATTGAATGTTGAACAAATTCGACATCTATCTAATGAGTCGTTTATTGTTGAAATATATAGAACCAAAAATAAATGGGGATTTGTAAAAGGCTTTTCAGAAGTTCCTGAATCATTTGTTATGGAGTTTTCGCCGTTGATGAGAAAAATGAAAGATTTAAAGTTGAATCATGTACTACTTTGGCCCAGGTTTCGTGTTGAGGTTTCAGCTTGTCTAACTTTTAAAGATGATGAAACTAATTCAGGGAAAGTTATAGAAATCAAAGTAGAAATGACCAATGCGATGTCTCAGATTCAGTTTGGGTTAATGGGATCATTAAAAAAATGTATTGATGAATTAAACCGAAAAAATCCTGAATTAACAAGAGATTGGTGGAAAATTGAAAATGCTCTTGATATAAACTTTCAGAAATCAATTGATGCAGTTATGATGCCTAACTGGCATAGAATATCTTTTGAAACAAAACAATTAATTAAAGATATCAGGTTTTTAAGACATCTACTGAAGTATTTGGTTTCTGCTGATTGTGTTAGCTTTTATGAAGATATTCAACTAAGTGTTGAAGCTAATAAACCTTCTATTTCTAGAAAATATAGTGAATCACCATGGTTAATGGCAGATGAATCTCAATTAGTGATAGCTCACGCTAGAAAGAGACTTTATGAAGATGGGCAATATAGTCTTGAAGAGTTGCCCAAATGGAATGCCTTATTAAATATAATTGATGATATATCATATGAGCAATCTACCAAGTATGTAACTGGACCTACGTTAATTGTTTGCTCAGACGGGAACACATGTGCCCAATTGTCAAGTGTCATTAGAAATTCTAGTAAGAAGAATGGAATACGAAGGATGATAGAACAGCGTTTAAGTATGTATAAGTATAGAAAAGAAGAGAGGCAAAGTTTAATTAAAGAAACTGATGAAAAGATAAAGAGTACTGCCCAAGAAATGGTTGTGAGCACAGCATTTTCGAAAGAGGATGTTAAAACAAAACGTCGTAGAACAAGAGGTGCAGCAGCTGTCGCAGCTGTCGAAAGGCTAAAAACGGCTGGCTCTGGGGAAGATATCGACGGTATAATTGATAATTATAGTTTTCTCCAAAAGGGTGAAGAAATATTTGATGATCCAATAGTAATTGAAGATGAACAGGGGGATATCTCAGAAGGTTTTGAGGATGAACATGATGAAGTAGAATTAAAATTTTTAAGTGAGAAGACATCAAATGATGACTGGAATATACTCGAAAACAAATATCAATACGTCAACGCTTCAGATCAACTTATAATACAAAAGTTTTCTGACTTCAAAAATGACTCTCAATTACAAGAGATTATGCCATCATATATTATTATGTATGAACCTGATTTGACATTTATTAGAAGAGTTGAAGTCTACAAAGCAGTCTATTCAGGATTGTCACCAAAAATATTTTTCATGTATTATGGTGACAGTATTGAAGAGCAACGGTATTTGACTTTAATCAAAAGAGAAAAAGATGCATTCACCAAATTAATCAAAGAGAATTCAATGCTTGCTCAACGTTTTGAAGCAGATCTGGATCTATCTCATTTTAAAAACCTTGCTGATAGGAAATTAAAGTTAAGCAGGTTAGGAACAAAGAACACCAGAATAGCTGGTGGACAAAGTGCGTTACAAACTTTTACCCAAGATGTTGTTATCGTAGATTCACGTGAATTTAATGCCAGTTTACCAGGTCTACTTTTTAGGTACGGTGTACATGTTGTTCCATGTATGCTTACAGTTGGTGATTATATTTTAACTCCAGATATATGTGTAGAAAGAAAATCGATATCTGATTTAATTGGATCACTTCAAAATAACAGATTAAATTCTCAGTGTAAAAAAATGGTAAAACACTACAAATACCCTACCCTATTGATAGAATTTGATGAAAATCAATCTTTTTCTTTGGAACCTTTCAGTGAAAAACGTGCCTACAGAAGTAAAGATATGTCTACTGTCCATGACATCTCGAGTAAACTTTCCCAAGATGAAATTCAAATGAAATTGGCAAAACTAGTAATGTCTTTTCCTTCTCTTAAAATCATATGGTCTTCTTCTCCTTTGCAAACTGTTAATATCATCCTTGAATTAAAGTTAAATAGAGAACAGCCAGATCCAAACGTTGCAATCAATCTAGGTACAAAGTATAAAGACAGACAGGTGAGCTCTGAGAAAATAATCAAACCGGTAGATTCAGAAACTGAATTTACAAAACTTCTATCAATTTCTGGTGTTTCTAAAGTTGATTATTTCAATATTCGTAAAAGGGTAAAGAGTTTCAAGAAGTTAAGAAAGATGACATTACAAACGCTAATTGATACTTTCGGTGATGAGGCCTTAGCAGAGAATCTATTTGAATATTTTAGAAAATTAGATATAGAAGAAACTGAGATTATAAGTGAAGATGAAAGTTAGAATTAGCATCAGATAAAATCAGAATACTAATGAAATTTAATGAATAATAATTATTTTATGAGCATTGTATATAGAGCAAGTGCATTAACTTGAAAGATTCCGACGCGCTGAAATTTAAGGCATCGTTCGTTTTCTAGAATAACATATTTAAATAATAACTAGTTTAAAAGTCAACAAAAGTTCTGTTTAGCATAGCAGTCCATGTATGATTTAACTCTATATTGGCAAAATGGCAAGACCTGTTGATATTAATCTATTATTAAAAAAAAAAGAAGATAAAGGCACTGCGGAAAAGAAAAACTTGAAAGGTAAAATTACCAAACAACAACCAACTTTACATAATAATGAGATAAGAAATAATAAAAAGTTAAAGGACGACTACTCAAATTTGTATACAAAGGGTTCTTTAAATTGTTTGATTCGTAACTCTAAAGAACAATATTTGAAGGACACAGAAACTTATGGCCAAAATACTCTTCCGAATATTCAAAAGCCACCCATTAAAAATATTCAAAATTCCAAATTCAAATTCGGTTGGAATAATACTGACGATACCTTGTCAGGATTTAAACCTATTGTGAATCTAGATGCAAATGATTTGTTACAAAATAATAATTCCAAGAAAGATGAAATAAACAGCTTAGAATCTTCTTATTTAGGAAAGCATTGGAGTGAGAAAGGATATAGTGAAATGACAGATAGAGACTGGCGAATAGTTGAGGAAGATTTTGATATTAAAATAAAGGGAGGTAAAACTCGTCGTCTTTTAAGGAGTTGGGAGGATTTATCTATAATACCAGAAGATATGTTGGATGTAATCAAAAACAGATTAAATTTCTTAGATCCTTCACCAATCCAAAGAGTAGCAATACCTAATATATGTCAGAGATCTAGAGTTTCAACTAATAGAGATTTTATGGGAATAGCAGAAACTGGTTCTGGTAAGACAATGTCATTTGTTTTACCAATTTTAATCAAATTAAGCAATAGTGAGACCAGACCTATGACAATAAAAAAAATGGAGGGCCCCAAAGCATTAATATTAGCCCCTACTAGAGAATTGGCCCAGCAAATTCAAGCAGAAATTCAAAATTTTATACAACTTTGGGCAAAGAAATCTTTGGAGTATATTTCGCTATCCATTGTTGGAGGTTACTCAATTGAGGAACTGTCAGCCCAGATTTCGAAAGGTATGGATATATTAGTAGCAACGCCAGGTAGATTAATTGACTGTCTAGAATCACATTTAATTGTTTTAAAAAGTGTTGACACATTAGTTTTAGACGAAGCAGACAAGATGATCGATTTGGGGTTTGAAGATCAATTAACTACTATCTTATCACACTTAAATTCATATAAAACGACGAAGAATATACAGACTATGATGTTCTCTGCTACAATGTCTCCAAAAATAGAAAAATTAACTACTAGTTATTTGCATAAACCTGTATATGCTACGGTAGGTTCCACTAAGGATGCGATATCTCAGATAAAGCAAGTTGTTAGATATGCGAAGAACGAAGATGATAGATTTGAAGCTGTCAAGAAATTACTAAATAAATATATGGCTCCGATTATCATTTTTATTAACTATAAGAAAACTGCAGATTGGTTATTCCAGAAGATACAAGCTGAGACTACATATAGCGCAACCATATTACATGGTTCAAAATCTCAGGATCAAAGAGAACATTCTGTAAAATTACTAAGGGAAGGTAAGGCACAAGTTTTAATTGCTACAAACGTAGCAGCAAGAGGTATTGATATACCAAATGTATCACTAGTAATAAATCTACAAATGTCGAAAGTATTCGAAGATTACGTTCATCGAATTGGTAGAACAGGGCGTGCTGGAAACAAAGGTACAGCTATAACATTCATAGGTGATGATGATGATCCACTCATAGTAAGAGAACTGTTCAAATATATTAGCAGTAGTAAAAATAATACTAGTGATAACAAAGATTCGTCATCTCGGTTAAATTATTTCGACAAAGAATTGATAAGCAAATATGATCTAAAGAATTCTAATGGTTATAATGAAATTTTATACTAGCTGTATATGTAATAATAGATTGGAAGTAGAAAATTAATAAAGTAATAAACACAGCAAAATCAAGACAAAAAAAACATTCTAAGAGTGTAACCTATATACTCTTATTGAATCAATACAATTGGCATTAAAAAATAAATTCTCCCGGGGGCGAGTCGAACGCCCGATCTCAAGATTACTTTGTTAACACATTACAGTCTTGCGCCTTAAACCAACTTGGCTACCGAGAGGATTAATCTATGAAAAAATTTTATCTCAAGTAGTTGATAACATTAAAAAATAAGTTTTCTTTTCTATGTGATAAAAATTTTCTTCGTTCATTGAGATAAGAAAAATTTAACCAAAATCAATTCATAATAATATGAAAAACTTTGGAAAAAATGATGAGATGAGCTTGAAATTTTTTTCAACTCAAGTTATATGTTAATTGAAATACAACTTAATGGTAAATTTTATATACAAATGATTATTAACTTTTGTATAGATCATTATATATTGACTATCCAAAAATTATTTGTTATTTGGTTCCTTGAAAGTATATAAAATAAGATATCTCCCATCCAGAAACAGACAAATAATAAAATGGCTTCCGACTCTAAATCTGAGGATAATTACGATGCTAGAATGCCAGCAGTTCTAAAATTTGCTAAACCATTAGCTTCTAAAAAATTGAATAAGAAAGTTCTAAAGACTGTTAAGAAAGCTTCTAAGGCTAAGAATGTTAAAAGAGGTGTCAAGGAAGTCGGTAAGGCTTTAAGAAAAGGTGAAAAAGGTTTAGTTGTCATTGCTGGTGATATTTCTCCAGGTGATGTTATTTCTCATTTACCAGTTCTATGTGAAGACAACTCCGTTCCTTACGTTTTTGTACCATCTAAACAAGATTTAGGATCTGCTGGTGCCACCAAGAGACCAACTTCAGTTGTTTTCATTGTTCCAGGAAGTAACAAGAAGAAGGAAGGTAAAGCTAAGGAAGAAGAATATAAAGAAACTTTCAATGACGTTGTTAAGGAGGTCGAAAGTTTATAAAGGAAGAGAATAGAATAATTGCATTGGATTGAAACAATTATTAAATAGAGTAGAACAAACTCTGAACTCTCATTGCGTGCATTTTTCACAACGTAATAAGAATAAATTGGATTGTTTAAAATTATAAATAAGATAAATAATCTTAAGTTTATAGCGTGTATACTAGAAATATAATTTCCATTTGAACTAAAGTAGTTTATTTATCATACTTTCTAATGTATTTGAGACAACATTTCAATGTACAGCAATAAACTTGAACCAGAAGTGAAAAATATACTAAAGCGAAAAATCTAATCACTAGTATATAAGAGCATCGTTTTAAATCAATTAAATACAATTAACAAAATATGTAGTCAAAAGCCAAGTAACTTAACAATCAATGCCTGTAAAGAAGAGAATTAGATATAATGACAGCAAAAGTCCCACAAATCTTTCGAAGAAGAAACGTACAAAAGGAAATGAAACAGAGACTGTGGAGGTTCAGGGATTATGGAGAACACTAAATCAAATTAGTACAATCAATGACAATTCTACCAAAGAAATCAAAAATAGTTTACTCTTTGTACCATTTCTACCGTCCTTTGAAGTTAAAAGTATTATATCATGTGTTAAGGCATTACATGAATATATTGATGCAGCAAAGGTGTACGTATCTCATAATACTAAAGCCGTTTTTGTTGTACTAAGAAACTTTAGTATAATTGATTGTTGTTTAGCATTAACAGTTTTATTTGCATTTAAAAATAGAAATTGGATAACATCAAGTAGTAGCAACTATTTTTTGATATCAAAGAATATCGATCTAAGAGGATCCTTTTTTTTAGGAGAGCATGCTGTATTATTGAAGGATCAAATTAGTCAACAAAACAAAAGCATCGCAAATACTATTCAAAAATCTCAATATTTAACGCTACGAGGGTTCGATGAATACCATATCTCTGTAGGCAAAAGTATGTCAGAGTTTATGAACTCCATCAACAATTTCTTTTTGGGCTCTAAGTTTTCTAAAAAGCAAGACTACATTAAGTTATTCTCTAGATCATATATCAAATTTCAAAATTCATTAAATGTTGATTTCACAGAATTAGTTCTTGATTCTACAGTTCTGTATGATGTAGATCAAGTTATACTAAAAAATAAACCACTAATTGAAGAATCACAACGATCGATGGTAAATTATGCAGAAGAATTGATTGACTACTGTAATGGTTTATCTTCAATCAAATATGAAGGTGTAATAAACATTACCCCATCATCAACTAATGACACTGATTTAAACAGAAAAGGCAGTTCTTTCTCGAACGCTCCCAATAAAGACCAAATAATAAATAACTTTAATCAAGGCACGAATAGACCTAATTTCATGACTCAGGAACAGATAAAGGAGCATTGTATAGCTACAGTTAAAGCTGGTATCGATAGCATAAAAATGAAATCACCATATCAAATCATGAAAGTTTATGTGAAATGCCCAAAACAAAATTACATCGATTTAATATTTCAAAATTTAAATGATTTAAGACTAAAAAGCAACTGTAACATTGTTGTATTACATTTAAATAACTTACATGAATCTCAAGACTGGTTTGATGGCCTTGATATCTCAAAACACACAACCATAACACAAACCCCACATCCAAGTACAGTACGAATCGTTAGCATAGGTGGAGTTGGTGAACATATTTTGAAGGCATTTCAAATGATATCGGATATATTAAATACTTAATTATAAAACATTAATACCTGATACTTAACAAGATTTTTAAAATTAAATAGAGCTAGGTATCTTACTATATAGTATTTTAAGTATGTCTTATTTTTCACCAAGCATTTAGCATTCCGCAGACATATCATCGGTGCTTTAATTTTTTAACTATTTGACATGAAGATAAATTATCCAAGATTCAACATCAATTCTAATGATTCTATATTAACGTTACTAGACACTGTTTATTTTTAACAGTCAATATAATTATATTTATATATAAATAGTTAAATAAATATATGGATGGTATTAGATTTGGATAAAAAATAGCGTTATCGTTTAGTTTTCGATTTGTTACCAAAGTAGTCAAGCTTACTCGATGTTCAAATCAAACGATTCTAGTAAAAATAAAAGGAAGTCCTTCTTTTTTTTTGGTAATAAAAGTGAGACTCCAACACCAACACAAACTAATAAGGATGTTTCGAAGCAAAGAAAGACTCCGTCGGAAAACAAGCCACGTCTTCTGAGCAAAGAACCATTGCAAAATGGTTCCTCTACATCGCCAATATTTAGCGATGACCATAAAAATGTGAAATCCAATTCGAGCAGTAGGAGCACTATAGACTCCAGTATAAACGAAATAGCGAGTCATATTAAACCGGTGAGGCAGAATACATCTATTTATCCAAATAATAAAGATTTAAACTCAACAAATCCTATGTCTAGTGCCACAGGTACAATTTCAGGAAGAAGACCGCTTCCACCTAAAATTGATGTCAAAATGTTAAATAAAGCAAAATCAGGACCTTCTAACTTTTTAGAAGAAAATAATGAAGTTAAAACATCAAAACATGATTTTAGAAGCATGGTGCCTATGGATGATAACGAAATAGAACATTATGAAAGTGGCACACATAGAAGACAACGATCAGAGGCAGAGAAATTGGTAGACGATATTGACGAATTTTTGACGAAGCATAAAGAACAAAGTGTAAGTCCTACATTATCGATTAGTGGAGATGTTGATGATAATATATCCGATGATCCAGTCGTCTCTCCCATTGAAGGTCTGTTGATACATGATGATTTTAAAACAAAAGATGTACAAATACAGAACCCTCAATATGGATTTACGAATAATACTGTCATGCATCAAGACCCTTATAATAATAATGAAATACAAAGCAAGAGATCAACCTTAATTTCTGCAGCAGATACCACCAATAGTGATAGCTTTTCGTTTGTAAATACCATAGCGGATGGGTCAGCTAAAAGCATTCAACAGGTTCAAATGAATGATATCAACGGACTTTCGACTACAGTTTCAAATCTCATATACAACCCAGGAATGAAGCAATCAAATGGAGTTTTTAATCATGAAACTTTAAACAGCGATATTGAGGTATCTTCCAATGAATCTGAAATAGAAAATAAATCAGCAACATATAGTGCGAACAATCACGGCAGCGGTGTAAATATAATCAATAGTTATAATAACTCATCTCATAGTTATACTACTGAAGACAATTCGGTGAAGTCCGAACGTAAAGTATTCAGGGTAGTCAATGACGAGAAAGTTAACTTCAATCTCGACTTTGATTCTGAGTCTGATTCAGATCAGGATTCACAAATTGGATCCTATCATAATCACAATTTTAACCGAGAGACACTTCCAGATATTCAGCAAAATCATGATTATTTACAAGGTATTACCAATGATGTTTCAACACTTTCAGTTTATGATAATAATGCAAATATTAGTTCCCTGGAGGGATCTGCTATTGCTTCTGAGTCTGATTCAAATATGACGAGTCTAAATAACCCAGGAACATTTGAAAGCCCTGTTGAGGTAGAATCTATGGCTTTCTCATCTTCAGGTTATGACCTATCTCATAAAGCTCCTACCCCTGACACCATAGAAAATAAAAGTCTTGTGAGTTCTCCGGAATCACACACTAAATCTGTTGGATCTTTAAAACGGGATATTAATGTCAGTTTAGTGTCGGGGTATGTAGAGGAATTGAGATTGAAATACAGTAAAACTTCTAACTTTTTACAAGCTCCACCAGACTTACCAATAAGTCTGAAACAAAAAAATAATATTATTAGGCCCCAGAATATGAAGGTTCGTATTAGAACAAGTTCAAAACAAATAGGTATTAAACATGGTCAAATAAAAAGGAAATTACTATCGTTGGAAACAAGAAATGAAGACGCCCAAACTTCACAAAATGAGAATAAACTGGTTGATCACACTAAAGAATTCCACAATTTCATGAATAAGAAAGATGGTATATTAGAGGATCCGAATGAAGACACAATAAGTGAGTCTGAAGGTTACTTAAAGGAAATTCCAGGTGATGATGCATACAATAGCGATGATATATTTGCACCACTAAGAGAAACAACTGAAAGTAAGAGTAATTTAACAAGATCAGATACCACCACAAGTTATTACACAAAAGCAAAACAAAGAAGGCAGAGAACTGGTACTTTAGATAATACCTATTCAAATTTGCGTAAGCTACCAACTAATATTGATATAAATGCATACAAGGATGATGAGATGAATGAACAGAATGAAGCTTTTGACTTAGATGAAGATGCTGAACCTTTAGAACCTTATTCTTCAATTGGAGGACTACATATAGCCAATCCTGAATCAGATTCAGAATAAATAGACATTTCCAAAAATATATGTATATAGTTAACTTATATGTGATTGCATTTGTAAAGAATTCATGATATTGAAATATTATTTACCTATGGCTTTCTTTTACAAAACACAAGCTATGGAATAATTATATCTACAGTAAATACTGTATATTTGGTTAGTTTTAGTTTTATTTACAAGGAATGTATTGCTCCTATTATTTTGAAGTTGAATTCATTATTTTGTCATATCAGTGAACGGAATCTGGAAACCACTAATTAAGGTTTTTGCTTGAGAGTCAGTTTCGGCAGTAGTGTTAATGTTTATGTGCATACCAAATGTTACTGGCCATAGATCTTGGTTGCTGTCGATTTCTGGGAAAAATTTGACATCACTTGGAGTTAACCCAAAAGATATACTTCCAAACTTGTTCCCAGAAGTATTACTTATACCTTTGTATTCTCTGATTCTTGGCATAACGATTTCTGATAATGTTAATAAGAATTGGTTCATAGGACGGCCTTTCAATTCAACTTTCGCACCCATATGATTACCTTTTCTTACTTTCCAGGCTGGAACATCGGACTTTGAGTATAATGGTTTGGGTTTAACACCGGTTATTTGTTGTAACTGTAGGCTTGCAGAAATTGCCAATAGAGGGTTCTCTTTTGCTTGACTAACATAACAATTTAACACAACACTTTCAATATTAGGAATATTTTTAAAGTCAATTGGTTTTATATCTGGTAACTGAGCTTTTGAACCTTTAGGATCCTTCGTTCTTCTGTTAATATGATATGGTGATGTACCATCCCATTCTCTTCTTTTCAACCCTTCTACCTTGGTCTGCTCATGAGAGTAAGTCATCAGTAATATATCACTTTGTAAAGTATTTAAATAATGTTCCCTACCTCTATCTTGGCAAACTGAAACAGGTCTAAATGCAGGAGATCTAATATCATTCTTTTCGTAGTTCAATTCAGGAAATCTAGGGGACAATTTGGACTTATTAATCTTAACCAAATGATGTACTGGTTCAACTATTGAGCAAGCAGATTTACTAATTCTTTGAGATGAAGAAAAGTATCTGCAATGAGAGGACCTTAAGGCAAATTTTTGCATTTTTTTTCTATTTTATTCTACCTCTAAGTTATATTTTGAACAAGTGTTCTCAATATTTTTGAAATTGTAAAAGAAACCAAATGTCTGATCTCTTTCTATTTCGGAATAATAATATATTCAATCAACAATTTGAGTTTACTAAAATACTTTGAATCAATGTTGAAATTTAATCCATATGCATTTTCCAAAAATTTATTTTCATTTTGCTTTTCTTGAATTTTTAATTATCTATATTGCCAAAATGTCGTCACATAGTACGTTACACGTACTAATAATGAAAATTTGAAATCTTTAAAGATAGTTTGATATTATAAGAATGAAGAAGACCTTACAAGTTTGAGATGCTTTAAATGCCATTAAGAGTTGCTCTCATCTCATATATAAGCAATTGGCTGGATATTGTTTAGTTTCCATTGTCCTTTGGTTTTTTTTCTATATTGAAAGTGATACAAAGACTTACTATAGTGCCTTAGTTAACTGCACAAACGAAAACGGGAATTGTGATGAAGTTTGTATTTGATGAAGTTTTCTATGAGAGTGACAATGATGATATCTCTTTGAACCAGAAATTAGTAGGTAAAATTACGACAGATTTGGTAGATGAATCTTCATTATCATCTCCGAATGTGGATTATACATATATTAATGAGAGTGAAGAAGATGAGAATATTCCACTTCTTCGACTACCAAAAAAAAAAGTTGATGAACAATATATTTTGATTAAGTCTGGCAACAATGAAGCAATGAACTTGGAACCTGGTCTTGTTGACTATATGGATAAGTTACAGTTGGATTCGAGACTGCCGAAAGTTGATTACACCATGCCAATTTTGATCTCAACCAAAGTCATTGATAACAAATTGAATACAAATCAACTAATCAGAGAGAATGATGATCAAAATAAGTTAAAACATGATGATACTGATGATTTGATGGAGAACTTACAGAATTCGTTTACTTCAAAATTGAATTCTCTTGTAAAGCAGAATTTAAAGCAAGTAGAAGATATTAAAACACGTAAACAGAAAGAGGAGGATGAAAGAAGACGTAAGATTGAAGAAAAAAGAAAACGTCAAGAAGATGAAATCAGAAGAGCTAAGGAAGAAGAAGAAATAAAACGCAAAGAGGAAGAAGATCGCAAAAAACATGAATTGGAAGTACTTGTTAAACAGAAGAAGGAAACTGAATTAAAAGAGAAGGTTTTAAAAGAACAAGAAGAATTAAAAAGGAAGAATGAAAAGGAAGCACAATTAAAGTACAGTCAAAATGTTGATAAAGAGATCACGAATTTTAAAGAAATTGACAAGACATTCTTGCATTATAAAGAAAAGATCAAAGAAATTAAACGTGATATAATTGAGCCAGTCAAGAGTGGTGATAAAAATCTAAAGAATTTATTATCTAAACATAAACGTAGGATCAATCCGAAATTTGGTCAACTTACAAATAGTACCCAACAATTAAAAAATGTTTTTACAGAATTAGTCAAGCTGATAGATGAGACTAGAACAGATCAACTATCATATAATTGGATTTTAAATTTTATTACAAAAGCAATAGTATCCCAGGCGGAAACTGAAGTTAGAGTCAAGCCAGAATCATCATTAGCATTAGGTCAATTAACGGTGCTCTTGATGTGTAGATACGAAGAACTGGTGGAACTTTTGAAGGCAAGATTTGTGAAAAAATGTCCTTTTGTTATTGGATTCTCATGTAAAATCGATACTGAAGAAGGCAGATTGAGAATGGGATGGAAACGTAATGAAGATAATAAATGGGAAGAAGACACGACTTATGATGAAAGGATGGGAGGTATGATGACATTATATGCAGTGATAACTAGATTACCAGCTCCTCTTGGCTTTGATGGGATCACTCCAGATACCAAAAATCCTATTCCAATCAGTGAATCATGGAAATTCTTAGCACGTATTTGTAACATGGATAAAGAAATTTTAACAAATACACATTTCATCATAATCTGTTCATGGTGGGAAGCAGCCGGTAACCAATTCATCATAAATTATGGTAAACAAGGTGAGAAATTACTAAAGTTAGTCGGTAGCAGTTTGATCAATTCTGTTTCCAATTCCAAATTCATCGGAGCAGCAAGACTATCAATATTGATCGAAGAATGGATAACCACCGGAATTATAAAATCATTCCCAGAAATGGTAGCATAATTCATGATAGATTACACTTAGAAATATATATTATATATTACATGTATATATATACTTATGCATCGTAATTGAGGTTAATGCAAAATTAATAATCAATTACTAATTCTAATTCATGAATTCAATAATAATTCACATTATGCCCTATTAAAACACTGCAGGACGACTGATTAGACATCGAATTTCCAGAAAAAACGAGCCTCGACGACATCGAAAAAAGTTTCAAGGTATAAATATATACATAAATATCAATGAATGTTGGTTTAATTAGATGAGAAAGATATATTGAAGCTTTAATTTGTGAGTGAGAACGTACAAGTAATAGAGAAGCAATCGTAAAAGCAATGAGATCAGTAGATGCTTTTATTCCTGAGGTACCTCAATCGCCTTACCCTATAATTTGTTCTGAATTAAATGAAGTTATCAATGGTTTTGGAAGAGGCTCCAGTGAATTAGGTATACCTACTGCCAATGTTGATATAAATAAACTACCCAGTGTGATAAACGATGAGTTGTCATTAGGAGTATACTTTGGATATTGTCAATTGAAAGAAAACGATATGCCCAACATCAACAATAACTTCACGGGCAGTCATGACGAAATAAAGTTTCGTGAAGATGGTAGTGAAGTGATTTATAACTATGGTAGTGAACTGAATAAAGAAACACAAGACTTGGACAAATTACCAGTGGTACTGTCAGTGGGTAAAAACCCATTCTACAATAATGAAGAGAATTTGGATGAAATTGAAAAAACAGTAGAATTACATATTTTACACAATTTCAATTCAAATTTTTATGGAGCATTAGTTAAGTTTAACATACTAGGTTTCATCAGACCTGAATTAAATTATACCTCAAAAGAACAATTGATCAAGGACATAAACATTGATATTGAGATAGCAAGAACAACTTTGTCAAAACCAGGCTACCTTAAATACAAAGACTTATTATAAAATACTTACCGTCAACCTCTAACAGATGTAAATGCACATCATATTAAACAATGCCAACTTTCATATCAACCATATAACAATGTTCAGAATTCTCACAAACTATCTAAAAGCTCGTGACACTGAACTGATGTACGTAATCTATACTACATATTTATCCACTAAAACTCTCACTAAAACAAATATTGACACAAATTTTCTTAATGATAACCATACATCACAATCTTAGCACTTCAATTGACAGGCAATTAACTGCAACAAGCTTGTTGTTTGCAACTAGTGTCATTCACTGGTTCAGGTATCTCAATTATTCCTCAAAAGTGAAAAGTTGGAAAATTTTTCATCTCGTACAAGGACAACTCACAAGAGAGCTTACAACAAAGAAAGCAAGAAGTCACAAAGATGAGAGAATTAAATAATTATTCCAATTCGCTACCATCAAGCCATTCTCATTTCAGTAAAAATTCATAAGTTGTTGTTCTTAATATCGTAGCAGATTAAAATCCATCTCTAAAGTTGATCACAAGATCAAAGATGTAGTCTTGTTGCTGCTGCCCCCAGACAACTGAAACAAATAAATTTCATTTACATACAGAAGATACTCTCTAAGAGAGCCATTTGATGGTGACTGAATACAGAGATGGTAGTTTTTCTTCCCTTATCATTGCAATTGAACAAGAAAAAAAAATTTCGAAAGTTCCACCATTGCCTTAACAAAGTTATGTACTTTCTTGTTTTTAGTTTTCAGTTTGTTACCTTATTTATCTCATCCTTTCTTTCAGTTTCTTTTAACTGCTCTGCTTATACCCATTATTAATCTTCATTTTCATCTCACCTCTTATTATCGGATCAATTTATATAGTTAGCTTAGGTTAGCTTGTGAATTTATTTTATTTGAATTGTAATTTTCTAAATTTTTTTCTGAATCAACTTTTTTGAATTACTATAAATATATTTCTACAATTTATAATAATTATAAAATAGGAAGTTACAATACACTTCTTTTCAATTATTAGAATTATTTTTTGGTG
Organism: Tetrapisispora iriomotensis; assembly: GCA_003705975.2. NCBI lineage: Eukaryota > Fungi > Ascomycota > Saccharomycetes > Saccharomycetales > Saccharomycetaceae > Tetrapisispora > Tetrapisispora iriomotensis. The sequence continues at coordinate 337,781 of PPKC02000003.1, read as the reverse complement.
TAAGATTAGTTTCTTTAAATTGAAAGTTGAATTAGACAGTACAATATATTAAGAAATTTATACAATTATGTCTACTGAAGAAAAGAAAAGTTGTTGTGTCTGTGATGGTACATGTATAACTGAAAATGATTTATTAGTTTGGAAGAATCCAATTGAAACAGGTAAAATCTTTGGTGCTAGTTTAGTTGCTCTTTTATTTATTAAGAAAGTTAACATTTTAACATTCTTAACCAAAACTCTCTATTTGGTTTTATTCACCACTGGTACCATTGAATTTGTTACTAATTTTGTATTAGGTAATGGTAATGGTTTAGTTACTAAATATGGTATTAAGAATTGTCCAAACACTGTTGGTATGATCAAGCCTTATGTTGATGAATTCTTAAAGCAATTACCAGTTAAACAAGCTGCTATGAGAAAATTAGTATTTGCTCATTCACCAAAAAACACATTAAAAGCTGCAGGTTGTTTGTGGTTCTTAAACAAAATCTTCAACTTGATTTCCTTCACAAACTTGTTATTAGTTTTAGATTTAGTTGCTTTCACTTTCCCAATTATCTACAAAAATTACAAAACTGAAATTGATCAAATTGTTGGCCAACTTGTTCAACTATTACAAAAGAATCTAAACGTTTGCAAAGATCAAGTTTGTGAAAAGGTCAAGCCAACTTTACAAAAATTAGATAAGCAATTAGGCCCTGTCTCAACCTTCATTAAATCTAGATTAAATATTGTTGATGAAAAGAAAAATGAAACCGAAACTGCTTCTACCGCTGCAGCTGGTGCTTCTTCTACTGGTTCAGATTTCCCTTCTGTTCCAGCTTCAAGACCAATTTCTGATGCCGTTGATGCCGCTGTTGAAGAAACTAATAAGAAAGCTCAAGAATTATCAAATTAAAATTAATTATTCTTTTTATAATATATAATTTTGCTTCATATAATTATTTCTTTATTCCATTTCTTAAAAATCAATTTTAAAAATCGAAAATTCTACTAAAATATACCAATTTATAAAACAAATATAATTGTTATATAATTTTTGTCTGGAGTTACAAACAAAAGTATAAAAATCGAAAATCTCAATTTGTGATCTTATATTGTCGTAGCTTTTCTTTCGCTCTTAAGTGTCCTAATTTACAAGCTATTTCATATCGTTGAATAGCTTTTTTGATATCTTGTTTGCAGCCAATTCCATTTTCATAGTAATGCCCTAAAATGAATTCTGCTTTACTGAACTTTCCATCACTAATTTCACAACTTTTATAAATCCAATTAAAAGATTCTTGTGCATTTGCTTTTAAAATATTGGGGCATCCGGTTAAACACCATCCACCTAATGATAACATTGACATGGCATTTGGATTGGTTTCTATGGATTTCATGTACCATGCAATGGACCTTTCTCCATTAATCGGCAAATTGAGGTCTCCAACTTCATAACAATAACCTAACTTCCATTGTGATAATGAATGATTAAATTTGGTGGCTCCTTTATAATAGTATTTTAACGATTTTGTTACATCTCTGTGAATATTGAATTCGATTAATATTCTTTTTAGTGCATTTGATAAATTGTCAAATTCATAAATTTTAGCTAATTCATAAACAGATTGCGAGTTTCCACTTTTTTCAAACCAACTAATGGCTAATCTTACATCTGGTTCAATGATTTTTTGACCAGTACTTTCATTAATATTATTACTTAACCCATATAAGTAACACATCCCTAGTTTATACATACATAGTTGATTATGACAAATCATTGCACCTTGTTCGTAACATTCAATAGCTTTTTTTACCAAAAATTCTCTCTCACTACCGTTCGCATTATCTAATTCAACACCCCTACCAAACTCATAACTAATACCAGCCCTATAAAAACTATCAGAGTGGTTAAATTTTGATGCGATTCTATATAGTTCAAATGCTCTTTTGTCATCTCGATCAATTATATTTTTATCTTTTATTTTCAGATAAGGTTGATGTGAATACAATGTACCCATTAAATATATGGCTTCGGGATATTTGTTGGAAATTAATCTACTTAGTACTTTGAATGAGTGATCTATCATAATCTTCTGGTTTTTAATTACCTCTTCTGCTGTCAGGGTCCTCCTTAGTTTTTCTGCATTAATATTGTATTGGGATATAAAGGAATTTTTGAAAGCATACTCAAACAATATTTCACACCACTTAAATTGTACTTCGTTTGTGAAATTTGGAGAATCGTCAATTGTTCTTCTGTATGCTTGATAGAATTTAATAGCTTCGGGAGAATATGTGGATAAATCATATTTGTCAGCTTTGGTATCACTATTGGTATTACTGCCTTTGCTATTCACCGTAGTATTACTTAGGTTCATTTGTCTTTCAATCGCAGGCTTAGAAGGATTTTTTTCTAGTGGAGGTCTGAATTGTTTTTGATTTGATATTTGATCTGGCGCAGTGGTAACTGAAGAATTTGAAGAAGTAAAAGATTGGGATGATGAATTATATGTAGGTTGCGGTATCACAGGCGCCATGTTATGGTGTGTCCTCATTTGTTCGCTAGCTTCGGAGTAGGGTGAGCTTGTGCTCATATAACTACTTTGAGCACTGTTGATATTAAAAGTTTGCCCTGTTGGAGTATGAACAGGTGTTACATTTTTACTCTGGGATGTTCGAAAATGCGAGCCTGTAACAGGTACACGATGATTTATCGCCTCATTGCTATCATCAATAGGATAGGGTATTTTTTTAGTATTATTTTTATATTGTTGTTGTGCTAACGGTTGTTTTTGGGTTTGGGGAAATGCATTTATGTGGTTCTCATATCTTGGATCATTATTATTGCTCTGCACATAATTATAACTCATGATTCTAAGGCTATATTATTATGATAGAAGCTATCCAGGAAAAATAGAGTCAAAAAATAGCTCCTATAGAAAAGTGTCAATTATATTAACTTTTTAAGAAATATCAAATACAAGTTCAATAGCATATAGCTTGTCCCTATATCAAATTAGAGTAATATTTCGACTATTATTCGCGTGCCTATTATTTTGATTTATATGTACTTTGAACTAATATTCATAAAACTTTGGCCGGAATCCTAAAAGGAATATCAGTCAGTTAATTTGTTGACTCAAGCAGATGATATTGAAATAATACTTACAGTATTAAAATTATACAATTTCTTTCCTAAATTCAATTATATTCAAAAATGTTTAACATTTTCTTTCTGGTATATTGACTATTTTTTTTGAAAAATTTCCGATATTTTGGTATATAAGCCCATGACAGCCTAAACTGATAGTGTAATTGTCTTTATTGATTGAGATCGTAATGGTACTATATGAGAGTGGGATACATAATTTACATTGGCTACATGTGTATATGTATATAATTTTTAACTTTTCATGTGTACATTTTTTATTTCATTGTAGATAGCTATTCTTCTATAATTGTTGATTGATCACCAATGTCAGCATCATCCAGATTCTTTAACTGGTTGTCAAAATTGTCATGGTACTCACTCTCAGTCGATGCATTAGTTTCCCTAAGGATTTGTGTTCCAGGTAATAGTCCAGCTGTATCATCTATTGGATCTGTCTCGTTTGATATTTTGAAATCATTGGCATTTGGAGTTGATGCCTTGTCTCTATCTAAAGTGTTATTTCTGGATGCTGGTAGAATAGGTAATGAAAATGAGTTGTCAAAATCTGAATTATAGTCACTATGATTCTCATAATCTTCATCATCTTTATTTTGTTCATCATCGCTTTTATACCCTTTAATTTCGTTTTTTAACGGAGATGTGATGCTGGCTTCTTTTCCTGTGTAACTACTATTCCTATTCTTTTTACTCTTATCACTAGATGGAGTGGGGGGTATAGCTATTTCATCTCCATTTGGCACATCAGGCATATTAGAGTTCTTATTTATAATAGTATTTTTTGTATTATTGTGTGTTTCATTCATTCTAGTTTCTAAATTGTCTTCTGTCTTACTTTCTCTTGCAACAGGACGAATGTCTGGTTTATTCATATTTGTATTTGATAACTCGACTGAGTATTGACCTTCATCATCACTTTCATAATTAAATGGATCATTCGCATTTGACAATAGATTATCTAATCCACCGCCAGACCAACCTTTCCTAGCAATATTTTCAGAAATTTCGACTTGTGCTCTAGAAGTACTAGCTACATTTTTCAAAACATTATCACAAGCTTCCTCCACTAAAGTATAACAGTCTTGAAAATAATCATGCTTTAAGGTTTCAACTTGATCTAATTGGCACTGCAAACTGTTTAAACTCTCTCTGTAAGATAAGATATTTCTTATTTTTCTTTTTGACAGTTCTGCATTTTTTTTTTCCTGTATTTTTAAATTACTACTTAACATTTTGAAGTCTGACTTAAAATTACTATCTATTGTTTTGTTTTTTGCAGTGAAGTTATTTAATTCGTTTAAAATATTTTCATCCAATAAATCATGTACAATTCTAGACATAATCTGTTCATGGTTAGCTAACAAATGAAACAAACCGCTAGCTTTGAGCAATTTATCTGCTGTCAAATCACTACAACCTTTTAACCTCGATATTACCTCCAAAGAATTGGCTAATTCACTTGATTGATGTGAAACATTAGTCAATGTCGATGAATAGATTTTGGAATTTTTGTACAAATTATTTATTGCATTTGCCGTATTATCCATATCTCTCTTAGTAACTAAAGTTCTTAAATCACTTATCGAACTCATTCCAGATTTTACACTAGAAGGACGGCGACTAGAAAACCGACTTGATATCCTACTGAATGCTCCAAACCCACCTATCTGATTATTAGTACTCACATTACTACTGTCCTCACAGATTTCACCATTCATTTTCACATTTAATTCATTTAAATCTGAAACTAAATCATTCTCCTTTTTGACATTACTTTCATTCACTACAGGCAGCTTCTGACTTTCATTATTGACGATGGAATAGAATTCAGATAGATGCGGGGCCTGGTATCTATCATTATTTGTAGCTGCATTCCTATCTTCAGTAGTATCCATCATTTGATTAACTCACTTTAATTCCCGTAATTCCATACAATTCAGACTTAATATAAACACACAATAGACATTAATCAATCACTTTCAAAATTGTTTCTTGAAATAACAACATCATTTATATGTATTTGCCCTTATTATCATACAAAAACATTTTGAATATTTCCGTGGTTCACGATAATTTCAACAGCAAAATATTTTGAAGCTAACAATTAATGAACAGAATTGAAAAGTTCCACACTTCAACAATGGTTAATAACTTTTGTTAACGAGTTCATGTGAAGATAAGATAGGGAAAAGCAACATTTAGCAATTGAAAGAGGCTTATTATTATAGGATACTCTTGTTATTTGGGTAGATTGAAGAGTTAACAAGGAAAAAGCATAGTCTGGAGTAATGAATTCACTAAGAACTTTAATTGTTCCTAGAACTTTAGTTGGGAAAACCTTTTTGAATAGTTTTAAAAGTCAATCTGATGTATTGTGTTCTTTTCAGTTGTTAAATAAAAATAGGTTTTATTCTACGAATACACAAGCGAAAAAGAAATATGATATTATCGATAGATCCACATTTAAGCCAATCGATTCTAGGAAGACTTTTTTAATGGATTCTTATAAGGATTTGATGGATAAGAATGAAGTTGTTTTATTTGTTCATTATAATAATTTATTGAAACAAGAAGATGATTTTTTCAGAACTCAGATTAAGTCGTGTGGTGGTGTGTTAACAATGTTAAGAAATGGTATATTTAGAGCATATTTGATGGCTTCACATTTAGAAGATCCTGCAGCACCAATTAAACAAGCTGAAAAGAATAAGAATCATCCATTGCTACCACTTTTCAAAGGACCAACAGCAGCAATTGTGTTCAAGCAAACAGACACCCTTGCAGTTTCGAAGGTGTTGAAGGCCTTGCAAAGACATCAAGATAAATTATTTGTCGTTGGAGCAAAAGTAGAGAACGATGTCTTCGACATTAAAAAATTGAATGAATTCAAGGACTTACCTTCTAAACCACAGTTACAATCTCAATTATTAGGTCTATTGCATGTATTAAGTGGTTTAGGTTTAGTTAGAACATTGGAGAAGGGTTCACAAAGCTTGTATTTGACTTTGCAATCTCATAAAAATAATAATCTAGACACTGATAAATCAAAAGATTCAAAAGCAGAACCAGAAGAAAAATAAATCTCTAATGACTTCCAAAAAACAAAAAAACTAACTCAAAAAATATTCATCAAGAACCGTCCATTATTCAATAATCAAGTAACAGCTGGAACAATTTAGAATTTTGATCAAACTGTTGTTATTCCAACTTTTTATGGATTATTATGTATATATTAACAATGAAATTAACTTTACAAATATAAAAACTAGCACAATTAATGATTGTGTTACATGTAAATAAAAATGCAAATTTATTGATTCCGATAAGATTTTTACCAATGTTGTTGTTATAATTAATCATAATTTAATCACATCATATATATGTCTGTTCTACAACTAGTTATATCATCTTAATCTCTTGTCATTCTGTGCTGGTGGTATATAGTACAAACCTCATAGTAAATGGTTTCAACATCAAAATTGAAAAATTTTAGCGAAAAAAATATTGAAAAATAATTTGAAGCTCATCGCATCTCATCTTACATCTAAGTTCAGATCGAAGTTTATTTTCACATATATTAATGTAGATTAAATATTAATTTAAATAATATGAGGTACTATTAATTGTATCTAGATCTTGGTTCTTTGTTAGATCTAAAGAGCGTTGAAACTCATCATTAAAGATGCCTATGAAAGATACTGGATCAAAACGTTATGCTTATAGAGCAAATAAAGAAGAAAATCGTAAAGAATTGAAACATGTTAAAATTGATGAGTCTAGTTTAGTTCCTGAAGGTCAAAAAATGGAGTTGCCAAAAAAGAGATTCTATCGTCAAAGAGCTCATTCAAATCCATTTTCTGATCATCAATTAGACTATCCAGCAAAACCATCTGAAATGAATTGGTCAAAACTATATCCACATTATTATAACGAGACTGAACAAGAAATGACAAAGAAAGTTACTATTGCTGACATTGGTTGTGGGTTTGGTGGTTTATTGATTGACTTATCTCCAGCTTTTCCAACTGAATTGATTCTAGGTATGGAAATTCGTGTACAAGTTACCAACTATGTAGAAGATAGAATTATTGCTTTGAGAGCAAATCATATTGAAACAAAAAAATATCAAAATATCAATGTTTTAAGAGGTAATGCAATGAAATTCTTACCAAACTTCTTTGAAAAAGGACAATTATCAAAAATGTTTTTCTGTTTTCCAGATCCACATTTCAAACAAAGAAAGCATAAGGCTAGAATTATAACAAATACTCTACTAAGTGAATATGCATACGTACTGAAGGAAGGTGGTATAGTATATACTATTACTGATGTTGAAGATTTGCATAAATGGATGGTTAAACATTTAGAAGAACATTCCTTATTTGAAAGATTAGATGAAGCTTGGGAATCAAATGATAAATGTGTCCAAATTATGAGACATGCTACTGAAGAAGGTAAGAAAGTTGAAAGGAAAAAAGGTGATAAATTTGTTGCATGCTTTAAGAGATTACCTACTCCAGAAATTATTTAAAATGTTTCAAACAGTAATACTTATGTCCTTTTTTAAGCACGATAAATTAATAATTAAATTTGTTTAAATTTATATGTTTATTATCCGTTCTGCATAACATTTATAAATATACAATATTGTAATTAAACTGTATCATAACTCTAAATATTGAATTTGTTCTTTATCCAAAAGTCTCTTCTTCATATCCAATCCATATGCAAACCCAGTTATTTTCTTAGAACTTCCTAAAACTCTATGACATGGTATTAAGATAACTAGATTATTTTGCCCGCATGCTCTTCCCACTGCTCTGACAGCTTTAGGATTGCCAATGTTTTGGGCAATGTCACTATAAGTGATGGTTTTGCCATACTTAATTTTACTAATTTCAATCCATACTTTTTTCTGAAATTCTGTTCCTGTTATCAATTCAAATTCTAATTCATTATTAGCAGTCTCCATATCTTGATTTAGAATAGACAAAAACTTGTCCTTAATGAAAGAAATTGTCTTCGAGTCTTTAAATTTCAGTTCGTCACTTAACTGGTACTGTATGTTACTACTCTTTTTTTTGTTTAATTTTTGAAACCATGTAACTGTTTCTTTTAATAATGCAGCTTCATTTCTCCCTAACCGTATGTATATGATTTTATTGTTACTATTATTGATCACAACCAAAGCTTTGATCCAATCATTTCTAACAAAAAAGTACGTTGCTACTCTGTTCATTTAAGTTGTTATATTTATTTGGATTGCTTTATTGATTTAATGATATTTAAATGTTACTGTGTAGTTATATGATCAACCATTGTTTGAGTCATCATAATATAAATATTTATATTTATATATATAAAATTTTGAGACTTAAATTTTAAATGTTTAATACGCCAAATGATATTTTCAAAAGAAAGCGTTAATATTTACTATTTACAAAACATATATTAAAAACTATGTAGGAATTGCTTAGCTTAACAAGTTAGATTAAATTATTTGCGTTGAGAATTCATAAATTGGTCAATTCTTGGGATCAATGATTGGGCTAAAGCAAAAGAGAAAACTAACTTTGGACCAGTAGTCAACAATTTTGGAGTCAAACCTTTGAAGAAAGCTGTAATACCTTCATTCTTAATGGTATTCTTGACGATTGTTAACCCACTTTCTGGGTTATCGAAAGATCTATTTTGAATTCTTGTTTTAATGACATCTAATGGAGCAGAAACGATTAGGGAAGCGGATGCACCAACAATTGAAGAAACAAAGTTTTGAGACCAAGTAGCCTTTGAATAATCTTCTAAACCTAAAATGTATTCTTTAGCAAAAGCGTTACCCCCGAATAAAGCAAAAGAACCTGGTGCATTTCTAGCAGCAGTCCAACCCCAACCTCTGTATAAATTGAATAAACCTTCATCTTTCAAAATTCTCAAAAAACTTCTACCTCTAAAAGACTCTGGGTTAGTTTGTCTCTTAATTTTCAAAACATCAAGTGGTAACAAAACAATTTCACCAATACCAATAATAGAACCTGCTGTAGCAGATCTTAAAGCTTTACCAGTTTTTTCACCAAAGGCATTATTGAAATCCTTCGAATAATTCTTATTCAAAAAATCGTTCACAAATGGCTGACCACCATACTTATAAACTCTTTGCAACACCTTATACACTGTTGCATATCCCAAACCTGGGTATAAAGTGAACACTTTCTTGAATAATGGCTGTTCGTAATGCTGTTTGAAAATAACCTTATTAAATTCACCAATTGAAGTCACCTTGGAATGATTCGACATCAATCTTTTAGAAATCGTATCAACTGGATGGAAAATACCAATTTCTAAAATACCAGCAGAAGCTGAACCAATCAAACGAGCTGCACCGGACTGTTTTCTATCGTTATGAGACATTACTATTCTTTGCAATTCACTAATTTTCTTTGATTGTCTACCAATATCAACTAACAAAGAATAAACTTATTTACAGGAATATAAAACAATTCTTCTTCTATATATTTATAAATATATATATCTAAATAAAAACTAACCAAGATAACAATGCTTCCGTAATCTTATCCGTAACAATTCAACAGGAACAACCTCATCACTAAATTCAAACTTCCAATGAACCACATCCCATACAAACCACCATTATTAACTTCTCGATTCTACCAAGAACTGGTCAATTGACAAGAATGACTGATTCATTTCCTATTATTCATATCTTGAATTTTTCAAAATTTTTCAGATTTCGATATTTTTCGATGGACATATTAGGGTTTTGTGTAACCCTAATACTTTGGCTAGGGTTTTTTAGGGTTGTTGATTTTTTTGGAAATTTTCCTAATTTCGTTTTTTTCATTACTTTCCAATATCAAAAAAAAAAAAATATATAGACTATAATTATCACATTGTTACAGAATGAAAGACCATTATCGATTGGATATAAGCTATTCAAGAGCCAGTTATGCAGTTCTATATTATCTAGATTAGTTTTTTTAGTTTGTTTATAAGTCTGTTTTCTCTTTATACAAGAAAAAGAGTTGAAGATTTGGATTTAGTTCAAGTTATATGTATATTGGAAAAAAAAATACAGGTATTAATTAAAAGATGGATTCTGAACAAGAAGCTATTGTAAAGGATTTTACAAGTATCTTGGATGAATTAACTTTCAATTCGAGACCTATTATTACTACTTTGACGAAAATGGCGGAGGAAAACATTTCTTTGGCCCAGTATTTTGTAGATGCATTGGAAACTAGAGTTGAAAAATGTGTACCTAAGCAAAAGTTATATTCATTTTATACTATCGATTCGATTTGTAAGAATGCCGGTAGTCCATATACTATTTATTTCAGTAGAAATTTATATAATCTTTATAAGAAAACATATCTTTTAGTTGACAACCAGGTGAGAACAAAACTAATTAATATGTTTAAAACTTGGGTACAGCCAATTGAAAGTACAGGTCTACCGATATTCGATAGTGTTGAACTAGATAAGATCGAAAATTTTCTAATTAAAGCAAGTGCATTACATCAAAAGAATTTTAAGAAATTATTACCTGAGCCTACCGTGCCATTATTGTTAAGAGATATTGATAAACTGACTGCATTAACTAATGAGAGATTGAATAACCAGAAAAATAATCCAGTTAATGCCACAGTGAATGGTAAAGACATTGAGAAATTGAATATGAAAATTGTAGTGCTTTCTCAATTGAAACAGGAATTGCAAAAGGGTAAATTGACTAAAGCTGCATTAAAACAGGTGCAGGTACAACTGCTTCAAGTTTTTGCTCAAGATCAGCAAGTTTTACAAGAACGTCTTAGACAAGAACAACATAGAGAATTGCAACAACAAGAAGAACTAGCTCAGAAAAGACAACTCGAACAACAACAACATGCTAATGGTTACCAACCTTTCCAACTTCCAACTGATCATAATCCATTGTTTGGTAACACTATGGATATGAATCCTCAAGGTTTCTCAACATTATTTAACAATTCAAACAATTTTGGGTCTTTTAACATAAACTTTGATGATAGAAATAAAATAAATAGTGGTAATGATATGAGTCTTAATGCTCCAAATTTCTCAGAGCTAGAAAAACAAAATAAACTCAATACAATGCATACACTGTTTGAGTCCTTAAAAACTGAAAAGTTGGTATTTCAACCAAGTGATGAATCAATAATAACTTTGAATTCAAAGTTAAATATTGACGATGGTAAATATTTGAAAAATGGAAAACATTCAAATTCTGATTCTGTGATAACTCCTCTTCCCCCAATTGATCTATTAAATAATATCATCTCAGATTGTAAAGCTTATTTTGCAACTGTCAATATTGATATACTTAACGCTCCATCATTGCAACTTTCACAAGAGCTAATCTCAAAAGAAAATAAGCTTATTGAACATAATTTAATTCATACTCTGTATAGAGCTAAGCCAAAAAAATGTAACTTATGCGGTAAAAGATTTGGTAATACATTAGAAGAGAGAAGAATACAAAGTGATCATCTAGACTGGCATTTCAGAATAAACAAAAGAATCAAAGGTTCAGAGAATTCGTCCTCGACTGCTACTACTGCGAATACATCCTTAAGTACAACACAGAAGAATATACAATCTAGAAATTGGTATCTGCATGATTCTCAATGGATTCTATTCAAAGATGAGGAGATTGTTTCCACACAAAGAAATTTATCTTCAGATGAAAATATGACAGTTGTAAATTTGGATGCTAACAACGTTATGAATTCAATGAAACCCGAAAGTACAGGTACTACTAACAGAAACGGTTTAGAGAATACTTCTAGTAAACCGGTAAAAATTGATGAGGAGCTACTATCGAAAAAATATGTTGTTGTACCTGAAACAAGTGAAGACATGAAATTTCAATGTCCTGTTTGTAAAGAAGTTATTTCGGCTACATATGATGAAGAGCTTGGTGAATGGATATGGAAAGGGTGTATGGAATATAATGGCAAATACTTCCATGCAACTTGTTATTATGAATCTGCAAAAAATAGTAATAGTTCCATTGGTTTAGAATTAGATATGGAAAAACTAAAAAATTTGATCACTGATTAAGCTTGATTATTGATTGGCATTTATACATAGGTTCTGATAATTAATGTTTACGACTATTTAAAAGCAAAATAATAAACGACTTTATCGAAAGTCTTAAAATGAATATTTAAATCAAAATTGTATGAGACACCATTGGTCTCTAATACCAAGAAATACACCTGAAACTAACTACAATTATCACTTATCACTATATCTTTCTATATATATAATCGAACAAATGGTCAATTGTATAAAAAATATTTGACTGTGCTTCTTTGGCATGTGCATGTACTTACTAGAATAAATGAAAAGACAAAAAACTAACAACAGAATAAAGAATAGACTAGTATTATGAAAATGTGCAAATTTTTATTTCTTTCATAATACGAATGCAGGTTATAAAACTTGAATATTTATGTTTTAAATAAAGATTTCTATGAATGTTCATGCTCAATGTAAGTAACAGGAAAAAGTTATAGTTAATAGCTCCTTTCTCGTTTTTGCAGTAATTACAGTTTCACTGTCCTGAAAGATGTAAATGATTAATCATTAACGTCTAATGTGGTATTGTTTTTTTTATCTTTTTTTTAAGAAGGTCTAACTCAGTTTTCAATGAAGAAATAGAAAATTGGTCTAGTAATACCTCTTCAGATAATTTTTCAATTTTCAAGTTTGCTTCTTGTAATAGTTTATCTTTATATTCCAACATTGTGAAAGTTCTTTCCAACAATTTGGTTAAATAACTCACCTCTGAAGAAGCAGAGTTTGAAGTGTCTATAAGATCCAGTTGTCCATTTCTGATTTCTAACTTACTTTCTGACATTTCTTTTGCAGAAGAACTAACTGGATGTTCAGAATTGATCATATTAACGTCTGTCTCTGTATTCGAATCTAATATTTCATCCAAGTGTTTATTATTTGGTATATTTTCGAATTGTTTTTCTGGTGATTTGTATTCCTTTGATTCTTTGAAAGTTTGAGATGACAAGGTTTTTGTAGTATTGACATTTTCCTCCGGTTTACTTGTTGCTGGTAGACTATCTGTAATAATTCCATGAGATGAATCGCGGATTATTCGTCTCTTACGTTTTTTGGATACAGTGTCGTTTTTAAAAAGATCAATATATTTGTTAAGATCGATTTTCATATTCGAAATAAATTTAAGGATCTTCCCTAATGTCCAAACTCTGACTCTCTTCGTTGTCTTCTTTCTTAGCAAAGCAGCTTTTAAAGAAGCAGAAAAATTTTTTTCTGTTATTTCTGATAGCTCACAATTCAAAACCACTATATCAGTATATTCGGAATATTTATCACGAATTTTGCTGCCAAACTCTTTCTCAAATACATATTTAATTGCGTTAAAAACGGCCTGGTCTTCAAGTGAACTCGGTTTAGCATTTTCAAAATAAATATGAGAATATTTCAAATTTGTTTTCCATTCATAAATCCATTGTAGTTTAGTACTAGATTCCTCGGTTTTTGGAGATATATCCTTTTTTGTTAAAACATGAATATTTTCAGATATAGATTTTTCACTATTGTCCATGTTTTTGTTGTTATCAGTTTTTGTGGTGCTCGTTGATACAGGACAATTATTTTTATTATCTGGAGTTTGTTTTGTATTTTTTTGTTCATTTAACAAATATGAGTGGGTAATGAATTTGAGACGGTTATTCTTTTTATGATTATTTTGATAAACATGCACAGGAGAGACTTGATAATTACTGCATGATGATATGTTATTTGTGGAGCTTACATTTGAATTTAATGTTAATGGGGAATGATTAAAAACACCAGACTTTATCAAGTCTACCAATCTTGATTTATGAAAAAATGTATCATCAAATTGAATCCTATTTATCCTCTTACTTATGTCAGAGTCATACTTTTTGATTGCTAATTCTGCCTTATTTTCATTTTCATTTTTGATTCTTGATTCCATGCTTTCCAAACCAACTAATAGATTTTCTATGCTATATTTGCTGGTCAACAGTTCAGCGCTTTCAATTTCACTAGAACTGTAACTCTCTTCAGATTCTTCTTTTGCATCTGAAGATATTATATCCTCATTGGTGACATGTAGAGTTACTGGTTTGTGTATATTATTATTAATAGTAATTGTATCATCATCACCTTCTTCTTCAATGTTACAGTGTAATACTTCATTGGATACTAAATTAATTTCTTCCTTTGATTCTGTGTCAATGGGTTGGGGCTTTTCTGAAAATGTGTCTGGTTTAGGTTCTGGAATATTTTTTTCTTCCAGGTTATCATCTTGTTTGTATATGGATTCGATCTTGGTATCATATTGCGGTGCTTCCATATGTTCTACTAAATTTGATATATTAATTTTTTCCCTCCCCACAGCAGTTCTAATGCTTTTGCTATTACTGCTTGGTTGTTTTTTTGAATTACTAGTTAACTTTTTCTCTGTTTGAGAAACACTTGAATCATGAATTTTGGTTAAATCTAGAATATAAGTTTCTTTATTGTCAGTATCGGTTTTTTGCTTTTTCTGTTTTTCATTGTCAATAGGTATATCCAAGTTTCTTTTATTATCTGTTATATTATTCTTCACTTCAGTTTCTATAGGTTTGGGTTTGATTATAATATTCTTTAAGACCGATTTGATAATTTGATTGTCTTGTTTTGGAGTCGTATCTTCACTCACAGTTTTAGTTTCAGTCGCATCTTCACTAACAGTCTTAGTTTTAGTCAAGGTTTTAACACTACGCTCAGTTTCATTCGTGTCTCTATCACCAAAAACTTTGGATTTATTCTCATCAGAAGCCGTAATGGTGGACTCTGGTTTTGAACTACTCTTGACAACTAAACTTCCTTTCTGAATATTACCATTTTTCTTACTGGCGTTGGTTCTTGCCATTAGCAAATCCAGTAGTTTATTACTTGGTTTCCCAACAGTACCAGCCACATTCGATTCCTTGACTTTCTCATTACTTCTAAAAGAATCATTACTCTTGACTAATCTCGGCGATTTCGTGTGCTGCCGTAGAAACAAAGGCCCAGTATATTTGGCATTACACTCATCTGTAATATTTTTCTTACCGTAATCATCAGATTTCCTCACCACAGCACTACTCTCTCTTTTTTTAGCATTGCCATTACTTGGCATCTCTGGTGTCGATAAATTCTGCAAACTACCCTGCTTCCCAGCCGACGATTGTATCATTTTATATCTTTATCACCTTTACACAGTACCAAGCTACAGACTGACGTTTCCAATACCTATATACCAAATATATACACTAAAATAACTTTTAGAACACTTCTATTTCTACTTTTGACTGTTCATACTTTTCGATCTTTACTAAAAATATGTTTTGATTTCTTCTAACTTTTTATTTTGTCCTTAAAGAGTTTTACTATTCCAAGGAAAAAAAACAAACCCATCTCAGCCGGTTAACGTTTTCCAGCCTTGAGAATGCAACCTTACAAGCTAAATAGTAATACAAGAAGACTATAACTCCCAGAAGGAGCCATTGAACACATACATATATACTCACATATAGACAGACAGAACCACAAATCATGGCCAAGAAAACGTTCATCCCATTATATAATCCTGTATTCTTTGCACTCCAAGAAGAACACTTCCCTTCAGCATCTGCAACACACATCTTCAATCGCATTGCGTGTTGCACCATAACTACAAACCTATTATCGCAGTAACAGTCAATGGCTGTTACTACACCTCAACAACTCCAGTCAACCCCCTCTGTCCTATCTCAGCTCATCTCATCTCATACTTCATAGTAATTTAATTGAAAAACTGTCATTAAACTAATTATTTAGCTGTACAAAGTAGTTAAAATGGATTTTTCATCGCCTGAAGTTTTTCAAAAGGTCAAAAATTTTGAAAAATATATTCACGTAAAAGCATAAAAATTTGAATGCAAATCATATTTTTTAATATGTCTTTTATTATGATAAATAGTCAAGGGGCAAGTAAAATTTATATAAATTCTAAGTGATCAATTAGAATATAATATTGTGACAAGAAGATTGATTTAAATTTGTGTAGTTTTGAAGCTATAAGGAAAAGGGAAAAGTCGAGAAAAAAAGGGTAATAATTGGTTAATTAATGGTTTTTGGTCTTCCTAAGAAAGAACGTAAAGTTCCTGATTTGTCTCGTTATGATTATTACTATCGTAATAAGGAGTTAGAGGAGCAGGAGCAGGAGCAGGAGCAGGAGTATTTGTATGATTATAGAGATGAGAATGGGTATGAGGAGAATCAGCGGTATTCGTATTCTTCCAACGTGAGGAGGAACAACAATGTGAATGCGCAGTATAGATCTTATTCTGTGACGAGTAATGATAAGAAGTACTATAGCAGTTCCCATTCAGGTGCTCATTCGAATGCGAATGCGAAGACGAGGTCATTGGTTTCTCCTCAAAAGAGTAGGAATTCTAGGAGAACTTCTCAGTCGAATCATAACGGTAGGACGTATTCGATTAAATCACAAAATAGTCATGATGCAGGGAAAAGATTGAACTCTGTGAGTTCTGTTAATAGTAAAAAAATTGCAAGCAATAATAATGCCGTTAACAATAGTTCAAGGTCTAATTCGATCACTGTTAAGACTACTGAAGTCAAAGACCCGCATGGTAAAACTCAATCTATTACAAGAAAGACTATCAAGAGATTGAATGGCTATGAGTATATAGAAACCACGACAACAACAACGACAACCGTCAAGAAAAAGTCCTCGCCAAGCAAAAAATCACAAAGATCGGGTTCCAATTCAAAACAATCCCAAAAACAAAGATCAGCTTCTAGGGATACTGAGATTAATAAGCATTTCCAAGAATTCAGTAATGATTATGTCGAAGAGGATGATTATGATCATCTTGCAGAACAAGGTTACATTGATGGTGATGATGAAGTAGAACCACATAGAGCCCCTGAGCATCAAAAATACCTACATGACGCTCCTAATTACAACTCCACAGAAGATGAAGATGAATTTGGTAATAATACTATAGAAGAAGAGGATGAAGAGCAAGTTGAACAAGAGTTACGTGCTAATAATTTGGAAATTAGAAACTCTGCAAGAAAAACATCAAATCATGGGTACCGAGCATTATTGATGTCTACAGAAACACAGCCAAAAACAGATGCAGCATTAGTACCATTAGATGATACAAGTAGTATATCAAAATTTAGTGAAGCGAGGGAGGATATAGTGAGTAACAATAGCGAAATCAAAACGCCTATCAAGACTAATAGTAGAAAACCAGATTCTTCTAAATTAAGGAACAATAAAAAAATGATTAGAGGTAAATCAACACAATCAAATATTCATAATAATTCAGCACCAAATTCAAATTACAATAAGTTAAAGGTTAAGGTTAGTGACTCATCATTAAGAAAATCATCTATTGCATCACCAAAGGAACCCAAAAAGCACTTAACTGAAGAACAAATGTATGCAGTTGCTTTTGAAATCGCAAGGAAGAAAGTTTATCAAAATAGTCAACCACCCCCAACCGTGAATAATGGTCAGTATTTGTCACCTCAAGTACCAGCGATAATGGAAGAAACTAGAAAAACAAGTCGAATGTCAAATAGAATGTCAATAGGACAACATTATCCAAATATGAATCAAGATGATCATAGAACTAATTATTCAGGACAGAATCCGGATGTTTATTCTCAGCATTCAAGAAGAGGTTCGTATGCTTCAACTATTCCAACCTCAATTGGTAGTAATAAAAAAATCACAGATGTTCACATTCTGCACAACACTGAAAGCAATACACCTTTGAAAAAGAAAGCACTAACAGATGAGGAAATGTATGCCAAAGCATTACAGATTGCCCAAAAGAAGTATAGTGATTCACATGTACCTACAAACATGGTACTTACCCCTAAACCAGCTGTTTTGGAACACCCTCAAGTTAATAATAGTGATCATAGTATTTCATCTGTAGTACCAGATATTCCTCCATTGACAAGTAGACCTAGTGCTAATCAAAAAGAAATCGAGGAAATCCAACAAGTTCAGGTAACGCAAGATATTCCCGAAGTACAACATGATGATGTTAATCCTCAAGAATTTGTTCCTGAAGAAGCAACCACTCGTTCTCCAAAATTCTCGAGAATCAGGAAACTTTCATCTGTTAGTCTTGGTAAAAAACCTAAAAATAATGAAAGTTTACCAAAAGAAAACATTTCCGCTGATTCTGAATCACCAAGTAAATCAAAACTGAAAAATGTTTTTAGTAAAGTAGTTCAATTTTCACAAGAAAATAGTGGATATCAGCCAAGCAAAAAGGACCGTCAAACAAGCGGAGAACAACAAATTAATGAAATTCAATCTGAACATAATACCGATTTTGTTTCCTCTGCATTTGCAAATGCAGATACAAATGATAGTAGTATACCTACAGGAATTTCAACATCAAAAGTTGGTGATAAAGGGGTAACACAAGAAACAGTTCAGACTGCAGAAACAGTTGTTTCAGAAAATATCGAATTTGTTAAACCTGAAGCCCTTGTTGATGGTGACCTAACGACAGGCAAATCTCCAAAAAGGCGAACTGATACGATGGAGTCAAGTAGTGTTCGTAGCTTCAAGGATTCATTGAGAGGCCCTCAAAGATCAAGAATCAATTCAAGTATATCTGGTAATGGTAGCAAAACCACCCAATTATCTTTTAATGAGATTGCCAGGCAACATTCAGCAACTTCGAATGTTCCTATGGAAATCAATCCAATTAAGAACACTAGCGCTAATTCTGATTCCAATTCAAAGAGCTCAAAGAAACATAACAAAAAGTTAGGATTTTTTGGGAAAATCTTCAAACACTAACTGTAAATTTAATATT
Source organism: Tetrapisispora iriomotensis (assembly GCA_003705975.2). NCBI lineage: Eukaryota > Fungi > Ascomycota > Saccharomycetes > Saccharomycetales > Saccharomycetaceae > Tetrapisispora > Tetrapisispora iriomotensis. The sequence goes on along the minus strand of PPKC02000003.1, from coordinate 318,701 downwards.
TATACTTGTATTATTTTCAATTCAATCAAAAATAACAATTCAATCAAGAATAACAATTCAATACGTAATCATAGATACATTTAATTTCTAATATTCAACATTTAAATTTTAAATTTTAAATTTTCAACCATATTATTAATAAATCATTTGATATTACCAAATTTTTGTTTAATTGTATTAAACTATATACCCAGATATTATATATACACTAACCATTTCATTCATTAAATAAAAATGAAATGATTAAATTTTATTTATTATTTTTTTTTCATTTGTTATTAGTTATTGTTATTCTTATATTTTTCCCAAAAATATCATTAAATTTATAATTCTTGAGAAGCCTTGGCAGCCTTGGCGGACTTCTTTGGCAATAAGTTTTGGTGAATGTTTGGTAAAACACCACCTTGAGCGATGGTAACGTTACCTAATAATTTGTTTAATTCGTCATCGTTTCTGATGGCTAATTGTAAATGTCTTGGGATAATTCTGGACTTCTTGTTGTCTCTGGCAGCGTTACCAGCTAATTCTAAGATTTCAGCAGCTAAATATTCTAAAACAGCAGTTAAGTAAACTGGAGCACCAGAACCAATTCTTTGAGCATAGTTACCTCTTCTTAGTAATCTGTGAACTCTACCAACTGGGAAAGTTAAACCAGCCTTGGAAGATCTGGATTGAGAAGCTTTAGCAGCAGAACCAGCTTTACCACCTTTACCACCGGACATTTTATATGATTATTATTATTTGATTTATATTTGTTAGTTAAAAAACTATTCTTGGTTTTTTTTTATAATTTAACTTAAAGTAAAGAAATATAATAACAAATTAACAATGGATAATAAATAATAAATCTACAACAAGAATAAATTAATAAAGAAAAATAAATGAATTAGTTGAATATTCTTTAGTCCTTATATACTTTTTTTTTTTAATAAAATTTATTTCATGAAAATATTCGAACGATATTTCAATATATAATTTTTAAAATTTAATAACCTATTACCAGTAAGATAATACTGTAAATACCCTTGTCATCAACAACATTAACACTACAAAAACCATAAGAACCTTAACCATCATGAACAGCTAAATTATAATACTTTGTTTCTTATTATCATGTTTTTTTGTGTTTAATCAGTGGTTTTAACTTTTTCGCATAGTTAAAAAACAGAGTACCAGTTTCTTCGCGCTATCCGGTGAAAAACTTGGAACGCTGAGGTTGGATCGATTTAGCTCGAAACGATTTCAAAAATGTAGAAACTGGATGATTTTTTCTTAATTATGGATATTCACGTCGATTTCCTGAAATGGAAATCATCATATGTTCTCATTTTTTCACATAAGATAAGGTGAAGGAAGTCTTAGTGGATGCTTAGAGGTTATGAAAGAGAGATATACAGAGGGGAGAGTTGTTTGCATAGATATGAGGTATAATTTTATGTATGTGTGTATGTGTGAGTGTTATTCTTGTTGCTTATTCTTCCTGTTGCAGTTCTATTTGTTTACTTATTGATATGTTAAAGTTCCCAAAAATAAAAATAAAAGATATATAAACAGGAAGAATAATTGATAGTTTTACTTTGAAATGTTTCTTGTAAATAATGTTAATACGTATTTATCTTTTGTATATTTTATAATCTTTTATTTTTAGTTCAGATTTATTATTTGTTATTTGTATTGTTAGTGTAAAAAAACTAATCATACAACTCTAATAACAAAATATACAATAATGTCCGCCAAAGCTGAAAAGAAACCTGCTTCCAAAGCCCCAGCTGCTGCTAAGAAGACCCCAACTGCTGGTACAGATGGTAAGAAAAGATCTAAGGTTAGAAAGGAAACTTACTCTTCTTACATCTACAAAGTTTTAAAGCAAACTCACCCAGACACCGGTATTTCCCAAAAATCCATGTCTATTTTAAACTCTTTTGTTAACGATATTTTCGAAAGAATTGCTTCCGAAGCCTCCAAGTTAGCTGCCTACAACAAAAAATCTACTATCTCTGCCAGAGAAATCCAAACTGCTGTTAGATTAATCTTACCAGGTGAATTAGCCAAGCATGCTGTTTCCGAAGGTACCAGAGCTGTTACCAAGTACTCTTCTTCTACTCAAGCTTAAGTAAGAGTTTCAACATCAAAAAAATAATATAAATTTAAAAACATAATAATAATAACGGTATTAAAAAGATAATAAATTTTTTATTTATTCGGATTTGTAAAATAGTTAAATAAAGAATCTTTATTTATTTATTAAAGATAAATAGTATATAAAAATTGTATTTTATTCTATATATTTTTAATAAATTGTAATTGGAATAGGTTAACCGAATGAATAATTTAAAATGACAATTAATTTAGATCATATCTTGTTCCTGTTTCTGTTTCTGTTCTTTTACTTGTGGCGTATTCTGTGATAGCGCCACAACACAATTCAATATTTTTTTATATTTGGTTCTCAAACCTACTTACACTGAATTCTTATCTAACACTAAACATGAGATTTTAGAAACAAAATATAAACAAAACCAACAAACTACTAAAATAATATAAATATTACATATTAAAGTAATAAATATATACAGAGAAAACTATACATAGTATAGTACTATCCCAGACTCAAGTGTCACTAAATAAGGACGAGATTTAGTGACAATTCACAATTTGTGACACTTTGTCCCACCAATCCCTTATTCCCTTCTCCGTGGAGAAAACCACAATGACGATTCATTTACCCGTACCAAGTCCAGCCGATGTTCACATACTTGGGGATTTATCACGTTTTCTTTTCATCCTAGCGCTTCCACTGCGATGACTAGAAAAAAAGACATTATCAAAAAAAAGACAAGAACAAACACACGCAGAAATTAGTAAGCTTATATTATTTTCAAGCCTAACTTTCTGTCTCTCCGCATATCTGAATCCATTGATAATAAAATCTTTTCTTCCCCCTAAAAATCACTAAAAAAATATCAATCTGGTTGATAACCATGAACCACGGAACTTTCACTGGAAAATTCCACATCCCAAACAAATCTTCGTGCCAACATTATAAAGACTAGAAACGTAACAAACACAACGCGCCTGCAGGCGCGTTGTGTTTGTGTAGCGTATCTTTATAGCTGCGTAGTTATTCACCTAAAGAATCAATTCATTGAGGTTTTTCTCTCTTTCTCATCGCAACAATTTCTCCAAGATAGGTAGTCGAAAATCGATGAAAATTACGTGATAGGGCTAAATTTACATACTTAAACAGGGCTTGTTTACATACTAAATTAGGGCTCACTTCCATTTCATCGTTTTTTGTCAATATTTCCAATTATCAGATTTGTCATACTAAAAAATCTTTATCTACTGGTCTCTCTTATTATCTGCTTACACGAAACTCTCTTCTCATTTTTTTTGTTCCTCTCTTTGGTTTTAACTGTGTTGCCGTATGGTTTAAAAGAAACTAAAGAGAAAAATAAAATATTAAAACAATTACATATAAATTTATTATATATTAATTGAAATAAAAATCTCAAAATATATATATATATTTAAAGAGTTTTTTTTATTATTATCTTAAGAGAAATAATACATAAAGGGTAAAGTATAAAGCTAAACGAAGTACTATAGTATACTAGTTATATTCAATTGCTATTAGTTGGTGAACTTTTATTATTTATTTATTCATTATAACTACAAAATTTGGGTTTTTTTAGTTACTTTTTATCAATTTTTTTTTGAATTAAGTTAGATTATAAAAACTTCATATACACATACACACACCAGGAATACAGTCCATTTTAAGTCTGGAATATGTCAGTGGTTGCTTTAAAAAATGCAGTTGTAAGTTTAGCGAAAGGTAAGGGTGATGATAAAGATGGGAAGAAACAATCGTTGTTAAATAATAAGAATAGTAATGGTAATTATGGGTCAAATAACGATACGAATACTGATTTAGAATCCAGTCCAAGAAGTAATAATATGAATAGTGGTGATTCTGATTCAGTGCAAACGGATATTTTTGTCAGTGATTCGATTATTAATAGATGTTTTGGTCAAATCGATCCAAGAGTGATTAGTGATATGATTATTGGTTTATCCGATGGTTTGACAGTTCCTTTTGCTTTAACTGCTGGTTTATCCTCTTTAGGTGATGCCAAATTGGTTATTACTGGTGGTTTTGCGGAATTGATCTCGGGTACAATTTCTATGGGTTTAGGTGGTTATTTAGGTGCCAAGTCTGAAAGTGATTATTTTTATGCAGAAGTGAAAGCACAAAAGAAATTCTTTTTCAATGATCCAACTTTAATTAATCATCAAGTTGAAGATATTTTACTCAGTATTAATGAAGATTTTACAGATGATACTATACTGTCCTTTATAAAAGATTTACAAAAAAAACCAGAGTTAATGGTTGATTTCATTATTAGATACGGAAAAGGTTTAGATGAACCAGATCCAAATAGACAATTAATAAGTGCTGTAACTATTGGTGGTGGTTACTTCGTTGGAGGTCTGGTACCATTAGTACCTTATTTCTTTGTTTCAGAGGTTGGAACTGGTTTAATTTATTCTATTTTAGTAATGATTTTCACCTTGTTTTGGTTTGGTTATATTAAAATTCAATTATCCATGGGTGACCAATGTACAACACGTCATAAAGTTTTTGAAGGTTTCCAAATGATAGCTGTAGGTGGTGTGGCAGCTGCCTCTGCATGGTTCTTCGTCAAAGTTCTTGATGGTTGAATTACTTCAATTCATTAAAATTGTCAATATAAAAATCACAAAGAACATCAAACGCATTTCAAATCATTTTATCCTCATGTCAAAAAATATATGATTAAAATTATTATTATCAACATTTGTTACAATACTATCATTTTTTTTTCAACTTTTGTACCATACATATTAATACATTATTTCATCAAAGAATAATCATAATTCAAGAATTTATTACCATAGTTAATAAGCTATTCTAGCTAATTTAAGTTACAATAACTCAGCATAAGCTTAACTTAACTTCACATATATATTTTAATCTCATAAATTCATGTTTTTTTATAATTTTTAATTAAATTTTTATTTCTATGCAAATTATGATACATAATATTTATCCCAGTTGTTTTAAAATTATTTATCTTCCAATATACTCTTTAGAGTGTCTTCATCGAACATATTAGCGCCATCCTTTAGAACATTCGCTAATATACTTAATGATTTTTCGCTAAAATCTGGTGCTTCTCTTAATTTATTAATATCATCACCATAATTTGTGAAAATTAAGCTTAAAAATTCATTTTTCAATTTATTCCCAGATTTTTTTGAATTTTCTTCAGTTGTAACCTTATCTTCAATATCTTTAGCTATTCCATCTCTATTAGATGTAACAATTGTTTCAGATTGTTCATTATCGACCATATCAATGTTACTCAGATCATTATCAGATAATTGAACATCTTCATATTTTTCGGTAGGCACAACCTTAATATCTCCTGATACATCTTTGATATTCCTCAACGGTACTACCTCAGTTTCAACATTTACTGTATCATTATCAGAAGAAGAAGAGGACTCATCTGAATCGGATATAGCTGTTCTCCTCTTGATTTTTTTCCTATTGTTTCTTTTCTTCTTGATAGCTGTTGGTAGTTCACTCATTATTAATCGTCTATATTCTTGGTGATCTACATTCCAGAGTTCTTTGAATAAAATTAATAACTATTTTATAAGTACTCTCAAAAATTTATATCTTTAACCTCTGTTATTCTATTGTATGTCTGTGATATCTTATCTCATCTCATCGCAAAATCTTCAGTACTGAAAAAATTTCGAAACCTTTTATCTTGCGGGTAACTATTATTTGGAATATTCAATTACTTCAAACGTAACTACTACTGTTGGAATGTACCTACTAATTTAATTGTGAATGACTATTAGTATTTTATATAAATACTGTGATATTATATATTGTTATAAATTAGAGTGACTGGCTTCATCATTATAGTTTGAAGTTGATAAGGTGAGGATATAAATGGATCCCATCCATAAGTCATAAATCAACATAATGAAAAGCTTCTTTTTATTAATATTATTAGTATTAATAAATGCAAAAATATTTTTTAACTAACCTTTGACCATTTAAGATATTCAAAGGAGAATTTTTAGATAATTTTCATTTCTTGGTAATCATTGTAAAACTTCATTAAAATTGAAGGCAGAAGAAGAAGTCCCGTCTTCAAGGATGTCTTCGATGTCGGCAAGTGCGGTCTCGCTGAATAAACCGCTTTTAGTGAATCTTAAATTCTCTTCAGCAGCCTCAACCATACTTTTTCTACGTCTCCATAAAGATGCACTATTTTCTGATAAATGACTTAAATCGACAGGTGCAGTTAAAGAAGTTAAAATGTTGAGGTCTTTTGCATCCAACGAAGAAGACTCTCCTTTATCATCAAATAAAACAACCTCATCATTATCAATTAAATCCAAAACATTACTACCGTTATGTTCAGCTAATGGGTCGTTATCATCATCACCTAACAATGCATGGATTTCATCTAAACCTACGCTCTTCAATGAGTTTTTCCAGCTAGAAATTGCATCTGAAAAATTGGTAGTTGGAGTACTAACACTTGACTCTAGTTCTTTCTTCAACATACCAGCTCTTTCCTTACGTTCCAGCTCTTTCTTAATCCGCAGAAGTTTCTTCTTCTTCTTAATTTTCCGTCTCTTCTCATTTTCCTTCTTTTGTAGTTCTTTCATTTTGGCTATTTTTCTTCTTGTACGTTCATTACCTACATAACCCATTGGGAATTTTTTTGTTGAATTTACTGGAATGAGATATTCATCATCATCGATAGAATTAACACCTTTATTCCTGAATGCAGATAAAGGTACTTTTGGTTTACTGTACCATTCTGATATATTCAATAATTGAGGGTTCGATACGTCAGCACTTTCCACATCATGGTCTTCTAAATCACTCATGTTAAGTAATTCGTTTAATGTCATTTCGTCAACATCAGCATCGGCTATTCCAGAAGGAGTTTCACCTTCCTCAGGAGTTTGTGAGTGAGGCTTTTGTTCTAATAATTGTTGATGCTCTTGAATCAAAGGATATAATGACTTTGTTGAGAGACCATCAATGATACTAAATGGTTTACTATTAGTTTCCCAAGTTCCAAGCTTAGGTGGCCTCAAACCAATCACATTCGAACCAACAATTTCCTTAGCCTTCGTACTTAAACTTCTGCTCTTTTGAGTTGGAAGTGGTAAGTTATCATCTTCATCGGTTGATTCACCATCTCCATTTGCTATAGATCTACTAGAGCCATCTTTAACAAAGGTCTTATCATCATCAGAATTTTTAATATCTGAATCGTCACTGGAAATGTCTGAATATGAACTACCTTCTTGTTTCATAGCATCTAAATCTGCTAAGAAATCATCATCTTCATCATCGTCATACTGAAAGTAAAACGAATCTGGATCTAAATCATCAATGTCAATAAATACATTAGTTAAACTTAAATCATCATCATCATCATCATCATCCAATTCAATAGAGAGACCATCGGAAGAGGTATCCGTTGTCATATGATTTTTATGATTTGAATTTGAAAGCTTCTTCAGATTTTTAACTGTTAATTCAATTTGATTTGTATTCTTTGATTCAACATGCAAGTCCTCATCATCCTCATCATCAGAAGGCATGCGGGCAACATCTAGAAGTAAATAGTTGTTATCCTCATCTGAGCTCAAATTCTGATCATTACGATATTTAGATTTAGAGTTGCCTAAATGACGCAACGGTGATTCCAAATTTAAATTTTTCTTTAATGTCCCATTATTACTATTTTCATCATCTTCATCACTATGAAAAAATACACCAAAAATATACTCATCACCTCCATTATCAATGCTAGGAGTGGATGCATCCCTTAAGCTTTTATGCTTCTTTAATAATCTATGTCTTTGTAGTCTTTCTTTCCTTTCCAGTTTCTTAGCTTGTTTAGTACGAAGCTTAGATAACTTTTCATCATTTAATAATAAAGGTAATGATGTGCTTAAACCTAATTTTGGCTCAGTTCCATCACCATAGTAATACAGACTGGCAAATTTTGGATCTTCATAAAATGGAATATCGAAGTCATCATCATAAAAATCATCCTCTTCATTATTTAATTGTGTTAAATTGTTCTTGTTCTTTAATTTATCACTGTCTTCAGGATCCGAACCTTCTTCGCGTATGCTACCATCAAAGGACAAACTGTCATCATTCTGCAACTCTTTTACAATGTTAGCTTCTTCTTGTTCTAATAAGGCTAAATCATCTTCACCTGTCTCTATACCTGTATCCACATCAATCAAGTCGCCACTATCATCTTTATCAATTGCATTAAAAAATTCATCTTGATCAATATTATAATCAGATTCACTTTCAACAGTCAAACTCGAATCTGATAACATATCTACATTATTTTCAATGTTAGTAATGACATTATCATCAGTATTTTTTTCAGATTCGGAATCCGAAGAAGATGAATTTGATGACAGTTTTGGAACATGGAAATCTTCAATAATATTCTTATTTACATTTATGTCATTATTTTCTGGAATTATTTTATCATTGTTTCTAATTTCTTCACCTACATCTTCGATTGTAATTGTCTTCTTGTCATTATTAATTCTGTCCTTTGGACGATCTTGCGAACTAGAGACATTTTGTTTATCTAATGAGAATGCTGTAGTTCTTTTCAAAGCCGATAATGCTTGCATGGCCTTCTTTTTCCTTTGAGCGCTTAACTTAACAAAATCGATGTTTTCATCTTCTGAACTTGTGTCACTACCATCGCTATCATCGTCATCGTCATCATCGTCATCATCACTATTATCACTATTATCACCACTGTCACCATTGTCATCTGCACTTACAAAAACTCCATAGTCAGAAGATTCAGTACCTTCTTCTTCAATATGACTCTTCATGCTATTCTTCTCATCAATTGAATTTCGTATAAGTTTGCTGTTCTTACCTTTTGTGCTAATTTTCTTTTTGATATCTTTATTCAAACCTTTTTGATTAATATTTTTCAAGGAATTTGCGAACATTCCACTTACAAGTTTTCTACTAGTATCATTGTGCTCTTGTTTTTTCCTGTTCTTACTAATGCTATTCTTGACAAGTGAACTCTCTATCTTATCCTCTGAAAGGTCGCTCAAAGAAGAGTCACTTGAATATATCAAACTGAATTTTCTAGGTCTATTACCTTTGGTAGGGACATTCAAATTAACATTGGAATTAGCGTTATTACTATTTTTACTTTCAGCCAATTGTCTAAAATTAGCCGGGAGTTTCCCACTGACTTGTCTGTTATTAGTGACAGGACTCTTTATAGGACTTGACCTAAAAATTGATTTTTGAGGACTATTCTTGCCTGCCATTATTTGAAATTTATATAAATTAAGGACAACACTTTAAAATTCAAAGTGACAAACAAAAAACGTTTCTTTTTTTCTTTATATCAAATTATCTAAATCCAATTCAAAAGACCAAACCTTATGATAGAGTGTCCCACTTTATATTATACCAAAATAACCTTATTAACGAATCAAATGGTATTCAAATTGCTGATAAAAAAGGCCAATGTTGTTAATAATTCCTTGAAATATTAATTTTTGCAAAATCACTAAACTTGATTCTATCCTATATGAAGCGTCGAGTTACCCAAAAACTTATCTTTCAATACTGGTCTGTTAAATAAATATTGGAAATGTATATACTTCATGCATTCAATCCTTTATTGAAATAGACTTAAATAATTTTTATAAATAATATTTGTGTACTTATTCTTTTAAATAAAATTTTAATAGGTCATCTCTAATTCTTAAATTTAAATTTTTTTTGGATGATTTTGACTTTTATTGTAAGGAAAGACCGTCCTTCAGTTTTTTCCTGAAAAAAATTTTCCAATAATGATATTGTCAATATCTTTTCTTTGAATCAAAAAAGATCTATAGAGGAATAGTACGATATTTTCACTTTACCCAATACTTATTGTGCAGTAATTATTAAGACAAATTCTAGTAAAGGAAGGATGCTTGACAAAGTCGCGTAGAAGCTTAATATGGTATTCATCTTTTTTAACAAACCAAGCAAAAAACATAATCAATTGGAGTTATAATGTTGTACCTTTTTTTCTGAGTTAATTCATCTTGTTTTCATGCATTGCATGATTCTGCGTACTTTTCTTTGTTTTTTAATGTGAAAATTCAATACTATTTTGCTTGGTTTTCTTAACAATGAAGGAATGTACTTTGTTTTCTGTGATTTAATTTTTGATTTTTTTACTGTAAAAATTTGATGTGTTTTTTCAATTTACAGGATAAGTTGCGTACAATGAGTTTTTCATTAATCTAATTTTCTAAGATAGTTGGGTAGAAATAATATTGAGGTGGAATGACTAGAGGTATTTGCAGGGTAAACTCTGTGACATTGTCTTTCAAATGTCACAAGGTCAATTATGTAGCACCACTAATGACAGTGTGTCAGTAATTGAACAAGAAGTATATGGAAGTAGTACAATACAATATTATATTACAAAAATGGTATATGTAGTATTTAATTAAATTTTCTCTTTGATAGATAAGTTTGATGAACAACCAAGTGGACCATTTATTTCAATTAAATAATTGCATTTTGTTGTTTCTTGAACTTTTTTAATTTCGAATGTATCGTGACACTTAATTAATACTATTGCTGATCTCTGAGGTCCATTCCAACATTTATGACCATTTTCAAATTTAAGTTTAACTCCGCTATTGGTTTCATATAGATCATCTATTAAATAATTTACTGAACCGATTTCACCAGTTTCGTTTATCAATTGATCTAATAAATATAGGTCATTAGTTTCATCTGGATTGTTGTATTTTAAATTTAGATATTCAATATATTTTTGATTTGTGATATTTTCTTGGGTATTATTAACATTGTCGAAATCAATACTAGTCAAATCTCCTATCAATACGACGTTTCCATTGTTTTTTAATTCTTTTTGATATATACGACCCTGATTTTTGGAGTCAAAGCAGATGTCATACGAGTAATTATCAACTGTGTCAACTATACAAAATAGATCATCAGCGTTACCTTTTAATTTCATCTTTTTTAGTAAATCACTGTATTCTTTAATCAAAATATGTTTCTTAGCTTCGTTGTTTTCTTGGTCATTGTCAGTATACTTATTTAAGGTGTTTAATTCCTCTTTTCTCACTTCTAATTTGTTTCCAATATTTAATAATTCGCTCTCATGTGTTTCAATCTGTCTTCTTAAAGCTTTTAATAAAGAGACTGCATATTCTTGGTTAAGTTCATCTTTGACATTACCAAAAAAATTATTCAACTTGTTGAAAAAGTTTCCACCATTTTCTTTTTGTTTATCTTCCAGTATATTGCAATCGTTATCAACTTCTTGATCGATTTCTAAAAATGTTGGTACTTTTTCGTTAATGAACCTATGCAATTCATCTAAACCAGCAATGAATTTTGAAGGTAAAACAATACTTTTACTATCTCCATCTATATCTAAGTTTAATTCATTGTATTGATCTAATATACCTTTGTAAGAATTGATTGCACTTAATACACCTTTATCTTGAACATTAACATTATAATTATTGGCAATGTCATCCAAAATGGTTAGTAGTTCATCTATAACTTCAATTACTTTTTCTGAGTAGTTGAATCTACCAATAAGCAAACTCCTAACAAAGTTAATTTTACCAACGCTATACTTTACTGTCTTGAATTTATCATCTTGAAGGTCTTTTTCATTATAATAAGGCACGTCATTGTCAAAATCACCTAAATCAATTCCATTAGAAAATAATTTTGGTAATTCATAAGTTAGATAATCTAATAGTTGAACTTTTTGTTCTTCATCAACGTCAGCATTGACATCTCTATACATTTTCTTGAGATTATAAGTTGAATATAGTTTATTATATTTTTCAATATTGCTATTAACAGCTTTATCATGCATCGATTCTGTGTATGAACCTTTCAAGTCTTCCATAACATCATTTATTTCTCTGAATAATTTATCAACTTTTTTAAGATCATCGAATTTTTGAATTAACACTTGCTCCAAATAATTTAAATCAAGGTTTTCAAATTCATATAATACTGGGTTCAAAGATTTTAATTGTTCCCCAAATTTCTCTTTCTCATCTTTTACCATTTTATCGTACATTTGATACTCTTTTGTAAGCTCATCGATATCATTCTTGATTGATTGACTCTTCATTTCACCGTCTTGTAGTTTTTCCTCTACAGTCTCGATTTTATAATATTTTTTCAAATCATTCAATGATTTGATACCTTTTGCATAAATCTCATATTCTTTCTCTATCATTTCATTATATTTGTCATTTAAAATAGAACATTTGTTTTCCAATGTTCCCTTAATTTCGTCCAAACTTCTGTTCCCACTTTCTGATTGCATTCTCATTAATTCATCGGAACAATCACAACAATCACAGATACCATCTCCTACTTTACTACCTGAGATATATCTAGGTTTAAATCCATCATTTTGACAATAGAATAAAGTAGCCTCACCACATATCCCAGTACCTGGTTCATCAGATCCATCTGGACAATCACAAATTCCATCATTAATCTGAGAAAAATCAAGTACAATTGATGAATCATTCAAACAATGAAATTTATCATTTTCATCAGGAACATACAAATGCTGTTTCTCTGGAGAAACACCTATAATTTCGAATTGTGAACTTTTCAAATCATCACTAAAACCTTCAATTGGTTTACTTAGTAACCCTAGAATTGACAATAAACCCACTAAATTATTCCTTTTTTTTTGCAGAATCACAACCATATGAATTATTGAGACAGCACTAGCTCTTTTATTCATCTTTCCAAATATTCTAAGAGAGATAACCTTCCATTATCATCTCTCTTGCATCACCTTTTTATATCATTTTGTATCTTGTTCAGTTAATTGAAAATTTCAATAAGTTTCAAACTTCTCTAAACCCTAAAAATCAACAAACCCTAATCTTTGAACATATTTTAGCCCCAAATACCGAACCCTAACCGAAAACTAATTGGGAAAAAGGACAACATACAAACTTTAAAAGCTGGAAAACAAGAAATATTAGAGTATAATACCCGTACAACTCACCAAAAGTTTCAATATAATGTGGTTATTACACTATCATCGATATCGAAAGAGTACCAACAAACATTTAAAGATGTAAAGATGTAAACATATAAACAATGTAAACTACATTGACATCAAATGCTGTCGATGGAAAAGGTTATTAATATAGTGAGCTGTGTTATATAAAATATAGGTTAGCGAGAGAGTATTGAATAAAGAATTAATAGCTTTATTCTTCGTTTGATCGAAACATCAGTAGCACGACGACAATAAGACTTATTAATATTAATTAGGAATCCATGAGTTTGAGAAAAGAAGCAGAAAGAAGTTATTCTTTTGTTAATTTACCATTGAATGTTTTAATACTAATCCTGTCTAATTTAAGCTTGCAAGATTTGGAGAATATATCGAAGACGTGTAAAATTTTAAGATCTCTGGCGAATAAGAAGTTAATTACGAACTTAAAATCTAGGTGTAGTTCTAATTCTTATTTTAAGTTCAATGGTGATCATGATGAATTATTCACAATAAAAAACAAAGTAGTTGTCATTGATGTTTTTAATTTGTTGAACAATAATCGGTATATAATAGAGAAACTGAATTATAAGCATAGGATTTTAATATTTGAGTCTATTAGGAAGCTTAGGATAGATTACAACTTAATCTATGACAATTCTGTACAAAATAAAATTGATCAAGAGCTTAATCTTCAGAGTAATATAAGTATTGGTAAGGATGAGAATGCAATGGAAAATACGAATGACGAGTCAAATCTCTCGCTAGTATCAAACGATGGGTATGATTCAAATCATACCCTAAATGATATTGAATTAAGCTCGAATAGCATTCTTTTGTCCAATGACAAAGCAAATAATAATATATATGGAACTTTGAATGTTAAACCTATCGAACTAGCAAGTTTTGAAGATGATATGGAATTATATGAAGATGATTCCTTTGAAAACGAGGTTGAAGATATGGAAACAAAAATAAATCAACGCACAATCAATGGAATTGATTCTGAATTTATTATATCACCAACTTCATCACTACCACTGAATAAAGAACTACATTTAAATGAGATACAAAAACATAATGAAAATAACGAAAATACTGCATCAGTTTTGTCAGCATCAACTACTTTAAGGAAAACAAACACTAGTGTAAATAACCAATCTCCATCATCAATATCAGAAGTCGATAACTTTCCAGACACAGAACAACTACTGAGGTCAATTAAATCCATAACAGAATTAAGAACATCCAAGAAAGTAAAGGAAAAAGCAGCACTATTTGAAAAGTTATTCTCTGGAGAATCTGCAAGTTTAGGTGATCTATTAATGAATAATGATACTTATAATTCATTGATTAACAGTCTACCTGCACTCCAGGAATTAGAATTATCTAAAGAACAAAAGGTACATCTTTATCATCCCAACTCAACCCAATCACAAGAGGATGAGAACACAGCCGTCCATTTACAATCATCTACAAGGAATTCGACATCAAGTAAAAGTAGAAGCATTTCCCAAAACTATCTAGATAAAGTTGAGAAAGAGCAATCTAACTCAAATTCTCATGATAAAACTGCATTACAAAACGTTCAAAGAAGAAAATTAAAAGCGATTATCAATAGTGATAATAAAATTAGTTACCAGAGGATATAATAAGTTAGAATATTTTAGCATTAAGACACTATTTTTTTTCTCAAAACTGCTAGTCTGATTCAAAGAATAGTATTATTTCGTGAAAATTTTCAAGCATATTTTAATTATCTTATATCTTAATAAAATCTTACTTAGTATTTAACTTTGCATTGATCATTAGGCTCGTTAACTGTAGATAGCTTTAGACAGGAGCCCATATAATTTAAACATTGGTTTTACCCGAAAGTGTCTTTTTCATTGCTAAAATGTTCCGGTATGCCAAAAAAAAAATGGAAAAGTAAATTAATTATTATACCTTTGAGTCTAACAATAAAGCTGAATTGTTTAAAACCAACAATAGATCAATTATCCATATATAGTTATATTTACAGGGTACAAAAGAATTGGAACTAGCCCATATGTTTTAGAGTAGAAAATTTTAGATTTTCCCTGAGCTAATTTAGAAGCAAAATATACATTAAATCAAGTGTTCATTTTTGATAATGGCTGAAAATATAACAAAACCTTTACTCGAAGGAAAACCAGCCAATATTGAACTCGAGACCCCTAGTCAAATAAGCACAAACAAAAGTAACTTAAATGATAATTCTGTGGGGAAAGCCACTCAAGCAACTTCAGTTGGTATACCAACCAAGGCATCAACATCAAAATTACCAACTGAACCGGCATCAAAGAATACAAGCAATTTCAATTCAAGACTTCTTTGGCCTGATTTAATCAAAATACCTAATAACAAATGGGTTTATGAATGTAATGAAATTATTGATAAACTAGGTACCGATAATCAAGTTCTAGAAGAAACAAAGAAAAATTTAGAAAAATGTCTGTTATATTTTTATACACTAAAGAAAAGACTTGATCTATTTGATCATACATATACTGCATCGTGTATTCTACTTTTCCGTTTTTGGTTTATCCATGGAATTCCAAATAATCTCATTGATTGTATACACATAGCACAAGCCATTTTGGTTACTGCATGTAAGACCTCAGAGAACAATAGGCCAATAGATGCCTATGTGAAGGCCACATGCGAGTTTATCTCCAGGGAAATTCAAGGAAATAAAATTACAAATATTGATAAAATGAAGTGGGATATTAGAGATAAATTGGTGGAAAATGAGAAAAATATATTATGCATGTTTGGGTTCGACTTAAATATAGAGAACCCAAAAGAAATTCTAGAAGAAATATTTAGTGGCTTTTATAGATATAACAGGGATCACAATATTCCAGAGGCCTTCCAAAAAATAGTACCAAAATTGTTGCAAGAAACGAGAAATTTTATTGTTCAGTCAGTAACACAACCAGTTTGTTTACTATTCGATGGCCAAAAATTTGTTCAAGTTGCCTTGATATATGCAGGTGCACAATACAAGAAAATGGTAGACAAGGATTTCAAATACCCAAAAAATTTCTTCAAAGAGAAATTCTTAATGTCAATCGAACCAGACAAGATGGAAGACTTTTTTACTGATTTCCGCATTTTAGAAGAGAACTTTTTTGCTTTGAAGAGTAATAAAGGAGAAAAATTACATATAACGAAAAAACAAATCTTAGATTTAATTGAAGAAGACCCAATTGACTTAGAAAATGCTATTGACCCTTACGATTATTCATTCATAAGATCCGGCGTAGTCAGACAAGAGCTATTGGATAATACTGAAACAAGACTACAAGATATGTTCACTAAAATCAAAAATGAATATCAACAAAAAAAGAAGCATTCACTTGCTCCTGAAAATACCACAATAAACAAAAAGATAAAAATGTAATTACCATTCAATTAGAATTTAATAAATCGATACTCTTATCCATATTTTTAGAAAGTACAGATCTAATTTAAACCAATCGAATAATATATATATGTTGTTTAATTTACTTCTTTATATCTGCAATAGAGAATTTATTCTAATTTTGTGACACCTTGGTGTCACAAAATAACATAGTTGAAAAACAACAACAAAGTAAGACTTTGATTGTTACAATAATAATTTGAAGAAGATGCAATTAAACCAACTGATAAAGATAGACCAAGATATCTATATTTCTTAATAAAATTCATTAAACATATATAATTAATTACAAATATTGCCAGCTTCATTCAAAACTAGAAAGAAGGTATCTTAGAAATGACAAAATTTAACCAGCTTAACACAGAAGAATTACGAATCAGAAAGAAAATTCAGAAAGGAAGTCATTTATCAATAATGATTTTAGGTTCAAAAGGTACTGGGAAATCAACTTTCTTAAATAATTTATGTGGGACAGATATGTTTCCAACTATGCCGATGAAAGAGAATTATCAGGATGCAGCTTGTGCCCACATAAGTCCAAAACTTGTTGAAATAAAGGAGAATCTATGCATTACAGAAGGGAGTGGTTCTAAAATAGTTTTGGATATCCTTTTATTTCAAGGAGTAGGAGATAACCTAGATAATACAAAATCTGCTGACTTGATTAGAACTTATCTACAAGAACAATTTGATTCAATTTTAACGAGGGAGAACCAGGTCTCTAGGAACCCCAAAGAAAATGACCCTAGACCTCATGTTTGTCTATATTTTCTCAAACCAAATTCAAGAGGTTTGAAAGAGTTTGATATTAAGATGATGAAAGCGATAGAAGACTATGTGAATATTATTCCCGTCATCAGCAAGATTGACACTCTCACGACCGAGGAATTAAGATATAACAAGGAAATGGTGATGGAAACGATAAGAAATAACAATATAAAAATATTCGATTTCAAAGATGATTTGTTGTTAGATAACTTAGCAATCACAGATAATGATAAGGCTTGTCGTTATTTCAAGGACAAAAATGTTAGTCCAAAAATTTCAAATATATTACCCTTTGGTCTTATTTGCAGTAATGAAGTTTTTATAGAAGAAAATGGGACCTCTCATTATGTCAGAAATTTTGATTGGGGGTCTGTTTTTGTGGATGATATTGAAAACTCTGATTTTTTATATCTTAAAAGCATTTTATTTGGTTCTCACTTCCAAGACTTTAAGGATACTACAGAAAATGTGCTATATGAAAATTATAGAACTGATAAACTACTAAGAGAAAAAGAATCTATAAATTCATTCACAACTAATGATAGTAATAGTTGGATGAACCAACAAAATGTTACATTCCCAAAGAGTCACCATCTAAAAAGTCATTCAGCTGATATCGAGTTGAAAGAAAAAAATAGGATTATTGAAGCATATCAAAAGAAGATTACTGAACTAGAAAGACAAATTTTAACGAAAAAAAATGACTTCAAGACATCAAACAGGAATTAATATCTTTTTATTATTATTTGATGTTTTTTTTAATCCAATCTTTAAATGCATTCTGCTAATAAAATTTCAAAGGCCAATTCGTAACACATTGAGAAGAATCAGTCTTTTATTACAAAGCCAAATTATATAAAACTTATTAATTATATTATAAATGTTTTCTTTTCTTTACCTCATTTACCTTCATTCGCACACTTGGTGACACTAATCTTCATAAATAATAATATACTGCTACTGACATTAATTATGGTTTTTCATATTCGTCGGCCTTCGAAACATATATATTATGATTTGAAATACTGGCTATTAAAAATAATATTTATAACAATATCAGCATTGATAAATAGACAGGTAGTCTTTGATAGAAGAGGACATTGGTTCAATTTTCTCTCAGCTCTAGAATAGCATTTAATAATGGCCAAGTGATTTGATTTTTTTGAATTAAAACTTTTGAAAAAAAAATAGATGAGAATTAGTTGATATGGTTGATTCTGAAGAGACAAAGGATGTCCAAGTAGAGATACATCAATTGGAGTCAGCAGAGAGCATTGAATATAATAGTGTAGCTATAAACCCTTCCACTGGAGAATCAAATGAAGATAGATTAGAAGCATCAAGTGTAAAACCAGAGGAGGAAAATAACATAACTCCCAAAAAAATCGTTAGTGCTAGAGTCAGTCCAAGAAGGACTCCTGACATAGAAAGAATAGCAAGGTTTTTCAAGAATGATACACCCACTCGAGTCAATAACTCTGATAGAATGAAATGTAACAATATGGATGCCTTTAGTAAACTCCAACATTTGGAGGAACATAGCTCTAATGGTTCAGAATCGTTAAAGGATAGGAAATTAGTTGCATCTCCATCAAATAGTATACCATTTAACTCAGAGGAACCTTTAATGGGATCTTTAAGAAATAATATGTTAAATAAATTAAACTATTCATCTGAAGAGGATACACCACCATCACAGAGAAAGTCTGTCAACAACTTGGTGAAAAATGATCTTAATCCTTTAAATATCGTTTCTAAGTTAAAGCAAGCCCAGAAAAATTTGTCAACTCTTAAAGTACCTTTGAGTGGAATTACAGATAATGGTATCGAATTAGATTATAGCAGGGATGAAGGTTCAGAAGTAGCACTTATCGATAATACCGAGATAGAGGAAGTAATAACTGGGTCACCAATCAAGCATAGTCCTTCAAATAATGATGTATCTTCAGAGGAGCAGGTAAAAATGCCACTAAATAATTTAAGGATTTTATCAACTAATAATCCAAATGTATCTGATTATTCAATAATTGATGATACCACCGATGCAAACGTTACTTTTAGATGGGTCGATAAGTCAGAAAACGATAATGTAATGGCAATCAATATACCCACACAGGTAATTACCACCATGAATACCGAAAATTTAACATTATCACCAACACAAATAATAGATTCTACTTTTCATAATATTAAACAAACA
The DNA here is from genome assembly GCA_003705975.2 of Tetrapisispora iriomotensis. Taxonomy (NCBI): domain Eukaryota; kingdom Fungi; phylum Ascomycota; class Saccharomycetes; order Saccharomycetales; family Saccharomycetaceae; genus Tetrapisispora; species Tetrapisispora iriomotensis. The sequence goes on along the minus strand of PPKC02000003.1, from coordinate 299,107 downwards.
AATTCACAAGTATTAAGTGCGAGAGAAGATAATATATCAGAACTGGGGAATAATAAGACAAATGATGGTTTACAGCATAATGATATAACTTCAAATATCAATGATATGTTATATACGCAACAATTAGATACCCAGAAAGTGACTATTTCACAGTTATCCAATTTAATAGAAGGAAACGTTGAGACAATCTCATCGAATAAATTAGCACCTGAACATATCAATGATATATTCCCGGATGATTCAAAAGAAGATGCTAAAACACCTCACACATCTAAAAATATTTTTTCACAAGCAGCATTAGAAGTACCACAAACGAACTCACAAAGCAAGACGGAATGCTTTCCCTCTTTAAAAATGACAGATTCATCACCGACACCCAAAAATAAACAAGAGACTTGGGAACAAGTAAATTTTTCAAAATCCAATTCACCTGGGAAGGTCTTTTTACGTATGTCTAATAAGATTGGCCCACAGTCTAGTCAAAGTTATGACAATTCATCTTATATCGATACTGATAATAATATTGTAGTGGTTAGTGAAGCTGAAATGACACAAGAATTGCCAGAAATGGATGAAAATACTCAAGAATACTTTTTGACAAAAGAGAATGATACACAAATTGTTGACACCCCCAAATTATCTGGCAGTACGAAAGCTGAAGGGTCCAAGAGACAGTATCCAATTACTATAAAAACCCCTATTCATGAACAAATTAAATATGAGAACCCTCATAAGCGTTCAAAAAGGTTACCTGATAGTGCTCCGAAATCTGCTACTGATAAAGACGGTAAATTTACTGATAAAGAAGATCAGGCCACAAAGTCTGTAGATAGATCAGAGAGTGAGAAATTTCCCAAGTCTGTGTTGACAAAAGAAGATCATGTTTTGACTCAAGATGATATTCGCTTCAAAAATTCAGTTTTTTGTTTCTATGATTTAAATTATAAAATATATCCGGGCACCCTAATTTCTCATGATTATCTAAATTACAAAAGCATGGTAAGATTTGAAACCGATCAATCCATAATTAAAAATACAGATATATTCTATTTGGACATTAAAATAGGTGATACTATTAATTGGAATGGTTCATTATACAAGGTAATGAAACTTGAATGCAAATTTTGGGATGCTAATACTATAAGGTGCATCAGAGGATATGATACTCTTCATTTAAGGAAGAAAACTCAATCTGGCGGTCTTAGTAAAAAGACTGTTATTACATCGTTAGGCTCAATAACCCTCAATTTCGATGATTGGGCAAAGAGGGCCAAAATCGATTATTACCAGAAAGAAGTTATTAGTAGACATGGTACACCAGCAAGAAATAGGAATACACTAATGCTTTCATCACCTTTGTATAGGAAAGCAACTCCCGAAATGAATCCAAATCCTAAATTTGCGAAAAGGGAACCAACTACCTCAGTTTTAGAGAAATATTCAAATAAAATCAGCCATGAGAGAAATATAAATACTTCTACAAATTTATTTTCTAATTGCCTTTTTATTATTACAAGCATATTTAATGAACGAGATGAAATTATAGACATTATTAAATCACAGGGCGGAACAGTTGTTATAGATGGATTCTCATCGTTATTTGATTACTATTTGATTGACAATAAAAATGAATCTGTTGTTTCAGATTACAACCTAAACCTTAAATGGAAAGATGAATCAGCTTTTAAAGGATTTAAATTTGCATGTCTTCTCTCTAGTGAACATTCAAGGAGTCTTAAATATTTAGAAACGCTAGTGTTGAAATGGCCAGCATTACACTGGCAATTTATAGTGGATTGTTTGATTAGCAATACATTACTAATCAACGAAATCTATAACTATCTTCTCCCTGCTGGATTTAGCTCTAGACTGAAATCCGAATCAAATTCATTACATGGCGTTATGAAATCAAGTAACATTTTTTTCTTTTATAAAAAGATACTAGAGAACACAAGTTTAGTAGATATTCTCCCCACTGAACCTACGGAATTAGGAAAATATGATATAGTTATCATTGGAAATTCCAATATTAATAATTTTCTTATATTTTCATTTGCATGCATGGGAGTTAAAAAGTTATTTATGGTTAATAATGCTGAAAAGATTGAGGATCTTCTATCAAATTTCTCTTCAAGGTTAAATGAAGATGAAGAATTCAACCCAAATCTAGTTTTTTATGCTGATGGGGAAAATGATATTCAAAGCAAAGTAATACTGCAATCCATAAAAGATAATATTTTGAATTATTCTCAATTTGAAGACAAAAATATTCATATAGAAAGTAAAGAATGGCTAATTCAAACTATCATTAATGGTAGTCCTAACTTCTATGTTAATTAATAAGAAAGCAAAATTAGTTCACAAAGAGTATATATTCTTTTACACAAGCGATACTTTTATTTAATGATTTATTTACACAAAAATAATGTTATTATTTATTATAAATTTTAAATTAACTTATGATAGCCACTATTTGTCAACCTTTTTTATTATTACTTTAAATTAATGTGAACTAATGGTTTATTTAGAATGATATGATTTCAAACATTCTTCAATATTTTTTATATCTGTAGTCAACCTACCAAAGAAGTGACAGTGAATGTTGTTACTGGAGATATACTCAAAAAAGCATTTTGCAACAATAACATATTTTAACGAAAGTTGATACCTTTCGTAAAAATCTTGTTTACTATTTTTTTGTGAAACTTTAGCTGATCGTGATTCTGCTTGACGAGATTGTAAGAGGTCAATTGCAGATTTAGTTGGCTTCGGTTCAGGTGAACTTAGGCGGCATTTTGTGTCACCTTGAAATTGAGAAGACAATGCATTAGTTTGGGGGGATGATATATACGGATAATAAATGGGCTGTGAATTATTGAAGAGGAACTCATTAGTAGATTGCTCAGACATAACTAAAAATGAAGAATCGTTGAAAGCATAGACAATGACATTGTTAATCAATTTTTCTATTTTATCTGAATCTATGTTCAAATAGTGATGATTCGAATCAGGAATAATATTTCCTTTTAATAATGTATATGTTGAAATAACATCTTGGCAGCTTTGGAAGTATGAAGGGAAAAATGAAAAAAATTTTGGTATTAATAATTTATCAGCCAATTTCTTTAATTCAGTATAAATACATAACAATTTGAAATTTGGTGAATGCTCAAAGTCCATAAGAAATTTAATAATTATCAAAAAGTTATAATAGAAACATTGGAGAGAAAACAGGGATATCTTTGAATAGTTTATGTCAATGATGGTTGCATTTTCCTTCAGAGAAAATAATTTTTTAATATTCTTGATGGAAAAGTTCAAAGCAACCAAAAAATCAGTTAGCATATTATATGATCCGTTCGTTAGGAGATTATATGATTTTGAATTTAAAAATTTATCATAGATATCGTTTATTTCTCCTTTCCAAATTTTTGAACAGAATGATTTATCAATTTTATTGAACAAGCTGATCACCATTAAGCTGTTTCTTAATATCAAGCCATCGGATTTCAAAATCGAAGAGGTGTTGTATTGCATGCATAATTTGGTGTCCAACGTGTTGTTATCCATCTTCTTAAGAAAGGATTTTTGATGTTGTTCAAAATTTTTTTCCAATTTTCTTGTATCTATTTTGTGTAAAAATAAATGAAAACTCGAATAAGAGTTAAATTCGTAATATAACATAGATTGAATCAATACATCTGGAATAGGATGTAAACCGAGATTGTTGAAGGCAAAACTTTGATAAAATTTTAGGAACTGAGTAGAAAATTGTTTAGTAAAAATATCCTTTGATTCACTCCCTCCTATTGCTATATGGATGTCGTCATTTAATTCAAATATCGACGGTGTGCTCAACAAGGAACTGGAAAACCAACGGTTTTCACTATCTGGAATGGAAATATTCTCTATATCTGATTCTCTCAAAAATAGTGCAGAATCAATATGATAAAAAGTCTTTAAAAAGTTACAAAAATTGTAAACCATTAAAGTACATCTAATTGAAGACTCATACATAATATAATCAAATTGATTGCTAAAAGTACCAGTCTGAGAATTTATGTTATTTGACCCATCAACATCACAAGTAATCTGTATTTTAGGTATTATATTTTTTTTTACGATGGAACAAACAGCTGTGATCTGCCTCTTGATAACGTTTCCATCTTGTTTGAGATTTTGGTCAGCAAATAATGCAAATATGACACTTAAAATTAGAGATTGAATTAGCCACAGATTATAGGGCTTCGAATCATTGTCAGTAGGAGGTGTGCGATGTGCTTTTGTTCGCTTCTCATTTGAAACTTGAGATTTTTTCTTTCTGTCTAAATAAACATGTAATATACGTCTGCTTATTTCATAAAGCTCTATTGTTTTTGGATTACAACCTGGCTTAAAAAATGATCCACAAGTCGCCATAAAAATTGGCAGACAAACAATATTCGCATGTTTCAAGAAAATATCCTCTTTATCTTGATTATCTCGATAGTTGTATAGAGATGATTCATGAATGTATTGCTTCAACTGAGGAAGATCTAATTTTATTAAATCAGGATGAATAAATGAATGGTGTGTAGCAAAGTAGTTCATAAAGTACGAGAGGTAATTGTTCAACTCACTACAACTGGGAAGGATGAGCTCTTTCGCCACCAAATTAGGTGAAAGATTAAAGTTTTTATTGTTCTGGTAGTTGCATTTATAAAATTCTAGAATGGAACTACAGATTTGATGTAATTCTGGCGTAAACAAATTTATATCCTTCGCAGTAATAAACTCCTCTTTATTTGAATTCTCAATCTGTGGTGGGGTTGCCCTGGAAATGTTTGAAATAGTTAAATAATCTAAACCATAAAAAGTGTAATTACCATTTGAAGCTGTTAGGTTTGAACCATGCATTACATTTGGATTTAGGGATTGATTATAATTATCTGAAATATCCTCATTTTCGGTACCTATTTGAAACGTAACTCCATTATTTCCCAAAGTAGGTTTACATCTAACTTGGTAATCTATGTTGTTCATTTTTAATTCTTCATTTTTGATATAATTACCAAATATTGCTTGGACGTTTTCATTGAAATTAGATATATTGTTTAAATCTGAGTTATTATCATTTAAATCTATTGTGCTCAATTGATTAGTTATGTTTGAAGGCAAACTCCCATTTTCACTTTTATCTTCGATGTTATCTGATAGACTTGATGTTGGCGTTACAGTTTTACAAAGTTGAAGCTGGCTTAAACTCTGCTGTGAAATATTAAAACTATCATTTTTCATGGCAGCTACCTCTTTGATATATCCTTGCTTTATTAGGAAAGATTCATTATGCTTAAATAAAGTTGGGGTTGATCTTCTTGAATTAGAATTCATATTATTACACTTAAGATTGTTACCCCTGTTAGTGTTTGAAATATCATTAGTTTTGGTAATGTAATAATTGTCATTATTTGATGCTTTTGTTTGTAAGATATTATCAGTAAGTGCACTATTGGTACCTAATTCAGGGGTTAAAACATTGAGTTTTAATCTTGGACTCACACCTGCCTCATCATTACTGCTATAGTAGCTTGAATTTGTTGCTGAGTTATTGCAAGTTCCATTTATCCAATCTATTGTATCTAGTAAATTTAATTCACTTTTTTTGGAAAATGTGTTCTGACTGTTGAGGTTGATATCTAGAATTGGAATGCTTTTATTGTCATTACTAAAGTCTTTTGAAAATAAATAAGAGTTGGTATTTGATGTTGTAGATTTATCTACATCCATAAGATCTGTGGATGCATCATTCTTAAATTTATTATTAGTGTCTTGTGAGATTGCATTTGCATCGAAGTAGTCTATCGGTAAAACTTCAGGAGTGGAAAATTTAACATTATCAATTCTATGTACTGTTTCTTCATTATCCAAGGGGAATGCATATTTTTGGGCAGATTGTGCACTAAATGAAGCTCTTCTCTTTAATGGAAAGTTCTTTTTGATTTCAAATCTTCTTTTCTTAGTTAAAGTCTTTTTCAAAACTTTTTTAGTTAACTTATTTTTCAAACTTTTACTTTTACCATTGTTGCTGGCTCCATTAGCCTTATTATTATCACAATTTGTAGATTCTTCACTTAATAAAACAGTCCCACTACTTGTTATCACCACAGAATCCCCATAATTACCATTGTGTATTTTATGAGCATGTCTTAATAGTAAATCTCTTCTACTAAATTTTCGCTGACACAATCCACAACTATAAGGTTTCTCTTTAGTATGCGATCGTTCATGCCTTGTCAGATGCTCTTGTCTAGCAAATGCCCTTGTACAAATAGAACAAACAAATGATCGAATTTTCCCACTTGGAGTTTTACCATTTAGTCTTAAATTATCCGGTAAATTATTATATTTTTTATTCATTTTAGAATTCATATTATTATTATTTGAATCCAAAGTCATAGTAGATGCCATTTTAAAGTTTTGTTTTTATAACAAACTTACATACAAATATCTTGATCTGTTTAGTTGACTTTCTTTTGTTATTAGTTTTCACCTTCTGTGAATGTATAAATTATTTTCTGTATATAATCAAAAGCATATAGATGTAAAACATACAAACAAATAACAAAAACCTACTCTTTACCTTATAAATATATATCCAGATATATGTATATGTATAATTTAATGAGTGTATATATATTTAAGAAATGATTTTTTTATGTAAATCTTTTCTACATCAGCGGCTAAAACAAAATGACAACTTCTGAAAAAGTGAAAAAAAGAAGGGTTAATTCAATAACAAATAAAATAAAGATACATATCTATATATATTTATATGTATATGTAGGGACGTATATTTACCAGCAATGACTTTTTAAGAGTAATCTTAATTACTTGATTCGACTATCGGTTGTTTTACAAATTAATATCTACCGACAAGTAACGATCACCGTAGGAACAAGCTGGGAATACCACAGATAAATAAAATCACTAGCAACAAGCAACCATGTATATACTGTTCAACTATATACTATCGAGAGACACATAATAAAACACCAAAAGTATGGGTATATCCATAAACATAGAGGGTGAACTAACCATGCGAAGAGTCTCAAATACAAAGTACACCTTGACCTAGGTATATTTAACGTACTTGAAGTGGTTTAATAGATACAAAAGAGGGAGCAACAAAGTAATATTTTACTATCAATACAGTGTAGCTGTACTCAAGAATGGACTGTTAACAAGAGTTATGGATGTTTTGGAATAAGGAAAGAATGACAGTTATAGTCACAATAACAGTCATCCACAGGATCATTAATATTGTTCTTGTAGTGCTCTAGTTGTAGATTTGTGTCAAAGTTTATTCGGTAAAGGAAGGGAAAATAGAAAGCAAAAAAGCAAAATCCTTCCATTGGTTGTTGTTATTATTGCTTTACCAATAGCTGTTTTCTTCTTCTGAACCGTGCCGTATCCTTGTAGCCGTTGCCTATATCAGCAATTAAAGGATTCAAATGCCGATATTCGATTTATTAGGTAAGGGTGGTTTAATTCTTTGTGACTCCCGATGACTTTTGAGATTACAGGGTTAATGATTTATGTGGGGCAAAATAAGGTAGGAGAGGAGAGGGTAACAAAGTCTTTGTGACAGATTGTGTATACTTGTTTTATACATACATACATACATATATATCTTTTGTCTAGGTTGGTATAGGTGTAGGTATAATACTACTATTATAAGACTGCTCCAAATCCGAATGTAATCTTAATGGCTCTAACGTAATATTCTTCGAAGTTGTTACGTGCTTTGTCTTCTTCACCAATTGGGATTCCTTCCCATGTAACTTGTAGTTTTGTTTCATGGAACTCTTTTGATTCATGGAATTCTAATTTTAAGTTTGAATTGATCTTATCATTCCATGAGTTTAATCTCCATTGGAATTCTAAGATTTTGTTTTCCGTTTGAGAGATCAATTTGCTTGTGACGTTGCCTCCGAATAAGTTGAAGGTCTCGTTTATTCTTATGTTGATGTCTTTTGTGTTAGATACTTTGATTGGAGATCTGCTCCATGCCATGACACGATTTTTTTCGATGAAAGTTTTGTATAGTTCTGATGCTGGGACGTTGAACACTGGTTCTAAGTGAATGGAGGTGGTGTTACCTGTTCCCATGGCAATTTTGCTGGTAGGTTTTGTTGTTGAGGGTGTTACTTCTTTTTTGGTTTCAATTGGCTTACTGTCGGTTTGTTTTTTCACTTCCAGATCCTTAAAGCTAGTCTGTTGATTAGATTTTGTGTATTGTGATGTAACTTTGTCTTCGGAAATTTGGATATCATTCCCATTTTCCTTTAATAAATCTTTACCAAACTGTTGGAAGATGTCTCTTAACTTTGGTAATAGAGTTTCTCTAATGATTGGTTTGATTTCATTTAATTTGGAAGTTTCCTTATAGATGGAAATTTCAAATTGGTAATCGGAAATTTCTGAATCGAATGATATATCAGGTACACTAATTGAACCTTCAAACTCTTGGTCGTACACCTTACCTTTAATCATCATGGTGATTTGTAATTCAAATAATGAAATGACCTTACCCTTTCTTTGGTTGACCTCACAATCACCTTCAACTGATGAAAGTTTTGTAATTTCAGCAAATTTATCCTTTTGATTAACATTTGTAGTTTGACCGATTAACTTTTCATTCATGTATTTTCTAGCCCATTCGATACAATTCTTATCGACCCAATGCCAATTGTTAGGGTTTTGTACTGCCATCTTGATTTTAAAATTCTAGGATATTTAGTTTATTTTTAAAACATGTTACAAAATATTATCTTAGCTGATAATGAACTTTCCTTGAATCTGTAATTGCAACTAGACTCTAATTTATATAAGTGTGTATGTTCTCAATCCTTTTAGTTTTCAATTTGATTTAGCGGCAAGAAGCTTTTTCCAGAAAATTCTTAGCTATCACCAAGCTTCCGAGTAGCAATAGAATACAAGATATTAACTAATTATGTGGAAAAATGTTAAGAACAATGTTAATTATTGTATAAAATGCAGAATATAAATAGATTATGTATTATATAAAGTCTATCTTTTTTTTTAATTATATATACACATATATAAAAAATCAATAATGAGTATCAAGGGAACTTATTCAAAAATAATACCTTTGGAGATAATTTGAAGTAAATAAGAGAAGAAAAATGCAAAAGTATGAGGAAACCATACCAGAACTTCGGATTCTAACGTTAATTTCTGTTAAATATTCTAAATTTATAAGATAAATTCAGAAAAATTTGTAGTTGACATAGATGGTAAGCCACCACCTAAGAAATCTAACATCATATGCATACCACCACCACCACTATATTCATCAACATCTTGTGGCAACACCTGAGAGACTCCTTCTAAAAACCATACTTTATCCATTACCTTTGTTGTATAACTTCTTAATAACTTATAGTAACTCCTCATTATTCTCATAGCGCCTAAATCACCGCTCATCAATAATGCTAAAAATGTCTTGTCTAATAAAGCTGGGAATGCAAATATCCTTAAAATAAAGTCTGGTTGATCTTTGAATTGATTCAATTGATCTAAATACGCTAATGTAATCAAATATGGGGAATCAACGTCAACTGGGTATAAATCTGCAATTGTTTGATCAAAACATACCAACTCTGATATCGTGTCACTATTTTGTTGGATAAAATTACCCAAACCACTCAAGTCCATTGATATTAAATTGTAAAATTTAGATGTCTCAGACAAAGGCCAGACAGCAGTTAGAATAGTTGCCGCACCTCTTACATGAAAGATCCATGCAGAAGGAGATATATATGTATTCTTAGCAGCATTATTTGTAGACGCATTAGCCAATGAATCCATAATTAAAATAATAGCACTGGCTACTAATGCATCGGTATTATCATCGGATAATTGTAAAATAGCTTCCCTTAATAACCTTAAAGCATCAATTCTGTGAGCTGAAACATAGTGATCTAAACCAGATTCAGTTCTAGCTAGATGTGTTGCACTGAAAGCCAATAAAGAATGCATTAAAAAGGGATGATCTAAAGCTAAAGCAGGGATATATACACTCCAGACTTCCTTACCTGAAATGCCTGCTTCAATAATCGTTGGCCATACTTCAATACAGTAATGATGAAATAATTTAAGATCCATTACATTCAAACTTGATTGCTGAGAAAGTTGAGCCCATTTATTTGTGGGAGGTGATTGATTTGATGTAGTTGTAGCTTGTGGAAGGTTCTTGCAAATATTAACAGAATTGGAACGTGGGACACTCGTAGCTGCGTTATAATTTGCTGTTGGCAAGTGTTGTGAATTATTGATTATGGATGGTGCCTCATTTTTCACATGCGAAGGAAGGTTATTAGATTGGTTATTTTGTTTAAAGACAGAAACGGATTGAAATGATGCTGGGGCGGTTTGTGAAGAGTACGTTTCTGTCATATTTGTCTGTATATTATCACCATTCAGTAAGTCCGTTGGAGTTGCATCAGCAGTGAATGAGGAAATAATATTACCAGGTTCAGACTCCCTTTTCATTAGATCATTAGTGCTTACACCCTTGTTATTATTAATAGAATTCACAGCTGCCTTTTGATCACTTGGATATTTTTCATGCGGCGATAGATTCATAACGCTTTTCCGAACTCCATTAGTGAAAGAAGTAGTATTTAAGTTTGGGATTGTTTTAAATCTATTATCAGGATGTCTACTTTTGGCTAATTCCAAATGCTGTTGTTGCATATTAGCCAATGCTTCTTCTGCATTGGCTGCCCTAGAATTGAAATTAGTCGGCTGATATTTTAGACCCAATAGTTCTTGAAAATCGTAATTAACACCACCGAAACCTGCTGGAGAAAAAAGTCCCATATTCAATCCAGCATTAATATTCATACTACCACTTAAACTTGGATTCATACCTACACTCATTATGCTTTTTGACTTATTCAATGGCAATGCCTCAGGATTTACTCCAAATGAATTACTGATGTTTCCATTAGTTGCTAACATATTTGGATTTGTTGAGGCCATTGTTGTGCTATTTGAAGATAGATACTGTTGCTGACCCAATGGATTTGGAATCCTACCTGGGGAGAATATACTGCTAAAACTATTAACTGCGGTCATTCCTGTAGATTGAAAATTTGGGCTAGCTGGATTTGGAACTTCAACAAACTGATTATTTATGGAAGCCGTGGTACCAGAAACAGAAGGATTACCTGATAAATTCAAACTGAAAGGGGTTGAAGGCTGCGCAGCTTGTCCCGAGAACGATGTAGATTGTGTCATAAATTGAGGTAAAAGTAAAGGTTGTTGTCTTTGCAGTTGCCTTGAATTCTGATTTTGTAAAATCTCACCAAATGGATATGGAGACCCAGAAGGTTGTCTTGATAATACTTTTGCAGTCAGTGTAATTGCCGGAGCTGCATTCGAATTGACAGTAGCATTGTTTGGGGTGACATTTTTTGGAATCTTCGTTTTCTTTTTACTAAGTTTATTAACTTTCATGGAATCTGTTTTTTTCCTTCCTCTTTTTGGAGGTATTTGATTTTCTTTATTATCATTTTGACTCTCCAGAATGCTACTATTATCATTATTATTACTATTATTACCAGATAATTCTGTCTCCTCGACAGAATTATTTTCTGTTCCACTACTGTTAGTCTGATTTATAGATTGATTATTATCTTTTCCCAAATTACTTTGTGCGTTGGACTTCTTTTTACGCGGTTTTGCAGGCGAATATACACAAGTTAGTTTCATATGAATACACTTCTTACAAAAAGGTTTACTTTCATCACATTTAACCCTTCTTCTTTTACAATTATCACATCCATTTTTAGATTTTTTATGAAATTTCCTTTTACCAGTTGAATTTACGGATTTTTTGGAACCATTTTGACCAGAACCTAATAAATCTTCAGATCCTGCAATCGAGTTTTTAACAGAAACAGAATCATTCTTCTCAACTGCCTCATTATTCCCTTTCATTCTTCTTCTTCTTCTTCTTCTTCTTCTTCTTCTTCTTCTTCTTATATTATTTATTTATCTATATTCTACCAGTTTCAATAGAAAAACTGTATAATCAAATTAGTCAAAATGAACTACAACCAAATATGTAATCATGAAAAAAATTGATGCCTTGACCGAAAACCTCACACCCACTAAACTATTCTTATAATACCAAAAAGATACAATGATAGCTGCTTCAAGATGACACCTTTCAGAATAAATTCAATTATATATATATATATATCTATAAATTATAAATCAAGAATCTAACCCATCTCTTGCAAAATACTAAAAAACAAACGCACATTTATAAAACAATTAATGAAAATAGTACTATCAACAATCTTCATCATCTAACTAAACTAGTATAGTTTCTTACTATTGATAATGAAAATTTATGAAAAATTATCCAAATTATGAATATAATAATAATATGCCATAACAACTGAAAAAGTGCCAAAATTGAAAAAAATACTACCGAAAAAGTGACAAAAAAACAATAAATTAATTACTTACCACATTAATATCTCATTGAAAGACACACTCACACACTTACTCAATTCAACAAAATAAGTTTGAATAAAGACTGATCTCGTAGGAATTGAGTGCATGCATTGATCATATATACAGATTACTGGAGATATATATGTATATGTATATGTGAATAATTTTCTTGTTTGTTGTAGCTGTATCTGTAGCTGTAGCTGTTGTTTGACATATTCGATCCAGTTTGACCTGGCCTCTGGCAGCTAGCTTATAGAGCTGGTGATGGTATTAGAGATTCGAAGAAGTTAGAGCGGGAACAACCATAACGGGGCAGACACTTCCATTTACTTATTACATACTTACATAGATAGAGTTAACTAACAGATCATTAATCCGTTAAACAGCGACAGGAACACATTATCCAGCAAATTATCAATTTTTTGTTAGTTGATTTTAGTTTGACCAAAATTTGCAGAGGGTGTCAGTTCGCTGGGCAGTTCGTATGGGGTGATGAATTGTAATGAACCGGGTAAGAGTTGGATTTTTTATTATTACGATTTGTAATATAGCTGGATGGTAAACTAGGTGTGTGTGCACTTATCATGTGATTAACGTATATATTTATATATATTAACTTGATTTGATTTGATTTAGTTCAGTTCAGTTCAGTTTAGTTCAGTTTAGTTTAGTTTATATTTAATTACATATTCATAAAATAGTACATCTTTTACTCTTTTTGATGACAGGTGGTTCTAGAGCAGCAACAATGGCTTCATCGAATACATTTTTTAAACCGTGCTGAGTTAATGCGGAACATTCTACGTATTTTACTGCTCTCAAATCTCTTGCTAATCTGTCACCTTGTTCTGGTGTGATTGGACGTAATCTTTGTCTTTGTAATTTTTCGATAATAACTTTGTCATCTCTTAAATCGACTTGGGTACCGACGATTAGACATGGGACACCTGGACAATGGTGATGTACTTCTGGGAACCATTTTTCTTTAACGTTTTCAAATGATGGAGGTGAAATTACACTGAAACAGACTAAAAATACGTCTGTTGAAGGATACGAAAGTGGTCTTAGTCTATCATAATCTTCTTGACCAGCAGTATCGAATAAACCCAAAGTGTATGGCTCATCACCAATCATAACAGTGACTGCGTAATTGTCGAAAACAGTTGGAACATAATCGGCAGGAAATTGGTTAGTTGTGTATGAAATTAAAAGACATGTTTTACCAACGGCACCATCACCTACAACAACACATTTTAAAGTTTGCATTTTCTTTATACTATTCTTATTTCCGGTATTAACCTTTTAGTATGATATAATGATATAATGATATTAAAAATATACAATATATCTTTTTTGCTTATTTTAAGTCACTAAAAGAAAAAAAAGATTAGTCTGAGAAATACCTGCTTTCTTAATACAATTTAATATGAGGAATATAAAAACCAAACAAAATTAAACTAAGTTAATTCAAATGCAATAAATAATTATAAAATATGGGGTCTTATTTCAATAATATATCCTGTAATAAGATTATTTAAACTTGCATTATTATTATAAAAATGAATATAAACAATTTTGAGATTATCAATTTTTGGAAATTACTTTATCTTGAAAAAAAAAAATATGTAAAAAAAAAGAAAAAAAAACAAAACTGAAACACTTGCACTGAAATTTTCAATGTTCACCATATTAATCTCTATGGAGTAACTAAGACTAAGACATTACTACAGATTATATATCCTGATCTGTAGCACAGAGTACTAGAACATTCATCTTTACTAGTTGAATGATGAAAGACTGTTTAGCGTATACGTCTTCCACGATTAATTCTGCTTATCGTTCTATAGTTGTTATTCAAGTATTTAATGTGTCTGCCATCAGTTTATTTAAACTACTATGATGTGATGTAGATTTATATGTATATGTAGACATGTTAAATAAGCGGTGGTCAAGTGTTAATTCTTACTAGATTTACGTAGCTTGTCGATTCTTGTTCAGGTGAAATTGTTGAAGACCTTTACAACTACTCAGCTAAATATATATATATATATATATATATATATATACTTTCCAAGAAAAATACTACTAAAACAGAATTGACAAAATTAGCAAGCATTGATGCGGTAGGGCAATTGCTGTTGGAGTCTACTATGTTATATTATATCTATATCAATATCAATATTCATGGATAAGTATATATGTTTATATCATTAAATTGTATTCAAAATTATATCTATTCATCTTCAGAATCTTCTTCTGATGATTCTTCATCAGCAGTTTTCAGCCATTCAATCCACTTAGCTGTTAAACTGACAATGTCGGAGAACGTTGGATCTTTTGATGTTGTAGACCACCAATCATATATGGATGCTTCTTCTAGTATATCATTTTCATATAGCGAATTTAAGGATGCAAATAGGATCAATTCGGGCTTGCCAAAATCAATTTTCATGATTTCTTCCATAACAATATTCATCAAGTCAATATAGTCTTCTGGATCAAAACATTGTCTTTTGAATAGTGCACTCCATTGATTGAAAACCTTTGCTACGGCTTCTTTGGCTCCCAATGTTTGTGTAAACACGAAGTGATTGATTCTTCTTAAAATTGATTTGATTGTAACTGTTCTGACTTCATGATATGTAACGTTCATACTCATTCTTAAGGTGTTCAATTCTAACATAGCTGTGTCTAGATCGTGGTTATTTTCAATAGCTCTTTCAACGGTTGCAATACCTTCCTTTTCGAAATCTTCTTCGTCTTCAAACTCAGTTTCATAATCTTCCCTATCGGTGTACATACTTCCAGATGACATGGTTCTCTTCTTCTTTGTTCTCATATGTGCAGATGCAATAGAATCATCACTTAAGTACAACTCTTCAACTTGGTGGACTAATGTATTCGATATATGATTACTTGCCGAGCTAGTATCATCATCATCTAAATAATCGCTTTCATATATATACCCTACACCACTTTCACCAACCAGTTCAACAGCAATAACATCTTTATTTTTCTTGTTGATTGTAAATGATGTATCTTCTTCTTCGTCAGAAGTATTACTATCAACAGATAGACCATCTTCAAACATACTGATATTATTAGTTTCAATTGGTTCAGATGAAATTTTTGTTCCTTGTGGTAATGACATGTTATCATCAATTTTTACTTGGAAACCGACAACACATCCATCATTTAAAATTACATTAGAACCAAGGACTACATCTGATGCAACAATGGAATGCGTAATGATAGAGTTGTTACCGATAACAGTATTATCCCAGATGTAACTATTGGTAATCTTGATGTTTTCACCAATATAACAGTTTTTACCGATAACACAATCTTGAATAAATGTAGCTTCACCAATTTTGGTACCTGATCCGATTGCAGTACATTTACCAATCTTACAAGATTCTGCCAAAACAACATCTTTCTCTTTATAAATATGAGGAGCTTCATATGAATAGGTGTTTTCTTCCAGAGGATTAGCTTCCAAAACCACTGGATATACCCATCTGCCTAAGAAATCTTGAGAAATTTCATCATATGCCTGCCAACTATCAACTCTTGAACCATATTCTTCAGTAATATAAGCATAAACACCTTTTTTCAATAAATCACTTGAAATCACACCTTTAACAAAATCTGTTCTCAAAGTTTGGTAATCGAAGTTATCTTGGAACAAAGGAGGTACTTGAGAAGAACAAATATCAATACGACAATCAATCAAATCGTTTCTTAAAGTGAATTCTTCAATATCTTCCAATAACTCAGGATCAATTGATAATGCAGATTTTATTTTTGAATGAGCTTTAGCTATTTCTTCGTAATAAATACATCTGTTGTTAGATCTATCCAAAATAAATGTTGCAGGTTCAATAGATCTAGTTTTATAATGTTGAATAGCTTTACATAAACCCATAGTTAAAATATGATCTTTATCCTTAGCGTGAGTTTTTTTATGAAATTCCAACATCTTATCAAATTGAATATTGGTAATAACATCACCACTTATTAAAATAAAATCACCATTAATAACACCCCTATTATCAATATCTCTCATAGCATCACCAACAGAACGAGATTCAGGAGAGATAACAGTAGTAACTTTAAATGGGGACCATGGTAAATTCCATTTGGATTTTTCAATATAATCGTTGACTTGGTCAGCATGAGAAGCACAAACTAAATAGACCTCTTTAACATCGGCTTTTGCTAAAAATTCCAAGGTATATTCGATTAAAGGAATATTAGCTAAAGGCAATAAACATCTTGGTTTAACTGCAGTCAAAGGCATAAACCTAGTTTCAAAAGAGTCAGTTAAGACGACAGCTTGTAAACGATCATCTTGTTCGACTTCATCTCTATTAGATGTTGAACCTTTTTTCTGTTTTGGAGCCATTATATGAAAAATTCTGCCCAATAGTGTCTATAGTTCTAACAGATGCAATTATTCATCTAAAAGTGAAAACAATTCTTTTTATAAACAGAATTAAAATATTCTCATTGAGTTTTAAATATCATCATTATTCATTCAAACTCATCGCAATTTTTCAAATTAGATGTTTAATGAGATTGAAAAATTGAAAAATTGAAAAATCTATTTCGTTTTAAGTGACAAACACTTTTTCAAATTTCATGTACCAAAAAAACAGGGAAAGTGCTCGAGGTGGGGTTTGAACCCACGACGGTCGCGTTGCTTTTCACAAGTAGCCTTTCTACAGGCCAAAGAGTACAGAATACTTCGAGTTTCCGATTGTATCTATAAGCACGAAGCTCTAACCACTGAGCTACACGAGCATTTTCAACTACTCAAGAGAAAAAGACTCTTTATTCTACCATATTTTTCTGGGTAACACTTTTCATTCATTATATTCACATCTCCATTATCATCTCAATGGTAAGTGTTATCCTACAAAGACTACGTCTAAGAACTCTTTAAGATATAATTGGTACAAGAAATCTCATCTTGAACTAAATATATTTAATAGTTATTTTGAATTGATGCTTTTCCAATTCACTCTACTGTTAGATATATTTAGTATTATAGATGACTTGTTAGAGCATGAATGGACGCTTATTTACATTATTATCGTTAAATAAGATAAATTTATACAATATTTTCCCGCCATCAAAGATCATTTTTACTCCAGCAAAATATAGTGAATAACATGGGCGGGTGTTAAGTGTTTTTATATATTTTTTTATTTTTTTTATACGTCGGAAAGAGGAGAAAATTCATGAAAAACAAATGTGCTGTCTGATATAAAAAAGAATTCAAGAACTTAAAACAGAAAATGCACATATTTTTTTTTTAAAATATTATGATTTGATTATTTAAACAGGTTAAGAAGATAAAATATAGAGAAGATTAGATAAAGATTTGAATATTGTTTGTGGTATTATAATTGAAGATTAGTTATATCGTCAAATCTATAAAAAAAACTAAAGCCAAAAAAAATACACGGGAATATGACGGAGAATCCCTGGCTTAGCAAGAATATTTTACCAGAAGGTGATAATAAATTTGATAAAATAGATGATAAAACAATCAAGAATGAATATAAAAGTAGTGCAGATAAGGATGTTGAGTCTACGAGGACAACATACGATGATAATCCACTGTTGTCGATAAAAAAACCGACCTCAGTTCCAAACAATACGCCTGTTGAAAGCCCTGGTTCTTCACCTGATATATCGAATGCTACTCATAGCAAAGATACAAAAAGCTCTAATAATTATACAACTGTTAAGAAGGGGAGTTTTTTTATGAGTGGGAATCATGGTAATACAAATACAAGTCCGAAATCCACTATAACTGTTCAACATTATAACGGCGGCTGCGTGCCGCCCAACGAAAATTTAAGCGGTAAAAACAAGGATTTCATAGAAACACAAAACAATTTTGAAAAAAAAATTGATACTGCAAACGGAGATGAAAGAAAACGCGACAAATCACGAAATACGAAAACCGATGTAAGTAAAGAGGTTAATGATGATGGTGGAAAAGACAGTAGCCGCGAAGATGATAAGATGCTTGTAAATGGTGTAGTAGGTGAGTTCAAGAAGGACAATGCATCTTCTAAAGCTAAATCTAAAGAAGAAGATGAAGACAGTAGGGAAAGTAATTTTAGTAGAAGCACAGGTGATCAATCAAATAAAATACTAGCAATTAAATCAAGTCAAGGTTTTGCACCAGACAAATTTATTATTGACAATTCTAAATCAATCAATAATAGTTCAATTAATACTCAGGATAACAAAATACATATTGGTCCTTGGCCAGGTGCTGAAAAGAGCGATGAAATCTATTCAGTGATAAATACTACTGGGTACCGTGAAGACACGAGTAGCAGAGAGAGCGATGACCATATTCCATCTATTTCAAATAAAAATAATAATGGATTTGAAGTTTCTGGAAATATCTTAACCTCACAACAAAATACATCCGCATTATCGATGAGTTCTAGTAGCAGTTTAAGAAGTAGTAGACAGGATTATAGCCATATAGACATACACGTTGTCCCACAGACTTCCACACAGTTGTCAAAGAAAAAAGATACTAAAAAAGTCGCTGCAAACAAAAATGAATTACCTCCGATTAATCTGATAAAAGACTCAATTGCTGAATCAACATCAACTCCAGAAACTGGTTCACCCGAGACACTGGCACCTTTAGAGGCATTATCAGGTATGAAACGAAAAAAATCAAAGATAATCTTAATTGAGAGTAGAAGAGATGAAAAGGATTATTACTTTCCTCCTCCTCCCCCAAAATATATCAATTCTAAATTAGATGAAGTGCGATTCAGATTACTAAATAATCCAAGACCTGCTACAGCATCATCGGTACCATCATCGTCAAAGGTAGATGAAGATATGGGGTCAGCAGCGGCAGTTTTATCAAATATGAGATCATCTCCGTTTAAACTACCCAATGGCAAACGTCCCACTTCGAATACAGAAAGCTCAGCGAACGCCGTTTCTAATCAACCTGGCACAAATTATCCTAATAATAACCAGTCCACTTCATCTACTAGTTTATTTCCAGGTAAACTTCATCAACGCCCTATAATAAAAATTCAGAATAGGCCAAGAGTATTTAATGATGATGAAGATCTTCATAGTGGTAGTAGTGAAGGTTCAATGACTAGCAAAACTTCCAATTCCACAGAATTTGAAATGCCTGTAAGTAAGGGAGTTACATGGAACAAAAGTGGTAAAAGAGTTAACAGCAAGGAAATTGCAGTTGAAGCACCTTCAAAAAAGAGAAAGAAACGTAATACAGCCGAACAGAAACTCGCAAAACTTCCTGCAAGCAATCCACCAAGTCCTACATCCAACAAGTCTGAATTAAATTCCGAAAGCACAACTTCTTCTAAAGTTAAAAAAACTTCCTCATCAAATACAACAAATGCATCTAATGAGAACAAAAAGAATTTATCTGGTAATAGATCTAGAAACGGATGCTGGATTTGTCGACTAAGGAAAAAAAAATGTTCTGAAGAAAAACCGAATTGTTCAAATTGTGATAGATTGAATCTCGAATGCCATTACCATTTACAGAAACCTGACTTCGTTTCCGATCCAATTAAGAAACAGTTAAAATTAGAAGAAATTAAGAAGAAAACTAAAGAAGCAAAAAGGAACGCTATGAGAAAGAAACCATTTTCTCAAACAACATAAAAGCACTATCTATTAAATAATAATTCATGAAAAACCCACTCAATGAATTACATATAGTATATCATAAAACAATGAAATCGACATACATTTGTACTATTGTCACACTCTGCACGGTTCACCAATTATTGATAGCCAACTCCTAAAGAACTTATTAATATCCAGAGATACCAACACTAAATAGAAAGAAATAATAATATATAATTGAATGATACTGAAATGTAATTTTAATATTCATATAATGCTTAAGGGTTCACTACTTTCACTATTTTAATACACTAAACATAAAAACATACACGTGATCTTATAATAAATTTCTTGGCATACCAACTTTTTACTGTTTGAAATGAACTTTTGTTCGGCCGAGAAATCTAGGAATATTTAGGTTCTGAGTGTGAACTGGAAACTAATAGATTGGCAAAAGAATATATATATTACATCTTTTACAAAGAGAATCGAGAACTCAATATCCGATGCTTCTTTAATTCTAAATATTCCGAATAGACACCTAATTGATGAGTTAACAAAGTAAGAGGAAAACCTAATAGCTAATTCACAAAATATCTAACCGAAATAAAGTCCACAGCAGTCCCACCAATGTTTATAACTTTATTTCATTTACTGATAAGAATGTACGGAAACTAAACTGACTAGTCCTACCAAAATCAATATTAGTGAACCTAATAATAATAACCTACGTAATAGAATTTTTGAAAAATGAAATATCATCATTTTCATTTGATTCTTGAATTTTATGTTTAAGCTGGAATATTATAATAGTGAACAAACGGACATTGAATAAAATACTAAATGAGACGATATGATGCAGTTACTTAGCAACATAGTATAAAAAAATCACCTCAGGTAACCTAAGATTAACAAGGAAAGACCAACCTTACATACTATCATTTTCCTACAAGTCAAAGGTTCTCGAAAGGATCCAATTCTGCTGCAAAGATATTAATACCAAGAGATTAAATTACTGAAACGATTTTTTATGTGCAATTTATAATTTGCATTTTAATTGAATAACATTAGTATCATGTTAAAATGCATAACGTATCCGAATAATTATTTTTATGCATAATAACTAACGCGATACAGACATTTTTTTTTAAGGTTACAGTATCAAGAAGCATCTCAATTTGAATAATTAAACTCGCAAGTTGATTAATTGACATTGTTTTTGATCGGTATGTCTAACCTAGAGACACATTAATGATGTACTAGATTTGAATAATTGCCTTATTTCTGCTCTTATTCATCTAGCTAAATTAGAATTTAATTCAAATTTGAAGCATTAAAGAGTTATCTCAGATTATCTTACAATAAAGGGAAACTATTTGAACAATAAATTGGTTTTATTATTAATTTTTTTTGATTGCATATATAGGCTATCCTTTTACTGTAATATAAATGAATTATAGGAGCAATAAAACTTATGGTTGAACTCTTTTTACAGTTCTCAATTATTTTATAAGGAAACAGCCAGTTTAAGTTTTGGTAGGAATTTAAAGAATTGATTACGAATAGTCCCATTTACTGACACTCTCCGGTTCAATCAACTATAATTTGGTTTATTATTCATAATCATTCACTATAGGAAAGTATAGTTTGAGTTTATCGTTTCATACTTAAAGCTATTTTTTATTTGCATAAGGCTATTTTGCAGCCAGTTTAGAAATACTGATTCAACTAGACTCTTTCAACTTTAAGAGTTAAATTACCAAATATTATTTCAAGATCTTCAATTTCATGCTAACTGGTCTAAGAGATCCAAGTTGATGCTTCAATCTGAATTAGAAAATTTTAAACATTCGTCTCATTGTTACTTACAACAAGTAAGGAACAACTTTTTTACTTAATTGATTTCATTAATTTATACTGTTTCGAGTTACTCACAATTATTTTATTCATCTAATCTCATCTCTATTTCAGGATTTTGAATCAATATAAAAGCTAGTCAATATTTTGTGTTACTTTGAAAAAACTATCGAAACCTAATCTATCCTGTTTCCTCTCTTTATTAGATTCACTTATATTATCATACAAGAGAAATAACCGAAACTCAATTAGGAGACATTCACAAAATTATATCTAATTAAGATAATTATCAATATGTCTGAACCTGAGTCCCGTCTTGCTAGATTTTTGAAGTTTATTGAAATTCCTGCTGAGCATAGAGCTACTGTCAGTTTTTTAAGAAACCCTGATTTACAACCCATCAAGCATGAAAACCAGACATGGGGTTTTTTCTCTAACTTTGCTTACTGGGGTATTATTTCCATTGCCGTTGGTACATGGTTAAGTGGTTCAGCTGCTTTAAGTGTCGGTTTGAGCTATGGTGAAACTATCGGTACTTTTATAATTGGTGATGTGCTTACTATTGTTTTCACATTAGCCAATTCCTTTCCTGGTTATGATTGGAAAGTAGGTTATACTATTTCCCAAAGATTTGTATTTGGTATCTATGGTTCCTGGTTTGGTATTTTAATCAGAGTTTTGTTAAGTATCGTTGGTTATGCTTCAAACGCATGGTTAGGTGGTCAATGTTTGAACATGATTTTAGATTCCTGGTCACATCATTATTTAACTCTACCTAATACATTATCAGAACATGTTCATATGGATACTAAAGGTGTTATCGGTTTCTGTTTATTCCATGTTGTTTGTGCCTCTACCTACCTAATGAAACCTTATAACATGAAATATTTATTGATTCTTTCTTGTATTGCAACTGGTTTCTCCATGTTAGGTATGGTCATCTATTTGACAAAACAAAATGGGGGTGTAGGTGATGCATTCAAAGCTCCATCAACCGCTACAGGTTCTGCTAAGGCGTGGGCATGGGTTTATATGATATCTTATTGGTTCGGTTCCGTCTCACCAGGTTCTACAAACCAAAGCGATTACTCAAGATTTGGTACTTCACAACCTGCTATCTGGTGGGGTACTATTTTAGCCCTATTAATTCCAACTACTGTAGTTCCAGTTTTTGGTATTATCGGTGCATCAACAAGTGAACAATTATATGGCGAAGTTTTATGGCAACCAAGTGATTTCTTCAAATATTGGTTAACTGAAAATTATAGTGCTGGTGCTCGTGCTGCTAGTTTCTTTGCTGGTGTTTCATTTACTTTATCACAAATTGCTTATACAATTTCAAATGCAGGTTTTGCTAGTGGTATGGATCTTGCTGGTTTATTCCCTAAATACATCAATATTAGAAGAGGTGCTATTTTAACCGCCATTGTCTCTTTTGCTTGTCAGCCATGGAATTTCTATAACTCATCTTCTACATTCTTAACTGTCACCAGTTCCTTCGGTGTCATTATAACTCCAATCATTACAGTAATGATTTGTGATAATCTAGTTATCAGAAAGAGAAAGTATTCCGTTGCTGAAGCTTTCAAACTTAAAGGTGACTATTATTATACTAAAGGTGTTAACTGGAGAGCTATGATCGCAATGATATGTGGTATGGTTCCAGGTTTACCAGGTATTGCTTGGCAGGTTAATAACGATTATTTCCATAATAAAGGTATCGTTAACTTCTACTACGGTGATTCTTTCTTTTCATTTGCTATTTCCTTCTTTGTATATTGGATTCTTTGTCATTTCTTCCCTATTACTATCACTGTACCTCATGATGAAAAAGATTTCTATGGTGCTTTCACCGATGAGGTTGCTAGAAAGAAAGGTATGATTCCTTTCAGTGAAATTTCAAAAGAAGAGATGGATGAATTCGAAGCATCTTCTGGTCTTGGTATTGATTCCTCCAGTGATGATTCATCAACAATCATATCAAATAATGAGTTCCCAACTCAATTGGAGGAAAAGGATAAAGGTGAAAGAATTTCCACAAGAATTACTCAGTCATCAACAACTACAGAATAACATTCACAGCCATTTATATAATTTCATTCTCTTTTACATAGAATTCTTCATTTTAATAATAAATTAAACATAATATCATAATACTTTATATTGTCAAATGATACTACTATATAAGGATAATATTTAATAGAAAATGTGTAGTAAACAATCTGTGCGGAATTCAAAAAAAATCTTATATATTTACAGGAAAAGTCATTAAGCAAAAAAGGGAACCATCAATATTAATATGTTTATTGATCATATTTCTCATACTTCATTTTTAATTGCTTCCTTCTCTGTGCCCTTTCTTTTCTTAATTGTCTTAAGTCAGGAGGTGAGGAAATAGATAACTCTTTTTTTAATTCATCAATATCTTTTTCTAACAATTCTTCCCAATAAACATTAATCAAGGGCTTACAACTTAAACCGGTTCTAACAGCCCATGGTAAATAAATGCTATATAACCTGTCCCTTTGAACTGGTTTTAGGCGCAAAGGAGCTAATAAAGCACCCATTGCTGCCATCGGAATTCCTAAATTTGCAGCTTCCAATGCTTTTACAGTAATCTCACCTTCAATAATAATTGGTAAGTCATTTAATGAATGATAGAAATCATGACATTGCCTATATCTTTTGAAAATATAAGCATGGTCAGGATCGTCGATATAGGTGACAGGAGCTCTTGTATCAGGAGAAACTCCTTCTTTCTCTAACCATTTATAAAAATGGTAACCAAAAGTATTTTTTGGTAATTTTGAAAGATTATCCATATTCAATTGAGAAGTCGTAACGTTTGGTTTTTCTCTCAAAATCCTTCTACCCGTTTCATCTGATAGCATAGTCTGTTTTAAATTCTCCAGCATAAATGGCAAAGCTGTAGATTCACCCAATTGAACAATATTAATCCCATTTTCTGGATGGAAAAAAGATCTTACCCCAGATACACCAAATAAAACTAACTTTTCAAAAGGAGTTAAAGGCACATGCCCTTTGTATCTCGGTTCCATAGGTCTTGTTGATCTCAAATTATTTATACGAGCTTCAATCTGCTCTTGACGTCTAGCTTCATAATCAACAGTTTTATTATGTAGATCACCTCTATCCATAGCATCAGCTAATCTAGCATCTCTTCCTAAAAAAAACCCACCTAGAGTTAATGCAGTTGCAACAAATATTTGACGTTGCTGTACATTACTAAACGAACCATTCTTAGCGATTGCAGATTTAAATGATATTGACCTACTTAACATCATGTACTAACTCCAGAAACTGCACTTTATAAGTCAATTTTTTAACAAAAATCTTATCAACTGTAACAATTAGTGTATTCTTAATCAATTACCATCAATTGTAATATATTCCATTAGATTTTATATAGTTTTAATCAAGTATATTAGAGTTCCCTTCAGCATCAAATGTTGAATATATTCATGTATGCGAACTTTCCAAAGTGAAAAATTACAACTAGCTATTAGAAAGGAACACCTTTAACAATAACAATGTTTAATAGATGAAAACCAGATATATAAATAGTTAGATGAAGAGTAGTTGATATATATTGGTTACTAGTCTAAAATCCCCATTCTAGAGGTTCCAAATTCCAGTTTCTATATTTCAATTTGAAGAAGAAGGGCGTTTTCAATTAGCTTAACACAACAGACACCAGTCTTAGAGGATAATGACAACAGATCTATTCAGTGATGATAGTTTTGGCAGTATCAATCTCTATGATATTAAGACAGAGATAGCCAATGAAAAAAAGTGGTTAATTGAGGAAATCGTTAAACCAGAGTTACCTAATATCATCGATAATGTCGAGAAATGCTTGGCGATGTTACAGAGCAATCAAATATTCAAAATGGCAATAACTAACAATAACAATAGCAACCTGAATAACACTATAAAAACAAATGCTCCCTCTATACGTGGTATAATTTCAAGGCAGAATGAATATATTATAGGTTTTCAGACTATAGTGCATTTTCCTGAGTTTAATAAGGGGAGACCGATAGTTTTGAAATTAGACACTAATACCATACGATATGAACTGCCTCAGTTGGCTTCAATTAAGTCAAACTTAGAACAGATTTTGCATACATTAGAAGATATAGAGATGATTAATAATCCTAAAGAATTCACTATAAACATGAATGACACAATGAAGTTGTTAACAAAATCTATCAATTTACTAGAAAATCCACCAAGAAATTTGTTGTTCCCAGACAATTTGAATTTAGTTAACAAAAAACTATTTCCAGCAGACTTTTCTCCTTTATTCGAAACTCCACATCATGAAGTTAGTCTAGAATTAGTACTCATAAAAAATGAACTATGTATTGATTTCAGGAATCTAATGAAAGTTCAAAGATCTCCATGGTGTACTATTGATCCTAAAACAGGCCTCTCATTTGTTGACTCAATAAAGGATGAATTAAAAGCAGACAGAAGTAAAAACTTAAAAGATATACTGAGTACCAAAGGGATTCAAGTGGAAGAACCAAGTTTATTCCAGAATCTATTGAGTTCAACTTTTAGTACAGAAAAAACAACTTTAATTGAGGCCCAAAGATTCTTAAGCAGGTGCATAACCTTCAACAACAAGGTTGTTATGGAAAGTGAAAAGATAGTAGCTAGTACAAGTGATCCTACTCTAATTAGCCTGAGCTCCAAATTGCATGGATTAGAAACCACCATCAGTAATTTCTATACAAATTTAAATGTATAGATGCACATGAGTGAAATAACCGAAAATGAATACTTACATAGATATTTACATACATAATCTGCTTCAACTCGACATTTATTCATATATATATATATATATATATGTATATATCAATCACTATTAATTTTACAATACTTCTAAAGTTGACCAACCATTATACCTAATCCCTATCTTGGGTATCCTGTATCTCTCTAAGCTGTTTTTCTAACTCTGCTCTCTTAAGTTTCAGTTCCTTCAAAGTTTCCAACTCCTCATTAGTGGAGGATGCCATTATTACTACATCTGTGCTCAAATCAAAATCAATATCGTTAGTCGTCTCTGGGTTCTCTACATTATCATTATTATCTTCATTATCTCTATTATTCAACCTTAACTTATTCAATTCATATGTTTTTTGTAGTGTATCATATTCCCTTTGTAATTTACTCAACGATTTACCCAACTTATCATGTAATGTGTTAACTAAAGGATCGATCTCTTCATCTTGTGCTAATTTAGCTTTCTCCACGTCATATTCTGAAATCAATTCGAAATACCTTTTCGTTTGCAGTATGCTATTAGTTAAATTATTATTTGGACTTGAATTCTTATGTAATTGATCAATACTATTCTGTAATAATTCTACAGTCTCACTTAAACTAGCTACCGTATTATTTAGATAATCTGTCATCTCTATTGTTTTCCTCGAATTTGATTCTAAAAAGCTTTCCAATTAACCAAAATCAACACACTAAACTCCTTCTTAGTCTTAATATTATCAGATATATAACTAAATGCCTTTGAATTGTCTACTTCCTAAGAATTATATCCTAATTGACAGTCAATTTAGCAGTGTATTTACAAGTTATTTTGTTTATTTTATATGTTAACGCTTTATAAATTTTGATATTTTTCATTTTCAGTTTATGTGAATATGTTATTTAATGAATAGTAATAAGGTATAATTGATAAAAGACACGAGAACCCAAAGTAACCATAGATTAAAAGATTGATCAACTTCATAGTCTCAATTTTAGAAATATTAATAAGAGGAGAAAGATCAAAAAAGTCCGCTATCAATTGATTTTTGGCATTTAACCACAGATAGCTAGAACAACCAAGAAAAAACAGGGTCGTGAAGGTAAAAATAGTCCAATTATGACGGATTCAAATGATGTTGTAAGACGAAGATCCTCACTTCAAGCTAGATCACCATTGCAAGAAGCTTTAGGATCCCCTACAAATAAAAACAATCGGGCTAGCCAACTGGTGAATGGTAAAAATAGTAATGCAAGTAAATTGAATAGTAGCACGGGAACTGCAGGTAAAAGAGCAAGGTCAAATTCAAGAAGTGCTGGGTCAACATCTACTGATCCTATGGAGCAATTTTCAATTGTTGCAGTTGCTGATGACAGCAATGAGAATATGACTGAAACTGTTCTTATGAAACAAAATATTCTTCCCAAGAATGGTAGCCCTAGAAGTCCTGATCTTAGTTTAGTAAACACGACTCCCTTTAAACATACTATTAGAAGTTCACCTGTTATTGAAAATATAAACATGAGAGAAAGATATACCCATATTGTTGTATTGAAATCATTAAATGGGACATTTGAAACAAAAAATCTAATAATACCTCCTCAACCTGATGTGTTGAAATTAGGTAGACCTGTTGTGAATAATAATCAAAATAATAATTCTTCAGGTGCAACCGACAGTAGACAAGCTCATAATAAAAAATCAAATATAAGAAGCGATAATGGTAATTTTAATTCAAGGGTTTTATCAAGAAACCATGCTGCTTTAACTTGCGATCTGAACACTGGTAAAATATTTATTCATGATTTGAAATCAAGCAATGGGACATTTATAAATGGTACGAGAATTGGGTCCAAGGATGTCGAACTTAAAGTAGGTGATGTGATTGATTTAGGTACAGATATTGATACAAAACCGGAACATAGGCGAATCAGTGCGCTAGTTGATAATATCTCAGCAGTTCCTTTAGTCAACGAAACTGTTGATCTGCTCAATAGTAATAACTTTTTTAGTGAAAAAAGAAGGGATAGCATCGAATCAAATGAAAGTGGTGCTACCATTAACAACAGTACTTTACAATCTAGTGGAAGAACAAATTTCAAAGATTCACAAGCGAATTCCAACTATGTTTCACCTGAAAATAACTATATACCTGTTCCAGTTTTATCTTCGCAGCGTGCTGCGTTTGAAGCTGCTATGTTTGGTGACGTTAACAATATTGATTTAGGAAATGACATTTTAGGGACTGAAACTGAGATACTAAGCGAAATCTTTATAAATAATTCTATTGGTACAAGTCCTAATCTAATTAATATTATGAAAATGCTTTCTACTGAAATTGCTCTCGAAAAACTCGAAAATCAAAAACTTAGATCAATTGATAACTTTTTAACTAATTATACGGTAAATTTGGACAAAATCGATAAGGCTATATTGGAAAAAAATAAAACACAACTACAAAGTTTACAAGATGCCTTAAAAACTCGATTATTCAAAAAACATCTCACAGTAATAAACAATTCTGTTTTTCAAGTGGATCAGTTAAGAATTGAAAAAGAAAAACTTCATGAGCAACATGATAAACTAGAAATAGACCAGCAAGAAGAATTTCAATCGTTACTCGGACAGTTAGAGAAGCTTAAAAAAGAACTTGAAGACCCAACAACTTATGAAGCAACATCAGGAGGAGGTCCGAAGGATAGAGAAGTCAAATCTTCTGGCGGAATTGTATCTAATTCTAAAAACTCCCATGAGAGATCCACAAAATATACAAGCGAAAGTTACGAGGCATCTAGTTTTAAAGGTGGTCTAATTTTACTTGCAAGTACAGCTTTCGTTGGATTTGTGGCATATGCATTGAATTTATCAGCCAAACCATTCAAGTAATATACTGTTTTTGAATGTAGAATTTGCATTTAAATAAGATAAAAGTATGATATATTTCTATAATATTATAATTTATACCAAACATATTGAATCATAAAATCATTTGAAACTAATAACGTGAATTTCATTTAATTTATTTACTTATCCAGTAAGTTTTAGTTTAATTCTATATCTTCTAATTCAATTCTTTCGACAGTATCAATTCCCAATAACTTAGCATATTCGTTTACAAATTTTTTTGCAACATCCTGTACTGACACATCAACATCAGGGTTTTGTTGATTGATTGAAGTAGCCTTCTTATCAGCTAATCCACACATTTCAAATGAATTCAAATATGATAGATCTGGGTTAACATTAATTGCAACGCCATAAGATGTAATATTTCGTCTCACATTAATCCCAATGCTAGCCAACTTCTTATCGTCTAATGTCCATACGCCAGTGTTGCAGGTAGTTTTTGTTTCCATATCCAAGGTAGTATTATCTTCTGATTTTAGGCTCAGCATTGCATTTTTTACAGCATTTTGAATAGATAAAACATGATCTTTGATACCAAAGTTTTTAAAGGTTTTCATGTCTAATATAATATAAGCTACAACCTGCCCTGGACCATGAAATGTTACCTGACCACCTCTTTCAGTTTGAACGAACTTAGGAGCAGGATTGTTCGTTTGAAAAGAAGGTACAAAAGATTCAAATTGTTCAATAGATTTTTGAGTAGTACTTTTCTTAGTACGTTTCCCACCTGTGTAAACTGGCAAAAATTCAAATGTTAAGATAGTAGGATTTGGTTTCATAGTTAAAATATTATCCAATAAAGATCTTTCAAATACATTCAACGTAGCACCTGAATGTTCTTGTTCAACTTGTGCAATTTTTCTGTTTATTTTGGATTCGAGATCTTTCATATCTAATTGAGCCCTGACGAATTTCTCTTGAATATCTAGACCATTTTCATATTCCATTAGATTAGTAAACTGTAAATGCTTCAATGATTTAGCAGATTCATCAATTGGCATTGTTCTTTTGATTGCAACAGAACTTAATCTTGTACCCAACTGTCTTTGTACCTTAGGAACATGCACACATCCAGAACGAATTAAAAAGGGAAGCATCTTATTATACCTTAACTTAACCTCACCTATGCCCTAGTAACCAATAATTTTCCAAAAAATCTCACAAAAATACTGTTAATCTAATTATTCTAAAGTTTATATACTTTTATAATTTAGTCAATTGAGTGCTTAAACATTACAATTACCTTCCTTCTATTAAGCAACTTCTCAACTTTTATCTTAAATATGCATTCTAAAGTTTTTCAATTTTATCATATAATAATTCGATGAGATGCGATGAGATGATATGAGATGAGCAAATATGAGTATAATACTTAAAGATGTTAAACATAAACACCAAGCAACTACACTAATCTAATTCTATAAAATTATTTCAGTTAAAAAGATTAGGATGAGATGGAGTCAAGAATCGAAAATCTGCTAGCATGGTTAAAGAAAACGAAATCATTTGAAATTTCATCGAATATCGACATACAAGATACTGTCGAATCAGGGAGAGGTGTCATATTAAATAATGGAGTTTTAAATAAGAATGATATTATTGTTTCTATTCCTAGTTCACACCAGATTAATTTTAATACAGTCGTTAGTCATCTCTATTATTTCAATGAAAAATTAGATATTTCTTCAGTGCCCAGTAATAAAAAGTCTGTATCAAGTATTTATGAAGATATATTCCTTGAACTGGGTCTCGAGGCTGGTGATGATGTGAGATTTGATAAATATAAGATATTTACATCCGAATATGTTAGTGATTTATCATCATTCCAACTACTAGCTTTGTATATTTTAGCTGAATGGATCTTGTTACCGATCTGGAGTAATGACAAGTTACAATCATTTTGGAAGCCGTTTTTTGATGTATGGCCAAGCAAAGAAGAGCTTAGATCTATCCCTACCATATGGAGTCTTTCAAAAAAATCAGAATATAATTCACTACTTCCTTATCTGACGGAGGCCTCTGCTCTTCATAGCAATAGAATATCAGAACTTATAAGAGCTGATTGGGAAATTATAAAACCGATTATAAAATATTGGTTGGATACAGAAACAGAACATAATCAAATCAATATGGATGTTCTTTTTGAGGAGTATTTGCAAATATATTTTTTAATCAACTCCAGATGCTTATATTGCCAAATACCTAATCGAGAGGATGACAAAGCAGGTAATTTTACTTTGGTACCCTATGTTGATTTCTTAAATCATACTAAACAAGTGGGAACACACTGTTATCCACAAGTACTAAACATGTCTATATGCCAATATGGTGTTGGTCAATTCCAAATCAGGTGCGGTGATCATAAATACTCATCAATAAAAGAAGAAATTTTCTTAAACTATGGAGCACACTCTAATGATTTTTTATTAAATGAGTATGGGTTTGTGTTAAACGCTAATTCATGGAACTATATTGATATAACCAAAATGATAACTGAACTATTTGTAAACAACAAAGAATGCATTGGATTTTTAAAACGATATGACTATTGGGGTGATTATTCTATCAATGAAAATGAAATTAGTTATAGAATTATGGTTGCTTTGAGTTTATATGTAACCAAAGATTTTAGAAGAGTAGAAAAGTTTATGTTGGGCCACATTTCTGAAGATTATTTTATGCCAAAGTTAAAACCTCTCCTTACATCAATATTAAATTCACAGCTAGAAGCCGTTTTGGAAAAGGATAATGACTTAATCAACCTACAGACGGATGTGAATTCTGATAAGTGGATAGTTGGTAATTTGAGAACAATACTACTTGGCTATCAACAAATTTTGACCACACATCTATCAAATTTAAAATAAGATCTTAAAGAGAATTACATAATTATTTGCATTTGTAATTGTATATTATTTTAATTTATAGATTAATTTATTTTACACTAATATTATTATTGATATTCTTAGTATTATTTGTATTATATCTAATATGTAAATATGATTTATTGAGCAGTCGTTGGAATCTAATGCAATGGTCTTGGTGGATAGTCATTTTGCCTTACTTCAGGTACACGCTTGTAAGGGAGGCCACCTCTGTCAGATCGTAATAACAAATTATTTTTACCAAAAGCCTTGGCAATCAAAACCTTTCTGTTCTTTTCGTTTGCATTATCTATTATTACAGGCTCTCTAGGTAGTTTATTTGTCAAATCTGAAGAGAAGTTTGAGAAATTTACAGTATATTTTAGAGGATGAATAATTTCACATTGTACAGGACCATTTCTCAAAATAGTAATATCAGAAACATCTTCTTGATTATCACTCATGTTTATAACTAATTCTTTAGCTTTTGTTATAGGTTTTTTACCTTCTAAAGCAAATATCTCTCTTGGTTCATTTTCATTTAATGGTTTTAATAATTTCTTTAATTCTGTTGGTGACAACTTCACACCACTAGGCGGAAGTCCTTGACCATATACTGTTATTAATTGAGAATCACTCACAAAACTTATGCTTTTATTATTGCTAGAGACGCTAGAGGAATTACTTCCCGATGATTTCTTTCTTGGTGAATCTTGAGTTTTATATTTTAATATAGAAGGAATACCGGAATTATTTTCAAGTTTAGTTTTTTTTTGTGTAACTTCACCCTCACTATCACCTATATCAGAATCTGCCAATGTTCTTTTCTTAGAATCTTGCTCACTCTCTGATTCAGTTTCAGTTTTTTTTAAATATTTCGAGAACGATATTTTTTTCTTACTCTCATCATCTTCTTGTTTAACAGACTTCGCATTACTGCTGTTAGAAATAGGGTCGTTGTTATTTAATTGCTTTTTTAATTCATCAGAGATTGCAAAATCAGTTAAGTTATCTTTGTTAAATCCAAGCAATTGTAAAAAATCAATGTAAGCTTTGATCGTTTCATCATGCATTTCATCTATTTCAAAAAAGTTGTTGAATAGTTCAATAACGATAGGCTTAAGACTATCCTTTTTTAATAGGTCTATGTCATCCTTTTGCATATTTTCCAAATAATCTTTTCTCTGCGTGTGTTTCAACTTGCTCAAATCTTCTTTCAAAAATACTACAAGATTCACTTCATCTTTCATTGATTTTAAATCATGTATGAAATCGTTATACATAGTTTTCAATCCAACATAAAACTGGATATCTGATTCAATGATGCCTTCAACATTTTGTTTACCTTCTGATGCACACTGCTCCACTAACTGGTTATCTTCCACAAATTGTTTCAACGTATCCTCCAATAGTTTGATGTATTCATTCGTTGTGCTTAATTCAACATTCAAATCGGAATCTGATCCATTTAACTGGAATTTTTTAATAAAACCAGTTATTTTCTCAATAATTTCTGCATTTAACAAATGCTTTATATTAACTTTCTGTGGGATATCACCAGCCATATTGTTTTTTGTATCTTGGAATCAACAATTAAATCGAATCCTACGCTCAGATTCTAACAACTCAACAAAGCCAAAGGAATGATAAAACTAATTCTGACTCTCACAGTCTTCCGCAAATTCTGAAAACTCTTATATTCTTGACCAGACTACTTAAATCTATCGAGATGCAGTTTGGTTAATTGGTTTAACTATTCTAGATTTAATCATTTCCATATAAATATCTTTTCGAGGTTGAAAAATTAATAGTCTATAATATTTTTTACCCGATTTCCTTGATGATGAAACTAGAATTAGCGTCAATATAAACCTTTAAATATACCCTTTATACCACTACTTAAGAGTTCATGACTGTGTTAGTTCAGCTACTACTCAGATACGAACTTATATGAATGCAACTGTGTGTTAATGAATGCTTCAGTGAAAGTTAAACTGTCAACGGAGAGTATGGATGCAAATGTTAAGGTTAACCAGGGTAGAAACAATGAGACAGTAGGTGATGTTTACTCAAACGTTAATTCAAAGATTCATGGTACTATGAATAGTAATGTAAATAATAGCAGCAAATATACTAATGAGGTGACGTTTTATGTCTCGCAAGATTTAAATATACCATTTAGGATAAAGTTAAAATCATTGGAAGGTAAAAAAAGTTTACTAAAACTTTCAGAAAAGATAATGAATCCAGAGTTATGTACAATTCAGTCCAATATTAGTAACACCAGTGATTTTATTGTTTCTATTCAAATTTTTGATGATGAGAGTAAAAACATTTTGACTTTACCTGAATTTACACCTTATATTCAATTTCACAAACAGAGGAAATGGGACTATTGGATTGAATTACCAATTGCAATCAATCAACTGAATTTGGATTCTAAACTGCGAGTAGTGATTTGGGAATTTGACGGATACAAAAGAATACCATTTTATGAAGTCGAAACCTATATTTATAACAAGTCAAATAGTTCCTTAAAAAGAGGTTTAGAATCGATAATATTTGACTGCAATGAGAAAGGAAATTTTACAATAGTAGACAATAATAGTACTTTAAATGATTTAAACAAATATTTCAAAGGGGAAATCAAAGAAATTCCTTGGGTGGATAAGATAACTCTTCCTTTACTGGAAAAGAAAGTTCATCAAGATAATAGAGAACTGCCAAAAAATACATTTGTCTTGACAATGGAATTTCCAGTTTTTGAATTACCAATTGTTTTCACTGATAAATTAAATTTGCATACCCAACACAACATATTGAGTTTAACAAATTCTGAAATGAACAATTCGATTCAAAATACATTTACCAATAATCAAAACAATAATATCAAAAATAGCAGGAAAGCTTCTTCAAGCTTGAATTCCAATAATAAGCGCAGCCAACAACCTTACAATACCCGTTTACATGGAACTTCCGCCATAAAACACAATACCAATAATGTAGAGAATTTAGGAACTAAAATATCCACTGGAAACCAATTCAAATCTACACTTAAATTTTATGACCCAGACCAATATAATAATGATCCTATTGAAGACAAATATAGAAGGTTAGAGAGAACCTCCAAATCTACAAATCTTGATAAAAACATAAAGCCAGATGCAAAAAAGAGAGATTATTTAAACAAAATTATTAATTATCCACCAGGTACTGAATTAACACCACATGAGAAAGGTTCAATTTGGAAGTATAGGTACTCACTTGTTAATAATAAAAAGGCATTAACTAAATTGCTGAATAGTACTAATTTAGGAGAAGAAGGTGAGAGAACAGAAGTATTAGATCTGATGGATTCATGGGTAGAGATAGGTATTGACGACGCCATTGAATTATTAGGCTCTGATTACAAAAATATATCAATTAGAGCGTATGCTGTTAATAGATTAAAAAAAGCCACTGACAAGGAATTAGAGTTGTATTTAATGCAGTTAGTGCAGGCTGTTTGTTTTGAAAGCTTAACAACTTTAACTGACGAAACTAACAGCGAATATTCAATAGTTGATATTAATACTTTCAAAAGTAATATCATGGCAGCAGGAAAGACCAATTCAGAAAATAAATTAATTAAAAACATGAATTTACAGAACACAGATTTTGTTTCAAGTGAACCAGAAATTGTAATTTCTCCACTAGCAGAATTTCTAATCCGTAGGGCATTAAAGAACTCTAGATTGGGGAATTATTTTTATTGGTACCTTAAATCTGAATTATCTGATAATTTATCTTTGAAAAATATTATAGAGTCATATTGTGCTAGATTATCTGATATTGGAAGAACCAATTTGAAACAACAGTTAATTTTTATTGAAATTTTAAGGGATTGCTGTAATGAAGTTAAAAAGTTAAAAGATTCTACAAAGAAAAATGAATTATTACATCATTTATTAACAACTAAATTGAGAAGTCGTTTGAAACGCCATCCTACAATATTACCAATAGAACCTAACATTACCATTGTTGATGTTGATCCTGATAAATCCAAGGTTTTCAAAAGTTCATTATCACCCTTGAAAATACATTTAAAAGGAACGAATGATACAGAATATACAATGATGTACAAAGTAGGTGACGATTTAAGACAAGATCAGTTGGTAGTTCAAATAATAAGTTTAATGAACGAATTATTGAAGAATGAAAGTGTTGACTTAAAATTATTACCATACAGAATATTGGCTACAACAGCCCAGGATGGAGCTATCGAATTCATTCCAAATGAAACAATGGCAACGATATTGAGTACATATAATGGCATCCTACCTTATTTCAAATCACACTATTCTGATGAGAATGAACCATTTGGTGTTAAACAATTTGTGATGGATAATTTTGTGAAATCTTGTGCCGGTTATTGTGTTATAACGTATTTATTGGGTGTTGGTGACAGACATTTAGATAATCTTTTAATTACTCCAGATGGTCATTTTTTCCATGCTGATTTTGGATATATTTTAGGGCAAGACCCTAAACCATTTCCTCCTTTGATGAAATTACCACCTCAAATCATTGAAGCCTTTGGTGGAATTGAATCAGCAAATTATGACAAATTTAGAAGTTACTGTTTTGTAGCGTATTCCATATTAAGGAGAAATGCAGGCTTAATTTTAAATCTTTTTGAATTAATGAAGACTTCTAATATTCCAGATATAAGAATTGATCCCGAAGGTGCTATTCAAAAGGTTAAAGAGAGATTCAATTTAGATATGTCTGAGGAAGAAGCTACAATACATTTTCAAACATTAATAACGGATAGTGTAAGTGCAATTTTACCAATTGTTATCGATCATTTACATAATTTAGCCCAGTACTGGAGAGCGTAATAATCTCATGCATTATATATATTGAGTGACGATTATATGTTAAATAAAACTTGATAGGTGTAGCGAAACAATTCTACTCAAGTTGAGATAACTAAAAGAATGCAAAATTTATTAAAAGAAATCTCTGGCGATTATATATTTTTGGATCATTAGCAAGTATTCTGATCTTACCGTCAGCCATAAATCGCCAATCGAATCAGCAAAGAGGCATGCCATCATTAACTTTGAAAAGAGTACTCGAAATATTGAGACAACAATGAATATGTTGAAGATAGAAATGTACGAAAATCTCGTTACTATTTTCATCGACTCGATGAGATAGAAATTGGCCACCCATTTTATAAGGCCCATGGATGATATTGTGTCATATGGCCATATTAACATTAATGTTGGTAATATTTTGGCACCATACGATATTAATGCAGTGTAGGAAATAATCAAAAATGAGTGATCATTATCAGCTTTCCAATTATATAACTTTGTAATAATCCAAATAGTAACATAATGAAAAAATAATATATCACATAAACAATAGATGGCAAAATAGAGGTATTGATGCAAAAAATTGCTGGTTAATATCTTGGAAGTTATTAAATGAGTGGAACTTAGCTTATCTGGTGATAATTTCCTCAGATATAATCTAGCTTTCGAATCCTCAGATGACCAACGTAGGTATATCTCAAATGCTGTGACTAAAATCCAATACCGAATCAAATTATTGTACTTCAAGTACCAGTTTTTCACATTATAAGAATATAGTCTGTACTTTTCTTTTCTTGATCCTTTGACTGGTTTCCATGCTGGTATTGTCGAAATCCTTTCTTCCAACGAATTGTAAACTATATGTCTGAAAGCACCAGGTTTTAATAATAATAAATCAATAAACATGATCACATCATCAATTTCAACGTATTTATCAGCAACATTATTACACGATGGACAGGCTGTTAATTGAATATGACCATTAGCATAAACGGAATATAGAGCAGCAACAGGCTGTAAACATTCTATGCATATCATCTTTCAATTGTATTTATTTTCACCCAAATTACAACAAATTCTAAATCATATACAGTACACTAATTGTTTATACTTTTCTAAGTATTATTCACTTTGAATCTTGATTCTAGGATGGATATATCTTCATCAATGCCTTTATGATTGTACATATCTATGCTTCTTAACATGATGGCTACATTTTTTTTTTCAACTAATTTGATCGATGACTTATAATTACAATTTGAAAAACTCATCTCATAAATTTCATTTGACAAAAATGATATATTATTACTAGAAAGTAAAATGATATTGAATAGATAGGATAAAGTTAACATCTTATACAAGAAACTTGATATATTTAGACATAATCTTTTGCAATTAAAGGAGATTTTAGAGTATTTTGTCGGTTTAATTTGTGAAAGAAGTCATCAAAACTGAAATAAAGAGAATTAATTTAAGAACAGATAAGCAAGATGTCTTATTATAACAGAGGTAGAAAGAATACAACTCCTTGTAAATACTTTCAGAATGGTACTTGTAACAAAGGTTCCTCGTGTAGGTTTGCTCATGTATATCAAAATAACAATAACACCAGCAATAACAATCCAACTTCGAGGTTTGAAGGTAATACCAATTCTGGAAATAATTCAAATGGTAGGACTGATTCTGAAAAATTGAATGATTTCATAAATGATTCATCACAAAATGAGATTCAAAGAGTAATTGCAAATGATATGAAAGAGGTACAGGGATTTCAAGTGAAACCTTTAATGTCGTCCTATAGTTATGAACAACCTTGCATGCTGAACTTAATAAATGGCAGAGACTACTCTGCTGAAGAATCGCGTTTTAACTATTACCAAGCTCAGAAAAATGGAACTATTAACACATATGAAACTGAAATCAATGCCAGAACTCAGGATTTGCAGAAGGCTGTATTACATGTGAATGCTCATCCAGATTGGGCAGCAAGATATTTATCAAAAGGTACAAAGGAATTAAGTCAAAATGGGAGAACGTCATTTACCTCTGATTTTATTAACTTTCCATTGGATTTGACAGGCCAATCCTATGGAAACACAAATACCACATTCTTTGGAAACAATTCATTTGGTAATCCAACATCTAGTTTCGGTAACAATAAACCGAGCACAACATTTGGATCTACTTCTTTTGCATTTGGATCTGCTCCTAATGGGTTTGGTTCAGCATCAAATGCATTTGGATCATCATCTTTTGGAGGGATGAATAACTCGAATCTTTCTTCGAATATGAATTCTAATTCAGCATTTGGATCACCTGCTTTTGGTGGTGCTAAGGGAATATTCGGTTCTTTTGGTGGAAATCAAAATGCTTCAAGTTCTTCTTCCAATGCTTTTGGTGCAAACCCATTTTCATCGGTGAATAATAGTTCAATTGCTAATAACTGTAATTCTGCTTTTGGTACCCCATCGTTTAACAGTTTTAATCCTCAGAGCAATAGTGCTTTTGGTAAACCAGCATTTGGTGCATCACCATTTGGTTCATTAAACAACAATAATAATAACAATTATATGAACACAGCAGTGAATCCTTCTTCTACTAATAATAACTCGGCATTTGGTAATACATCTAATTCAGCATTTGGTGCACCATCATTTAATAGTAATAATAGTAACAACGGGTTTGGATCAACTCAAGGCACAAATACATTTGGAAAATTAAGTTCCAACCTGTTAGGAAATACAAACGGAGTGGGAACAACTTCTTCAGCTGGAGAAAATGCATTCGGAACACCTGCATTTGGATCTAAAACACAAACTGGGTCTCCTTTTGCATCAATCTTGCCTGGAAATCCAGCTCAAACTACAGTATCTCCATTTGGACAAAGCATTTCTGGTAACAATAATGGGCAAATGATACCTTATAGTTCACCTTTTAGGACGGTAAACCAGCAAAGTAATGTAGCAAATAATACTAGTACTGGGGTGCAGGTCGGCCAAAATAATCAACCAATGTCAAACACATCTTTTGGAAGTAATTTCCATAATTCAGCATCAAACACCCAAAATACTGCTCAATTCGGTTCTCAATCATCTCAGAACACTAATTCAACACCATTCGCGTCAACTGGCTTTGGAATTCAACCTTCTCCATTTTCTGTAGATCATGGATCAAATAACGCAACAGGGAATATGGTATCACCATTAAATCAAGGTCCACCTACAGAAGAAGAGAGAAGAGAACCAAATGATTTATTGCCTGAAACTCTTGAAAAATTCCAAGCGACTTCATTCGAATTAGGTAGTGTTCCAGATATCCCTCCACCACTTGCATTATGTTTTTGAATTTTCAATAACATTATTTAATTTACATGTACATTTGCATATACCAGGTAGGGTTTGAGCAGTTCCACTGTAAATGTTATCCTAACTAAAACAATACTTTACTTGATAATAATTAAATTAGAATACATACGTATATCTCGAAAAAATAATCAGAATGAAGTTTAGTTAATGACTTATTTTAATTTTTTATTTAATTCTTTATATATTTTGATCAGGCAGGTCCTTCTTTCAAAGTTGATCTACCAGCTCTTAATAATTCATCACATAATAACAAATTACTTGCAATACCGTTAGCCCCACTGATTGCATTTCTTATAACTCTGTAAGAATCCCAGATACCTTCGATAGTAGGATCGCATGAATCACCTAATTTTAAGTCAACACCGACGTATCTTAGTTCACCATCTTCTTCTGCGCTGTTTAGTTCATCTTCACATAATGCAAGAACATCTAGAGGGTCATAACCTGAATTCTTTATCAAAGTCTTTGGAATGATCAATAATGCATCGGCAAAAGCTTCAACACCAGTCTTGGTTTTCCCTTTTGCACCAATTTTCTTCATGTTCAATTTCTTTAAATGTTGAGATGCAGCAATGAAAAAAGCACCTGCACCAGGAACAACAGTTTTATCTTTTAAAACATTAGCAACTGCTCTTAAACCATCTCTAACAGCATCTTTGGTCTGTACCAGTTGGTAGTTTGTTGAACCTTTAATTAAAATAGTACAAGATTTTGGATCTTTATTGGCTGTAACATAAGTGAATTTTTCTTCACCAATTGTTTCTTGATAAACTAATCCTGAGTAACCTAATATGGATGGAGATAAATCATCAACGGAATTTTGGGCTTCACCACCTGTTACTAACTGAAGTCTTTCCATATTACGTCTTTTAGCTCTTCTCAATGCTAGTATATTGTGTTTTGCTAAAACATCTAATGACATTGGGTCAATACCCTTTTGATTAATAATGACAAAACCTTTATCTGAATCTAAACCACAAACTTCATTCTTTAAATCAATGATTTTCTTTAATTTTTCATCAACAAATTTTCTTTCACTTGCAGCCAATGAATCTCTTTGTTCTGGTGTACTGTAGAAGAAGCTTGAATTCACTTCAGTTTTCTCATATTCTAAAGATACATTCAAAATCAAAACATGAGCATTTTCAATTCTATTAGGCATATCTGGATGTCTACCACCATGGTCTAAAACCAAACCTTTAACAAATAGAGTGTCTTTTGGAGATAAATGTTGCATTTGCATAATTTCAACCATGTATAAATCCAAATTTTTGT
This sequence comes from Tetrapisispora iriomotensis, assembly GCA_003705975.2. NCBI lineage: Eukaryota > Fungi > Ascomycota > Saccharomycetes > Saccharomycetales > Saccharomycetaceae > Tetrapisispora > Tetrapisispora iriomotensis. The sequence continues at coordinate 256,998 of PPKC02000003.1, read as the reverse complement.
TATCTTTATCCTGAACATTCAAAACCGCATCAGTAACAATAGGAGCCAAAACTTCTGTTAACTCAGGGTTAACTTTTGTTGACAAAGATGATCTAGCAACTTGTAATAAGAATTCACGATCTATATCTCCTGTCTCTTCATTAACTTTTGAAACTTTATAATCATCCAAAAATTTTAAAGTTTCACCACGAGCAATTTCAAAACCGTCGGTAATAATTCTTGGATGAACACCTTCTTGAACAAACCTATAAGCTTGCTTTAACAATTCACCAACTAGACAAACAACAGTGGTGGTACCATCACCTGTAATTTCATCTTGAGCGGCAGCAGCTCTAGCAATCATAACTGCAGTAGGAGATTGAATTTGCATCTCAGTTAATAGTACTTTACCATCTTTGGTTAACTTAATATTTCCGGCACCATCAACTAACATCTTTAAAGTACCTTTTGGTCCTAAATTGGTTTCTAAAACAGATTGTAAACCTTCAGCAGAAGTTACATTAACTTTTAAAGCGGCATCTCTTCTCAAAGATTCAGCCTTTGGGTTCAATAATTGCAATGACATCGTAGTTACCAACACAATACTCCTAGTTAAGCCTAATTATCAAGCAGCTCAAACTATAGACACTTCTGATTCTTTCAACAATACTGTAAGGCTTTTTATATTGATCTAGGCACTCTAATTAGGACAATTGATACCAATATATCTTACAATGACTGCAGCATTTGATGTTATTAATTTTCTCATCTTGCATGGTCTCGAACAATTTTTCAATGATAGTTTTTTTTTCGTGGTGGCAAAGCAAAATAATTACCCGCACAATTATTTATTACTATGTGATTAGGTGCATTTGAGCTTCAAAGCAATGACAAGACCTACAAAAGACGACCATCATCTTAAATGATCCAGTCAATGCTGTGGAGGTTGTGGGTGCTATCAATGAGCCAGGTTCACTTTGCATTGATCCTGGTTTTGTGTGTGAAAAAAATTTGTGTGTTATATCACCTCTAATTAGTTTTGGAATTACTTTCTTATTTTGTTTTACAAATCTATAAACTATCTTATTTAATTCTTTCTCTTTGACCACCTGGAGACTTCTTATTTCTAGCGGTTAAAATTTCGACACCGTTTTCTGTCACTAGTAACATATGTTCGAATTGGGCACTTAGTTTACCGTCTTGAGTAGTGGAAGTCCAGTCATCTGGCCAAGTGATATCTCTCCATACACCTTCATTGATCATTGGTTCGATTGTGAAAATCATACCTGGCTTCATAACACCAGCAGTTCTGTTCTTGGCGTAGTGGGGGATATTTGGTAAACAATGGAAATGTTCACCAACACCGTGACCACAGTAGGTTCTAACGACAGAACATTTATTTAATTTTGCATGTTTTTCGATATGATCACCTAATTCTTGGAAGGTAGTACCAGGCTTACATTGCTTAATAGCATGCTTTAAACATTCTCTTGAGGTTTCTACTGTGTTAATGGCCTCCTTTGAGATATTTTCGCCAACATAATATGTTTCGTTTAAATCAGCGTGGAAACCATTGACATATAATGAAACATCAATATTGACAATATCACCTTCTTTCAAAACGGTTCTATCTGGAATACCATGACAAATAACCTCATTGACTGAAGTACACACAGACTTTGGAAAATTGTAATAATTTAAAGGTGATGGGTAAGCATTTCTCTTAATTGTCTCTCTGTGCACAATTTCATCGATTTCATCAGTAGTGATACCAGGTTTAACAGCTGCTGCTGCAATATCTAAAATCTCTCTTCCCAATATAGCAGCTTTTCTAATTTTCTTGATTTGGTCCTTGGTATAAATCTGAATTTTATTTAATCTATCATTTCTCTGTTCAGAAACAGGTAGACCATTGTTAGCCCAATCCGGCTTAACAATAGATTCTGGAATGCTTCTCTTAGGAGTCAAAGGATATTGAGCCCTAACATCACCTGTATACTTGAAATTAGTGAAAGGATCGTAAGCAGCATCTTTCTCTAATTCTCCATCATTATCTTCTTTATAGTGCAAGGCCTTATGAGCTTTATAATTGTTCTTATAACATGTCTCATTACAGAAAACAGATGTAATACCACCTTTCAAACACACTGGACATTTTAAAGCAGAATTAGTTTCTTTACCACATTGTAAACCAGCACAATATGTCTTAAACTCTTCAACACTTGGTGTAACAACTTCAACCGACATCTTAGCTACTTTCTTGTATTTCTACCTTTGTTCAATATTTCTTCTTCTTAACTCTAATCCCTGCAAGAACAGATAGATACCAAACGTTAATTAGAAAATCTCAGATCTTAAAAAATATTGGTTGGTTTTAGACAACATTAACCATCAATCTCAATGTTCATTGAAAGAATTTGAAAGGTTTCATTGATGATGATAAGTTATTCACTATGGTAGGACTTCGATATGTTTTGAAAATTTTTCGAAATTTCTATATAATGTTAAGAACTCAAATTAAGACAATGGCTGTAAGATGGGTAACGTAAGACAAGGTTCATCTATGTTAATTGACCTTTTGAAGATGGGTATAAAACATTTAGATTATATATAAGAAGCTAGGCAAGTTGGTGTTTGGGGAGTTTTGAATTGAATTGAGTTGGGATAAGTTTAAGTGATGTGGAAATGGTAGGTTCGAGCAATGATGAATCGAATGATTCAGTGGAAATATACGACGGTCCATGGTACAAGAGGTTTTATTACTGGTTGATTTTAATTGATGGTGATCGAGAAGTCATTAATGGAAAGGCGTATAAGTATTTACCTGTGATTTCTAATTACGTATATTTTTTTGGTGGAAGAGTTAAAGTTCTGTACAATGGCAATGACAAATTGAAGTTGATTTATCCTTCGATTGTGTTATTTATTTTAGTGGCACCGATGGTTTTATTTTCGATTTTTGAAGCTAATAAACTTTGGAATACAAGGTTTGGATACAAGGGATTTGTTTTCTTCTTCTATTATTTTTGGTCTATGTCATTATGTTTTCTTTTACGAGCAATGACGAGTGATCCTGGCGTGTTACCTAAAAATATACATATTTCACAATTAATGAATAATTTTACAATACCACAAGAATATTATAATACGATACGACTACCCACGAAGAATCAAGAGGAGAACAAGAACCATATTGAAGTGAAGTACTGCCAAACGTGTCGGATATGGAGACCACCAAGGTCGGGACATTGTTCTATCTGTGATTGTTGTGTTGAAAATTTAGACCACCATTGTCTGTGGTTGAACAATTGTGTCGGTAAAAGAAACTATCGCTACTTCATAATCTTCCTCATAAGCACAATATTAACAATTGTCTTCCTTCTAATCAACACTACTATCCACATACAAACGAGAGATGGGTCCATTAATAAAATTCCTGTCGCCATCTTATTAACAGTATATGGCTGTTTAACAATAACATATCCAATAATACTTCTCGGTTATCATCTAATATTGACTGGAACACAACAAACCACTAGAGAATTCTTAAAATACGTTTACGAAGTGAAAATAAAGAGAGAACAAAATTCCCATCAAAAGAAAAGCAAGAACCCAGTATTCATGAAAATAATTAAAAATGAAAATAATATATTCGATAAAAAAAGCATCCTAAAGAATATATTGTCTCTGTTCTTACAAAATAGAGGTATAAACTACCTGTCACCAAATGCAACGACACAAAATAGAAAAATTCCAAAGAATGAGATATTCGAAATAATCAACCCAAACAGCACAATTAAAAGAGAATATACTAATTTGAAATATTATAACATTAACAAACATTTGGAATCTGCAAGTTTGGGATATCATTAGGATGGTTTAACATATAACTCAAAACATATAATACATAATAAATAGTTACCATAATACATAATTCATTTCTTACTGTCACTATAGTCTTATTTACGTTCATTATATGGAAATGTTATTCTGTCCTACATAACTTTCTAAGACAAGTTTTGGAAGACATGGACATTTCGTGCAGGAATTTCAAAGAAAATCTTGAGTTTTGCGGGGGACCTTCAACTTTAGCAGTTTGTGCTTTGTTTTACCATAAAATTGCATTAGCTGAGATTGTAACGTGGAACCAGACACAGACAATCTAAAGGGACGGCATAACATTAGAAGTTAATAGAATAAAACAGAAGAAAACCCCTTTCTACAACCTAACTGTGCAAATGTCCTAATTAGTACAGAAGGGCAAGGGGGGCTGGAACACAATGCGATATGTCGGATTTAAAAAAACTGTCAACACAATCAAGAGGAGAAACAAACTTAAAAAACTATATTCTAACAATACTCGTGAATCCGCTCTCTGCTCATTATTGCAAACCACTATGCAGGTTTCTCTAGAAAATGATATACACTAAAATTAAGACAATCGGCGCAGGACGCAAACAATCCAAAGACAATTACAGGAACAACCGACATAAGTTTTACTCTGCCACATACTTTAATAAAACTTACAGTATTAGAGAGAATACTATGGAACTCAGTATGGTAATGAAAAATTAAGAAGCAATAAATGATAAGTTGCACAAGAGTGAAAAATGTCTCGAAGAAATATATATGTCACAATTATATATAAAGACTAGTTTATTTTAGGAATTAGTAATTGGTGTTTCAAAAAAGATATATTTAGTTTTGTTCTCTAGAGATTTTAAAAAAAATAATTATTAATTAAGAAATTATACTGTCATTACAGGATGAAATTGTTTCAGAACAGTTGTGAATTTGATTATACTTGGAGTCATGTTACTGCAGCTAATTGGAAGAAGTATCCAAATGAAGTTTCCACGCATGTTATTGCAGTTGATGTTTTGAAAAGAGAAGTGAAAAACCAGGGTGATGTTTTGTTAACTGAGAGATTGATTACTTGTCAACAGAGTGTGCCAAATTGGATCATGATGCTATTAGGTGGTAGTAATATTAGTCATATTAGAGAAGTTTCTACGGTGGATTTGGATAGTAAGACGTTGACGATGAGAAGTTGCAATTTGACATATTCCAATTTGTTGAAAGTTTACGAAACTGTCACTTATCGGCCACATCCTAGTGATCCTGAAAATAAGACTTTGTTTACACAAGAAGCACAAATCACAGCTTATGCTACGTTTTCCAGGATTTGTAATAAGATAGAAGATTGGTCTGTGCAAAGGTTCCATGACAATGCTGCAAAGGGTAAGATTGGTTTTGAAAACGTTCTAAAGAAATTTGAAAATCATTGGCAGCAAAAGGACAAATTGGTAGATGATATAGGTAATTCGATTTTATCAAAAGTTAACGAGACTGTCGCAGATATCAAATCTCAAACTGATATCTTAATCAAAGAAACTGAAAAAACAAAATCATTAATATACCAAAAGCATCAAGATTTATTATCACAAGCTGATACTGTTATTTACAATGATAACGAAAAGTAAATTAAGTAGTATGGTTTACATTTAATTCCATCATTATTCGATGATCACCGCATGCATTCATTCGTTGTAAATAGTAACATGGCAAATATAATCAATCCTATATTTGTATCGATATCTATCTATATAAGTCCTAGATTAAAGATATATTAGAAATTTCAATTCAATTTGTACCTTCCCGGGTAAAAATCAATCAATAAAACTACAGCTGCAATAGACAAGTATATATACTGATTACTACAGAGACTTTAATTGTAAATTTAGATACAATTATCGTTCTGTTCAATCTTGCTTTCGTTTCACTTACTGCTCTTCTCAAACAACTTTTACAAAGTGAAAAATTTTTGTTGGGCATGAATTTTTCAAATTTTTGCGATGAGCTGTGATCTAAGATGTAAAGTGCTATATAAATATGAATATAACTGAAGCAATAAAAAACTTTTCAGTACATATAAATTTGAATATTGTAATGAATGGTTATTATAATAGGTTAAGAAACCATTCACAACATTAAATTACCATATTTTCAATAATATTTTGAATAATCAAAAAAAAAATAAAATAAAAGTCACTTTTAGGTTTTTTTAGGATGTCTCAGTACTACTCTAGAAGTCTTAAAGATGATAACATTAGTCATGGAAATGCTGGTGAAAATTTGACATTAGATAATACTTTGCATCAATTATTACAACAAAACCATGGTAATATAGAAATTTCTGCTAATTCAAATGTTAAACCAGCAGAGAATGGGCATCCAACAAATGGGACTTCGTTTGACGAATTCGATGAGATAAATTCCGAGTGGTTAGAAAATGATATGTTAAATGGTAAAAACTTAACTTTAGAGAGTTTACTAGAAAACCAGCCTGAAGAGTTATTATTTGGTTTGGAAGGTAACGAGTCTGCTATCAATAACAGTCACAGTCAAAATCAATTAGGTGAAGGTGACAGCGCTGTAAACGAGTTAACCGATAGCATTTTACATTTCGAAGATCGTAATATACAACAAGACACAAATAATGACATTCAAAAAGAAGAGAGTGAGGCTGGTGATGATGATGATGAATATCATCATCATCATCATTTATTTGAAGAACCAAAGGAAAGCATGAAACAATCAGCTCAGGTAGCCACCAGAGATGCTTCAAAAGATATTACAACAATCTCAAAAACAGCATTAAAAGTTGTAAAGCCTAACTCTAAATCTAAGGGTATGAAACGTTCTTCTAACAAAACATTGTTACAATCAATTGAGAAAAACAATGATGCATCCAACAAAAATTTTAAGAAGGTCAAATCCACAGAATATGAACAGCTTTTATCACCTGCATCTTTATCACCAACTTCGACTGATGAAGAACGTGATTCCTCTAACAACAATGACGACAAGAATGTCAGCAAATCTGACGTTAAGAATTCTAAAACTGAAAAATTCAGCTCTGCTGTTCAATCAAATGCATATCAAAATCAGATGTTACAGACAAGAGCTGTTACTACTCAGTCTCCACATATGGAAGTTCCAAAAAAATTAACAAATGAGTTTACAATGGCTCAAGTCTCAGAAATGAAGCAAAGAATGATTAATACTCATAAGTTGCTGCTAAATTTCAATCTTTTGAAAGACAGTTATGCTAAAACCTGTGTTGAGATGAAGAATGCATTAATTAATTTAAAAGATGCTGAAATCCATAGAGCCCATTTGTTAATTGAAAATGAAAGTTTAAAGAAAGAATTAGAATCATACAAATTAAGTGTTAGCGAAGATATTAAGAAAGATACTCTCGCTAATGGAGCTTCTGATGTTTAAATCATTGTTTGTGGAATTATAAAATTACATACATTTTTCCAATTTCAGTAAATATACAGGGAGTTGGTCTGCATATACTATAAAATTTATTTATAGTTTCATTTTAAAATTATATTTAAAAGGTAAAGGAAATTATAAGAGAAAGAAAGATACCAATCAATAGACAACTGATGGACAATTTAATTTTTGGAAGAGCCCAATGCTTCCTTTTGTTTCATTACTGCATTCTCAGATTATAATATATCATTATAGATATATATATTGATTCATTAATCTAGAGTACTAGTTACTTATCTTTTATAAAAATCACTAGATATTTAATTTACCAATAAATACTACTTTAATTTCAAGTAAATACTACTTTAATTTCAAGTAAATAAAATTGAAGAAGAACAAAGAATTTCAAAAGTAGTTCCCATCGAATTAAATGTATATAAATATATAATCAGACATACAGAGTAAGTAAATACCTATATACCCGAGTTTTAAAAAGTTAAAATGAAATATATTCTGATTTAATTGATTTAAGCACTAGTCTTGAAGACTTGGTGACACTTACCACAGTAGAATCTGTCCTTGTGGTTAGCTAAGAAAGTACCAGCACCACAGGTGGAACATTCCTTTCTTAACTTGGTGACCTTACCTTCACCATCGACCTTAAAGTAAGATAAAATGGCTAACTTAACCTTCTTGTGCTTGTGCTTGATCTTCTTTGGAGTAGTGTAAACCTTCTTCTTTCTCTTCTTACCACCACCTCTTAATCTTAAGACTAAATGCAGAGTGGATTCCTTTTGGATGTTGTAGTCAGATAAAGTTCTACCATCTTCCAATTGCTTACCAGCAAAGATTAATCTTTGTTGGTCAGGTGGGATACCTTCTTTATCTTGAATCTTGGACTTGACATTGTCAATAGTGTCGGAAGATTCAACTTCTAAGGTAATAGTCTTACCAGTTAAAGTCTTGACGAAAATTTGCATTTTGAGTTGTCGGCAATTAAGTGCTTCTTTCTTATCAAAAAACAAATTGTTGTTCTTATATTAAAACAACTAATGACATTCCTAAATATACATACTTCAAATTAATACTAATTAATATGTAATTAGAAGTATATATTTATATATTTATATATTAATAATTAATAATTAATAATTACTCATTTAGAATTATTCACATATCTACTATGATCTTAATCTTAGAGTGAAAAATTATTTCATTACCAGTATAATTTTTCTTGTGCATCATACTGGGAAAAAGTACGATGCCTCATGCGGGTAAACATAAATAACCATAGTAAAACATTATTCTTCAACAAAAATCACGTTAATTTTTCAAAAAAACAAAGCGTCGCAACTTATCGTTTTTTTAAAATTTCTGTGAAATTTCATAAAAAAAAAATAGGCGCCAAAAAAATATTTGCACCCAGACATTCTGTGATTTATATGGTGTGTGGGTGAAGTTTGAAAACAGTCACTTGAAATAAAGTGTCACAAAGATTTTAAGTTTGTAATTAAATATCTAATCCACTATCACTGTCATTATCATTATTATCAGCTGAACTTCTGATGGTTTTTTTAATTGATTTTATATTTATATGTGTGGAAATGCCTGACATTTTTTCTATTAGATTGTTTGTGTAGAGTAATTTTTCTAATGCATCAGTTTTGAATTCATGTGGATTGTTTCCTAATAAACTGAATCCTACTATTCTGAGGATCTCGACTCCATTGACGTATCCTACTACGAATGGAAGGACTTTGATGTTTAATTTGGAGACTAAAAACGGACACTTCTCAACGTTTATTGTAAGGAATTTTGTTGACAAATGTTTTTTGGATAATGTGTTCAATTTTCCATTCATGTATTGGCATTTGGGGAAATTAGGAATAATGAAACTGATAGCTGTTCGTTTGTGCTTAGTGGTTAAGTTTATGATTTCTTTTTCGTTATCAATTGTTTCTAATTGACCATAGCCTTCATCTATGACGTTTTTTTCTACTTTTTTTAAATGATCGGAGATATCTTGCATTCTTTGTTCTCTATAACGTTTAAATACTTCGGATTCATCATTTATATCGTTTGATTCGTTTTCCAATTCTAGTTCTTCTAGTAGTTCATCTATATCGGCATCAGAGTCGTTAGTCTCGTTATTTACCAAGTTACTTTCAAACTTTTCAATCAATTCTGACATTTTGTAAATGATTATTCTCTTCCAAGGTGGTGATTGTTAAAATAGTATATGCAAATTCAGAAATGTAATATATTTCAGTAAGAGATGATACTCGCATTGAATTGATAATTGTATGTCTGTATATACCTGTGTGAGTGTGTTCTTTTTTATACTTCGTTGCTTTAACAAATGTAATATTTAGTAGTTACGATTAATTTCAAATTAAAAGATGAAAAAAATCACATATAGAAAAATTAAGATGTATAAAAATAAAGGATAAAACATTTGTTTATAGTGATAAGTAACACTCTCAATCCCCAACGAAGATAATTAATATTGATAAGTCAGTATATCCGTTTTGCTTGTATTATTTAAATACTCAATTCTTCTAGCATCAATAAATTTGACTACAATTTCATAAATAGGAGAATAATATAGCAAGTATGAATTCTTTATATGAATTAGATCCCAAATGGAAGAAACTGTTATCAACTAACAATTTCTTGGGCGGTTTGACTGTAAATGAGTTTGTTGAAGAGTTAAGCAAAGACCAAAATTTAAAAGGTTCTGCTGCAAAAGATTCAGAGACTTGGCAAAAATTGGATCCAAAACCTTACATACGTACATTTGAGTCAATCCTGAAAGAATTAAAGTTTTTAAGTGATGAATGTGAAGATAAAAAAGCATATCTTGCTAATGAAGTCTCAAATCAAGAGATTAGTCATTCAAATAATGTCATACAATTATTTGATAATTTGAAAGTTACAATCAATAATTATGATGATTTAGATAATAAATTAACTAACGTTATACAAGTGGTTTCCCCATTGGGTGAAAAGGTTGAATCAACTGTCAGGAAGAAAAAGAACTATATCAAATCCGTAGAGTTGATATCGTATTATAATCAGTTTTATCAACAAGGAAAATCAGAATATTTAGATACATTATTGGCTTCGAACAATAAACAAAGTATATCACAAGTCATCATGATCATCAAAAATCTACTTGTATTATCACAAAAGATTGAAACGAATTCATTACCGAAAACAAGTGAAACAACAAAATTGATAGAAAAATATTCAGAAATAATGGAAAACAACTTACTAGAAAATTTTAATAAGGCTTATCGTGAGAATAATTTTACTCAATTAAATGAGATTGCAATAATATTGAATCACTTTAATGGAGGTGTCAATGTTATCCAAAGTTTCATAAATCAACATGCATATTTTATTGATGCAGCTGAGTTAGATATGGATGAGAATAATGACTTCCAAATGGATGATTTTACAAAATCAAAATTAATGGATGTTGATCATCACAATATTGTATATGAGAAAAAATTCCTTGATTTGCTGAATGATATTGAAACTGTTATAAAGAATGAATCTAAGATTGTTAAAAGAGTTTTTGAAGAACGTGCTGTATATGTAATGCAATTATTTATTCAAAGAATTTTTGCTCAAAAAATTGACTCTAAAGTAGAGAATTTACTGCAAAATTCATATGCATTGAGTGATTTGGCGCATGTAAGAATACTACATTCTCTGTTCTCTTTGATTTCACAGTTTATCAAAGATTTATCAGAATATTTTAAAACCTTGGAGTTAGATAAGGAAAGTGCTTTAACATCCTCACTCTCTCATTGTTTGAATGATTTGTTCTCTAAGTACCTACATGGTAGCTCTGGTTACTTTGATATAGAAAAGAGAAGTTTGGAGAGTATCTTAATAGAGAAAACTTCTTCCTTTAATTTATCACACGATAAAGAAATTCATTATAGGGCATTAGCAAAAAAATTAGATCACAAAGTTGACATGGGTTTAGAACTAAATGACATTGGCACTATATCTAAAGGTAAATTATCTCAAATTAATAACTTTTTTAAATCACATTTGGATACCGAACGTTTGAATATATCACGACCAAATACTAGCATGCAAAGGGATGAAACTTTGGAAGCAGGAGAGGGTATCCAGCAAACCATTATTATTGATTCGAAGTTGTTCAATATTAAAAATGCTGATTCTATGTTGAGGTGTGTGGTCGAATCAATTGCAAGAGTAATGGAATTAACGCCAAACTTTGCAAGTGGATATAGTTATGAATTGTTAGAACTGATGAATGTGGGTATTGTCAGTTCATATGTTGAAACTGCTCTAGAATTAGCTTACCAAGAAATTATAAAGATTGATGTTGCTAAAGTATCTGACATCAACATATCTTTTCTCCAATATGTTTCTACGAGTACTGATATTTTGAGTATAGTATCTGCTTCGATTAAATCCCTATTTTTACCCCTTCTGAATAGCTCCCCACAGACCAAGAATAAAATTATTGATATGACTAATAATCAAATTAAAAGGACAGAATTGTTAATTAACACAATTATAGAAGAATTAACACGTCTTTATTATTCATTATTTAATGAAATTTTATCAAAACAAAAGAAGAAGGACTTTTTACCAAAATCTCAGGATTTATTAGATCAAGATACGATTGTATCCCTTGAAATTGTTACTATTCTAAATTCATTATTTGAACAATCCCAAAGTTACCTAAAGGGTAAAAATTTAAACTTGTTTTTAACAGTTATTGGTAATTTACTGTATACGTTACTATTAGCACATTACGGTAAGTTTCAAGTAAATTCAATCGGTGGTATTATTGTCACCAAAGATATCATATCATATCAAAATATTATCGAGGAGTGGAATATCGAAGAATTATCAGAAAAATTTGCAACTTTAAGAGAACTTGCCAATTTATTTACAGTTCAACCAGAATTACTAAGTTCATTGGCTAGAGAAGGTCATCTAGTGAATGTTAATAACAATGTTATCTCCGAATATATTGGAAACAGAGCTGAATTAAATCATGATAAATTAGTTTCAGCTGTGAAACTGAATTTTAGATAAACATCGATTGGTGAATGCCAGTAAAATAATATATAATAAGTATCCATCATACATTTGTATTTATTTCTATATATTTTCAAAGGTATACTATTTCAATATTTCTTTATTGCGCTATACATTCTCTTTCACATTTGCCGAATTGAAAATAGCTGAATTACATTGAAGTAAACTGTATATGTATCAAATTTAAGTATTAAAAGTCTCTATATTGCGGTTAAAAATTTGGTTTATTGGGTCTTATAAGATTATAAGAAGAGATTTCTGGTTAAAATCTATTAAACTCTAATACTAATTAGAAAAAAAATAATGGAGAATGTTGTAAATATGGATATCACAGATGAAAGAAAACTGCGATCAAAGCATGATGGCGATACCAATAAAGAGAGGTTTGACTTCGATAAAGATGAATACGACTTAGATGTTAAGAAGCAAAGAAAGATTAATGCAAGAGTGTCCACCTCAAATATAAAGAAAATATACGAAAAATCTAAGTCACAGTCTATGCACGATGAGGTGAGTAGTAAAAGAAAACAAATCATGAATATGGCATTACAGATAAAGGAAAATCATATTACATTGCCTGAGAAATCCATATACGCAAAGAGTCTTCTAGTTGAAAAGAGTGACTTCAAACTTAAGCATAAAAAAAGTGTTAACCTTGCATTTGATGAAGATGATGAAGGTGATGATTATTATTCAAGTCTAACAAAAGATGGCAGTTTATCCCCAAGCAAAAGAAGGAACATATCAATTAGTAGTTTAGATCCATTGAGTGATGACAAATATAAATTATACCACAAAAAAATGTTTCGTCAAGAAAATAGGATGATAGAAAGGGATACTTCCGAAGCTGAATATGAGGCTGACAAATTAACTTTATTACTTGATAAATTAGAAATGCTAGATTGGAAAGTGACATTGCCAAAAATAACAATAATTAAAAATGTGGATGATGAAAAAGAGATGGAAATGAAAAAGGAGAAAACCAAACTTGCTATAAAGAATATGTTGAAAAGATATGAATCTATGAAACTGCGAGCAGCCTTGTTATCCAAAGCTAGTAGAAGGTCTGCCAGAATTGACCCAATAAAAGACTGGTATAAAATATACCGAAAAGTAGATAGAAAACTATTGCTAGATTATCTTAGTTCATCTGATGAAGATGAAGAAAATATGGACATTGAACAAATAAGATCCAACCGATCAGAAAAGAGAAAAAAACAATGCGGTGGTTTAATTATAATTGGTCTGAGGGTAGATAACGATGCTAGCACTTATAAATCAAATTTTAGAAAATACGAGTTGATTGCTGAACCATTAAAAAATCCTTATGTTATTAAATTAACTAAAGATGAAAAACGTATATGGAAGGATAAGGTAGATCAAGTAAATAAAAAATTTACATATTACAAACATTTTGGAAAGCAGACAGCTATTATGAAAGAAAAAGTTATTGTTGTAGCTGGAGATAGTGAAGCAGAGTATACTTCAGATATCGGTACATCAAAACGCATATCAGGTTTACCAAATGAAAATGAATCTGATAATGACAGTAGTTCTTTATCAGCAGTATATGATATTGATAATGACGATGAAGTCACAATAGCTGAGCTTTTTGATGATATAAATAAACCAAACCGAGGAGCAGAATCTGCTATTAATTGTTCAACTCCTCTAAAATTAACCAGTTCGGTGAAGAGCATTAATGCAGGTGATAGTAGGGACTTTATTTTGAACCAAGAAAAAGAGGTTTCTCATATAGGGATAAAGAAAGAGGACCCAAATGTTGTTGATAATTCCCAAGAATCACAGCTGGATAACGATCTTCTCCCTACCAGGCTCTCGAATGATACAATCTTCACTACTACGAAATATGCATCTCATATTCCCAAATCTGATATAACCAACGACATTATTTACAATAATGTTACAGTTATTCATGAGTTGCAACCACGTAAGAAACCAAAATAAAACCTGCATTTTAAAGTTACTTTATCTTTATGTATTCTTAGCATTTATTTGATCTAATTGATATTTAAACATGACCATAGTTATCAAGTTGTGAAAATCTCCTGAGTATTAATTCATCAGGATTCGAGCTTCATGTATTAGTGACGCCTTTATATCGACATCGCATAATTAATGAAAAAAGAATAATAAAAAGTAGTTTAACCTGATATATAAGAGAAAAGAGATACCGTCTCTACAGGGGAGGTTTGCTAAGATAAAGAGTTTATTGTGTTAGATTAACGATGAATAGCATAGATACCATTATTGAATATTTGGAGGATCCCAAGATACATGATTATAGGAAAGAATGGTTAATATATAGCACAAACGATGAATACAATATTTTATTTGAAGTGTTCACTTTTGGTGGAATTGAGTCAATCGAAAAACTGTTCTCAATATATGGTAAAGATGCCTTAGATAGACCAATGATTATAATTAAATTATTGAAATTGAGTATAATAAAAATGTCTAGTGAGCAAAGATATATAACTTATGAAGACATAATGTCATTAATAAATCATTATCGGAACAATCAAAATTTTGATTCAATGATAATTGATGAAAAGATGATAGAGAATATATTTATTGAATTAAATGATTACATTGATTTTGAAATAGATTCCGTTTCTAAACGAATACTGATCATAAATTGCAAGAAATGTAGAGAAGTTTACTGTTTTGAAAAACCACTTGAAATCATCGATGAAAAGGACATAACGAATACCAAAAATATCATTCAAGATTTAGAAGCATGGAAAAATAAATTGAGTGACATAGTTTTGAACTATAGTAATAAATAAAAGAATAAATAAGTTATAAAAGAATATATTTAAAGATCTTGAATAAGGAGGGGGATCTCTCGCTTGTGGTTCATATGCAAAGTTGCTTTTGATTTCAGAGAAGCTCACAAATCATTCTTAATTATGCTTGAGCTTGTTTGCTTCCAAAGAATTTGCTAACAAAACCTACCATACCAATATTCTTCTTTGTCTTTTCATCTTCCTTCTGCAAACTGTAAATACCAAATAAAGATAAAACAGAACCACCGTATAACAAATACATGGCATAGTAATGGAATTTACCGTACATTCTTCTAGACACATAATCAATGATACAAGATTGAAATTCAACCATGAAATGCAACATACCTGCAGTAGCCAAAAGCATATCAGTACCAACCCCTAAAGATGAACCAGATGTCAACACAGGTAAAGTCACCAATGGCAAAACTGAAACTGCAATAATTCTCTCAAAATCCCAATGATAAGATCCATGTAATTTATCAACCTTTGGCGGAACAAAAGCTTCATTAACATTCCCTTTCACACCTCCTGGAACCTGTGGCAAAGCTGGCAAAAATGGTATTTTAAACAAGCTTGGCTTGCAACTATGAAACGTTCTTCTAGCACCGCTATTAATCACTAAATTCTTAAACATATTTCAACCAATATATGACTTTCTTCCTATTCGCACGTCTCTTCTCTTAATTTTCTCCCCTGTATCGAATAAATATAGGACTAAACAAATTTTTTTGTAAATAAATCCTACACCTTACTTCTTATTTACCATAACTAGTAACCTTTAGAGACTTTCTAACAATTCATTCATTCAACCTTTGTGTCTTTTATATAAATATAATTCCTTACTGTCATGGTCATGTTGCTCATGATCACTTTCCAAGCATTAAATGAGATGATTGATTCTACCAATGACCTTAAAACCATTTCTAAAGAGTAATTCCCGCAGAAATACCCATTTATCCAATAAAATAAGGACAAAATCACCTGACTGTTAAATGGATCACGTGATTTCAATAAAAGTTCTCAAACTTGGAATGCCGATCGCATTTAGGGTTTAGGGCTAACTCGAGATCTAAATTAGGGTTATGGCCAAAATTAGGGTTTGTTTTTTTGAAATTTTAATGAAAATGAAAAGTTCTGGCTCATAAATTAAAATTACTATACAGTTAAAGACAGTATAAGATGAAGAATTATATATAAAAGAGCAATGATTAGATAAGTTTGATAATGGGTCTTTTGTAAATGTTAAAGACAACTACATCAAAAATTAAGAAATATTTAAGTTTAAGTGTATTAATATCGACTAAATTTTTTTGAATTCATTAAATTATGATTAGAAATAATTTGAAATTAAATTTAGGTCGAAGATTTTTTTCGAATTTTGGTAAGAAACTTGTTCAAGATACTCAAATTTCGAAGTTATCGAATGGTTTGACGGTTGCTACTGAATATATTCCTAATACTTCTACTGCTACAGTTGGTATTTATGTGAATGCTGGATCAAGAGCTGAGAATGTGAAGAATAATGGTACGGCACATTTTTTAGAGCATTTAGCTTTTAAAGGTACCTCTAAGAGATCTCAAAAGAAAATTGAATTGGATATTGAGAATATTGGTTCTCATTTGAATGCTTATACGTCGAGAGAGAATACGGTTTATTATGCAAAAACTCTTAAGGACAATTTACCATTAGCTGTTGATATCTTGAGTGATATTTTGACGAATTCTAAATTGGAGAAATCTGCTATTGAAAGAGAAAGAGATGTGATCATCAGGGAAAGTGAGGAAGTTGATAAAATGTATGATGAGGTGGTATTCGATCATTTGCATGAGATTGCTTATGATAAGCAACCTTTAGGGAGAACTATTTTGGGTCCAATTAAAAATATAAGGTCTATTGACAGATCAGATTTGGTTCATTATATTACGTCTAATTACAAAGGTGATAGAATGGTATTGGCAGGTGCTGGTGATATTAATCATGCAGATTTGATTCAGTTAGCAGAAAAACATTTTGGTCATTTACCAAAGAGTTCTTCATCAGTTGTTAATAATATGAATGATCAACTGCCAATTTTCACTCGTGGGGAAAGATTAATAGAAAATTTAACTTTACAAACAACACATATTGCGATCGCTTTAGAAGGTGTCTCATGGTCTTCCCCAGATTATTTCATTGCATTAGCTACTCAAGCAATTGTAGGCAATTGGGACAGGTCGTTGGGACCAGGTACTAATTCTCCTTCTTCATTAGCATTTGCTGCTTCAAATGGTTCCGAAAAAAGTGGTAATAACCAACCTTTAGCAAACTCATATATGTCATTTTCTACTTCGTACGCTGATTCTGGTTTATGGGGGATGTACATTGTGACCGACTCCAAAGAACATAATCCAAAATTAATTATCGAGGAAATAGCAAAAGAATGGAATAGGATTAAGAAGGGAGATTTTACAGATATGGAAGTAAATAGGGCTAAGGCTCAATTGAAGGCTGCATTACTTTTGTCCCTGGACGGTTCAACCCCAATCGTAGAAGATATTGGTAGACAAATTATAACTACAGGTAAAAGATTATCACCAGAAGAAGTATTCGAAAAAGTTGATAAAATTACGAAAGATGATATCAAGTTATGGGCTAACTACAGGTTACAAAATAAGCCAGTCTCCATGGTTGCATTAGGTAATATTGAAAATGTACCAAAGTTATCTGAAATTGAAGAAAAATTAAACAACTGATGAACATAAAGATATGACATTATGATAATAATTATACATTCCTAAATAATTGCAGCAAGGTACACAATCATAAGCAGGTTCTGGTTGATAATCCTTACTCTAAATAGCACTATTTTAATAATATAATTAAACTTTAATGCTTGTGAATATTAATAATATCGATTCAAATAACTCAAATATTCTTAATTTAAATAAAGGTGTATACATTTATAGAATTACAAAAGACAAAGGTTGTCGGATAGATACTGATACAATCAGAATTACAATGTGAATATTTAATACCCAGTAAAAAATGATATATCAACCATGATAATATACAAACAGGGTAGGAATATACTCCAAATATTCGAAGAAAATAAGCCATGAAAAAGGGAATGAATAATACTAACTATAACGTTTTTAAAAATAACAGAAATCCATGCAAAGTGGAGAGAACACCTAGTTAGATGAATCCTTTTTCTTATCCTTCTTCTTCTTCTTCTTCTTCTTTTCGGAAGAGCCACCATCTTCACGAGATCTCTTGATGGACTGTAGACTTGAAGGGATTCCTACTGGAGCATGTGTTGGGCCACCGGATGGGATTGGTAAAGTGCCATTCTTCTTAGCCTCTAGATACTTTTGTTTTTCAAGTTGGTAATGTTCTAATTCAATGTTATAAGCTTGCTTCCATTTTTCTTTTTCGGATTCACTTAAACTTTTCCATTTCTTTGAAATTTCTTGGGTTATTTCAGTAGAAGATAATGGTGGTAAACCAATCTTCACTCTTTCATCACGTAGTTCCTGTCTAATATAAGCTGAATAAGCAAAAAAAACTGTTAGAGGTTTCTTTGGAGCATTTGGATCACGAGGAATCTTCTTCTTAGTGGTTTTTTCCTCAATAACTGGAGCTACAGTAACAATCTCCTTCTCATCTTCCATAGGATTCGTCAATTCACTACTGATACCATGTAAGGTATTAGTAGCAGACGTCAATTTCTGTAAAGATTCCGTTAGAGTAGTGAAAGCCTCTATCTTTTCTTCTTCATCCTCACCAATAGCATTATAAAAATCAATAATGTTAGAGGCTACAGAACTAGCAGATTTTGATAATTCAAATAATGAAGAGACCAACTAAATTAAAAAATATTGTTAAAAATATACCAGTTAGTAACAAATACTATTATATCAAACTAAAATAAACTTTATGTACTCACATACTGAATCCTTGGCTGTTCTCAATTTATCAGATGGTTCGACACTCATCTCAATATTAGGTAATCGATTATTAGGTAAACGTAACGTATAACTTTGTTCGACTCTCTCTAAACCTGAATAAAATAAAGAATTTACTACTTAAGAAACTATTACAAAAAATCTAAACACTACAAATTACAAATTACGAAGAGAATACATTATAAGGAAAAATGAAATTTCTTAGAAGGACCCTTCCTAACAAGAACTAACCTCTAGTTAAAAATATACTTTTAGACAGGAATATATAATATTTCTTAAAAGGACCTTTGGAAATTTTAAAAGGAAAAAATTACTTCTAAAGTCAGCTCCGAGCCTAAGTTTATATACAAAAGAACTATTCAAGCAACCTATTTTAACTATTTGCAAAAACGAAAATAACCAAACAAACTAGAAGAGGTTTTTGCTTAGAGGGAATAAAATTAGAAGGAACGACTAGGCAGGATGCCGCTATGAAGAGAAGCAATAGTTACTAGTTTAAGCCTAAAAATAAATAGGAAATTTAGCACCCCCCTCTAGCCCCGTTGTGGCTTCCTTCTCTTTGTCTAGCAACCTGAGGGCATCGCGAAGGATAAGCAGACGGGGAGTGGTAGGCTGGGCAGGTTTGTGATTGGTACCACACAGTGGGCTGCGTATTTTTTCTGCTTAGAGAGAAAGCTCATGATGAATATGTTTACTGAAAAGAAAAAGTTACGCTTGTGAGTGGTCTGACGTTGCAAACGCGAGCAGCCCAGCGTGCTAGGTAAGAAGAGCTCCCTGGAAGAGAATAATATTTACTGTCTCTCTAGATAGAGTTAAGAATCTTGTAACCTCTAAAGTGTTATGATCTTGTGGTGAGGTGAAGAGGTAGAATATTAAGGTTTGGTTAGCGAATCAAGAGTATGATGAGATGTTAGTTGAAGTACAGAATTGATCTTAAGTAATTAAGGGAAATCGGAATTGTGTAGTACCTTTGATCTTGTCTAATGTTGCATGCATAGTCATTAATCTCAAATCTGAAATTTTCAAATTAAGTTGTGACTACTTTGGTTCAGGTACAATTCAATGTTTATGTATATGGTAAGCTTCAAAACTTTGATCAATCGTAAGCTTTAATTCTTGGATTGGATCATTTTTTAGTGATCTGTTTGGATTACTAGTTTTAATCAGCTTGGATTCTGTTAATCTGCTCTCCTCTTGTACATAGAGTAATATAGAATTATTTTCTTTGCATCTTGCGATGGGTGGGCAATATGTCAAGTTAACACATCAGGCTGCTGGTCATGCTGGAACATTGACAGATCAGGATGGTTTATTGGTTTTCAAACCAACCATCAAGCAGGAAATTGATTTCTTGAGGGAGACTCAAAAAAGGTATTATAAATATAAGAATATTGGAACTGAGACTGAGGATAATTGTGATGACGATGACGACGATACAGCTGTTCATCTAGGTGCATGGATGCCGACATATTTAGGACTGTTGGAGGAAACCAATGAGAATGGAGAAATAGAAAATGATTTGGTGAAAGGGTCCCTTAGGAGAGGCCCAGGTGACAAATTGGTGAGGGAAGACTTGATAGATTATGAAGTTGGGAATAATACAAGTTCTGAGAGCATTGCTGGGAAATCTGGGCTCGAGAGGAATGATAATAAAAGATTCATTGTTTTAGAAAATCTACTCAACGGTATAGTTAAACCTAATGTTATGGATATAAAACTGGGGAAGTTATTGTACGATGAAAGTGCTTCGAGCGAGAAGAAGTTGAGATTACAAGAAGTGAGTAAGTGTACAACATCAGGCACGCTAGGTTTTAGAATATGTGGTATGAAGTTAGAAAAAAATGGCCATCTGGATTTGATTGATAAAGAACATTACGAAACGGAAACTCTCTTGGAAAATGGTCAAGATAAAGAGTATATTTTAATAAATAAACAATATGGAAGGACCAGGACAGAAACCAATATAAAAGAAGCATTTGAGTTTTTCTTCTCAAATAGTAGTCTTAATGAGAAGAGGAGAAAACAATTGATTACAATGTTTTGGCAAAGACTGCAATTGTTTTATAATACCCTACTAGACGAAGAAATACGATTGATTTCTAGTAGTCTGCTGTTTATATATGATGGAGACACCGACCATTGGGATGCGTTAAACGATGAAGACCAACTACTTAGAGACGACTTCATTGATCCGGATGATGCAGATGAAGGGGATGATGAAGAAGAAACAAAACATTCACCGATTCTCAGTTCAATGTCACTGATTGATTTTGCTCATTCCAAATACGTTCCTGACGAAGGTTATGATGAAAATATCATCGAGGGGGTAGAAAGTTTACTGGCTATCTTTGAAGAGATGGCCACAAAATAGTTTATGCATCAATTAGTGCTAGTAATCTACGATTACACAAAATATTGTTGGCATCAATAACCTATGAGGTAAATTACAAATTATGATTTGTTTATTTCTATATAATAAAAATAGTATCTATCTTACATATTATAAGCCTGTGCATTTATTATTCGACAATCTTGATAATTTTACCGATGGCAATGGTAGTACCTTGGTCTCTTAAAGTGAATCTACCTAATTGTGGGTAATCTTGGTAAGTCTCAACACAAACTGCCTTTTCGGTTTCCAAAAGAGCAATAATCTTCATACCCTTCTTTGCAAATGCAGGAGGCTTCTTCGATCTACGGTTAGTACCCTTTTCTAATTTATGTAATAATCTAGTAATTTGGACTTCTTCAATAGCAGTATGAACATGCATAACACAAGCAAAACCAGATGAAATGATGGATTTTAATTCAACAATGGCAATTTCGGCAACAAACTTAGTAACACTCTTGACTGGATTCTTTGGTGAGGTTAAAACGAAACCAGCACTAATCTCATCTTCTTCAACACCTTTGATTCTTAATTTAACTTGTTCACCACAGACAGCCATGTCAACTTCACTTTCAGTTTCATTGAAAATGTTTTGGATTTCAACTGGAATTTTGTTTGGCATTAATAATGTGGAATGACCCTTTTTGATGTGACCAGATTCAATTTTACCTTCAACAATAGTACCCATATCCTTCATCTTAGAAGCAATTGGTAACATGAATGGAGCATTGACATGACGGTCCAAATGGTTCATACCATCTAAGTATTCCAATAGGGAAGGACCTGTATACCATGGGCAATCTTTTGGATCAACACGGTCTTTCAAACCGGAACCACTGTAACCAGAAACTGGCATAAAAATAACATCTTCCTTTAAGTTGTAACCAATGGCCTTCAAGAAATTAGAGACGTTGCTAACACATTGATTATAACGTTCTTCAGACCAGTTGACAGTTTGGTCATCCATCTTATTAACAACAACGACCATTTTATTAACACCTTGGGTTTTGGCCAATAGAGCATGTTCACGAGTTTGACCACCTTTTTCAAAACCTGTTTCATATTCACCCTTTCTTGCAGAAATAACTAATACACCGACATCAGCTTGAGAAGCACCACCAATCATTTCAGAAACGTACATTTTGTGACCTGGAGCATCTAAAATAGTATAACGTCTCTTTTCAGTTTCAAAGTAAGCCTTACCAACTTCAATAGTTTTACCATCATTTCTTTCTTCCTTATTGGTATCCATAACCCATGATAAATACCAACCTTGTCTACCAGCATCCTTGGCTTCTCTTTCATATTTTTCGACTGTTCTCTTGTCAACGGAACCAGTTAAGTATAAGATGTTACCACCCATGGTAGATTTACCAGCATCAACGTGACCCATGAATATAATAGAAACATGATCTTTACCACCAAACATATCTTGTACGATTTCTTGGTCAAGTTCATCATCTTCTTGAGCTAATAATGCATCAGTTTTCTTTTTCAATTCTTCTTCAGATTTAATTTCTTCTGCAGTTTTAGCTGGAGTTTCATCTTCAATTTTTAATTTAGCAATGTCTGGAACCGCAGCATTTTTCATTGGAACATCTGATTCGGCAGCCTTTGGAGTTTCAGTTTTTTCTTCCTTTACGGCGACATCAGCTTTTTTAGTAGCATTGGCTAACTTAATACCTGAACTTGAAACTAATTTCAAAGTCTTCTTAGGCTTTGGAGCAGCTTGTTCAGTTTGTTGCTTTTGATAGTCTTCTAAAGACATACCTTGAGAAAATTGTTGCTGTGGTTGTTGATAACTTTGGTAACCATTGTTGTTATTGTAATTATTACGACGGTTATTATTGTTCTTGGATCCACCACGACCGCCTTGTTGGTAACCACCTTGTTGGTAGCCACCTTGTTGGTAGCCACCTTGTTGGTAGCCACCTTGTTGATAACCACCTTGTTGATAACCACCTTGTTGATAGCTACCTTGTTGGTAGTATTGTTGGTAATTTTGTTGACCATCACCAGCTTGTTGTTGGTAATATTGTTGATAGTTCTGGTTGTTACCACCTTGAGCCGGTTGCTGGTAGTACTGTTGGTAGTTCTGACCTTGACCTTGACCTTGGGCTTGTTGCTGGTAATATTGTTGATAATATTGACCTTGGCCTTGACCCTGACCTTGACTTTGGTCTTGGACTTGTTGATTGAAATTTGGATTCGACATTATCCTCTCGACTTGCTCTCTCACAGTGTTTGAAAAAAAAACCTAAAAGAATAAGATATATTGATAAAACACTACCAACGTTATATATATATATATGAGTATTTGTTTTTTTAAGATCCAATGTCATCTAAAATTAAGCACTCGTTACCATTGTACTAATGAGATGTGGTTTATACTAAAAAAATTTCCAAGCGAAAATTGAGTGCAACTAAAATTTTTAATTTGGCTTCACAACAATTTCAATAATTTTTTTTCCAAACGTTCCTAATGAAAATTTAAAATCAAGAAAATATCAAACAAAGTCACATGATATGAAACGCATCATCACTAACGTATAGTCGCTCAACAAAGTACAGATAATTACGGTCCTATAGTGTAGTGGTTATCACTGTCGGTTTTGATCCGACCAACCCCGGTTCGAATCCGGGTAGGACCTCTTTTTTTAAAAAATATATCCAATCCGTTAATCAAAATACATAGCTATCTTCACTCAATTGATGCTATAATTCACTAATTTTCTATATATCTTTGTTCTCTACTTTATAAATAACCTTTTGCAATGAATCAGAAATTGTACCATTAACAAGAGAGAGAGACAGGCAAGACAATTATAGCCTTTATACCATAGAAATGTGTCAAAAAGTCAATTCCTTGCCAAGTAATTTTTTACTTAAGCTGCAAAAAGGAGCAAACTTCACTTTTTCATCGTAATAACACGACGGAAATTAAGGCGAAATTAAACCTTACAGCTAATTGGCAAAAAGAAAGTAGGGGAAAAAGAAATGTGAAAAATTAATAGGAATAGGAAATAGAATAGTAATAAAGAGAGATGATACTATAAATAACTATTACATTTTCGATCATATATATATAAAAAGTAGTAAAGTTGGATGTTCCTCTAAAAGGGTTTAAAGGTTTATTATCTTGGTATTATTATATATTATTTGTGAAATTGATAAAAATCTTTGGAAAATTAGATGAGTATGAGCTACTTAAGGTGGTCATATCCTAAATCTCCAGTTGAAGGATATTGGGGAGAAGTTACTTCTACTATTGATTGGTGTGAAGAGAATTATGTTGTCTCTAAATATGTTGCTGAATGGTCGAATACTTTGACAAATGCTGTTTTTGTTTCGACAGCTTTGTATACAACATACGTGGCATATCGTTCGAGGCTAGAGTTTAGGTTTATTTTAATAGGGATTGGTTTTGCATTAGTAGGGATAGGTTCTTGGTTATTTCATATGAGTTTAAAATATAACTATCAGCTGTTGGATGAGTTACCAATGTTGTATGCCACTTGTATTCCCAGTTGGTCTATGATCTGTGAATTTACTGAGTATTTAGCAAGACCGAATCAAAATGACACAAGCATAAAAGTTTCCAAAAAAAGACAAATAATCATTGGTGTGATAATATATTCAATAGTGACCCTTTTGAGTATATGCTATCTATTTTTTAAAAGTGCTGTAATTCATCAAGTAGGCTATGCTATACTTAATGTATGTGTTGCTGCGATCTCATTTTTACTGACAGAAAAAAAAATCAAAGATAAGGCACTTAAGAAAAATTTATACACATGCATGCTTGTTGGGATTGTTATGTTCTTGGTTGGGTTTATTGCCTGGAATTTGGATAACCAATTCTGTGGTTTCTGGATAAATATAAGAAGAAAGTATATAAAATTACCATTTGGTGTCTTTTGGGAATTGCATGGTTGGTGGCATTTATTAACAGGTACTGGTGTTTATTATTATATCATGTATTTGCAATATTTAAGAATACTTACGCTCAACAAAGGTGATCATTACAACTTGATTTGGAGATGGGGTATCTTACCTGAAATTGTGGAGAAAGACTATGAACCTTGGACTAATTACTCCATGACTTTAAATGGTCCATATGTAAAAAAAAATGAAACCGAGGGGAAAAAAAAGAAGTAGATTATTTATTCTGTTCTATGTGTTGAACCAGCTTCGACAATCATTTTCATGAAATAGACACATGGCGATTGCATTTATACAACTACCAATTTCCTGAAATAGAATACCAATCAATCCTTGTATATAATGTACATTCAAATGGAAGAAAAAATTTATATATATTTATATGTTTATACATGTACTAATTTAAACTTAGGTATTAGATGAATAAATATGTATTGAAATGTAAGACACAAAAAAAAACTCTAGTCTGTATGAATATAATGATAACGAAACTGGAATGGATGATGCTAATAATTTGGCAATATCAATAAGAAAATCTAGGATTTCAAAATCTCTCGCTTGTCAAAATTAATGTTAATTTGAGATATCCTTGGACATATATGGACCATCCAATTCATAACCTAACTTAGCATAGTAATTTCTAACACCAACACCTGAAATAACAGAAATTTTCTCAGAGCCATGTTCTTCACGTGCAATCCTTTCGGCTTCTTCCATAAGCAATGTACCAAAACCTTGGTGTTGAAATTTACGTGGATCTCTTGAATGCAATGGGACTACGGAACCGTAAACATGTAATTCTCTGACAATTGAGGTTCTTTGTCCTGTGAACTCTTTTCTATAAGTATATTTCTTAGAGGCTTTTCTTAATCTTAATAGACCAATCAAGATATCTTGTTTTGGATCTTCGTATGCTAAGAAAGTCTCCCAACCACCATTAGCGTAATAATCTCTTCTAATAAGTTCAACTTGATCTGGCTGAATTTTATGATGCACTTCTTGAATACCAACTTCTCTGGTACGGATATCACGAGAGGTTGTACCAAAATCTTTCATTCTTGCTAAGGCTAATTCTCTTAAATTACCATTGTCCACACCAGAGGTAACCAATGGCATTGGAATATCTCTTTGTACACGATAGATTCTGGTCCATGGCGGAACTAATGCCATTATTCTTGCTACTAAATCAACTAGTGCATTGGCATTGTAAGACTGATAACGACCAGTTTTCCATAATTCATACAAACCTGTTCCTCTAATAACCAATGTTGGATAAATTTTCAAACCATCTGTTCTAAAGTCTGGATTTTCAAAATATTCTTTAAACTGTTCCAAATCTCTTTCCATTCCGACGTTTGGTAAATCGGGCATCATATGTGAAACAACTTTATAACCAGCGTCTTTTGCGACAGCAAAAGTCTCACAAACAGACTTAACTGTGTGACCTCTGTTTGTATCACGAGCTACATCTTCGTACAATGATTGGACACCGATTTCTAATCTAGTACAACCATATTTTAACATGTCATCCAAGTGAGTAGGAGTACAGTAATCTGGTCTTGTTTCAATAGTGATACCTACACACTTGGTTAAACTTTGTTGGGAGTATTTGATTGCTTCATCTATATCAGTACCATTAAAACCAGATAATGCATTATGTAAATTGACAATGAAATCTTCACGATAATCTCTTGGTAAAGACATAAAAGTACCACCCATAACAACGTATTCAACCTTGTCAATAGAATGTCCTAATTGTTTTAATTGCTCTACTCTACCTCTAGCTTGTTCATAAGGATCATAACGGGCTCTAATAGCTCTCATGGAAGTTGGCTCATAACCAGTGTAAGATTGCGTAGAATACTCAAAATCAGAATCTGGACCACCTGGACAATAAACACAAATATTACCGGTATACGCAATATGCGGACAACGATGTGGTTTACACATAACTGCAACAACAGCTATACCAGATGCAGTCCTAACAGGCTTTGCTTTCAACTTTGGCAACAAGTACTTCTTATATTGATCAGGAATAGAATTAATAATATCTGTCAATCTAGGTTGTTGTTTCAACTTATATTTTTTCGAGTATTTAGTAATTAACCCATTCAAATTTATATCCCGAGTAGTACTAGAAGTTAATGAGTTTGTCAATTCTAAAGTGATATCTGTGCAACATTGAATAAAACGTTCTTTTTCCGGAGCCAAATTTTGACTTTTATTGGTTTTTGGACCTTTCCCATGGCGACCCATCTCGTTTGTATGTATCTTATTAAGCCTTGAGTCCTCTATTGTTATTATAGCACCTTCCACCACAAAATAAATACTTTCAGAAATTACTACTTCTCATATATACCTATATTTAATCCAGTTAAATTTTTTATTGATTTTTGATAGCCATAATTTTTCAAGCTCATCTCATCTCATCTCATCTCATAATTTTTCAGAATGAGTAAGAACTTATGCACAAAGTCGGGTAAACAGTTGAATATTCTACAACGTCAATGGAACTTTAATGGTTAATGTTATCCAGTATTCATTAATTAAGTATACTTGTCAAGATACAAAGCAATTAGAACAACAGTAATTCAATTGGAAGGTAAAATAGTGAGGAAATATAAAAAAAATTATTTACATCCAGATTTTTTTACGTCTTGTTAATTGTATCTGACATTAAAGACAATTCTTAAATTGACAATTTCTAAACAAAATATTGTTTATATAGAGTGAAGTAGTTCTAGACCTTTTAAGAAAATACTTTGACCCATTGAACATATATATATTATAGAAAGTGGTATTTTGTAAGATATAGCTCATTGTACCTGTCGTTAATCCAATTGATTCTTTGCTCTTTGTTCAATTATGTCGCTAACATGCTCAAGATTTAATATTCAATGAATTTGACAAGTTGGCCTGGCCAATTGAAGGTTGAGTTGAAAAACATTTGTACGGATCATTTACAGTAAAAAAATTCTTGAAATATGCCGAGAAACTTGAAGTTTCGAACTTGAACAACACTTAATCTCACAGATCTGGGAAAGACAAAGATAAAGACTAAGACAAAGTGGTAAACCTCAATTTAGATCTACAGCTACTCCTGAAAGATGCTGTTCCAAATTGAAATCAATTGTATTCTTTACAGTATAATTTTTCAATGGTTCATGTCTTATTTTAAAGATTCTTGAGAATTTGTCAACTGAAGAAATTAAAGTAATTGTATTTAGTGACTTCAAGCTAAGTGTCTTTGCCTCAAAAAAGTATTTAAGAGATACTCTGCATATACTGACTATACAATCTATACAATGGCAAATACTAGTATTGTGCCTGAAGAAAATAGTATAATTGACCCATCAATGGTCAAGGAAAAATTTCTTAATCTTTTGGATGACGATGAGGATGAGCTACTTGATGATGAGGGTGATGATGAAGATGAAGAAGAGGAAATTTCACATGCCAAAATAAATAATGATACAGGCAGCAAAAGTGACAATGCAATCAATGAGCACTTAACTTCGTTATTCCCCAAGTCGGATGATAATGAATATGATTTTTTGAAGTCATTACCGATGGGCTCTACTGAGTCGAAACAAAATCTAAATAATTATTCAAACTACAGCAGACTTTCTTTTTTAGAGAAACCAAAATTGAACAACTTGTCAGGAAATAGTGAATCGTCGCACCAGTTTTCTAACAATTCGAATGGTCTACAGTTGCAAGGTATGAAAAATAATTCAAACAGTTTTGTTTATCCAACATATATGGACATTGATGGCCATTCATTATTTTCTGATCCTGCAAGTCCTATGACAAAACAACTTTCGAGTATGTCTTATCCAACTGCAAATATTTCAGCGGTTCCATTATCTAGAAATGTTTCACAAAGTTCAAGATTTATGTTGATGAAAAATGACTTAAATATCAAAAAGGATTATATCATTTCAGGCTCTGCATCAAATACTAAACCTAATAATTTGAATATTCCAGAACTACCAAAAGAAAATGGGTTAGTTACTAGTGATAATAGGGTTGGTTTAGCAACAAAGACAAATAACATAATCAATACATCTCCAATTCATGTCAATAATGAGAATCAATTACAAAATAATGAAACATTTAATTTCTTAGATGAGGATGAAGATTTGTTAAGTTCAGGAATGGAATCAGATAGTTTTCTAGATTCAGACCCTGAGAATCTTCTTGGACTCAATAAATCTGAGACAAATGAGCCTCCTAAAGCCGTTGCAATCGATGAAGAAGCTTCACTACACAAAGTTCACGTACTAACTAACTCTGTACCTTCAAATTTATTACCAAACACGCTTCCTCAGAATGATTTAAAAAAAAATGAAGATCACATAGCAAGTAATATTTTAGATAATAATAGTTCACCATCTCGTTCAAAATATGAACCGAGCTCTATTCCACAAATCAATAATGAACCATATTCAAAAAGAAACCTAACCAATATTCCTAATAAAATTCAAGCTCAGCCTATTAGCAACGTAAAAGGAATAGTATCTCCTAAGCTTTTAACTGGGAGCAAAGTATTCGAATCAACTAGTACTAACAATATAGTTGCTCAAAATATGACAGAAGCAAAATTGAAATCTGACGCTTACGATTTCCCCTTGGAATTAATCTCAAAGTCAAATAAAACAGCTAAACTATCACCTATCCCAACAACCACTAGTGTCCCCAATTCTACAAACGGCTATGTACCAACAAACTTATCTATTAACACAATCCCAGTGACTTCTAACTCAATAAGTGAACAGAATAAACCAATTAAAACTGGTGAGTATTCTAATATGTATGCTCCTACTATTTCTTCTCAACCAATTTCAGGTCCTGTAATTAACCAATATACACCACCCATTACAAATAGGAAATTGGGAAATAAAAAACAAACAAACGACCAAAATGAATTTCTTACATCAGTTAAAAACAATATTTTGTCAAACGTGCCTAAACCTGAAATTACGAATTTGGAAGAAAGTCATGCTATAGAAACTAAAACTCCGGACTCAGAAGCCCTCAAACGTAGCTTGCATCCAAATAGAACAAGGGAAGCACTGAAACAAGATTTAAATCCAAATATAACTAGTCCTTTACCTATTCGCAGAAATAACTCAGAAATCCTTTCTAACTTTAATTCTTATGAAAATAAATCATATAATTTGGCCAATGGTGCAAATAGTATTTGTTATGATGTAGATAACAATGATGCTAAATCAAATGAGAATGAGACTATTAATGATCATTTGATAGATAGTAAAAATAAAAAAGTATCAGTTACCGATGTTGAGGATGACTTTTCTGAAAAATACGACCCTCATGGAACAGTTCATTCAGATTCATGGATAAACAAAAAACAATTGGAAAATAAGGTATTCGTTCAATCCGTCAATAATGAAAATAAGCAAGAGTCAATTGTAGAAACAACTATTCAGAATGAAAATAATGTAACTACTGAACAAAATACAAGTAGAACTTCAAATGATTCAGAAAATTCCAAGCAGACTTCAAAAAAGAATGACATGACTAATGTTAACAATGAAGAGAGTACTAATAAAAATGCTATTACTGACCTAAGTATCATAGAAGGAAATGGACCTATTATGGAATCAAACTCATCGGAGAATGCTGAATCTAATAAAAAACAGGAATTTTCTATTTCTGACCTTGAATTAGATACAATTTTTCCTGTTAATTCGTTTGAGATTGCCAACTTGGAAAGTTTATCAACCGATGCCATTCATTCATTCCCAGGGCCTCTATCTGTAGAAGATACTTCAATGACAGACGTACTGGACTGGTTAGATACTCAAATATGTTTTTTTAAAAAAAATGGCTATTTTTATTTGTTGCTCTCAACATTAAAATTAAAATTAGATACAGACGCTCCAATATCTTCATATGCTAGTTTATTTCTGACTGAAAATTTGAATCAAGTTTTATCGAAATCAGTATCAGATTCTAAAGTGTTATTGAGTTCATATAATGTCTTTGACCAGTTAGAAGTCCTTAAACACATCCAATCAAATAATAAAGAGGATGCACTAAATATTGCTTTTGAAAAGCACGATTTTACAATGGCTCTCTTTGTTAGTTTTACAATGGGAGAAACATTCATCAGTCATACCATTGATAAATATTTTAATGAACTTTATTCATTCAATGATAATAACAATTCTTGCATCAAGCTGCTAAAACTAATTTTTCAGGTTACTTTTGGTGCATCAAAAACTGTCATAAGTCTTATCAAGAATGATAACAATTACGCAAAATGGGTTTTTAAATCCTGGAATTGGATTATTGCATTATTGTTGAACAATTCCGGTGTTGAAACTTTAAGTGAATTATGCTTTTCAGGTAAAAATAATAATATATATGAGTTTTTACTGAATTTTGGAGCACTTTTGAGGGAAAATGGCCTTTTGTTAGAGTCATCTCTAATATTTATTATATTAAATATACCTATTTCAAAAAACTCATTAAGTACAGACATTGCAACGAGTTTTAATTCGCTTTATTTTCCTAGTGATATCAGTACTGCAATTTGTTCTCAGATATATGAGTTCGTCTCGACTGCTAGTGGTATATCTGCTAAAGAGTTCAATATAATCTCGGAAAAGTTAATTCATACAGAGCAATTATTGGAAAGCCAGAATATCCTTACAGCATCCTTGTACTTCAAGCTGTTACAAGATGTTAAAAAAAGGTCAGGTGTAACTTTCTCTGAGGATGAAATTCAAAAATTTAATGATTTAAATAATCTAGTAAGTGAGAAAACTCAAGAAAATAATGATCATGGCACCAGTTCAAAACCTGTGGAAGTATTTGAGGATGATAGTAAGCCAAATATCACCACCTCGATTAATTCAAAGCTTACTAAAAATATAATTCCTGAAGAAAGCTTAGACGATATATTGCTTCCTCCACCAAAAAAAATTGCTAATGCTTGTGAGTCCGATTCTTCCTTTACTGCGTCTTTCGATGGTGGCGATGTCAGTGTTATACATAGAGATCTGGCAACAATGAAGATGACAGATACAGATCCTTTATCAACAAATACCATTTTATCAGACCTGGGAGATAATGCAACAATTAGGCAAGGAGAAGTAAATCTTTATTTACCTACTTCTCGCATCCAGAAAACTGGCAGAAATTCATATACCCCTACTATTGTACAAGTAACGCCAAAGATACAAGCAAAAGTAGAGTCGCCTCAACCGGTTAATGTCAATTATGTCACGCATAACACAAACGCTCCTACCCGTAGTAAAGTGAACAGTTTTACTCCAGACAGTTCATTTTCAATAAATACTAAATTGGGTACCTCGATTAATAATTCTGGTACTGAAGTTTCATCACAACCCTCTGTTCCTTCCAACATGTTGAAACGTATCGATTCTTTGAAGGGTGAAACTGTGATTACAGAGCGATTATTCGATCCAGTCATAAAAATTGGGGCTTGGAACCCCAGTGGTACCATCAGACCAATTCAAAAAGTCAATGTAGAGTATAATGATTTGATCGAGGATGAGTCTGATGATGAAGAAGATACACATTCTCAAATTGAGAAAGATCAGAATTTACAGCTTAAACTTCAGCAAGAAGAGGAACAAAAGAGGAGATTAAGAGATAAGGAACAACAAAAAGAAGCAAGCAAGAGTGTTAGTGAGAATACTCCTTCAATGGATGGCATACCCAAAAATGGAGAATATTCTGAGGCAGGTTGGTTTGGCTGGCTAAAGAAAGATCCAAATGAAAAGAAGGCTATTAAGGCCAAACTGGGTAATAAGTCTTCTTTTTATTATGATAAAGATTTGAAACGTTGGGTTAGTAAAAATGCATCAAAAGAGGAGAAACAGGCAATGAATGCTGCAATGACCCCACCGCCTCCACCTATAGTAAAGAGAACAATGCAACAAC
Organism: Tetrapisispora iriomotensis; assembly: GCA_003705975.2. Classification (NCBI taxonomy): domain Eukaryota; kingdom Fungi; phylum Ascomycota; class Saccharomycetes; order Saccharomycetales; family Saccharomycetaceae; genus Tetrapisispora; species Tetrapisispora iriomotensis. The sequence goes on along the minus strand of PPKC02000003.1, from coordinate 223,617 downwards.
CAAGTTCAAAACCTCCTCTCTATTCTTCCGAGCCACAGCCCACCAACATGACAATGAATACTTCCACTCCTATCACATCACCGATGTTAGTGAGAGCTAAAGATTTGAATGATGTCTCTGATTCCAAACCTAGTGTGTTCCCAACCCAGTTAGCTGGTGCATCATCAAAGATTCCCACCTTATCTGGAAAAAAATCTAATGGTCTAGATGACATCCTCTCAATTGCTAAACAGTCTGGACAATCTAAAAAGAAGAAAAAATCTGGTAGAGGTTATGTTAATGTTTTAGAGGCAAGGTAGCCATGGTTGCATAATACATACATACATACATACATACATACATACATACATACATAATTTGTTAATGTGTTATTCTTCATACTGGTAACCAAATCTTATCAGGGAGAATAATGTATTCTTATCAGACCAAATACTGAACCCTTATGAGTTGTCTGAAAAATGAAAAGAAATAATATTTTACTTATTTACATGTTTTATTAATAAATTATATATAAGATTTGGAATATTTAGTTAGAAGGTTGAGGCCTAAATATATCACCACACTTTTTCATTCTGGCAATTGCAATTTGGTTGTCGTCTTCATAATTCTTAGGTAATTTGGCATTTGGCTTACTTTCAAATACTGAACCAGCTAACATGACTTCACCCGTTGAAGCATCACATAAAAATACAAAATGATCAACTACATCTCTGTCCAAAGTTTTTGTCTCGTTTGTCTTTTTATTAATACTAATTAATCTTTGTTTTGTGTCAAATTTATAAACCAACTGGATGTGTTCTAGAGGCTTTCCTGGGATCATCATGGATTGCAAAGAAACGAGTTTAGGTATCTTATTGAATTTTAATAATTTCCAATCAAGCTTAAAATTTCTTGAGATTTCTTTCTCTCTTGCTTCTAAAGCCTCTTGTACCCAAATAGACACATTGTATTTACACTTTTCAAGTTTATTTCTTGCAAACTGAGTGTTAACATTAACATAGCATTCAATTGCATTATTCTTCCATAGAACAAAGTTTGGTTTAATTCCTGATTGATTTCTGAATAAGGCAATTTGAATTGTATTCAAACCTAGGGTATATATCTTTCTTATCAACACATTGAAAAAAATTCCTGGATGGAAAACTGGGTTTGGTAAACTCATCAATGAAGGCGGAATATAAATATCTGAAGCGACACCTAAATGTCTAGGATTAAAATCTGAAGTAGTGGTTCCTTTATTTTTGTTATAACATTGTCTTGTGGTGGAAAATTGACGAGATAATGGCAAAATTGTTCTCACACTTCTTTGAACTGCAATATCAAACTTTACAAACTGAGATGATAACATCTTGCCCAATGAAAAAAGACTATGTCGTTTTTTCTTTAAATAAAAATTATTTTGAAGCTAACAAGCTCTGATATGGGTTAGAGTCAATGAATAGGTACCATTCTTTAATGATCAAGTCCTCTAAAAAGGCCTCTCTAAATAACTAATATTGTCTATTCAATAATTTCAAATTTGATATCTAATTTCGCTGAAAAATCAAAGGGCAGAATCCCATTAAGGCAATTAAAAAAATAAAAATATCAAACTTTTTCTATATGAAAAGGGCAATATATTATGCATTTTGATAAAACACAACCAGCGAATTGATAATATTGTGATACAATATCCCCACCTTATATATTTTCATTTCCTTAACATTACCAAAGTATAAGAACAAAGCATCTAATTTACACAGAGAGGTTTAACTTTTGGTGAAATTAGCTACTACAAACAGAAGAAAATTTAAGTAACTCAAAATTTCGAATTGAACATGAAGATTGAACCCAGTTTAATTTTGTTGAAGCAAAAGGATACAGAGAAGCTCAAATGGAGAAAAGGCATATCAAACTATCTTCAGAAAGTTTATGGTTCACAACAATGGAACCAATTTTATGACGAGAAATTAGCTAAAGATTTGGATCATTTAAGGGTCACTGCAAATAGTGATTTGGCTGAAAAATCCTTATTAGAGCAAAATTATAGATATTACGCCTATATCGAGCAACTCTATTTAAGAGTTGGTATTTCAGGTTCCAAATTAAACCTAGATTTCGTTTGGTATGATGCCAAATATACTCCAACTGACACTTCTAAAAAGCATACTCAACATAATATCGTATTTGAAAAGGCATGCACTTTGTTTAACATAGCATATCTTTTAATCCAAATTGCAAAAGAATCTCTTTCAGATGATTCCAAGACCTCAATTACCAATCTGTCTAAGGCAGCCGGTTGCTTTCAATATATTTCAACAAATTTCTTAAATTCCCCTTCTTCGGATTTGAACTCTGATAATACAAAGTTCTTATCAACAGTGTGTCATGCAGGAGCTCAAGAACTGTTTGTAATGAAATTATTAAAATCTGATGACTCAAAATCAAAAGCTTCTTTAATTAGTAAATTAGCTTTATGCACATCAAACCTTTACAGAACTTGTATGGATATGATAAGAGATCCAGATACAAAGGTAAAAGATTATGGAATGATTACTTGGAATACCAATATTCATTTTAAACAACTATTTTATCAATCTATCAGTGTATATTATTACGCTGTTACGCTTGAATCTCAAAACAAAATTGGTGAGGCTATTGCATTTAGTAAACTAGCAATAGAAGTAGCAACAAGTTCAATTCCATATAAGTCACTATTAAAATCCGAATTTGATGTAGATGGATTTATTCAAGTCGCCACAGAGTATTCTGAACAATTGACCAAAGATAACGATTATATTTTCCATGAAGCTATCCCTCCTAGCGCCGAGGTCAGTAAGATCAAACCTATGGATGCAATTAAAATTCCTACTTGGGAAGTTCAATTAGAACCATATTTAAGAGAAGTTGAGGAGAATGCAAATACCTTATTTAGAGGTATAGTACCAATGAAAGTATATGAAAAAGAAAGTATTTATTCCGAAGCTAAGGATAATATCCTAAGAAAGGAGAACGAAGCTATTGAAATGGCAGATTTATCTTTTAGTTCATTTATTGAATTTACTAATCTTCCATCTCTTTTAAGTGATTTAAATAAAGGATATAAAACAGGAAATTTCTCATTTACCAATGATTCTCAAAATGAATTTATGAAGAAGCAACTACAATCTTGGATTCAATTAGTTAAATCAAGCTCATTAAGTGATGTCGAGAAACAGATTGAGATAATTTCTGCTAGAAGGGCTAATATCCTAAGTATTTTAAAGGCTTTGCCTGATACAGAACGAGAGAATGTTGTGAAATTAAAAACTTCATTGATAGATGCATCACATTCTGATGAAAAATTATTCACTATGATTAGACCTTGTCTTCCTGAAATTAATTTAATGAAAGATGAAATGAAAGTTTGGAATATCTTTAATAGTTTTGAGCAGAATAATGATACTAACAGTCTCCTGGATATCGATGATACTAGAAATGAACATATTTTAGCTAAGATAAATAAAGTTAAAGAACTATATGAAAATCTAATGTTATTGAAAGAAGAACGTTCAAGGAATTTTCAAGAGTTGAAAGAAAATATCAATTCTGATGACATCACTGCAACAATAATAAAGAATATCGGTAAAAAAGATAATGATTTGAAAGAACTTTTTGAAGAAGAGTTACAAAAGTTCAGTCCTTGGAGCACAAGAATCGAAGCCACAATTTATAGGCAATCCTCGATAATTAATGAAATGAAAATCGAATTAGAAGATATTTTTAAGTTAACTGGAATATATGATAAAAGTTCTAAAAACGATGAGAATAAAGAAAAGAAAAATGAATTCTTTAATAAGATCAAAAACTCGATGTCTAATTTTGAAATATTTTCTACATCGATAACTAAAGGTATGCAGTTTTATGATGGATTACAAAAAATGGCTCAACAATTACAAGAGAACACCAAACAAACTCAAGAGATTTCCTCCGCTCCTTTCCAACCCCTAACTAAAGAAGCACCACCACCTTTACTTCCAAAGCCAAACTCCATAGATTCGAGGTTTGCAAACCTATCTATAGGCAGAGATAATGCAATGCCAACTAACAATAATAACAATTTTATGCAAGGAAATATGACACCCTTCCAAGCACCAGCTGTACCAAGTTATAATCGACCAGCGATCCCAATTCCAAATAATATGCAATACACAAACAGTAGTACCATGCCTACCTTGAACGAACCACCATTACCACCAAAGAATGCTTTACCAAATAAGATGCCACCATCGTATGGAGATAGCGTACAAGCTCAAGGAAGTAGGATTCCTGGAAGTTTTGAAAGTAATCACGGCCAAAATCCAACAGCTTTTTATGACAACCCATCTGTTTTCGATGAAGATCTATATTCCAAGTTCAGTAAGTAAGCTACAACATGCAGTTCTTTAAAATATAGTTCATCATTACAAAAAGGTGACATTTTAATCAAATATGTACATCTTTATGTTTTCATTATGCTATCATATAATTTAATATGGTTTTCTGAACCACTAATAATGGAAAGCACACAATTATAATTATTAATGTATACATTGATGTCAGTAACAACCACACGATCACCACCTAGGAAACAATGCAATTTATTTTGATAATATGTTGTCTATATTAGATCTGCTCAGATTCGATTGTATTATCTGGTATCAAACGCGAATAGCTTTTAATCGATGCCTCGGTATAATTTTTGAAATACAATTGATAATGCAATTATATCATTCTGATAAAACTAAATGACATACAATGTACATGATTTCAGTAAAATTTAACTTATTTATATATAGTTGATTATAAAGCTTAGGCTTATACATATATATAACTTCAGATAAATAAACTGGTAATTTTTTCATTTTTTGGTATTTTTAGTTTCTAAGAGGTCACATCATCATATACTTAAAAAATGAAGCTATATAGACATTTGTTGGTTTTAGCAACTGTACTTATGTCCTTAGTCAGCGCTACCACCGGCGATGAGACAGTCTCTGACGAGACTCCTATGAAGTCATTTCTTATGGCAGTTATGATGATAGGGATTTCTGAAATTGGTGATAAAACGTTTCTAATTGCTGCATTGATGGCTATGCGTAGTTCCAGGTGGGTTGTTTTCACAGCAGCTGCTTCATCCTTAGCACTTATGACTATTATTTCAGGTCTAGCAGGTCGTGCTTTTGTTGCTTTCATTCCTGTTACTGTTACACATTTTTTCGCAGGCTTATTATTCATTGTCTTTGGTTATAAATTATTAAAAGAAGCTTTAGCAATGAGTAAGGATTCTGGTGTTGAAGAGGAAATGGCTGAGGTTGAAGAAGAATTAGCTGGTCATGATATGAATAAAAGAATGGAAGACGTTGAAAATGGTGGCACATCAAGTGTTTCTGATAAATCTCTTTTCAACAACATGAAGGAACAGATTTATAACATTAGTGCTTATGTATTTTCTCCAATTTGGATTCAAATATTTGTTATGAACTTTTTAGCTGAATGGGGTGACCGTTCCCAAATCAGTATAATTGCCATGGCTTCCGATAATAACTATTGGTACACTATCTTTGGTGGTGTCGTTGGCCATTTCTTCTGTACTGGGTTAGCCGTCATTGGTGGTAAAATGTTAGCTACTAAAATCAGTATGAGAACCATGACCTTATGTGGGGCAATTTCTTTCTTCATATTTGGTATGTTGTATATGTACGAAAGTAGATACCCATCAGAGTCTGCCTAATACCCCAAACTCGTTTTTTTAGGATATTACCACTATAGATTTTTATATTCAAAGATAACTTTATATAGATATGAAAATAAAACAAATTAGCATTACATTATATTTGGATGCTTAGATCTCTTCTCTTGCTTAATTGTACATAAACCAGTTATATACTATCATATTATCATTCACTGATCGTCTTCGTTTAGACTTTTTTGTATCAAATTTTCTTTCATAATCTTTTTCAGGGCCTTATCTGTTTCCATCTCTAAAGTATCTATATCTTTTTGCAATTTTAACATTAGGTCACAATCTCTTAATGAGATATCGTTATCCAATTCAACATCAATTCCTGATTGTGAGCTCTCTTGATCCAGTTTAGACGTATCAATTTCTTCAGCTACTATATTATCAGGTACACTTCTTTTCTCACCTTTGTTTGCTGTCGACCCAATTCCTTCTAAATTCCAGTTAGACCTCAGAGAATTTAATCTTTCTTTCCTTTCATCGAGAAGAGCATTGATAGTATAGCTCATATTATATTATACTCATAGGCTAGTCTTATTCTAATCTATATACTGACAACCTAAATATATAATAACTCCTTTTTAGATCTATAGCCTCATCTGAAGTAGGTCATTAATATAATGCAGGTATTATTTTTTTACTGATATAATGGTATGTTCATAAGTGATGAATTCCTATAATTTTTCAGTTGTTGATATTAAACAGTCACTTGAAAATATAAACCCAGACATATTAAAAATTTTAAAATTATTTTTTTTAAAAATTTTGGAAGTTTGAAAAAGTTGAAAATATGAAAAATTGTTAATTTGATAAATCAGAAAAAGAATAATTGAGAAACAATTTCAATTAAGCAATCTTGACATTTTATAAATTCCAATTTAATTTATCTAAATGATGGAATATCGTTTAATTATACCTGAAGTATTTTTATATAAAGAACTTAATTGATAATGTAATATTTATTTATAATTTGATTATTAGTACTTCTTCGAAAAAATGCAATCCATTAAGTAACTAATAATCATACACAATGCCAAGTACGTTAATAATTAACTATTTCTATGACTGAAGTTAGGTTACTAAGTTTTTGTCATGTGAAATATTTAAACCTGGAATTTATTTCAGGTTAGAGGATCGGGTCCTCATAATAAGTTTTTACAGCATATCATATCATTATGTGATTCATATGATTATAATTTTGAATTGAATCAGCTTTGCTTTTGCACTGAACTCCCGACACTTCAGGCAAAAGTTTAATTCAATTGTAGTCATTATTGAGTTGACAATTTTGTTTACAATAATAATGGGTACGGTTATAATCCATTATATGTTTGAATCTAGATAATTTATCTGAACATTTTGATAAATTTCAAATAAGATAAGACACCTCATGTCGTTTTGTTTGTTATTTCATAGTTGATATGTCACCTGTAGAGACCTTTATGAACCTTCTTGATCCTCTTAACTTTTCTATAATTTTCATAGTTAACTAACATCTTTTTCCCAATTTTATATGGTATCAATCGATTCATTTTATGAGTTTGATTAATATAATATTGTGAAGACCTTATTATCCAGGAGCCCCAAGAACTTACTCCAAAACTTACTCTACCCCAAAGAGACCATACGAATCCTCTCGTCTAGATGCTGAATTAAAGTTAGCTGGTGAATTCGGTCTAAAGAACAAGAGAGAAATTTACAGAATTTCTTTCCAATTATCCAAGATCAGAAGAGCTGCTAGAGATTTATTAACCAGAGATGAAAAAGATCCAAAGAGATTATTCGAAGGTAATGCTTTAATCAGAAGATTAGTCAGAGTTGGTGTCTTATCCGAAGAAAAGAAAAAGCTAGATTATGTTTTAGCTTTAAAAATTGAAGATTTCTTGGAAAGAAGATTACAAACCCAAGTCTACAAATTAGGTTTAGCTAAATCTGTCCACCACGCTAGAGTCTTGATTACCCAAAGACACATTGCTGTCGGTAAGCAAATTGTCAACATCCCATCTTTCATGGTCAGATTAGACTCTGAAAAGCACATTGACTTTGCTACCACTTCTCCATTCGGTGGTGCCAGACCTGGTAGAGTTGCCAGAAAGAGAGCTGGTAACGCTGCTGAAACAGAAGAAGCTGCTGAAGACGAAGAATAGATCGGCATTACTTACAATAAAATATCTACATAAATTAAGTTGTATAAAAAATAAAGAAACAAAAACACTAATAAACATTATAAAATTAAAAGATAACTGTGACACTGCAGAACCAATCTGCAACCACAAAGAATACATTTTTGAGTGACTGTTTTTATCCACACCCATACATTTCGAAAATGTTAATTTTTTTTATCATCAACTCGATATTTTCCCAAAATTTTAGATTGCGCGGTGCCCTTGAGACAAACGTCGCATGGACAGCAAATTTATATCTGGAAATCTCCTGTGTACATAATGTCTTTACACAGAGAGTAGTAAATGAGAGCCCACGATGAATTTTCAAAAGACGCTTGGTAGAGTTTAGTGAAAAATTATTATATTTGTTCACCTCATCGCTAAAATTATAGCAAATGGAACTACAAATTAGAGGCTACTAAGAACAAGAACTAGTAAGAAAAACAACTCTGAACATGTAATTGAAGAGAGGGAAGTAGGTTTACTTCTGTAGTTAAGCTTCCGTAGTTGAAGTTGCTAGAGCTTCTCCATGAAGACCTTCTCTATTATTTTGTACATATAGTAAGGACCAGTCCATTGCTTGTGAAAACTGTAGTGTACTGGTTAGTGGTAACTCTGTTCTAAGAGTTACCAAGTGTGTTTGTGTATATATGACCTAGAGGAAGTTACTTGATGCTTCTTCTACATTATCTTATATAGAGTTTGATGGAAGGCCTCTTTTCTGAAATTTTTCAGTTGTGAAATTTTTCAGTTGTGAAATTTTTCAGTTGTGAAATTTTTCAGTTGTGAAATTTTCAAAAGATTTTTTATAGTGAAATTTGAAGAAATTGTCAATTGGGTCTCAATATTTTGTTATACTGAAACCTCAGCTTACGAATTTAGATGTGTTAAGTCAATTTGTCTCTTGCTGTTCATTAATTTATGCAAACGTATTGTATGTTGTTATATATATGAATATATATATGAGGTAGGTATTACTTTGTATGAATATTAATTAAAGTTTAAGATCTATTCCATTTAAAGAAACTAAACACAGGTACTACATTCAAAAATGGGTAAATCGTATGGATATTAACTAATGATTTTTGCCTAGAGTCCAATTGAAGTCTAGGAAGTGGTTTTGGATAGAGTTTTGTTGATATGGTTATGATGATACCAATTTTAAATGACAGCAGAAGGAGAATGTTATGGAGTTAGAAATGGTGAATAGATCTTCACAAACGCATTCGTTTGGTTATTAAGAATAGTCAATGAGAATTTAAGTATTAACTAAGTGGATATATACATTTCTAAGCACAGTATCGGAAGTCTGCAGTTAATTATGTATGTTTGAGTATTAATCAGAAAAAAATATCTCAAATACTCTATTATAACCATTGATTTTTAATCTAATTCTCAAAAATACTAACATAGTTTATAATGTAATTTAATGTCATGGTCCTAAACATATAACAGTGTGAAATATTATGTTTTTGGATACCTATATTGATATTTCTAATATTACAATTGTTTTTTAACCAGTCACGGTTACAGATCTCGTACTCGTTACATGTTCCAACGTGACTTCAGAAAGCACGGTGCTATTGCATTGTCCACTTACTTGAAGGTCTACAAGGTTGGTGACATCGTCGATATCAAAGCCAACGGTTCCATTCAAAAGGGTATGCCACACAAGTTCTACCAAGGTAAGACTGGTGTCGTCTACAACGTCACTAAGTCCTCTGTCGGTGTTATCATCAACAAGATGGTTGGTCACAGATACATCGAAAAGAGATTAAACTTAAGAGTTGAACATGTTAAGCACTCCAAGTGTAGACAAGAATTTTTGGACAGAGTTAAGTCTAACGCTGCCAAGAAGGCTGAAGCCAAGGCCCAAGGTGTTGTTGTTCAATTAAAGAGACAACCAGCTAAGCCAAGAGAAGCCCGTGTTGTTTCCACCGAAGGTAATGTTCCACAAACTTTAGCTCCAGTTCCATACGAAACTTTCATCTAATCTATTTTCTTTGTTATATTACAAGTGATTTAGTTTTTATATGGATTTTGGAGGATTATTAAAACCAATTTTGTGTTTTCTAATTATAAATATATATTAGTCTAAGCAATAAAATAAAATTTAAAATGTATAGACAATCTATAATAATTGAAACGTTAATTTAATTTCTGTTCTTCCTTGCAATGTCTTCGCTCTCCATTCATCTTCCAGCTCAAGGTGATACAGCAAATGCTTAATTGCAAAATATCTCTAGAAGTACAGATATATTCATCTATTTAGAATGTTCTAAGATATATACTTGTCTGGCCTCTAAAATGAATCTATTGCATTGTATATGTAGTCTCTCTTGTTTGAAATGTCTTGGAATTTTTATATGGACAAGAGCGAAGCTCTAAAAATATTTCACGAATATCAAAAAATAATGTAACATTCTCATCAAGAATGATTAAAGAACAGTCAACTACACCATTGTGAGTTGAAGAGAATCGTTATATTGACTTATTGAAATTTGTAGTCTTGAAAGTTTTGTTTAAATCGCTAAATCCAAGGCTTCATCTGTGTTAAAACTTGGAAATACCTCGAACTTGAATAATTCAAGCTAATCACAACGATTCATAAAATTTCACAATGCCTAAGAAATCTATTGAAGAATGGGAAAAAGAAGCTATTGAGTCTGTTCCTTATTTGGCAAGTGATGAGAAAGGTTCCAATTATAGAGATGCCACCATTGAGCAATTAACTTCTAAAGAAGAAAAACTGGAACAGCATCAAAATGTAAAACCTTGGGTACATTTTGTTGCAGGTGGGATTGGTGGTATGTCAGGTGCTATTGTTACATGTCCTTTTGATTTAGTTAAGACACGTTTACAGAGTGACGTTTTCCAAAAGTCTTATAAATCAAATATTTCTAACACTGTATTCAAGTCAAATTTTAGAATTGTTAATTTTTCACACCAGGCAGCCCTACACTTTAAAGAAACTTTTGGAATCATTGGAAATGTATACAAGCAAGAAGGTTTTAGAAGTTTGTTCAAAGGTTTAGGTCCAAATTTGGTTGGGGTTATTCCTGCAAGAAGTATTAATTTCTTTACATATGGTACCACCAAAGAAATATATTCTCGTGCTTTTAACAATAATAATGAAGCTCCATGGATTCATTTAATGGCGGCTGCTACTGCTGGATGGGCCACATCTACCGCAACTAATCCTATCTGGTTAATCAAAACCAGATTGCAATTAGATAAAGCAGGCACAACTAGAAAATACAAAAATTCTTTAGACTGTTTAAAGTCAGTTATGAAACATGAAGGTGTCACAGGGTTATACAGAGGTCTAACTGCTTCTTATCTTGGTTCTGTGGAAGGTATTTTACAATGGTTGTTATATGAACAGTTAAAATCTATAATCAAGCAAAGATCAATAGAGAAGTTTGGTTACCTTGATGACGCAAAGAAAAGTCGATTTGATAGAATTAAAGAGTGGAGTCAGAGATCAGGCGGTGCTGGTCTTGCTAAATTAGTTGCAAGTATTATAACTTATCCTCATGAGGTTGTCAGAACACGTCTAAGACAAATGCCAGCGGAAGGTATGAAACCAAAATACACAGGGTTACTACAAACTTTCAAAGTTATAATTAAAGAGGAAGGGCTTGTCTCAATGTACAGTGGTTTAACTCCACACTTGATGAGAACAGTTCCAAATAGTATTATCATGTTTGGTACATGGGAACTTGTTATTAAACTGTTATCTTAATGATTGTAAATGATTTTAAACGAATAATATTGGAAATTTTCATTACTATAGACATTTTTATTCCGATATTTATGTATTACTATTATTGTATTTACCTGTAAATATGCATTGTAATTAACGATATGATAATTATTTATATAATGTCATTTTAGTGTTTACACTATAAATTTATGCCTATATAATTGTTTCTGGTAAATCTGATGGTTCCCCAGGAACTTTACCTTTGTATACAAATTCCATCATGTCCTCGATGTTAAATGGTTGTTTAGGTTTACTGTACTTATTTGGCATTGTTGAATCATTACCAGATCCATTATATAAACCTTTGAAATCATGCTTTTCGAATTCCTTTACCAAGGATGTCAAGGCCCATCTAGTTACTACATTATCTTTCTTTAAAGCTTTAGCAATGTCTTCCTCCGATTGCAATTCTGGATTCAACCCAGATACTTCCTTTGCCATTGTTAACCATTCATCGACCTCTGGAATGTTTTTTTTCCTTAATAATGTAGTTAACAGAGATTCATGAGAAGTTGTAGGAAACTTAGGGAGTGGAAAAACCACTGCAGTATCTAATGTATCTTGAAAATGTTGTAAAGTAGAAGTTGCAGACATTAGTTGAGAAAGTGTCACATTTAATTGCGATTGTAAGGTGTACCATTGTTGAGTATCAGCTTTTGTAAATTCATCTCGTATTCTTTTCAATGAATGTAATAATTGTGCTAATCTCATCCTAATTGCATCTAATGCCTGACTTGGAACTCCATTATAATTGAGTCTTGTATTTTCTTGCAATGAACTAGTTCCCATCATGTTATTGTTCATCAGTAATCTTATCTGTTTTAAAATTGGGGCACACAGAAAAGCATATAACTATAAACTATATATTGTATGATATATTATTGTTACAATTATAGATATACCCACATAATGCCCATATGTCAACTTTTATCTTTTTTCTTATATATGCAAATATAGTTTTTCAGATGTTACTTTGAAATTTTAAGTTATAAAAAAAGATTGAGTTTGGAAGTTCTATATGGAATGGACGACTCAAGAAGTATAATGATTAAGTTTCATGTCTAATTGTAAGTAGAATATGAAATTTTTTATAAAACTGAATAAAAGACAGAATATAATAGTATATACATATTTATATGTGAAATTTAATCATTGTTTAGGAATATCTTAAAATGTTAGTTTAATCTTAATTCTGAAATATCTCTCCTTATGTTTCCTAATGAAAAGTGAATCAATGAGAATAGAGAATTTGTGGATGTTTATTTTCAGTTAATTTCCAATTCAATAAGAGAAGAGAGACTCAACTATTGTAATTTTATTTTTATTATTATTGTTAATGTTATTGTTTGATCCAAAAACTCTCTATTTCAATTTTGCCAATAGTTCTTCAACATCAGTAACTGATTGTTGTAAAATCTTATCTTGGAATTTTGGATTTTCTAACTCAGCTTGTACTTTAGAAATAACAGATTCAGCGATTTGTTTTTGTTGTAATTTACGGATAGAGGCTTCGTATCTGACCCAGGAATCTAAGACAGACTTAGCTTCTTCAGCCAAGTCAACTTTTTGTTTTAATTCAAAAGCAGAAGCTTCTAATTCAACAGTTTCTTTTGAAACATCAAATAAAACTTTAGTAGTAGCAGCAACATTTTTCATTTCAGAGACAGAATCAATTCTCTCTTTAACAGCATCAACATGCTTATTTCTGGAAGCATTCAAAATATCACTAACTTTCTTAATCCTTGAGTTGGCATAATCTTTATAAGATGGAGCAATGAACTTAGCAAAAATGACAGAGAAACCTAAGAAAGTACCAACTAAGATACTTTCATCATTGATAACATATAATTCATTAGAGATTGCATAGATAGCAGCTGCAGTAGATGTAGCCAAGATACCTGTCTTGGATAGAACTGTATTACCTGGGATAGCATTTATAATAGAAGTGGCTTTTTCCTTTGGTTCAGGGGTCTTAGAAGAAGTAGACATATGACAGATACCTGGAACAGCACGAATGCCAATAGTTGGCACAGGTCTACCAACAGACTTTAAAGCAATTGCACGTAAACTCATTTTTATTTTTTTTTCTTATACTATAATTCCTGTTTTATATTTGAATATCCTACTCCAATACAACTTTTTGTCAAATAATACAATGAATTACCACACTAAATAAAAGTTAGCAAAATAATCTTCAATTGGATCGTTTGTATCTCTTATTGATAATATTAGTCTTTAAATACAATCAAAAAGCTGTATTATATCTTAAAACTAATAATAAATCTTAAAACTTTCTTGGTTTTTCTCTCACTTATTCACTTGCTTTTCTTATTTAAATAACTTTTTGATATATAGAAACCAAAAATTTTGAACCCCCCGTTCATTTTTATTGATTGGCTTGTGATCATGTGACTATAAATTCATGTGACAGTAAGTACCAAACTCTGGTTAAGTTAGTTAATTGCCCAGTTGCTTTTGGTTTATATATTGGCTTATATATATTGCATCTATCTATGTATCCATCAAAATAATTAACTATTTTTTTATGCCTCTTCCACTAGGTTATGTGCTGGTTTCCAGATCTGTGTTGAATTATCTCTGGCGACACTGCAGACTAGCCATGGGTCATGCTTGTTCCAAGACATGTCGTTGACACCTAACATATGTCCTCCATGTGTAAACAATAATTCGGATGTGCTCATGTCCCATAATTTTATTAGACCGTCTTCTTGTCCGGCGACTGCTAGGATTGTGTCAAGGTTCGGGTTCCATTCGATAGTTGAGATTGATGATCCATGTGATATGGTCTTTACTATTTCATTTGGTCTTCTAATATCCCAAATATGCACATCACCGAATGAATCGGCTGAAGCTAAGATCAGATTATTTTTATGATTGAATTTGCATGAATTTATCCCATCTTTATGGATGCCTGTAGAGACAATGATTTTCTCTTTATTGCTTCTAATATCAAAAATAGTCAGTTTATTACTTTCACCACATGCACTGAATAAAGAATCATGCAATGGCATCCATGAAACATCGTTGCAACCATTGAGGTCCATCTGGGCGGTAAATGTTGCATTTGTATCTGTTGGATTGGAACGAGAGTATTTAGTAATGTCCCATACATTTACTTCACCTTTCGAATATGAAGTGGCCAATAATCCTTCTCTTTGCAAGTTCCAATCTATTGACAGGGCTTCATTCGAGTCAACGTCGAGGTTCTCAATATTATTTGCTGTTGTTGAAAATCGTGCCTGATAGCTCTGTGTCGAACTCATTTGCCTTAAAGTAGAACCATATTTTGTTCTGTCAAATATATATACTGAACCATCAGAAGATGCACCTGCAATCAGATCTTGATTTTGAGGCAAAAACCTTGCTCTATTACAGTCTCCATTAGGAAATTTAATGGTTTGATCTATATTTAAATTTTTTGGAGGCAGTTTAATATTATTATCAGGTTTAAATTCCATTTCATCCATGTCAAAATTATTCAACGAGGCCCAAGGCAGATATTTCAATGTCGAGATACTGGAAATATTTATGGATTCATCTTCAGGAAGTAAACCAGAAGTAAAAGAGGTCAACAATATTCTGTGCTTATCAGTGGTAGAATCAACTTCTTGAAAAAATTGACAGGATAATGACGGCCATTTCGTTGAATTGGTATTCAAATAATCATATAGTAATTTTGTATTTTTCTTCCAATGTGTATATCTATCTTGTAAACCTTGTTCAATACCAGATGCTTCTACATCCTTACTTGTCGTATCATTTGGAAGGTCTGTATCCAGCATAGTGCTATTTATCAAAATTGTGTATGCTTTCTTCTTTTAGCTATAACTTACAATTTTAACCCAAACTAAGTATATACAATTAGCTAATATTTTTTGATATAAACTTTAATTGATTAGAATACTCTTTGTTTGCTAACAAGGTAATATAATGACCACTTCTATCATAAAATCACTACTTTTATCATTCAAGCTGTGAATTTTGAAGATTAATTTTACGCGTCAGAACTTTAAAGACTTGATTTTTAAAGATAGAATTATATATAAATAGTTTACTTTAAACAATGTTTTATCGATAAATTGAGTAGCAAAGGAATAATCTTTAATGTTTATAAAACCAATTAATTTAATATTTAATTAATTGTTAATATTGATTTGATTGTTATAAAAAGGATTACATAATATTCATATTAATAGAGAGAAACCTTAAAGATAAGGATCCTTTTCTATTTCTTATTAGTTAGATTACAAAAGGAAAGTAAAAAAGTTGAGACACATTGATATATTTTTAGTTTTAATGTGAGTAATATTAATAGTTATTTTTGTAATACTTTTCTTACATCCATTCCTTGAATTGGTTGATTAAACCGTTAGTAGATGGATCGTGAGATTTGACTGGAGTAGCGTCAACTAATTCATTACCAATGACCTTGGCTAAGACCTTACCTAATTCAACACCCCATTGGTCGAAAGAGTTAATGTTCCAAACAGCACCTTCGGTGAAAGTTAAGTGTTCGTAGTAGGCAATTAAAGAACCTAAAGTGGCTGGAGTGATCTTTTGAGCTAAGATAGAGGTGGTTGGTCTGTTACCAGAGAAGACCTTGTGTGGAACTAAATCACCTTTGGCACCTTCAGCCTTGACCTTTTCTTCATCCTTACCGACTAATAAAGCTTCAGCTTGAGCAAAGTAGTTAGAAGCTAACATCTTTTGGTGTAATTTGTTTTCAATTGGGTTGTGAGATTGAGCAGCTAAAATGAAATCGGTTGGGATTAACTTAGTACCTTGGTGAACCAATTGGAAGAAAGAATGTTGAGCGTTGGTAGCTGGTTCACCGAATAAGATGGAACCAGTAGAGTAGTTAGCGAAAACATTACCTCTGGTGACAGATTTACCGTTAGATTCCATAGATAATTGTTGTAAGTAAGCTGGGAATCTGTGTAAGTATTGATCATATGGGGAGACTAAATGAGTTTCAGCACCGTGGAAGTTGTTGTACCAGACAGATAGTAAACCACCTAATAATGGAATGTTGTCTTCTAATGGAGTTTCAACGAAGTGTTTGTCAACAGCTTCAGCACCCTTTAAGAAAGCTTCAAAGTTGTCGAAACCAATGTATAAAGCAACAGATAAACCGATAGCAGACCAAACAGAGTAACGACCACCAACCCAGTTGTCGAAACCAAACATGTTTTTGGTGTCAATACCGAACTTAGCAACTTCAGCTTCGTTGGTAGATAAAGCAGCGAAATGCTTGGCAATGTGAGCTGGGTTGTTACCGGTCTTGGATAAGAACCAGTTCTTAGCAGAAGTAGCGTTGGTGATAGTTTCAGCAGTGGTGAAAGTCTTGGAAGCAACTAAGAATAAAGTAGTTTCAGCATCCAAGTTCTTTAAGGTTTCAGCAATGTGGGTACCATCGATGTTGGAAACGAAGTGAACATCTAAGACACCAGAGTAATGCTTCAAAGCTTCGGTGACCATAACTGGACCTAAATCGGAACCACCAATACCAATGTTAACAACATCAGTAATCTTCTTACCGGTGTAACCCTTCCATTCACCAGATCTGACTTGTTCAGAAAATTCTTTCATGTGTTGTAGAACGGAATCGACTTCTGGAGCAACGTTCTTACCATCAGCAATCATTTCCTTATTAGCTCTGTTTCTTAAAGCAACGTGGAAGACAGCACGGTCTTCAGTGGTGTTGATGTGGTCACCCTTGAACATGGCATCTCTTAAACCAGTGACGTTAGCTTCCTTAGCCAATTCGATTAAAGTAGATAAAACTTCATCGTTAACTAAATTCTTAGAGAAATCGAATAAAATCTTAGAACCATCGTAGTTGGTGAAAGTCTTGGATAATTTGTTTAATCTTTGAGGATCCTTGGCAAATTCTTCTTGGACTCTGATGGACTTACCATCAGCATCGTAAATTTGTTGTAATTTCTTCCAAGCTGGTAATTCAGTTGCTAATTTGAAGTTTGACATTATTAATTTAAGAGTGTTATGTGTTAAATGATCTCTTGCAGTCTTTAAAATACAATTCAAAACAAAAAAAATCAAGAATGAGTAATAATCAAAAACATAAACCACTGCTCCATAAAAATCATATATAACTATATATTCAAATACATATTTATATATATATATATATATAAATATCGTAAACCTCTTTATCGAGAACTTGCAGACCAGAAAATATTTCAACTGTAAATTATATCTCAAACCAAACAACGTTCAATTGAATTGAACAGAGTATACAGAAAGCAGTGGAAACAAATAGGAGATGCAATTACAATATTCACCACAGGGCCTTCCTTTTTCCACCTGATAAATATATATTCACAAGTTAATAACGCATAAGAAACACCTTACAATCGTAACAATTTCTAAGCAACTCAGAAATCCATATTGAGGTAAATGAAGGGGGATATGGACAGATGCCCCAACTAAGAACAGTCCTTAAATAAATATATCAACTACAAGACACTCACTACTCATTGAAGGATGCAACTTTGAGCTAATGTAGGCTCAATTGAACGAAGAATTGAATAGAACTTCAGCTAACACTGAGCTGGTGTTTAGATAAATTCCAATTGACAAAATTTCTTATTTAATTGAACGAATTGAACGGTGGTGAAACTTGATCAAGATAATATTGTAGGAAAGTTAGATCCAAGAAGATCAACGGTAAGTTCCCATTCCAATTTCAATTGAGTTGTAAATTTCAGAGGCATCCTTACATTTGCTGTAGTCTTTTTATGAATTATAGATACTTACTACTATTTATGTGTAAATTGTATATATATATAAATATATATTGATGTTGCTTGTTGTGGTATACTGGGCAGTGGGACTAGGTAGGCCCGAGAGAAATGTTTTCTTGAAAAGTTTCAGCTTCCACTATTTCAATTGGTTTTGTATGCTATGTTATGGTAAAGTTAGTAAAAGTTGGTGTTTCAGATACTTTATTGATCGATTGATGATTGCTGTTGCATTGGTTGGTGGGTTTAAGATCTATTTAGGGGATTGAGTTTTGTGACATTGGGATAGGTTATGATATTCCAAGGCTGCACGTGACTATTAATTATTAATGTGCAATTTGGACCATGGTTGAAGGTGTAATGACAGTGGAGATGACGATTAGTTATTTCAATGTGCTTTATGATGAGATAGGCAGACTCATGTTCTTAATTCTCTCATTAAATCAATCATCTCGTTAATATATTCATTTTCTTCTGTCACTGGCATTAGATGGTCGTTATTTATTTGAACATATGATACTTGGTTAGTATCTTCAGTCATTATTTCTGTCACTTCCTCTTGATATTCTTTTCCTTGTTCCTTGTTGAACAGACGGTTCTTTAGATTTGCTACTGGATTTGTTTCTTGTTTGCTCAGTTTACTTAGTTTCCCAGTTCCTTCTGCTAGTGTAGTTGCTGTCCCACTTGTTATTCTTAATCTTTGTTGTTCCTCAATTATGGCATTTCTGTCTCTCATTACTTGTAATAACTTTACATGAGTGTCTCTGATCTTAACTAATCTTTTTTCTAAATTTGGTGCAATCTCACTGAACAGGTTATCTTCTTTAGCTAACCTCCTAACGTCATCCAGGGCATCAATTTCACTCCATAATTTGTCTTGCATGTTAACTGGAGGTTCAGTTACCAGCTTTTGCTCAGATTCAATTTTACTGTTTACTTCGTGATCATCAGGTATCGTTCTTGCAATATTCACTGCTGTATTTTCTAAGTCAAACTCTTCTTCTTCATCCTCTTCATCTTGTTCATCCTCTACAAACCTTTTATCTGCCTCTAGAACTGTATTAGATTTTTGCATTATTCACATATGTTCGTTGTAAGCAAAACAATTCAGTTGAATTTGTTAATATATCTCATCTCATCTCGTTATATATACATCTCTACTTTGAATTTGAATCCCGAATGGTGATATTTTCATCTTTCCGAGAACACTAGTTAAACCCGTGACTAAGGTTAAAATAAATGGTACTTTAAGTAAATTACTGCTGTTATTATTAATGCAAGTTAAATTAAATATTAACAATCGATATTTATACAAAGAGATACATTATATATTCTCTAATCTCTTAGAGCACCACCAGCGAAAATCAAGTTGCTTCTCGTAAATTTAACTTTATAAATTGGTGAGTTTTTTGTATAGAAACTAGCAACTAAATCCGTTGTTGGAATGATAGTATTATTCTTACCAAAGTCTTTTAAATCTTGAGTGATGGATGGAATTGGATTACCAAAGTATCCGATGACAGGTTCATTGTATTCTGTTTCAATATCGTTATGAAACGTACTTTTATTTTTGGTTTCCATCAGATCCCATACACGAACAGAGTCATCAGAACCACCGCTAACCAGCACGTTACTTTCTTTGTTGTATGATAACGAATGAATAGCACTCCTACCATGCCCTATTAGCTTTTTTAATACTTTCCCTGTTCCAATATCCCAAACAAGAATAACACCATCCTCACTTCCTGTTGCAATCCATTTTCCATGAGGAGAGACAGACGCAGAACTAATAGGAGCGGTATGCCCAACAAACAAACGAACCGATTCGCCTGTTGAAACATCCCACATTCTACAGGTTTTATCACTCGAACCTGTAAACACGTAACAACCATTTGGATGAAAAGTGACACAATCGACATCACTAATATGTCCAGAGAATATTCTCAATGGATAAATATGATCACAAGACCATAGTCTAGCTGTTTGATCATGAGATGCTGTAACAAAATAATGTCCAACTGGGGAAAATTCAAGGTCCCAGACTGGATGATTATGACCTTTATAATTAACCAAAGTAGTGCATGTATCCATTGACCATAGTCTAACTGTCTTATCTCCAGATGCAGATATCAATAGTTTATTATCTGGACTGAAACTTGTTGAATAGATAGCCCCACTGTGACCGATAAGTTTAGTAGTAGTAATTGGTGCATCTTCTAATTCAGATTTGTCATTTATTTTGTTTGAAGTAGAATCTATTGATGCAGACCCAACAGGCTTTGGTTGTTTTAGTTTGATTGCGTTACTTTCCAAAGTAGATCCATCCAAAGACCAAATTTTTATATAACTATCTTTAAAACCAGCAGCTACCAATCTACAATCATTACTATAATCTAAAGAAAGCATTTCTCCATTGGTATTCTGAAAGGTGTACATACATACACTTGGTAATTCTGCTGATAAGTCGTTCAGTGGGATAGAGTCTCTACTCTCTTTAACTTTTTGAATTTCAATTTTTAGATCTAATGCATTTTTAGGGGGGAGCGGAAGTGTTTCCATAGAAGGTGCCTGCGAAAAGGCAGATGACGACTTTACCTTTTTATCATTGATGTCTGTGATACCAGCCATCTCTTTTCTCTTTTTATCGAAATATTCTGCATACGATTCACTTAATAGCGCATGGAATTCATCAAGTAATGAAGTTGATGGGTAAATTTTTGAAGTGTCTGTGCTATTTTGTTGAGCCTGCTTTTCCTTTTCATCTAAAATTTTTAATTCAGTTTCAATTTCTTTAATAAATTCTTCATCTTGTGGCAAACGGCCTAACTTCACTGGGGTAGTATTTATCTCAGTATCCAAGCTTGATTTCCCCTTGTCTGATATTATTTTGACACCATCGTTTAATCGATCTTTTGATGTTACTGTTTCAACAGCATTGGGTTCAATATATTCATTCAGGATGCTAATAATTAACGATCCACCTTTATTAACGTTATCATTTAAATAAAACAATAAAAGGTTCAGAGTAGTTCTTGAGATAGTGACTCTATATCTATTCGAATAGAATGCATACGCGATTTCATTTTCCTTTATGTGATCCTTAGAATTAACACTAAATAATCTGTTAAGTTCAGTACTATGAAATGCTCTAAAATCAGAAGAATACTTATCAAAAAAGCCACGAGCATGAATTGGTGATTTAGACACAAGCTTTAAAAAAACGTAAATGAAAACTGGGTAAAGGACGTGATTCAATTCGTCCTTATACATTTCTAATGAAGAATCGATCCATTCTTTCAGTAGTTTATAAGATCTCATATAACTGTCCGGGGCAGTTTCTTCATGTATTTGCTGATACGAAATCACATTACCAGCCAAATCTCTCTTTTTGCTCTTCTCTTGCTCAATCTTGGCTTTTTCCAATTTTTCAGATTCTTTCTCTTTCTCTTTTTTCTTTTCAACTTCTTTCTTCAATTCTTTTGTCTTATCTGCTACTAATTTGCCTTTTTTTACAGTACTCTCTTCTCTTAACATCGCTTCTGTTTGATGATAACCCTTTTTATTAAGATATTCCAAAACAATTCGGTTTAGATCAGAAGCAGAGAATTGACCTTGTGACTTACCTGCAGCAGAAGGTTGAGAATTAGCAGGTTTTGTGTTATTTTGACTATTTGCAGAAGTATTACCAGCACTAGACGGCATACTATTGGATGTGGACTTGTTTTCATTTTTTGCAATAGTTGATGTATCATTTGTATTACTAGTTGTCGTTGTCTTTGCCTCAGCAGTTAGATTTGCAGTTGTAGACACCTTTTTTGAATTCGACGATTGAGGTTTATTATCTTTTTTATTAGTTTGTTTGGCAGTTTTGGCTTGTTTTGTTTGTTTAGTCTGCTTACCTGGCTTCGATGATTTGTTTTGTTTGGTCAATTTTGTATCGGTACCATCATTATTACTAATATTTGGATTTTCTGACATTATTTATCAATTACTCCAAGGGATAAATGCTTCACACAAACCGATAGTATCTTATTGTAGGTAATTACAGTACTCTCTTTTGACTAACTGGTAACAGAAATAAGAACAAGAGTCCTGGTAGATATTAAAAAAATCTGTTGATAAAATGGACGCCTTATTTAATATATCTAGTGCTATTGGATCTGTTGATTTCCTAGCTCAAATGGATTCGATTAGCTTACCATTTTATTATAGTTTTCTATCTTCTATTGACAAATTCATATTTTTTTTACGTTAATTTGAAATATTTATACATCACTTTATACGGATAATATAATAATTATGTCTTTAATGTCCAGAATAGAGTGTGCAATAGGCAATGCTTAGATATAAGATAAGAAGTCAAGTATTGCCCATCCATGGTGCCTTCAACAATTACAGTAGGTTATATTTAACTCAGTTCCATGAACTTTAATGAAAATAGAATCTCAATTCCTCTCTCTTTTTTACATTTGGCTCACCAAATTGAACCAACAAAAATTTATCGACTCTGAAGAAGAAAATTATAAACCATATCTACTAACAATTAAATATCCTGATATCTCACTCACTAACCCCACATATATGGTATAAACTTCAACCTATTCACTTTAACACCTTCCACCTGAACTAACTTCTAAGGCCTACAATATACATTATATCTTTAGCTAACAAAAACTCGCAGAAAATAAAATTCGAGCTTTTTCCTAAAAGGGACTTCGTAGTATATTCATCGAACAAAAGTAGTTTATCACAAACAAAATGATTCTTCTTTCGAAGGAATTGATTATGAACAATCAAGATAGTTTAGGTCTAATACCAGCTATTACATAGTGCCATCATAACTTCACAAATATGATGTTGATTTCTGTCCAGTTGAGCTCCTTTTACTTACCTTTATGAAAACAAATTTCATGGATATGAATGCATCAAGGCTTCTAAATTGATTACGTCTCTCTTTGTACATGGATACAACTATTATAAGTATATGCAAATCTGTCAATAAATATATATATATATATGTATATGTATTTATTTGAAACTCTCCTTCATAAGTCTTCAATTAGGCACTCAGATCAACTATAACACTTATCTTTCTGTCCATGTCGGATATAATCTAACATCCCTTCTAATAACCCACTCTGAACTAATTAGAAAGCCTCTTTGTCTTGAAGGGGAGACATATACATGTAGGTACAACCTTGTCCTCTCTATCCCATCAAATCAATGAACTCTCCAGTTGTAATGTCTATTATCATTAGTTTATAGAAAATGGCTAATATATATCCAAAAAGATAAAACTGGAATCGGCCAGAAAAAGAGTAGTAACACAGTTGAAAAGTTCTTAGATAGTGGTAGCTCAGCACTAAAAAGACAAGTTTATAAAGGCATTTTCGGTTGATAGTTGAGTAGTTTTATTTTAAGTTCAGTTTAGAAAGGACTATCAAATATTATGAAGTTCTCTGAGCTACAAGCTATTGTCAATGTGATTGAATTAGGTTGATTGAGGTAAAGTGATACGTGAAATATTGAAATTAAGGGTTTTTGGGGAATTTTAACTATGGGCTTCTTATGACATATTTGTTAAACACAGCCAGAAGTAGATAGACTTCAACACATATATTTACACAATTATCTACATTAATAAATATATATATATATATATATATATATATATGTTTATAAATTTGTGTGCGTAAATTTTTGACCTAAACTTCAATCATTGCTGGCGCTGTACCTTCATTCAAGCTCACTATCTCAAAGAAGTTGTGTCATGTACAAAATTGGAGTCTGAAAACATGGGTACTGCTTATACAAACCCAGATACACGCAGAGATAATCAACTTAAAGATAGTCATCTAATTACTAGTCTGTTACTGAACGTTGATGGTAACTTAAAGTTGGAAAAAGATTTGAGTCTTGATAAAATATTAAATTATTTTGGTGGTATTTTAAGGCTTCTAATATCAAGGAAATCAGATAACATCAATAACGATGGCATATCTGAAATAAAGCTAATAGATCTTTATCTGGTTGATTATTCAAAAGAGGTGAAGAAAGTCTGCATACGGAATTATGAACAATTCTTTTTAACCAGGTCGAGAAATATATTAGAGTGTCCAATATTCTGTTTATCCATTTACCTAATAATATATTTTTATCAGGTGCAAAAAAGTGATATTAGGATTGATTCCAATAATTTCGATGAAATACTTTTGTATCCAAAGCTTGATGAGTTCGTTGATGGTAAAGACCTAGAAATGGAAGATGCAAAAAATATTGATATCGAGGCATTAGTCTCAGGCTACCATAGAGAATCATTGGTCAACGGTGTGATAGAGTTATCAAGTGGTCATACAGCTGAAGTCAGTAAAGTAATATCAAAAGAATTAGCTGGTTTAAGTTTTCCTTGGTTACCAAAGATTAAACAAAAATTACTGATACTATCAAGTTTAATGGAACCTAATGATTCAAAGTGGGGTTCTAAATATACAAATTTATGTGATTCCATCGATTTTTTAGAGTATATTGGAATTACATTTATAGATTGTATGGCAATACTATCAAATTCAAGAAACAATGTTCTTCCAAATATCACTGAATTTTTAAAAACCTTGGTGCCTAATCTTTTAGAAAATCAAATTTTTATTAGAATTAAATCAAATAAGTTGTACAATTCAGTTCAATATAAGAATATAGAAGATAAAGCTCATAGAGAAGAAAATATAGAAGTTAAAAATGATGAAGAAAAAAAATTAAGAAATGAATACCAACTGTTAGAAACTCAATTTCAAGCATTCGAAAATCATTTTGGAGTTCTTAATAATGAGTTATTGTTTGAAGTAGATTCTCTGCAGCAAAATTTAAACGACACTAAAGATAAATGTGATGAAATATTATCATGTCAAAAAAGTTTAATAGAAATAATGAAAAAAGCAGGAGAAGAAGATAATGTCAATATTGAAAATTCCTCATTGGGTAATACTAGGGGAAGTATTTCAACTGCATATTCACCAGGAAGTAGAAGAAATACTTTATATGCATTACTCGAGGGTATCGAGATTAACAACAGGAACAGCCAAAATAGATTCATTCTCGACGCTAATAAAATTGATAAACCTAATATACAGGGTACTCAAATGTTACCATCGTTGAGCCATCAATTATCATTAACTCCAGGGTTACCACCTAACCAACTTACGGTAGTAAATGACACTGAAAATACTATGTCAGTTGCCAGAGCATTAACTGGATTCAAGTCCAGCTCAACTAAAAACACACCATCAGCGCCCCCTATAACTGAAGTACAGTCTCCTACAGGTACAAGTTTTGGCACAATTCAACGATTACCATTGTCACACATCTCTGATCAACAATTTCTTTATTCACCTTCACCTAGAACTTATGAATCAAACACACCAGACATTTATGGTCTTTTGTCATTGTCTGATGTTGATTATAGATCACAAGTTAATGCTATCAGCAATCAAGCAGGTGGAGCAAGAAGTTCTATATCTCTGGACAACTCAACATCTAGAATAAACGATTCGCGACAATTAAAACTTCCACCAATAAAGCAGCCCAATGATAGCTATTCTCCATATTTTGGTAATGCTTATCCAAGCAATAAAAACATTTCCAACACAAGAGGGCCATTGTTTATTGGTCCAAAAACTAACCTCAACGAAAGTAATGAAATAATTAATGATAAATTTAGCAAGAATGAAAAGTTTATTCCTATATAAAATAATAATATTTTTTTATTTTACAGGAAAATAAATATATTTCACATATTTAAAGTATACACTTATAAACGAACACACCTCTGTAAATAAGATAAATAATATATAACTTTTAATCTATAAACAATCTAACCTTTATGTATCAGATTTAACTTCTCTTAATCGATGCCTTATTTCTAAGGTAGAAAAATTACCATATCGGCAATTTAAGAACTTCTTACTCAGCTGAAACTTTAAGAGACTTCTACGTATTAAACAAAACCGATTAAGAGTGGTGAGATCTTAGAATAACTACAACTTTTGATCAAGTAACTTCTTTCTTAATGTTAGAAGTGTTTTAAATTTTATTCATTACTTCAAAGTTGAGATGATTTCCTTAAGAAAAATAATTGTTGATTTTTTTTCCAGTTACAAACGCAATTATACCAAACTTACTATTCATGCCATTTCTTCTGCAGTGCTGCTATACATACTATTACCAACGTATCATCCATTAATATCGCTGATATTTCCCACTCGAAATAGAAGAAAGGATTCCAATTTGAAAAGAAAAGATAAATACACAACTGGTTTGGTTAACTCAAGTACTTATTGCTATGCTAACTCTTCAATCCAAGCTCTAGCTGCATTACCAAAATTTACTATTTACTTAAATGATATAAGAAAAGATGTACATGAACTACTTGAGCAAAGTGATCTTGTCAAAACGGAACCAGACCAAATAAGTCAAGAACATTCAGAAGGGTGCATTAAAGTTATGAAACAGGTAATGCCTTTACACTTTGTATTATCTGAATTCTTATTAGAGTTACAAACCCTAGTATCAGAACCACGAGCTATTTCGATTAAACCTATTATTAATATACTAGGGTCCATTTTAGGAGCAAATCTTAACAATGGTCAACAAGATTCACATGAAATTACACAAATAATATTGGAAACTTTGAATACTGAAAATCAAAATTTGAATACTATGTTCAAAGGCAATTGCAGTAATTATTTACCACTACCAAAATTCCCTTTTATTGGTTCTCAAGCTAATTCTTTGTATTGTTTAAAATGTGGTCGTTATTCAACATACAAAGAACAGAAGTTTATGGTACTAAGTCTTCAAACTCCACAAAGCTATTCTACTTCATTATTGCATATACTAAAGAATGATCAATTTGATGAAATAGAGAACTACGCATGTTTAGTTTGCCAAATTAGAGCAATTTTACATAATGAAGAAGAAATAGCTAAAAGATCTGTCAAAAATGAAAACCAGATGAATGAAATAGAAAATTTATTTCTTCTAAAGGAATTATTTCCCCACATATCCATCAATGAAGATATATCTGAAGATTTATTGTACTATATTAAAAGTTATAACAAAAATGGGTTTGATGTTTACAATAAAGTCAAGTCCAAAATTATCAAAAGAACAGTTATCACAAAAGTACCGGACATTTTGATTATTCATTTATCAAGGTCTTCATATAATGGGATGGTTTCGACAAGAAACTCCTGCCACGTTGAGTATGAGACAAAAATAGACGTTCAAAGTGAATTTATAAACAATGAGAACCGTATTGCAAAACATCAGCACACTTATCAACTTCAATCAATAGTTAAACATACTGGTACTCACTCACAAGGTCATTATCAATGTTATAGACGTAAACCTCATCTAGTAAAATTAAGCACAGCCCTCACCGCAACCGGCATTGACGTGGGAACCTCAGGCTTTCAGAGTAATGATGAAATACAACCCATTTCTACGATAATTAACAAAACGCCAATAATATCCTCCCAATATAAATTTATTGAAACCAGTGCTCATGTTCAAACCTCAAGTAAAACTACGAAATCAAAAACATTAAAGACAATCAAACAATACCCATTCTGGAAAATATCAGATACATCAGTCTCAGAAGCTAGTGAAAAAACACTACTAAATGAAAAGAAGTACATTTACATGTTATACTATGAAAACACAAGGAATGTCAATTAAAGAAAAGACGATGATTACAATCTCATCTCTCATTTCAAATAATGAATTTTGAAATTAATGAGTTCACAGTTTCAAATAATTCTTGAATTTTATTAGACAATCCTAAACTGTTGACAATTGATAACTCATTATAAATAACGATAACAAGATAATGTAATGATTTTTGAATATTAACTATAGCATTTAAAAGTATTTTGTACATATTAACTCTTGTAATATATATTAATTATTATTTTCTTTACAGTCCCATCGCCGTTACCATTTTTTTGATGACATAATTATTGAAATTTTGAAATTTAAAAAATGAAAACTTCCAAAAACAAAAAATGCAAACTTGAAGAAATACTGATGAATAAATTAAAGTATAATTTACCTGACCTATATATGATAATTATTAAAACTTATTTTATTCTACCATCAAATATTTCCCAACTAGACACATAAATTTAGACTGTTAGAATTGTAGTTTCCATAGAGCATTGGATCAATTAGAGGAGAAGGTATTTAGTTTTGCTATCATTTATTATTGGTTTTTATTCTTTTAAGATTGGCTACAATTTATACTATATAGCAGTTATTACAACAGTTATTTGCAGTTGAAAGAGAGATAGAGTAAAATTTTTAATTAAGCAGAATACGAATTAAAGAGGAAGATGTTGAAAGGTTTCAAATTATCAAAGAGAGATAGTCAAGGTACAAAAGGTCGTATAACCTCGGCTGATATATCTGGACCTACTCAAGATTCAAGTGAACTACTAAAACAATCACGAAATGTGTCAGTTGATAATAGAAGAACATCTTCGGCAAGAAAAAGTCATGCTTCCAATATTTCTTCACCTGAAAAGGTTATCAAAGCATTGTATAATTATAGAGCTCAATCTCCAGAAGAGTTATCATTTTTAGAAGGTGAGTTTTTTTTTGTTGATCAAGAGGAGAATGAATGGTATAAAGCTTCGAATCCAAATTCTGGTAAGACTGGTATGGTACCAAAAAGTTATTTTGAAATAATAGATAGGACCAGACCACCTTCGATGAATACTGCTCCAAGTAATACACTATCACAACAGCCAACTCATGAAACTCAAGGGAAGTTATCATCATTATACGCAATTGTATTATATGACTTCAAAGCGGAAAAAGCTGATGAATTAACAGCGTATGCAGGTGAAAACCTTTTTATTTGTGCACATCATAACTATGAATGGTTTATTGCTAAACCAATTGGTAGATTAGGTGGACCTGGTTTAGTACCTATCGAATTTGTCAGTATTATTGATATATCCACAGGGTTTGCTACAGGTAACGATGTAAAGGATGACATTAATAATGTGGATTTACCAACTGTAAAGGATTGGAAAAGTAGTGTAACAAAATACAAGAACAGTAATATTACTTTAGGGTCAGTAGAGCACGAAAATACTTATTCCAATGGTTTCACCAGACCTGAAAATATTGGCGAAGAATATGCAGAATCACCTATTTTTGATGGTGAAGAAGTTAAAAAAGCATCTGTTCATTCTTATGCTTTAGAAGATGAAAAGTACTGGTTTAGTTTGACTTGTGAGTTATCCAATGGTAAAAGTAGAAAGTTAAAAAGATACTACCAAGATTTTTACGATATACAGGTTAAGCTGTTGGATACATTTCCTTCTGAAGCCGGTAAACTTAGAAATAGCTCTGGTCAATGGACTAAA
Organism: Tetrapisispora iriomotensis; assembly: GCA_003705975.2. Lineage (NCBI taxonomy): Eukaryota > Fungi > Ascomycota > Saccharomycetes > Saccharomycetales > Saccharomycetaceae > Tetrapisispora > Tetrapisispora iriomotensis. The sequence goes on along the minus strand of PPKC02000003.1, from coordinate 193,738 downwards.
CGTATTTTACCATATATTCCTGGTCCCGTCCCACAAGTGACAGAAACTATTACGAATAAAAGGAAAGAAGATTTGAATGTATATGTTTCAGAATTAGTTCGTTTACCAGATTACATTTCACGCTGTGACTATGTTAAGTCTTTATTTTCCATTAAAGATAATGGATATGATCAAGAATTTGTAACGGGGTTTGCCCAATCTTCTGACGACCGAAATTCAACAGACCTCGGTGTACCGCAGTCACAACATAATTTTAACAACAATAATGAAGATAATACGTTAACAGGAGAAGACTTACAGTTATATGAGAAGATGGGCCAATTGTCAATGGAAGGATCTAAACCTAAATCCAGACCACCAAGCTCGTTACCACCATCATTAAAACCAACAAAAATAAAATTTTATTATAATGACGATATTTTTGCATTGATGCTAAAACCTGACACCACATTAAGTCAATTACGCAACAACATTTCAATGAGAATTGATGAAATTAACTTTCAGTTACAAATTAATTTACCCAATGGAACTACTGAAGTAGTCAATTCCGATTCACAAGTTACTTACATTGTGCAAAATAAACTAAAAATAAATGTAATCGACAACTAACATAAAAGAAACATATCTTTTGATTAACTGATATGAATCACCAATTATACATAGGACACTTTTTTTTTTAAGGTCATTGAGCTCAAAAAATTATTCTCACTTGACAAATTGCACAATAAGATTCATTTAATTTGGTTTTTTTTACATATTATGTATAATTTCCTCATTATATGTACCATTAAGCTGCATAACTTATCTAATATATACTAATGCAATGTCATATCCATATCCATATCCGTATCCATATCTATATCCATATCCATATCCATATCCAAATCACCGTTCCAATTAGTCGTTTCATCATAATAATTCGTAACATTATGTGAAAAATTCCCACTAAAGTAACGATTCTTGAACCACTCTAACCATTTATCATAAACCAACCGTTTAGGATCTTGCCATTTGAGAACCTGTAATTGATCATTGATAAGCTCATCCCGTATTCTCTCAACTAGTTTGTTCTGATAATAATCATTGTTACCAATAATCGATTTCGTCTTGTTTGAAAGAGGAAGGTCTATACACTTACTTAAAGTAACATTGGTCTTAACATTGTTGGATACATTCGAATCTAAATTTAAATTGGCAAAATCTTCCAACAGTCTTTGCTTTTTGTAATTCTCAATTCCAGTATAATCTGGACTATGAGGTCTTTTTAATTTAAAACCAGACTTGATCATCACCATTCACTTCATTTCAAATTCATTATACACTGGTTTCTTCCCCCAGATTCAAATCCAAATTCATTCTTCATCTTCCAAATTGGAAAATAAATTCGTGTCTCTATAAATATACAATTTTTCAAGTTACTATTATATCAACTGGCATTAATATTTCAGACAGGAGGAACAATTAAAGCCCTTTCCGCAAGAAAAGTTGAAAAATTACAGCATATTAAACCCTCAAGAACCACAAATAATGTAAGATAACCAACAGTAAAAATTATCATAGATCTTAGGTCACAATTATATATAGAGACACTTACAAATACAATAAAATGTTACTTTCTTTAAGGCTTAACTATGGACTGGACGTCTTAGATGTCAGACACTTATATCTTGAAATTGTTTTTGCATGAACGCTTATTCTTGAAATATCTTAAAATAGGAAATATTTAAAATCAGTTCATTTTCTAAATCAAAATTGATTTATTTCGGTTAAGTAGTTTTCAACTAAAAATAACTTAAATTATTTATTTGGTGGGATATAACTTATAAATATCCAGGATACTAGTGTTGATAATTCAGAGATATCTTTTTATTATTGTGATTTTTATGAACTTTGAATATTTTATAATTGTAGAAAACCAAAGGGAATTGAAGTCAAACCTGGATTAATAATTTTATTTTCATTTACTAATCGTTAAAGTTTAAAGGATATAGTCATTTATTCAATATCTATTTTATCGAGACCCTTTCATTACTTGGAGTATCAACGGGATATAATTAATTTGCAAGAATGATCGATGAACTTGGAGGGAGCATTGACAAGGTTTTATCAACTGCAATGAAGCAAACCAACTCTGAACCTATCCCTAAGGACGATGCCTCAAAGACACGGACATCTGCATTGAGTTCGAGTAGTAGTAATGCATTCCACACACCACCAATTTCAAATGCTAAATTTGATTTGTTACAGTCTATTAATAGTGCATCCAAGGGTAATTCAGATCAGTACTCGCAAGTTTCTGCAACATCTGCTAGGACATCCTTAACTAATAGATCTGGAGACTCTTGTACATCTTCATCAGGGACTTCTGGTTCTTCAGCAAAATCAAATACTGTTAATAACAATCAAATGCATATCGAATCCTTTATTACTGAAGAGGATATTGAAAGAGAAATCAACGTATTGAAAGAATTACCTCCTGAATTAACCAGATCAATAGATTTATTTATATTGGATTTAAAACAACCAAAATATTCTAAGCCATTGTCGAGTTTGCAATTAGCATCGGTATTCCAGCATTTCTACGCCAATTTTGATAAACAGTGTTTCCACTATTTTACAAACTTACAGAATCAAAATACTGGTGCGTCTGCATATATGAATGCAAGAGAAACATTAAGCAGTGGCTTAAGTGGATTGTTTGCTAGAAGTAGAAGCAGTTCAGTCACTAGTACAGCGGCCATTAGAGGTAGACGCTCATCTTCCTTACTTAGTTCCGATTCAAATACTAACATGACTCAATTATTAACTCCTGATGAAATTAATAAGCAATTGAAAAATAATGAATTAAACAATTTGAAGATTGATAAGTACATGGAATTCTGTGAAAAAGATGTATTTAGAAGAATTATTGATGTCGGTACTTCAGCCATTAAACCAAATGAACAAAATCTAACTCCAAATGGCAGTGATCTACCTATTGCAGGTACAAAAGCTAACAAAAAAGCCCCATCTAATAAAGTTGAACTATTTAAACTATCACAAATTTTTAAAAATAGTCCAGAGTTTGAGAAATATAGTAAGTTAATGAACAAAAAGTTGAAATGTTTAGATCATTTGGATTCAGAAAACATTATTGATTTGAAAGCATTCCTAGATGTACCATCAACTTTACAAGTAGAAAATTACGAAAGATCAAATACCATCTTCAATGATTTAATTTATAACAGCGTTTCACCATGCGACAAGCTTAAATTATTATTAAAATTACACCACTCCATAGGTAACTCATCTCAAAAGACATCTAATGATGAATATTTATCAATATTGATATATCTTGTTATTCGCACAAACCCTAAAGATATTTTCTTAAACACCCAATTCATCAAGATGTTCAGATATAAAAAAAAATTAGTAGAAAACGAGTTGTTTGCATTAACAAACCTTGAGGCATCATTATCGTTTATTGATAGCATTACTGTGACTGATTTTTCTGAAGATATTCAAGGGAAGCTAGAAGGAAGAGATAAGAAATTGCTCGAGGTTAGCTTAAGTAAAAAAATTGCACTACCTATCATTGATCTTTCTGATTCTAATTCTAATTTAGACCAACTTTCAGAGCTTCCATTAACAGATCAAATAAATAGATCTGGATCCTATGAAGGTTTAAGAACTGTTATTGACTCATCTGTTAAAAATATTTTAGGCAGACTCAAACCTTATGCATATACTAAGCCAATATCGAGAAGTCCGTCAATTACTTCTCTTGAACCTATTACAGCTGATTTGAAAGAGGACAAAGAGAAAGATTTATCATTGGATCATCTTGATTCAACAATTATTGCAATGGAATCTCCATTAAAAAAATTAGTGATTTCCACAAAAGATAATAAGACTGGCGATTGGAAGAAATTCAAAGATTACAAATTTGAAGATTTAACAATTAATGAACTTAGAGAAGTTTTTGATATTTACAAAGAACTTTCTAATAGTAAATGATGATAATTCTCTCGGAATATCTATTTGCATCACAGAATCTGTACATACACATTAGAGAGTGCCAGTTCCTTAGTCCGTTATATATTTTATAAAACATACGAGCATTTAAAAATAATCTAAGTAGTTTATTATATCACATCTCCGTAGTTATATATATAAATGTATATGTATATAAAGTTAGGCTTGTAGGTATAAGGACAAGGATAGAAAAAGACCTTTTTAGAGAATGTTATATTTTAATGCAGTAATAATTAATGACTGATCATGATAACCATGGTATTCCTTTGAATTGTGAGTCATCTGAGATTTGAGACATCGTTTGACCAGTTGTTGTTTTCTTTGGCGTTTTCTTTTTAGCTTTGACAGGCCATAATAATTTTTGATCTTTCAGTTTAACTAATTGTTTGTCCAAAGTTTTTCCAATAGTTTTAATATTGAATTTATCTGTGTAATTGGTACTCATAATCGAACCTTTTATCGAACTGATGTCTAAATTATGTATCCTAGCCACGTCAGCCAAATTCAGATTATCTATTCTCGTAATATCCAACAATGGCTCATCCTTGTAAGAATATTCAGATGTTGCTCCATTCTCATCTTTTATTTGTTCATGAAGCCGTATCTTTTCCATTGTACTTTCAGCTTGTTTAACAATATTTCCAAAAATGTTAATATCACTTGGTAATCTTAATATTTCATAATTTGTTTTACCTAAAAATTTAGGACAGTCCAAATTTTTGTAATAAGTATCATGTTGTAACCTAACCAATTTTTTCAAAACAGTTAGATCTTCCAAAAATATTGAAGTATTCAATGTAGCATGTTTATCTAACTTGCTGTAAGTTGAATTTAATTTTGGCTTCTTAAATGAGTATTCAATATTAGGGATATTAGGATTGAATTTTGAATTATGGTCTTTGCTGATAGGAATCTCCAATTGCTCTCCTTCAGTCTTAATATCAGTATCCTTTCTCTCCGTAGCTTTTCTCTTTCTTGATATTCTTTGAACTTTTGGATTACTTTCAATTTTCTTTCCTTTCATATTCTTTGCTGGTCTCTCTTCATCAGCTGCTTTTTTTCTAGTTCGTAAATACATCTCAGAATTATCAACTTCTGAAACGACAATAATGTTTTATTAACATTCTAACAATAAAATTGAAACTTAAAACTGTTCTTATATCCACAAGTTTCATAATATCATAACGTCAAGCTCATCGCTAAATTTTTTGTTCTTAATTTTTTCAATCGTTTCTTTTTTTTACTTAATCTCTCTCATGTAACAAGATATTTAAGTATGGGAACTTCAACTGCATTAAATATATAAACCATATCCAACATGTGAAGTGAGTGTAATTATTGAATAGTCTAGATATACACACAATTAGAGATATAATAGCTGGAATCAGTATCTAAATAAGTCTTATATTTTTAATTGATTGGATCGAAATTTTCTTCAAAAATTCTTTCATCTAAGAGCTCATCATCTTTTTTGAGCAACAAATGTATGTGGGAGATTGCTTTCACACTTTGTAAACTTGAATAATTAATGAACCAAACATAATCGTCTTTTGGAATGCCAAATTTCTTATTTACATTCAGTTCTAGAAAATCTTCAATTTTCTTCTCCATATCTTTATTTTTAGAAGGCAATTTCTTTGGATCATTTGGATGCAAGTCAAGTGAATTATCATCTAAATAAATAGGAAGTTTGACTTTAGACCAAACTAAAATATGATGTATATCACTCTCGAAATTGTAAGGAAAATCGTTTATTCTTAAAGTGTACAAATTTGAATTCGAGAACGCAGCCTTAATTTTGTCATCATTTGTTGGATACATTTTTTCATTCAAATATTTCAGCTCATTCACATCCCAATTCAACTTAAGCAGCAAGATATCATTAAAACTCAACCCCTTAGAGGCAATATCATCTCTATAAGCTCTATATATTTCAGTCATCTTCTTGGTTCGAATTAGCTTATACAATTCCATCGTCTTGATGAAACCTTTGACTTGTTCCCATTGTATGCAATCTTCGTCAGCTGTCATCACCTTTCTCGCTTGTCGTAGATCTACCCCCCATACTTCAAGACAGAACCAGTCCATCATCAGAGCTTACAGACCTTTATATAGTTACCATCTCTCTGAGTATGGGCCTGCTATGTGTCTCCTAAGCTCCGTATTACGTACATATCTCACCTATCGGGTAACAATGGCCCTACTCCAAAAAAGTTAGTACCACCACTCTCTGAGAAAAGCAAACAGCGTCAAACTCGAAATGATTAACTGACATGTATTATTGTAAGTAGTAAGTATTTATATGGTTTTTATATGATTTTTATAAAATGAGTATCTATATTAGCAAAGTGTAACAATTCCCATATAAAATCCGTTTATTTTTCCGTTTCGTAGCCACACCTTTGGCACTCGTATCGTTATGTACAGCATTGTAATACAGAGAAGGAAAAACAAAAGGCACGAGTAAAGAAGAAATAACGTAACTTTGATTGATAAGACTGTGGTTTAGCTTCATAGTTTCTTTAAGTCTTGGAAATTCCTGGTTATTTGAATATAATTCTTGGTGTCTGTATCCAGTGACTTTGAACAACCATTTGCAATTGGAAACTCTTCATCTCTTTATATACGCCTCTAGTTACATCTCAACAACAAACTCAATTACTGACACCTGCACCCCATCGAAGACTGTCAACAACTCCAACTCAAAGTGTCTGTCATTACAGTATATATTTTCATTTATATTTTAGTACACGCGTCGCGCCCATCACATAAACAGTTATACAGAAACCACATACACAACCTAGAATATAACGGCACTTGCCTATCTGCCACCCATCTCTACCAGACTGAATGCTTACACTCACACTCACACTCACAAACTACATCTCATAGAACACCTTTCATTAATCTCGAAATCTGTCTTGTGGAGGGACCCACCGTTTAAAAAATTATCCGAGAAAATAATCCGAACACAAGCATATTGAATCTACCGCCTGCAGAGATCTCACTGTCAAACGTCTCACCCGCCACCACCAGCTTTTATCCACATCGGTACTGCCACCACCTGTAAAACACTCTCTTCTTCTCTGTATCACTGCCTAATCTGGTAACAAAAGCTTTTCCACCCCACCAGCCCACTGTGAATCCGATCGATTTAGGTTGTACTGTGTCCTCTGGAATAATGAAAATCTCCAAGAAATCAAATAGCATTGATCACTACAGTTCCTATGGTGTGTTCAGTGTAAATGATAGTAATTTACAACAATCCCGCATTTATTTATTGTAAGTTATTAATGGGTATTTTCTGTTTTGGGGTAGCTCGTAAAAATGGGTTGCACGGTGTTTCTCTGGTCCAATTTAACGTTTCTTTTTATGTGTTTTAGAATTTTCTAATTTTTTATATTGGTTTGAAGTTTTTTTGTTGGTACGGGGGTTGTAGTGGTATGACTACTTGGCGAGAGAGAAATGCGGGAGCTGTGGTGATGTATTTAAATGATTAGCAAGTAGTCCGACTGTGTCTGAGGGATTTTGGGACCTTCTTTTCCGTGCTAATGATTATCTTGCTTCGGATCAAGGTTTCCGTATCATCTTGATCTGATGGGTGAGATGGATCTATGGATTATCTTTACACTGGTGGTGGAAAAACATTAGCAAAAGTTATATATATCCTTTCTCTATTTAAAGCTCGATATAAATATCTATATTTAAATCTACTCTATAAATCATTTTTTGTTTGGTGGATTTATATTCAGATTCAAGGGAAGTAAGATCAGGTTAATGACAGAAGGTCAGATCTGCAAGAAAAAAAATATGGATTCTGTTTATATTGCAAATAGTAATTATGCAAGATACGGTACGTCGGTATATCAACATCTGTATGGGGAGAATTATCATGGGAATAATTCTGAAGGTTACGATGACATGAGGCAGTCATCTTACGAGAGTGCAGTTGATTTGGAATTGAATGGGAGTAGTTATGTGGAAAATGATAATGCTACGATTGTTTCTGCTACTTCCAAGATAAAGCAAAGGTACAAGTCGTTGATTGTTTCTTCTTCGAAAAAATTGAAAAATAATTATCACAAGACGAAGAACCATATTGTGTCTCGTAAGGAAACTGTTCAGAGCAGTAACGAGCCGGTGTTCGTGAAGAGAAGTAGAGGGAATGAGGTTTATGCTGGCATGAACGAGATACCTGTTGAGGTTCTTGTGACGATTTTGTCTCAGTTGGATACAAACACGTTTAATGAGGATTTGTACTATTGCCTTTATGTTAATAGGAATTTTTATAAAGCTACAAAAATGTTATTATACTATGATCCATTTTTAACTTCGACTTACAGGTTAGGACAGCTGGTGACGTCATTGAGATTATACCCTGAAAATGGGAAATTAATTAAAGTATTGAATTTATCACAGTTGAAAAATGGATTAGTGAATACTTCAAACAACGAAAGTGGAGTTGACACTGGTAATAATAATGAGATTGATACTAATACAAATGATGACAATAATGAAGATAATAATGATAATGTTAACGATAACGATAATGAGAATACTATACATGATGACGCAGACTTGTTAAATAATACCAACTCAAGTGGATTATCAAGGGCTACTACTGCCTCTAGTTCAACGTTTACACGAACAACTAGTAGATCTCAAGAAATTGTTTTGGCAACTTGGAGGGATTGGAAACATAGACATGATCCACTTTATGGTTCTACTTTGTTAAACACTTCAAATATACAAAAACTCACCTTAACTGCATCATTATCAAACTCTAATTCCAATTCCACTACAAATTTATCTGGTTCTAATTCACAGTCTTCCACTAGCTCAAGCAGTACTAGCTTCCAAAGATTACGTTCCAATAGTTCTGCCAGTTCGATTTCTGGTAGTATTATGTCTTCTTTCACAAACTCATTAACTCCTGTCACTTCTATTATGACGAACTCAACATCAGGTACGAATAACCTGAACAAAAGTCAAAATAAGATTACTCATCAATTAAATGTTTCTAATAAACAAAATTCGCAGATTTCAAATAAAAAGCAATGGCTCAAATATAAATTAAATTTCAAAAATAACAATAGTAATAACACAATTTCTTCAGCTTCTTTGAAAAACACAAACAGTTCTGAAAAAATATCCAATGCCACTACAAGTCATGAAAAGAAACCAAGCAATTATTCTAATTCCAGTTCATCAATAGAAAATTCCATCGATGAATCGAATTCAAATCTGAAGGTTAAATTTGCAGAAGATGAATCGATTATGAAAACAATTATTCAAAGACAACACCCTCGAGCTAATAAATTCTTAGCAAAATATTCTTCTTATCATGATGTACCAGTTGGTTATATTTTACATTTATTAAAATTATGCCCAAATTTAATTCAACTTAACTTTTCAAATTTAGTCATCTGTACTGATTTCTATGTCAAGAATAAAAACAAAAAGCATTCTAAAAATCAATCAGTAGTTAGCAGTATGACAACATTTGGTAACAAGAATAAAATGTGTCAAGTTATCAATAATAATAAACTACAAGACGAATCATTTATTCCAGTTAGATCCGACTACGATTTAGAGACTATTTTTTTAACTGATTCATCAAAAAGTTATGAATATTTTGCACAAAAAATGGATAATTCCAGTTCTTATCACAATAAAAGTGTCCATGGTCAAAATCTTTTAAGATCAAATTACCCATTACCAATTGACAGTTCAACAAAATATAGAGAAGAATACAGAAGGACATTTAATAATATAAATGGTAATTATAAACTTGAAAAAATCAATCCCTCAGAAATCTTTGAAGAAATTATAAAGATGGAGAATTCTTTAGAAATTTTAAAGAATATTACGATGAATAATATTATTTGGTGTAGAGAATACATGGTTAAAAACTTTGTTTTATCGTTATTCCTAAAAAACGAAAATAAAGAACTTAACTTAAGTTTTACAAAATCAGGCTTAAACAGACGTGTTCCATGGGCTACTGCAGGTTCATTGTATGATTTAGTCGCATTATTGATACTAGATGAAATAAATCAAAATGATGATTTAGCAATCGAAGATATGTTTAATATCAAGAAAAGAGCATCTGTTAATAAATTTAAATATAGAAAATTCAGCGCTGTTGACCAAGATTCATTAATCAACAGCACCGGTATTTTTTCTATTGAATACGGTAACGAACAATATATGCATACTAAATCTCTTGACTGTAAAGTCATATTTTTGAAATCTGACGATCCAACAGAGGCTAGTATCGAGAATGTCTTCAATCCAAGCTCTAGAAAACTCTATACGTTGTTAACTGTATCATTGTATGCAAAAGATGACATATCTCTGACAGGAATAGCATCTACCCAAGAATTTAAGAATAAACCTTGTAAAAAAATTGATAGAATTACTCGTGAATTATTATCCAGAATTCGTGAATTAAGTAGCGAGGAATTGAGAAGAAATATGGGGGAAAATAATTACTTACTATTACAACTATAGACAAACATTAACGTAATAGTAATTACATATATATATAGTAACTGACATATAATAATATAAACAGTATGATTTTTTAGCTATCAATTTCTATTTTTTCAATACATTTTCGTAGAATGTTTTAGTTACTGCATTAGGATTATCAAAGCAAATATTATGGGCACAATTTTCTATTAATATTAAATCTAAACCAGTACTCATGCTTGATGCTAATCTGTCAACAATTTCTTGTGAGTATTTTGTGGGCGTGATTTTATCGTCCTTACCACATATGCAAATTATCTTTCTCAATAGATTATCTTTATCAATTATAGATCGTAAACCTTCCCAATCTATTGGCTCCCACCCATATAAGTAACCCATAATAGATTTACTTTTTATTTGGATATTGTTTGAAAATTGAACCAGTCGTAAATATATACTTGGATTATTTTCGCTTGTTAAATCATATGAGATATTATGAAAGAAACCTTTGATACCCGATGAATATAGACCTTTTGATTGATCAAAACGTTTCCTATAAAAATCAAATAACCATGATCTATTAAAGACTAGATTAATAAAAAATCTTGTTTTGTAGTTGGCTTTGCTCAACCTTGTTTCTTCTGGATTTGGAGGAGATAAAAGAATAATATTCTTGATTTTAGATTCCGATTGAAAGAGTTTGTAATAATGTAAGGACAAATAACATCCCATAGAATGACCCACTATAGTTAATTCAGTACTGCCGCTAAGGTACCTGCTCATTATATTCTTTTTCAGCATAGTAACTATATTTATCATCGAATAATTATCAATGGTCAAATCTTTATCAAATGTACTTTTTCCAAACCCTGGAAGGTCAACAGCAACAAAACTTTTACCTGCAATCTTCAGTAACTTCAACAAAGGCAAAAACTGTTCAATACTACCTCCTAGACCATGTATAAACATATAGACTTCTTCATTTCCCCCTCCAGTAGAATCCAAATTATGACATACCCGAACAGAAACAGTATCAGCACTCTCAGTTGTAATAGTTATATAGTGTTCATGATCTCTAATAAACTTGAAATTAAAATTCCCAGTACCAGCCAACAAGTCATTGGATACCACAGTCATCAATTTAGAATCAAAGAATAAATCCTTATATTGATCTAAAACTTTTAGCATCGTTACACCATCATAAAACTCTTCAGTGAGATCGCATGCTTGTTCCACAAAATCCATTTCTCTTCAACTTTTTTTTCACGTATCCTAATACAACCTATAGTTGCTTGACCTACACCCCAGAAATCTTGTCAATATAGCTTAGTCTTATTAGTAACTCAGTCTTCTTTATATGTAAATGACTAGTCCCTTACTTTTATCTTATGTCTAAAGTTCATCTCATTATTTTTTTTGTTTTTTGTTTTACCCGAATAAGATTGGTGCCTGTAAGATCTCAGATCTCAGAGAATACTTTACAGCTCAAAGCCATCCCACTGTCAAACTTTTTGGAGATTAGTTACCGTCAAGCGAAAATTTATGGAGGAACTGTACTTCTTACACTCACAATTTGTATTAAACGTTATATAAAACCACCTTCTAGTGATAATTAGAATGTAATTGAAGGTTTTAGATACTTTAATTAAAAAAAGTAGGCAATTAGGTTGACTTTTGACAAGTTTTCTCGTAGGCAATTTATTATTTACTGATGGGTGCTGGGGAAAAGAAGAAGAAACTGATGGCTAAGCCAACTGTGTTTTATAATAAATATCAGAAACAGATTAAATTTGCTGGTGCAAGTTTATCTCTGATTCTTTTGATGATTTATTTGGTGGCAGCTTTTCTTCATTACAATAACGACGGGAAGAATGAGTTCGAAAATCATAATGAGAAATCAACTAGCACCAAAGCAAGTATTTCTGATATGAGCAAGTATTCTTATATTAGTGACTTTGAAGCTCCACCTCCAGAAATTCATGTTAGATCAGAGGATTATATGATGCCTTTTACTGATATTTCACAAAAAGTTATCCATCCAGAAGATGATGGCGTTAGGGAAAAAGCTGCAATGGTTACTTTAGTTAGAAATTCTGATTTATGGGAATTGGTTAAAGCTATTAGACATGTTGAAGATCGCTTTAATAGAAGATACCACTATGATTGGGTTTTCTTGAACGATGAAGAATTCACTGATGAATTTAAGAAGGTTACTTCCGCTATGGTTTCTGGTAAAACCAAATATGGTTTAATTCCAACAGAGCAATGGTCGTTACCTAACTCTATTGACCGTGATTTAATGAGAAAAAATATGAAATCAATGGTTGAAAAGGAAATTTTATACGCTAACTCCGTTCCATATAGAAACATGTGTCGTTACCATTCTGGATTCTTCTGGAGACATCCTTTATTAGATGAATACGAATATTACTGGAGAGTTGATCATGATATTACTATTTTCTGTAATATTCAATACGATATTTTCAAATTCCTAAGGGTTAATAACAAGAAGATTGGTTTTATTTTATCTGTTACCGATTACATCGAGACCATTCCAACTTTATGGTCAACTGTCAAAGCTTTCTTTGCTGAATTTCCACAACATTACAATAAAAATAATTTGATAAACTTTATTTCAAATGATCAAGGTACGACATATAATAGGTGTCATTTTTGGTCCAATTTCGAAATAGGTTCCTTAGAATTCTTCAGATCACAAGCTTACAGAGATTATTTTGATTACTTGGATAATTCCGGAGGTTTTTTCTATGAAAGATGGGGTGATGCTCCAGTTCATTCGGTTGCTGCCGCAACAATCTTAGATAAATCAGAAATTCATTTTTTCGATGGTCTAGGTTTCCATCATCCTAACTATTTCTCCTGTCCCGTTGAAGAATCCATTAGACTTCAAAACCAATGTGTTTGTGACCCAAAGGTAGATGATACATGGAAGGAAAAATACTTCTGCACCAAGCAATATTTCAAGGCTGCAAATTTATTAATTCCAGTAGGAGCTCAATCAAAGACTTTTTAATATGACAGGTAACATTTAATTAAAGTGTGTATCATTACTAATATTTTTATAATTGTGTAAAGAAGGAGGTCATGATTCATGTTGTAACCTTGAATAAAATATTTCGTGATTTATATAATATTGATTACAGTATATAGACATATCACTGTCTACATTTTTCAAGATAGTGTGCGAGATGAGTTCGCTAGTAAAAAAGAAGATGAGTAGAAAAGAAAGCAATAACTTGATGATTGATCTCACAAACAGAGGTCAATTCTGGTACTTAAATATACTTTCCCACCATAGTGGAATTCAATTGTAGACAGTATTGTGAAGTTTACTTATTTGCAGAACTTAAAATGAATAATAGTTGTCTCCTGAGGGTGATAAACCCATTATTAAAGATTGAGATGCATGGAATATCATTAAAATTGTTTAGAAGAAAACCAAATATGTTAGGTGTTTGTGTGAAATTCAAATCTACTTCTGTGACACCAAGCTCATTACTATTACAAAAAAATATAATACAACGGAATAATGCATTATATAATTATGGAATTACTAAAGTACGTTGTACAATATTTGATAATAAAGGCAATATTAATATGAGTTCACAGGAATTGAAACGTGAAGATCTTGTATCTCTGTATGGGATATTACCAAGAGATCTCCGTAAGATTGAGAAATCTAAGAAACATGATTTGGTGTCTAGTTTGATGGTCAGAAAGAATAGTATAATATTAAATCTACTGACAATACGAGCTGTGATACAACCTTCAAAAGTTATAATATTTGATTCCGTTGGTACAAGCATATCATTAGATTCCAAAACACATAAGGATTTTATCAATGATTTGAAATTGAGACTTTCAATGAATCCTCAGAATGATAGCTTGGTAGCTGAGAACTTACCATATGAATTCAGAGCATTAGAAGCTATGTTCATCACAGCTATTTCAAATTTGACAAGTGAGATGAAAGTTTTAGCAACAGTAAGTGAAGGGATTTTGAAGGATTTAGAATACAGTATTACAAAAGATAAACTAAAATTCCTTCTGCAACAGAACAAGAAGATAACGGTCTTTCATAGGAAAGTACTATTGGTTAGAGTTATGATTGATGAATTATTAGAGCAAGATGAAGAATTATGTGCAATGTATTTAACAGATAAACATAACGGGGTGATACGACATGAAGATAACCATTCAGAAATTGAAATGTTGTTAGAGACATATTATACTCACATAGATGAAATCGTTCAAAAAGCAGGAAGCTTGATTTCAAACATTAAGACTACAGAAGAAATTATTAACATCATTTTAGATTCTAATAGAAATAGATTGATGCTACTAGGAATACAATTTAGCATTGGTATGTTAGCATTAGGTGGTGCAATCTTCTTCGGTTCTGCTTATGGTATGAATTTAGAAAATTTTATCGAAGAGACAGACTATGGTTTCATTCTGGTAACCGTTATAGCTCTAATTTCAATGGCTGTTATATTCAAACTTAAAGGGAAACACTTATCAAGATTAGAGAAAATGTCATTAATAGAGAAGAAGAGTAAGAACGTTGGTTGAAACAAGTTTGCCCTTAAAGCCAAATATTATCTTCAACTTGGACCTTATAGCTATCGGGACAGCTAGTTCAAAAGACCATTAACAGTATTAATTTTAATATTTACTAGATCTTACCACTTATATATATATATATATATATATATATATATATAGACATCTTGTAATTATGATATATTCGATCTCATGATTGACACAAATCTTACTGTCGGTCAGAATTTTTGCACCCAGTACCGGCCTCATAGAAAGTTGACAATCAGAACCTCAAAAATACGAACTAATACATATAAATGTGAAGGTAAAAAGATATAAAGAGATCAGAAATGGAATATTGATTTCGAATATTCTACTCAAGACTATCAACATTCTCACAGATTTATTATATTGAGCACATATATAGTATATTCAAACTATTACTAAAACTCAACCTGAAAGTTCAGAGTGATTACAGTTCAGAAAGAAATATTAATCAGTCAACACTGACTCAATATTGTGATTTAACATAAGAAGATTCATTAGCTCAAGATGAACCTTGAAAATTACTTTTCTTTCCAAATATTTTTTATATTTTTACGTGAGACTCTAGAAATTGTCGTTATTGTATCCATTTTGCTAACGATTGTAAGACAGGGTTTATCTATTGATACTAAGCCCACTGATGAAGATAACACTATTCTTACATGCTCATCAGAGGAAGTAGTACTTCCATCGCAAAATACCTTAAATGCTTCACTAGATGGTGGTTTAACTGTTGAAGAAGAAGAGGAGCTTTTTAACCATCAACGAGAATTTTTAGAACCAGCAACATATAATGATGAGCAGATAGACAACTACAAATTGTATCAAAAACTAAGAGTACAGATTATTTCAGGAGGTGTAATAGGTCTAATATTATGTATGATGATTGGAGGGTCATTTGTGGCTATTTTCTATCATATTGGTACAGATTTATGGAGTGTTAGTGAGCATTATTACGAAGGTGTACTGAGTTTAATTGCATCGATAATTATATCAGTAATGGGTTTATTCTTTTTACGTATGGGTAAACTAAGAGAGAAGTTTAGGGTAAAATTAGCTTCTATTATATATTCTGATCAAGGTAATTTATTGGAACGTCAAGCCTCAAATGATACAAAGAAAGTTGTAAATTTCAGTGAAAAGTATGCATTTTTTATTTTACCTTTTGTTACTACTTTGAGAGAAGGTTTAGAAGCTGTTGTTTTTATTGGTGGTGTAGGAATCGATCAACCACTTACCTCATTACCACTTTCTATTATATCAGCTTCATTGATAAGTGGTGTTTTCGGTGTATTCTTCTTTAAATATTCTTCCTCACTTTCATTAAAGATTTGTTTGGTGGTTGCTACTTGCTTTTTATATTTAATCTCAGCAGGGTTATTCTCCAAGGGTGTTTGGCAATTAGAGTTACAAGATTATGTTAACAAATGCAATGGTCAAGATATGAGCGAAGTTGGAAACGGACCAGGTTCCTATGATATTTCTAGATCAGTATGGCACGTCAATTGCTGTAATGGTGAGACTGATGGAGGTTGGATGATTTTAACGGCTATATTTGGTTGGACCAATAGTGCAACATACGGATCAGTAACTAGTTATATCCTTTACTGGCTTGTCGTTATTGTAGTTATAAAATTATTGATGGAGGAGGAGCAAAGGGGTTATATTCCCGGAATTCCAATTAAATGGCAAAAAAAGAGAATGTTAAAGAGGTTAAAAATTGCTAAAGCATCCATTGATTTGAAACATAATATGCCTTCCTCTGATTCTCAATGCATGAATGATGTCGATGTCCATGTAAATAGAAAATCTAAAGACAGCACAACTCCATTAATTAGTAAAAGTTGAAGAACCGCGAGTAACAATTAACACGTTTAAACGCCAACTCTTATTTAAGGATATATACAAATATTTGATTCAAGTATTTTACATATTTAGAGGAAAGAGTATAACTAAATATTAATATTAATATTCATGTTCTATTACGTTTACCTGTGTAAATTCATACCTATTCTAATACGACTACAATATCTCCAGAATTAATCATATCGCCTTTATTTGGTAATATATCAATAACTTTACTATCCTTGGTGGAGACTATTGCCATTTCGGTTTTCATTGCTTCGATTACAACTAATGTATCACCTATTTTAACTTCATCTCCGACTTTTACTAAAGATTTCCAAAACCTACCGCAAAATTCAGAGTATACTGGTTCCAAATCTTCATTATCAATATTAAATTTGGGTTCAATAACAGGTGGGACATTTATTAAACATTCATTGTCAGCTTTTATTAATTTAGCTATTTCAATTCTTCTTTCAGTCTTTTGGCTCAATTGAAAATCTTCAATTGATTGTCTATTGGATTCAAGCCATGTTATATATTTAGAATGATCAAAAATGGTTTCTTCAATCTCTAATTTAAATTTACCATTATCAAATTCCTCGACATTTTGATCTAATTCTTCTTCTGAGACACTGTAAAATTGTATTTGATCAAATGGCGATAGAACCCATGGTTCTTTTGAATGCTTGGCAAGCACTAAGCTATCCCAAATAGGCACAGTTCTACCTGTGAGTTGATAACCACCTGGGCTTGCAGCTGCATATATACACATATACATTCCACCTAGTCCAACAGAACCTCTTTCAGTATATGTTCTGGCTGGATTATATTTGGAGCCTAATAATCGTTGACGTGGGTCTAGTGGAACAGCACATGGAGAACTCAAATAAACATCTCCTAAACCTAGGACCATAAATGATGCTGAATACATTAAAGATTCAACATCATCTCTTGAAATCTGATTTACTTCAGCAACAAAATCTACATTATTTGGAAGCCATGGAGCAGATCCTCTTATGGTTTCTTTATATCTATCAACACTTTGAAGTGTTTTAGTATCTTCAAAAGCAAATGGCAACTTGAGAATTTTTGATGGAACTTTCCAATTAGAGGTAAATGGTATATACGACTCATAAGATATTAAAAATTCTAAAAGTTTATCCTGTGAAATTTGATTGCAGTCAAATTCGACTAAAACCGATCTTATACCTTGAGACATTTCTAGCACACCAATCGTTTCATATTGAGAAACTAAGTTAATCAAAGATAATATCCTATAGTTGTAATTAAAATCTAAAAGATTATCACCATATTCAATCAGAATATAATGATCACCTGCCTGTCTATAAGTGACTTTTGGGGCAGATGTCATTTGATTATCTAGTATTGACAATACAGGATTTTCGAATTGTTCCAACTGAAGTTGATCAATACAAATTATGGATTGTTCCCTAATTATATCGTTAATGATACCATCTTGCTGATGCATTAACTTTCTGGCAGAAGCATAGCTAACAGGAACAAATTTAATGAAGTCTCCGGGTTTTACTTGACCAACTTTCCACAATTCTGCTTCGGTTATAACAGCTTGGCAAACAAATCCACCTAATGAGGGTCCATCACAAGTAATGATAACAGGTTCATCACCTGTGAAATTTATAGCTCCAATAGAATAAACATAATCATGAGCATTCGATGGATGTAAGCCAGCTTCTCCGCCATCTAATCTACTCCACTTTGGTTTTGGCCCTATCAATTTTACACCAAACCGATTTGAGTTATAATGAACTTTCCAGTTTGAATTAAAGAACTCTAGTACCGACTCTTTGGTAAAGAAATCAGGAGATCCATGAGGTCCACAAGTAACTCCAATAATCCAATGACCATCCTTAGGTATTACTGGTTGAACAGATTTATGAACGGTTGTAATTGAGTTTAATTTACTATTATCAATTGAATTTAATGGAATATAATCACCAGCTTTCAAAACTCTTCCGTTGAAGCCACCAAAGTTTCCTAGAGTGAATGTTGACTGTGAACCCAGATATTTTGGTACATCAAAGCCACCCTTGATTGAAATATATGTCCTGCACCCTGTTGTTAATTTTCCAACTTTTAAAATTGAACCAGAATTAACTTTTAGTGTTGCATATTGTTGAACTTCTACATCATCTAGTGAACACTCAACCTCACCACCAGTAATTGCAACTTCAGTATTAGACCAAAATTTTATCGTTGGACCAGTTAAAGTAACTTCTAATGCAGATGCAGATTCTGAATTTCCTACAAGTTTATTTGCTAATCTGAAAGAAAATGAATCCATAGGACCTGATCTTGGCACACCAATTCTCCAATATTTGGTTCTACCAGGAAAATCTTGAATAGTGGTATGAGCACCAGGTTTAATTATTTCAATCTGGGTAGTATTAAATTCAAAGAAGTTCAAAACTTTAGTTGATACGTTGGCAGTTTCAAACATATCCGAATTTATAATAGCCTTCAGGTATTCTAAGTTAGTGGTACAACCGTAAATTTTGGTATTGGCTAATGCATCCTTCATCTTTAAAATAGCCTCATATCTATTTTTTCCATGAACAATAATTTTTGCCAAAGTTGGGTCGTATTCAGTTGATACATTAGTACCTTTATTGATCCAAGTATCGACACGAGCTGTTGATGGAAAAGACACTTCTCTTATTAATCCAGGAGAAGGTAGGAAATTGTTACTTGGATTCTCAGAATATAGACGAACTTCAATGGCTGCTCCTTCAAAATTAATAGCTGATCTGTCAAAAATTGGTGGTTTATCAGCTGCAATTCTAATCATCCATTCAACTAAATCTAAACCGGTTACAAGTTCAGTTATTGGATGTTCGACTTGTAACCTAGTATTAACTTCAAGGAAATAAAACTCATCTTTATTTTCATCGTAAATATATTCTACGGTCCCTGCAGATTTATAATTGATAGAAGATGCTAAGTTTTCTGCAGCTTCAATCATTAACTGTCTAGTCTTAAGTGGTAGTCTAGGAGCTGGTGTCTCTTCAACAATTTTCTGATTTCTTCTCTGTAAAGAACAATCTCTTTCTCCTAATGCGATAGCTTGTCCATAACCATCACCCATAATCTGAATTTCAACATGCCTGGCATTGTCAATAAATCTTTCCAAAAACACGCCAGAATCACCAAAGTAGGCCTTACCTTGGTGTTGGACAGAATTGAAAATAGTCTCGATATCATCTTCGCAGTCAGCTTTCTGTAGACCTATACCACCTCCACCTGCAGTAGATTTTACCATTATTGGATATCCTAATTTGTTTGCGACATTCTTTGCATCAATTGAGGATGTGATCAGTGATGAGCCTGGAACTAACGGTACCTTCGCATTTTTCGCAATTTCTCTAGCAGAATGCTTTAAACCTAATTTCTTAATTGTGTCACTTGAAGGACCAACAAATACAATACCTTCTTCTTCACATCTCTTAGCAAATTTTGCATTTTCTGATAGAAATCCATAACCTGGAATTATTGCGTCAGCTTTAGAATTTTTGGCAGCTTCGATAACTTTTTCAATGTTCACATAGGTATCAGCGACGGATGTGCCATTTAAAGGTATTCTAATATCAGCGTCAGCAACATGTTGGGAATAAGTATCAGGTTCTGAATATATGGCAACAGATTCTATATTCATGCGTTTTAATGTCTTTATAATACGAACCGCTATTTCTCCCCTATTTGCAACTAATATTCTATCAAATAGATGGTCAGACCTTTCTTTTGCGAATTCAAGATATGGTTTGAATCCACCAAATGAGGTAATGTTAATTGACTTACTATCACAGTAACCAATCTCTTCGCAGATAAAAGATTTAACCCATTCTCCATTTTTTAGTTCAATAGAACCAATTCCGAGAGGTGAGGGTATCATTTTAACGAACATAGCAAAATTCTTGCAAGGTATTTCATAAATTTCAAGCTCAATATTGTTCCCACTTTCTTCTTCAAGACGCCTTAAACCTGGCTTCCATATTGGACCAGTTTTAGGGAGGACATATATCTCATAATTTTTAGAAGTTTTCTCATTTTTTATAAACCTAGCATTCACTTGTTCCAATTGCCAATGTAATGGAAGTCCCTTCAAATGAGCACCGACAACTGCTACAGTAATTGTATCAGTGAAATTAGCTGGTCCTTGCAAAAATTGGGATTCTAGATTTGTGACTATGGCATTGAATACTCCGAACTTACTAATATTAACTTTGTTTAGAGTCACTAAGAACTTATTTGCCAAATCTAATAATTGATAATCGGTATATTTCTCACCAATTAGTGTTATACCATTTGGAAGCCCATCACTTCTAAACCCAGAAGGTATAGCCAATGCTGCAAGGTCTGCTAAATTAACAAAATTTGTCCAAGTACCTTGATAGGAATTAATTTTTATTGGTTCTTTCTTAACCTGTTCAAATGTTGGATTTAATGGGCATGTCGGAACACACAAAATGTCGACCTCTGTAAATATTTTATTAATTGTTTTTAATAACTTTTTTCTCTTATATTCAAAGCTGAAGTAATCAGATGCATCAAAATTTTTTGCAGTTTCAATTACTTTTAGTACCGTTTTATCAAACGATTCTAGTGCAGTATCATCTTGTAACAAGTCTTTAACTGTTAAATATCTTTCAGCAACCCATGGGCCATTATAAAGACAATCAGCTAAATCCAGAAAAGGTTTATAATCAATTTCCTTTACTACAAATCCTAGGCTTTTTAAAGTGGCAACTGAATTTGAGTATAATTGTTGATTCAAAGTATCTCCATACCAAGGGAGATGTTTAGGAATAGCAATTGTAAAAATTTGTGGCACCTTCTGAGGAGGTGAGGCAATATATTTTCTGGAATATTCATCATTATCAAAATCAGGTTTGTTCAATATATTCAAACACTTTTCAGCATCAATCAGATTTAAAGCAAATATTGAAACACAATCTAACGACTTACATGCAGGAACAACACCCGAACATGAAATTATACCCTTAGTTGGTTTCAACCCAATGATATTATTCAATGCAGCGGGAACTCTACCTGAACCAGCAGTATCAGTGCCCAATGCAATTGGAACAATTCCTCTTGAAACAACCGAGGCTGATCCTGCAGATGAACCACCAGATACATATTTGTCATTAAATGTACATGCAGTTTTCCCATATGGTGACCTAACGCCAACTAAACCCGTTGCAAACTGATCCAGATTGGTCTTACCAATAATTATTGCACCAGCTTCCTTCAATAATTTAACAGCAGTAGCGTCCTTTTCTGGCTCATATGCAAACGAAGGACAAGCTGCTGTAGTGATCATATTTTTAACATCAATATTATCTTTGATAGCAATTGGAACCCCAAATAAAGGCAAGGACTTTTTATTTAACCTGGATTGCTGAATAATCCACTGATTTCTCAACTCATCGGTTGAAACTAATGAGATCCAAGCAGGATCTAAAGGGTACGTATTTTGAGAATTGACTAATTCCAATAGCACATTAAATGAATCATCATCACTAGCACTTAAATGGAATTGAACCCACTCTGTAATCGTCCAACCTAATGCACTCTTAATTGAAATTGTCATAATTATTTTTAACTAAAGAAATCGTAATCTTCTCAGGTTTTTCTTGTCAGTATATACAAGAAGAATCTATAGAGATATTATTACTTTACAAATTATGATACTATAAGAACATCTCTTCTCAATCTAAAATGAAAGAATACTTTGAATTGGGCATCTATATATATATTGAATGTTTTACTCAATCGTGCATTTAAACAATTCAGAAATATCATACCCAATTGTAATAACATACCACAGCTCTAAATAATGTAGCTGTGGTGAACCTTGAGATCCTAACCGATCCAGACTCTCTACCTTTAACATGCTTATACCGATGACTATTGAATCTTAAGTATGTCTTGTTTAAACATTGCGATGAGTTGAAAATTTTCCGGCCTATAATAGATAACCGCGATAAGAGAGATAAGAAAGATAAGAACGATAAGAAGCTATATATATATATTCATTAATAGAGAAGTTAACAACGAGGGACAAGCAATTGAAGTTTATGTTCATTATGCTTGGCATTGGTGTAATATGTAACTGCAAAGTTGCGAAATTATATTCAGTTTCCTCAGATTATACAGCAATTGCACTTTAGCGCAAATTTGTGTTCGATGATCTGGGAAATATGGGTTGGATTTCCTGTTGAAACACTAGGAAGTTCCATCAGTATATAAGTAACAAATGGTAGTGTCAATTGTAGTCGTTTGCAGACAGTGTATTTGGGATTAATAGATGTATTAATAACTTGTTGGGATACAATTGTTGTCTGTAAAATTTATTTTTAAAAAGAATAAAAAAGAGAGCTCGCACTCAGATTCGAACTAAGGACCAACAGATTTGCAATCTGCTGCGCTACCACTGCGCCATACGAGCTCAAAATTTATGTTAAGCTTACTTATTACAAGTAACTAATATTTAATTGTTAAAGTGCTCTCTTTTTAGTATAATAAAAAATTGGTTATGGTCTCTTTATTTAATAAATTTAGCGTTAATTTATTATAAATGTTCGTTTGTTTCCATGAACCTAATATATAAGATAGTTCTAAGACCATACTATACATTGATTGGCTAATGTATCCTTTACTCATCTTATCTGACTAATAATTATTGCTCCGGACTATTAGTTTCGAAAAAGCTAAAATTCAAGCTTGGAATAAAACCAAGATACACATATTTCAAGCAGATATATAGATATATAAAAGTATATGTTTGAGGTTATTTAACAAAACTATTCACTAAAGAGTAAAGATAACTGTAGTACACAGCTCATTGTATTATAAGATGTTTTTGAAAAGATTTGCTACTGTTCAAGCTAAACTATTGACTCCTGGTGTTACTTCTTCTCTGTTGTTTTGTCAGCAGTCCAAGTTATTCATGAGTACTGAAACGAAAAATGCTATTGAAAGTTGTATATCATCTGCACCTGTAGTTTTGTTCATGAAAGGTACTCCAGAATTTCCACAATGTGGTTTTTCAAGAGCCACGATCGAAATATTAGGCCACCAAGGCATTGATCCCAAAAAATTTGCTGCCTATAATGTTTTAGAAGATCCTGAATTACGTGATGGGATAAAGGAATACAGTGAATGGCCAACCATTCCACAGTTATATGTTAATAAAGAATTTGTTGGTGGGTGTGACATATTAACAACTATGGCACAAAATGGTGATTTGGCTGATCTCTTGGAAGAATCTGATGTTTTATCTGAAGCTGAAGAAGAAGTTAAAGGAAATGAATAAGTTATTTAATGGGAAAGTGATTTTGTTTGCAAAAACTTATTCGTGAATATTTAGAATAATTTGAGAGTAAAATAAAAGGGTTTTAGTCTTTGCTTATTTAACCAGGAAGAATCCGGCTTATTATATTATTCTATATCGGTTTTCTATAACTTGTATATATATTTATTAACCGTATGATATAATATAAATTCGATACATTTTATTAGGCTTAAGATTTTTAATTGCAAGAATCTATACTATATGTATCTATATAAATGTGTTCTCATGCCTTTAGATTTGATAATAATTGTTATCTTAATTAACAAACTCCGCTCTTTGAAATTCATTTCCCTAAAGGTGTTGTGCATATAAGGACAATAATCCATCAAAGAGTTGAGAACATTTTTATTTTAATATCTTTACAGAATGTAAGTAGTTTTCATGTAATTAATCATCATGCACTTTCTGTGTTAACAGAATGAACATTAAGAAATCAAACTATAGCTCTATAAATATATATATAACAATACTATGTGTACCGTTATTGATGTTTTCTACTATCAAACTTTACTTTAAAGCAAGAATTCAACAAGATACAGTATTCAAAATATTGTTTTCTTATCTATTTCAATATTTTTATGATACCGGAATAATTCATAGACGGAGTATTCTTAATTAGTTCCGGAATAACGGTAATAAACCTTGATAAAAAAATGTGTACCTGATTCATTAAAATATCATTATAGACGTTGTAGATAAATATTTAAAAATGCTGATATATATATAGATAAATATATATTATAGAATTAAGGTTGAATATTTCAATCTAGTATTCATTTTGTCTCGAAGAGTTCTTGCAATTCTTTACCTAGATTCTTATTATGCTCTTCTCCATTTTTCTTCCAAGCGCATACTGAGCTATAATCACAATATTTACAGTAGGTTAATAAATTACTTACCGTTTGTTTGATAGGTTCAATCTCTCTTTTTCCAAACCAAAACAAGCTACTCTCCAAAGTTAAATTAGATAATTTGGCATCGTTGAATTTAAATGGGATGCTGTGAAACATCTCCCCATTACAATAATACTCTATAAGTAATTCATCTGAAAGAAGCGTTCCCATTCGATAATATAATTGAGCCAACCTAGCTGCAAAATATCTTATCGTAACAGGTGTACTCCATTGAACAAAAAATTCTTCGTATTTTTCAATTACTCTGAGGTCAGTTATTAAATCAGAATAAGAAGTCATACTGTAACCGTTGTCATTATCATTGTAGTATCTCTTTGAATCTATGTCATATGGTTTGAAATTTAGATCTTCTCCGTCTCTTAAACGTCTCATATCTGGAAATATTATACAATTTGATTCCATAAAGCTTATTAATTTAGCTGGGTTAATTGGTTTATCTATATCAAAACCTCTCCTTTGTGCATTGATAAGAATATTATTATAAGCCACCTCGGGGTTTAATGAAAGTATGTCTAGAAATTTTCGGTAATACATTACCTGGTATTTGGCTGAAGTAACGACGGAGGTTTGTGAAGGCACATTTCTGAAGGCACGAGTCTTTACATCAGATACAATAACCTCATATGAATTTCGTAATGCTTGTTGGTTTAGATCCAACCATTTGAATAGGGTGTTAAAATTGTCAAGGTGATCATGAATTCCAACAGATGCAAAGCCTCTGGGTTTTGTATCCCTCAATATCTCGCTTGTATTGTCTTGCTTAGAAGTCAATGTCAGATGATCGATAATTCCTGAAACCAGTATATGATTTTCTGATGTAGCTACATCTTTAATGAACTCACCCGTGTCACGATCTAAATATCCATGGCATAATATTTCTCTCGCTTCTCCCGTAATAAATAATGACAGTAATCGCATTGAACAATCAAATAATTCCTCTGTGTAGTTATGAAATTTGTCTTTGGGAATTGGTAACTCAAAATCTTCAACAAACTGATTCCATTCTTTGGGTACTGGATGTGCTTGATCCTCAAGTTTTTTATGTGCCATTCTTCCACCTTTAACTTGTGCATTTTCATATATTGGTACTTTTGAAAATATATCATACGCTTCTCTTAGCTCACACCATCTCTTTGTCAACAATTTTGTAACAGATAACCTACCAGTACCAGTTGTTTTTATGGAACTCTCACCCGATATTACTTTCTTTTTAACTATAGCTGCATCGAATGGACTGTCAAAATTTGTTGGTAGTTTAAAACTTATATATCTCTCATCATTAGAGTAATTTTTGAATATATCTCTTACTACATGAAATTTGTTTTGCAGATATTGTTCTCTAGCGTTTGATTTTGGTACGTCGCTGTTATTATTGTTTGCAACTTTTGCTTTAATAAGTGGCAATTGGTTAATAATTAGGTTTTCATCATCTACAGAAAGTGCTTTACTTTCATCATTAACAGTTTGGGTTAGTTGCCGTGTCC
Source organism: Tetrapisispora iriomotensis (assembly GCA_003705975.2). Classification (NCBI taxonomy): domain Eukaryota; kingdom Fungi; phylum Ascomycota; class Saccharomycetes; order Saccharomycetales; family Saccharomycetaceae; genus Tetrapisispora; species Tetrapisispora iriomotensis. Next base: position 167,003 of record PPKC02000003.1, on the reverse strand, counting down.
TACACCTTCCGTTAGTAACAATTTTTCGTGAACATTCTAAAAGTCGTACAGTCATAAGTACTATGTTCTACCTTAGCTTTTGGATAAGAATGAATTTCACTTTGCATTTAAACAGGTTTGAAATAGTAAATACCATTAATATTATGGACTAACTGTTGTAATAACAACTAAGCAGTTTGATTGAGCAGTGTATAAGACATTGTTTAATGTTTTCTCGTTAATATCTAATTATAAATTGCCAAATCCACGCGCACCATGAGTCTCAGTTAAAAGCGTCACGACAATCTAGGTGTTTACATTTGTAGCAAACATGATAACTAGCTAACATAATCCAACACTTCTTAAAACATTCATTAACTCAAAGAACAATTTTTCTTATTATATATGATATTTTTATAGTATTAGTTAAAAAGAAATATTAAAATAATTATATGTTTGATAAATAGAGATAAAAATATGCAGAAAGAGATGAGTTACATGAGATATTTAGATTTTCGAAACCTTGGCAACCTTTTCTTCATCACCAGGTTTGACTTGGAAAATTGTTTTATCCTTTTCATGTCTCTCCTTTCTTGGACCATTGAACCAATTCTTGAAATTTAAAACAGATTTTAATGACCATACCTTAACTCTCATAATGTAATAGCAACCTAACATCGCCATGACATTAAAGCAAATATATACCCACATAAAACCAAAATTTCTCCATCTGTAGTCCCATTTAATGTTAAATTTTTCAACAGCAGCAGCTTGGTTGGTATAAGGACAGTAACGACAATCCATTGTTGCATTTGGATTAGTTAAATAACCACCATTGTTTAGCATATATGTATCTAAAAACTCACCGCAGGTTTGACCTGGTAGAGGGTCCATAACATTAAATTCATGTTCCCCACATTGTAAAGATTTATCATGGACTAAAGGTGTAACTAATGCTTGCACCACATATGTAAATGGAGATACATTATACATAAATCTTCTCCAAAAACCAGGCATTTTCTCCCTTGGTTGTAAAATACCACAGAAAAGTAACATCGCAGCAAATAAATTAGAATTAATGATTGAAGCAGATGGAACATCTGGAGAGAGATATAGTAACCATAAACCGTAAGAAACAAAATATATTGGGAAAATTATCACATAAAAGAAGAAGAAGAAACCTGCATGAGAAGCCGTACCATTATATTGGGCTGGCCAGTAATAGAACAGGAAACAGAAAAGTTGAGCTGACATTGACCAACATATTTCAACAAACAGATGACACAATAATAACACACTCCAATGGAAAGTGTTAGAGGCGGCTTCTCTAACTTCATATAATTCTCTTGAATCGTATGCGAAAACACAAATTTGATTAATCATTGCTAATGCAATTAATAACAGCATAAAGATGGAAGCAAACGCTTCATTGGCACCACCAATAGAATGATTAACACCGACATAAGATAAACCAACAAATAGGGCACAGGTCACACACTCTAAATATTTAGCTCTAATGTATACCGGTGACCTCCAGAATTGAAGAAATGTTCTTCTAACAACAGATTTTAATTGAGCTCCATAACTAGCAGCAAATGTTGAAGTTAACTCAGGGTCTTCAGTTATTGGTCTTGAAGATAACCTTCTATGTAACTCTTCAACTTCGGCTCTAGCTTTTGCACATTCAGGAGAAGCTAACCATAAATCATTCCAGTCAGCAGAAACACTAGCAGTAGCACCAGCACCAATACAATTTAGAATATATTCAGCTGGATTTTCAGATGCATCACATTTGACACCTGATTGGCGTTCAAAGTATGATAACAATGTTTCTGAATTTGGACCGATGTCACCAAAATAGACCATTTTACCACCCTTCTTTAATAACAATAATCTATCAAATTGTTCAAATAGAGTTGCAGAAGGTTGATGAATGGTACATAAAATAGATTGTCCGGAGTCTGCTAAAGCTCTTAAAAATTGGACAATAGACCAAGAAGACTGAGAATCCAAACCGGAGGTTGGTTCATCCAAAAATAATAACAATGATGGCTTTGCGACTAATTCGACACCAATGGACAACTTTTTTCTCTGTTCGACATTTAAACCTCTTCCGGTTTTACCGATTAAAGCTTCAGCGTAATTTTGCATACCTAATAACTTAATAATTTTTTCCACATATTCATATTTCTCGTTTAAAGCAACTGATCTAGGTTGTCTTAACTCCGCTGCAAATCTTAGTGACTCTCTGACAGACAACTCTGCCATATGATTATCAGCTTGTGCAACGTAACCACATGATCTATTAAACGATGCAGGCAATGGTTGAGAATTAACTAACATATCACCCGTTATAACACCCATGTTAATTCTTTGAGCCAATACATTTAATAATGTTGTTTTACCAGCACCAGATTCTCCCATTAGAGCTGTCATTTTACCAGGTTTAACATATCCAAAAATATCATTCAAAAGCTGTCTTGTGGCACCATCATAAGGAATAGTATAATTCAAATGATTCCAGGTAAAAACATCCTTTTGTTCAATTACAGAATCTAAATCTACGTCCGGACCATTTAAGGCATGCATCATTTCCTCTCTAGTGGCAGTTCTTGCATCAGCATTTTCAGAACCTAACTCTGGTAAGTGACCTCTTTTATACAATAATAAATCACCACCACTTTCAACAGGCTTTAAATATTCCGATAAAATAACATTTGCTACAATATAAGCAAAAGTCCAGACAATATTAATACCCCAATCTCTCCAAGCATGTTTGTATGCAAAATGGTATGAATGTAGGATGTAGTCATCACCATTAACATAAAGATTACCTTTGACAGCACCAGCAGCATCACACACTTGATTTGCAACGCTAATATTTTCATAACCTTCACCGCTTGGTACTAATTTACTACATAACATTTCCCTTCCATGAAATTCAGTACTCATTAATGATTCAAACCCGTACGTCAATGGGTTTAAATAATGAAACCATCTAATCCAGTGATGCATTTCACCAATTGGTAAAACAAAACCTGCATAACAAGTTAACATTAAAACATACAAACCACCAACAAAATGAGCAGTGACACCATCCTTCGTGATAGTTGCTACTAATTTAAAGATGAATGATGTACATTGTTGAACAGTTAATAAATATAGGAAATATTGGAAAAATGCACCGGCTTCATACTTTAGATATGGAATCCAATATGAAACTAGACATAAAATAATAATGGCAACAAGTTTGGTTGGAATTTCAGTTATAATTTCCTGAAGAGCTTCTGCTGATAAATGATACATTGTGTATGTTTTATGCTTAACAATGATTGGTCTATTAGCAAATGAATTGGAAATTTCAGCTAGTGATGTAACAGCGGCAAACAATAACACATAGAATAAAATACCACCACGTGAATAAGCACCAGCAGTAGTTGATTGACTTACAGGGTCGATTCTGTGAAACATAGAACCCACAACTAAACCTTTAATTAGAAAAGAAGAAACATAAATTTTGGTATAGGTAGCATCACCCTTCACTCTTTGAAAACCACGAATCATACAATAATAAACTTGAGACCAATAATTAACAGTATATTGGGAAGATTCTCTGACACCTTCTTGACTTCTTTGTTTTTTGGCAACTTGTAACCTATCTCTTGTATCAGCTTCTAAATGTCTAGATTGATAATCTTCATACTCATTTAGTACCAATTGATATTCTGGAGAGTTTAACCAATATTCTTCAAATTCTTCACCGCTTTTTGGAACCTTATCTTCAAATCCTGGGTATATAGCTAGGGAGGTATTTTCGAAATCGACAGTCACGGCTGTTAAAAATTCACCAGATGTCATTCTATCTGGTTTAACCCAACCCATTCTTTTGAAATAATCAACAGCTTTATCTGCTGGACCAAAATAGATTTGACGACCATTATATAATACCGTAGCTTTGTCAAACAATTGATAGATGTTTTCACCAGCTTGATAAATAGCGACAATTGCGGAGTTATTCATCATATTTGTGGCAGTTCTGATTGCTTGAGCAAATTCTAAAGCTGTGGAAGCATCTAAACCCCTAGTAGCATTATCCCAAGAGTATATAGAAGCACCCATAGCTTGAGCTTCAACTAATGAAACACGCTTACGTTCACCACCTGAAACACCTCTAACAAAATCATTACCGACGTTAGTGGCATATGTATGTCTTAAACCAAATACAGTACACCACATATCTCTTAATTTCTCCACATACTCGGCTCTAGTCATATTATCAATTCTGGTACGTGGAGTTTTACACTTCAAAGCAAAGTCAATTGTTTCTTTGACTGTAATTCTAGGGAAATGGAAATCTAATTCAGGACAGTATATAACATAACCTTTATATTTTTCCATCATCTCTTCTTGTGGTAGTCCATCATAGCTAAATTCACCTTGGACATCCAATAATTCAGATGTTTCACCTGAAATACATTTTAGTAGAGTAGAACAACCAGCACCAGGTCTACCAACAACGAACAACATTTCACCAGATTCGACAACACCTGTGAAGTTCTGGATAATTTTTCTAGTTGGAAGTGCATCTTTTTTGAATAATCTCTTGAAAAAATGATATGGAAAGCTAATACCATCTCTTACCATTTCAGTAACACTTGGACCATAAGCAGCAGAAGCATCAATACCAATGGCAGTTACATTTTTTAAAGCAACACCTGAGTCACCGGGTTCAATACCTTGTTCGATTTGACGATTTCTTAAATAGTTTAGCAAAGAACGTAGGTCAAAATCTAATTCATTTACTTCAAAAGAACTCATATCTTTTTTAGTTTTAGTTGATAAAACTCTAGCTAAAGATTCCAATCTTTCCACACCATCATTTTCGGTTAAAACTTTACTTAGATTACGTGATAATTGTTCTGTGGCTGATTGTTGCTCTGTGACTGGTGAAAAGTCAACAGGTTGGCCATGGAAATTTTGAATGGAGTCATGCGATTCTGTATCCGAACCATTGTCCTTCTCATTCGAGTAATTACCTTCTTTACTTTCCGAAGATGACATGATTTGTATCAATTATTATTAATGAGACACTTCAGTGAAAGTAGTAAAATGCAATTAATTATTAAATGACAATTTTCGGTTTATTTGTTAATTTTAGTAATTGTTGTATTATAACATTTTAGATTAAACAATTTTAAATCAATCAAAAAAGCGTCCATCATCTTAAAACTGATTCTTTATATATAAATTGAAGTCATTGACTAATATTTGGCATTGAGATATTATTATTAAATCACTATTGTCATTGTGAAAAGTTCAATCATTTTATTGATGGCGGTTGCTAAAAAATTCTTTGATTATATTTACCTACTAAATAAATTCTCAAAAGATACATTAACTTTAAAAATTGATTTAGTAAAAGTATATGATTTCTCATTTACAGATATAAAAGAATCTCTGCACCCTTGAGTAATTCAGAAATTTTTGACATTAATTTGATAATGGCAGATTTGTTAACAACCGATAGCAGAGTTAAAATACTGTACTTACCTTCATATCTCCGAGTCATGAAGATAACAGTTCTAATAGATTGTAGCCAGTGATATAAATCAATATGTGCTACCTCAATAATACCGTTAGTTCTCTCAATGAAATCCATTCTTAGTGAACTTTTTTTCATGCGGTTGAAATTTGCGGCTGTTAAAAAAACTAGATCAAAATTGTCGCAATACCTTTAAAAATACTGGAATATGCACACCGAAGCGAACTGAAAATAGTATCCACATGAAAATAGAGTCGATTTAACAGCCGATTTCCTGATATTTGATAAGATTAGATAGAAAACAGTCAAATTGATATTGGTTCAAATGTTAGTGCAATGCGAGTCTTCATTGTCTAAATGTGGTTAAATTGTGCAATATTATTGCAATAAATCCTGCAACTGTCACGACCCAGGAGCGTCTTTGCGAATTTGGTGCCAATATTTACGTCTTAATAAACCTATTTAATTCAATCAAGTTTAAGCAGGAAAAATTTGTTCTGGGTTAGAAGAGAAATCGGAAGACTATCTGTTTGGAATTTGATTATTATAGCCACTTATGCTATCACAATTGAAGCACGATTATCAATTATTGCGGCGTAAAAAATAACAACCGAGTTAGATAAAATTTTTGGAGGATTGAATTCATGATCTCTATATTACCTCAGGCTTTCGTCTTGAGACTCGCACATTTTTCATGCGAATGGATAAAACAACATTAATGAAGACTTCCATTAGAACTTTACTTTTGAGAGCGTAACTTTTTACAATCACAAGATTATTATAGAGATAGTATATATAAAAGAGTGCCCTCTCCAGAATTTCAACAATTGAAGGTCGAGAACTAGTTACAAACCTTGAAAGCTAATACTTCCCTCGATCTGTAACATATATTGTAATCACTTCACGGAATGCTGAGATATTATCGGTCTCAAACTTGATACTATTTTTATATTCAGAAAAAACTTAGCTAATCTCCATCAATTGGCGGCTATTACATCGATGGAACACAGAAATAGATGGAAATTGATTTCCAATGGGGGTTAACCGTCTTGATATTTATAGTAAGACAGTTTTCAACCCACCCACTCACTCACTGCATAACACCGACATACAAACATCTTTCAGTGCTAAAAGATAATTACAGATTAGAATTGATCACGAATAGTCTATAGTGAGAAAACTAATGGAAAACTATTTTTAACGTCGAGTGGTACTTATATCATCCATCATGAAGACTCAATTCACGTAGAGTGAGTAGCTCATTCGAATAATTGCTACTAACATTCTACATGAACCAACCATGATAAGATTCCAATATTGAAATTCGCGTCACCTACTCATCGTATCATGCTATATTTTCGAAACTAACATCAATATATTAATAGATATTAAGTTTTTCGTGCTGTCAAATTCAGATGAACCCATTTTCGAAGAAGTTGCTGAATTGGAAAAAAACCAGTTTCGTCATTTGCAATATAAAACAGATTTCTAACGGATCTCGCGTAACATCATGAAATTGGATGTAATTTTTTTCGAGCATCAGTGTAATATAAAGCTTTTCTTTTTTTCCTCATTAGGATATATGTATATATTTATATCATCGAATTAGTTAAACATGATAAAAAGAGAATAACGCTCCTGGCCAATTGTAATTTTGAACCAGATACGAAAAAAACCAGCAGAAGTAAGCCAAACTACATTAAATTTGTTTACAGATCAAGTATAAGTGTGATAATTTTTACACTGCAAGCAGAGTTGATTGAAATTTTAACATGAGTGTGGAAAATATTATTATGGTCTACAGATGTTAGTTTCTTATATAAACCAAACAGATTTGTGAAGTTTCTGAGGCTGTGGGACAGTATGTAAGTTTTTAACTCTTAATATTTTGTAGTACAAAAGTACTTTGTTTTGATTATTATTATATTTCTTAATGTAGTTAAATTTTGGAATATTTATATATATGTATATCATTTATTTGGTTTACTTTGGGCTTGAAAATTGTTTGTTGTTAATTTAGTAGCTTTTATATATATTATCTTGAATTAATTATAATAATTTATCCTTTATATTTCTTTGTTTTGTTAACTTATTATTGTATTTATTTGTTTAAAACAAAGTTTCATACAAAAGAAATCGTATTTTAATCCAACTTTAGTCACTCCTTTCACAAAAAACACTTAAAAAGCCAATAATTTAACAGCAATGAAATATACTACACTATCCCTAGCTGCTTTATCAGCTGCTGGTTTAGCTAGTGCTGGCTGTAGTTACGTTAATGGTAACTACTACTGTTCTCCAACAGATGCCATTGTTTATTCCAACATTGGTTATTCTGGAACTTATAAGGATGTTATCAGTATGAACGAAGATACTTGTGTTTGTAATCAAAACGATGTATCTTTCAGTGGTAACTTAGCTCCTCTAGATGAAGAATTATCTGTCCATTTCAGAGGACCTATCAAGTTAGCCCAATTTGGTGTTTATTATCCAAATTCACAAGCTTCTTTAAAGAAGAGAGATGTTGTTGACGAAACTAATTGCCCACCAAACTCCCATCGTCACAAGAGAGATGTCGCCGTTGAATGGGTTGAAGTTACTTCAACTGTTTACGTTGACTCTAATGGTAACGTCATCGCTGCTGATTCTCCAGATATGACATCTTACACTAAGGTGAACACTATCATCAGCAGTGCTAACCCTGCCCAAAATACTTCTCCAGCTGTTCCTGCTACTGATGGTACTACCACCACACCAGTTGCTTCAAGTAGTACCTCTTCAACTTCTAGCTCATCATCTGCTGCTCCAAGTACTGCTGCTTCTACTGATTCTTCTTCAAGCTCAGGTGCTTGGTCTAGATCAGCCTACTTCTCTCCAAATTCTGCTACTAACTGTACCTTCATGAACCACCAAGGTGGTGTTAAAGGTTCTGGTATTTGGTCTTCCTGTTTCGGTAACTCTATCTCATACGCTGCTGCTGATGGTATCACTGGTTCCTCATCTGCAGTAGCTTTAGGTGATGTTACTGTTTTATCTGGTAATGAATTCATGATCTTCTCCGGTGACCAATGTAACGGTAACGATTGTGGTTACTACAGAGATGGCATTCCAGCTTACCATGGTTTCGGTGGTGGTGACAAAATTTTCGTCTTTGAATTCACCATGCCAAGCGATAATTCTGGATCTGGTTACAACCAAGACATGCCAGCTATTTGGTTATTAAATGCCAAAATTCCACGTACTCTACAATACGGTGACTCTTCTTGTTCCTGTTGGAGCACTGGCTGTGGTGAATTTGATTTATTCGAAATTTTATCTGCAGGCTCTAATAACTTAATCTCCCATGTCCATGATGGCCAAGGTAGCGATGGTACTTCCACTGGTGGTGGTGGTACTCAAGACTACTTCGTCAGACCAACTTCCGATACCTTAAAGGCTGCTGTCATCTTCAACAGCTCCGATAAGACTGTCCATATTGTTGAAGTTACTGAAGATTTCTCTGAATCTTTAAGTCAAGACACCGTCAACACTTGGTTATCAAAGGCTGGTTCTGCTGCTGTTTTACCATAGTTGAGCACATTTTTACTACTTAGAGACAGTCCATATTTTGTAATTTCTAAAAACTCTTTCTATGTTATATATATATATAAATAAACTCATGTAAGTTAAAAGAAAGACATGCAATAATATTATTAATATCAATATTTTGTATTTAGGTTTTGGTTTAGTGAATTCAAAAGTTCTTCAAATGTCCCAAATCTTTGTTTTCAATATATTTTTTGTAAGTTTGAAATCGTAAAGATCTCAACAAAACTATAATATTTTAAAATTATTTTATTATTATATTTTTCAAAATTATCATTAAATTTATAGTATATATATATACTTTATTTACTAAGTAGGCTTTATAACGTCTCTAGATTGTTTTCTAAATCATTAATCATATGCAAATATGATACATTCGAGTCCTTTCTCTTTTTCCTAGAATTATTTGATTTCTTTGCTGAATTTGCATATTTGCTTTCTTTAGGCATTGATTGTAATCTAATATTTTCTGTACCTTGGAATTCATCTTTTCTAAAACTGCATAATACATTCATTAGCTTATGGATCGGCAAAAGGATGTATTTTGATGAGAAATAAGATCTTGTTTTTGAAGGGGCTTTATCATTTCTTGAACATAACCAAGCATAAAAACAATATTCTAAATACAACATAGAAAAGGCAAAAACAAAACCAGCGACAACACAAGCCAAAATATGTGAAGCTAAAGATTTAATGAAAGAAGCGTCTTCAGTATGCCATGATGAACCTTTGGTGATCGAAAAAAAAGAGTAAGAATTCATCTTATAGTATTCTGGTTGCAAAATTCTGACCTCCTCACCTGGTTTTACTCCCCATCTATTATATTGTTTCCAAATCAAACTCACAAATAATGGACCCGTTGAAGATAAAATGGTAAAATAAGGAATATGAATATTTCTATTGTATTTTGTTAAATTCTTCTGTAACTTGATAAAGAAAGGATGATGTGGCATAGAACCCATGACATCATTTGAAATACCAGTAGGTGAAGTTTTTCTTACAAAAGCAGGAACCGTTAACAAAGGATCCAATTTTCTTTCACAAGCATCATCTAAATCAATATAAATACCACCATAAAAGTCTAATATAAAATATCTTATCGCATCTGCTCTTTCAATAGGATACTTATAGCCCTTGAAAGTATCTAAAAACCATGGATATTCCTTTTCAATAAAATCCAAAGCTTTTTCATCGGTCCAAAACATATATTGATAATCAGAGTGTAAATATTTACACTTACTTTGTCCTTCTTTCCAATGTTCAGGTATGTCTTCAGTCTTATAAGTTTGATGTATTATCTTCGGAATAAGCTGTTTCCTAGGTTTAGATCCAGCAGGTGGATTAATATCATAATCTGTCAATGCATCCTTCAACGTATCATCGACTGCCATAGTTAACAAATCAAATGTCACATAAATTGCCAACAGAAAAAGAAAAACGTTGGCATACATAAATATTTTAAGTTCTTTTCTCATTTTTACAAATCTGTTTGTGAATTTATCAATGAATTATAAGTGAAAAAACCTTACAACAAAATTAATGAAACCTGTTTTATCTTTTTATAAATCCAAAATAACAGGATAACACTATATCTAACACAAACTGGTGCTTGTTTAATAGCTCTTCTAATAAAATAAGACTAAAACTATATTCCAATCTAAACACACACACACACACACACACACACACATATATATATAAGATAAACTATTAACTAAAAAATGCATATTATAACAGGATGCTTTTAGCAAGTACTTTTTACAGATATCAATATTTCATTATTTCACTAGGCTTAGTGACTTTATTTTTTTCAATATTTTCATTATGGTCCCGAGTCTGCCAACTTTAAGAAACTTTGCTATCACTGAGGACTTTTTTTCTTGAATGAAGCAAAGAAACATGACAGACAAATAACAGTAGACAAAGAAAATGTATATACTAAATTGAGTAAAATACCAAGACAATAAGTTGATAGCTAACCTAGGATCAATAATTAGTGAACTCAATTATCATAATTACAGTATATGGTTTGGAACTTTTAACGGTTCGGATGTCGTCGGTTCATCCATCATTATCACTATCCATGATCTTATAATTACCAGGTCATCTCTCCTATTCTATCTGTATATATCTTGACGTGAAGTGTATCACGAAACTTTTCAACTCAATGGCAAACAATTAAAACTCGAAAAATAATTAATTAATTAGGCGTTTTGCGCGATCTGTTTTCATTATTGGGCAAGGAAGATGATGATAAATATAACATATAATTGTAATATATAGTTTATGATGATTTAGTCTCATCGATTTGATGTTAGTTGATAAAACCGTTTTGGATGATTGTAGAGTTTCCTATGATGTTATTTGTTATTAGTTTAGGGTAATTAATTGCTAAAATTGACATACAAAGATATATATATAAATATAAATGTTAAATATATTGGTATATATATATAGGATCATTAAGGAGAAGTGAGAACTATGTAGAATCTTGGAAGTATGGATGTATTGTTGCTCTTCTTGCACTTATTCTGTTGATTGGATCGAATGCTAGTAATTTATCTAATAAATCAATACCGTTTGGATCTAATGATGGGACAATCTGTGACAGGTCCTTTCTATGCCATTTTGGGAAGGTTGGTTTGAAGTCAGGTAAGTAAACTATGTCTGGCCATGTGGATTCATTTGGAGTACCTAATACTCTGAATATCTTGAAAATTTGGTCAATTTCACTGTCACCACTGAATAAGGGTTTTCTGTTACACATTTCTGCGAAAATACAGCCAATGGACCAGATGTCGACTCCTGTGCTATACTGTTTACCCCCTAACAAGACCTCTGGCGACCTGTACCATAATGTGACAATTTCATGGGTATATGCTCTTAAAGGTACACCAAATGCTCTTGCAAGACCAAAATCACCTAATTTCAAATCCCCTTCCCTGTTAATTAATAAATTTTGTGGTTTCAAATCACGATGTAAAATTCTATGAGCATGACAATATGCAATACCTTTACATAATTGCATCATAAATTTTTTAATGATATTATCACCTAATGATTGCTCTTTGGGTACACTCTCCATGTATCTTTTTAAATCTAAATCCAAAAATTCAAGAACCAGATATAACTTATGTGCATCAGAATGGACAATATCATATAATCTGACAATGTTATCGTCCTTAAGTTCTTTTAATAATGAAATTTCTCTAATTGCTGTACTTGGCACACCTTCATCTTCGCTTTCTAAACGAATTTTCTTCAATGCAACTACCCTTTGATTATGACGAATATCTAATGCTTTATATACAACACCGTAGGTACCTTCACCAACCTTTTCTAATCTCTTATAATTTACCAATTCACCACTCATGTTATTTCAATGCTTCAGATTTTGCTAATTTTTTTACTGTTGTTATACTTCAAAACCAAAAATATTCAATGATGGAAAATAATATATAGTATGATGCTCACTTCTTTGAACGTAATATAAAACAGCTATATATTTCCAGATTATTATTAAAATTTCAATTATGTTAGATCTGTATATAAATGTATATATATTCTTATGAAGCTCGTTATTTTTACTGTTTTGATTCGGCTCTCTGAAACTTTTGTCCCAAAATAGAAAAAAAATACAATATGATGTAAAAGAAGGGTAAAATAAAGCTTTGTATCAGGTATTAAAACCATATAAAGCCGTCACTTATCCAATGTATTCCAAGCAAATCATTCACTAGTTTAAATTACTCAGTGATTTCACATTACAATGATTAATCAGGAACAGTGGAACTGAAAATCAGGTAAAATTAAAATCTACTTATCCCACTATAAACATATTAGATCTGATAATTATACCTATTTATTGTTTCTTAGCTTCTCTTGCAGCTTTCTTCAAAGCTCTAACTCTAATCGATTTATGGAAGGAATAGTTAATACTGTTGACAATTTTGGAATAAACACCAAATGACTCGTCAATTAAAAATTCATAGACAGCATGGGACCAATATGGAGTTATTGTTGCGAATCTTTCTTGAGCACCACAGCGTCTACCAACATTCTTTAAGGTAGAAGCGACGAAGGATTTTGGAGTTGGAATCAAAGCAGAGGAACGTTTAATTTTTGACATCGAGCTTGTTACTAGGTATGAAATGATTAATTGAACATCAATGTTTTTTTCACTCAGTTCACCAGCTAAAGAATTGGACCAATTTTGCAAGAATGCTTTAGAACCACTATAGGTTGCCAATAATGGAGTTGGAATTAAACCACCAAAAGATCCCATAGTAAGAATCAAACCACGTAATTTTTTGGAAGAACCTTGAACAGTTTTATCAATAATTGGAGTAATAATTTGTGTTATCATTAAGGTTGCAGTGTTGTTGATGGTAATAATATTTCTCAATTCTTCTTCATCAGTTTCCAAAAATGGAACTGGAATAGAATGAGATTGACCAACATTATTAACCAAAATAGTAATTGGAAGGTTTTGACATAATTCCCTAATTTGCTGATAATTCTCTGAAGAATCCTTTGCAACATCAATTGCTAAAATTTCAACCTTAACATTATATTTTTCAATAAAATCCTTTTGAATAGCTTCTAGTTTAGACAAAGTTCTGGAGATTAAAACCAAATTAAATCCACGTTTGGCCATTTGAGCAGCAAATTCTTTACCAATACCATCACTGGCACCAGTAACTACACAATAACTACCTTTCTCTGCACCATATTTACTATAGTTAACAGGAGGTAAAACAAATAAATCAAATATCAAAGATAAAAATCTTAAAACTAATGTAGTTGACTTTAGAACACCAAAACAGAAAACGGACCATAATAATGCGTTGACACATTTACTTCTACCACCCACGGCTTCCAATTGGCTAATTAATGAGGTTGACATCTCTTAAATCAATTGAAATATTGTTGACTCTTTAAATTGTGAATTATTAAATAGAATAACTTAAAGTTCTTGTTTTTCTTTATATCAACTGAGTGAACGATTAAATATATAAAGCGTATCATACTTTTATCTTTTCGTTTTGGGAACGCTCTATTTCGTCCTGTTTAGTTCGCATAAAAATATGTTAGCTCGAAGTGTCAAATAGTAATGACGGTAATTATTATGTACTTGAATATTATATTTTAATTATTTCAGTTCCTACAAAATAATAACTTTTAAAGCCTATATATGCAATTTATATATCCTCATGCTTTTATATTTATATACCAGATAAAAGTATTTAAGATTTATCTTCTCTTCTGTCATTGACCCATTCTGTCATATCCCGTATGGCAGTTAATGAATTTGTTCTAATTAGTTTTGTTTCTTCTCTACAGATTAATTCAGTTATCTTTTCACAAGATTCTAATAAAAAGGGCATTTTCATAAATCTTTTCCAGTTTTTGTAGACAACTAAGTTCTTCAGTTCAGTGAAACCAGATACATTTCTTATTTCCAATACAGATAAATTTGGGAAATAAGAATAGTTTGCTATAATTTTGAGACTCAAATTTGTCAGTAACTGACAGTTATTCAATGCTAACCTCTTTATATTCTTGCCACATGTTGTTGCTAATTCCCAGATGGCCACGTCGTTGACATTACAACCGGTTAAGCCTAATGTTTCAATTCTGGTGTGGTTTGCTAAAGCAGCAACAGATACACTTGTAATATTTTCTGCAGATTGAAACCTGCCTAAGTTACAAGAAACTAAGTTAGGGCAATTTGTAGCAACATACGTGACACCTGCATCAGTAATATTTTCACATGCTCTCAAGTCTAAGTTCTTAAGTGTTTTCAAGTTTCCATAAGAAATTATTTGCATTAGATATCTGTCATTAACCTTATTATTTCCAGGAAAAGATAAAGATTTCAAGTTTGTTATATATTGAAACCATTCCACTGGGGGTAAGAAATTTGGACACAGTTTAATTTCTAAAGTTGTCAACTCTGATAAATTTAAATTTGTGTTTAAGAGTAGTTGGGTATAGTTATCAGACATACGAACTTTTTTAATGCATAATGATTTTGGCTTAATTTCTGACTTCAATGAATATAAAAATTTGCTAAACATAACTTCATTTTCAAAATTTAATTGTTCAAAAAATTTCCCAAACGATATTTGATTCCATAATTTATTAACCGTCAAACAATTGTACAGGCTATAAACACGTTTATTAGTTTGCACTGGCTCACTTTGCACCTTCTCCCAAACCTTTTTTGCAATTTCTTCATTTTTGTATAATAACAGACAATGTCTATATGTTTGGGGCTTCTTTCTATTGCTATTATTCAAAGTACACTTTTTAGAATCCAATTCATCTTGTATTTTCACAAAGTAAATGATTCTATCCAAAATTTCTGGGATTTCAAATATTGAATGTGACTGCAATTGCGGCTTGTTATTATGTATTATATTCAATTCTGAGAACTTCTTTTCTAAAACACTATTATTTTTGATTGGAGAAGATTCTGGGGTCAGTAGTTGAACATTGGTATTATTCCCAACTTTTTTATTTATATCTGTTTTGATACTTAAATCAGTACTGAATTGTGAATCGTTTGAATTTTGTTTCTTAAATGCTCTGTATTGCAAGCTCTCAAATATGCTGGAATCATGATTTCTCTTTTTTTTATTCTTAAATGGGTTAAAAATACTCATCTTTAATTGTTCTATTATGCTTCTTTTCAAATTTATGTTTAAATAATGCTTTTCTGATGTAATTTAAAGGAATGACTTAACGACTCTTTGTCGAATGATCTACAGTAATGAATGACTTAAATTAAATTATTAGAGTAAAAATAAAAAAAATGGACAGAAAATATTAATCACAAAAAGTCATAAAACTAAAATAAATGAATTAAAAATATAATCTCACAATTAACTTATATTCGAATATTTAGTGACACAATTAA
The DNA here is from genome assembly GCA_003705975.2 of Tetrapisispora iriomotensis. Classification (NCBI taxonomy): domain Eukaryota; kingdom Fungi; phylum Ascomycota; class Saccharomycetes; order Saccharomycetales; family Saccharomycetaceae; genus Tetrapisispora; species Tetrapisispora iriomotensis. Next base: position 150,975 of record PPKC02000003.1, on the reverse strand, counting down.
AAAATGTTCAAAAACCCCAACTTAAGGTTATATCAAAATAGTCCCTTGGCAATATATTATTTATTCTAGCCTACCTAAAAAACACAATTGAAATAGTACATGACCAAGATCATTAAAAAGTATTCAAGCAATGATACATATACACACACACGCATATATATATATATCCCAAAATTTATTCAAGAAATGACACCAACCCTTTGTTTACATTCTTGTTTCGCAAATACTTGTTCAGATATGCAAAAATCTGAGATCCTAAGATCTGCCAATATTTACAAAAACCAACTACCAAGCAAAAAATATACCTAGACAACCAAACTATTAATGAACTATTTACTGACATCTTCTTAAACCTTGTACATTACAGAATATCGTGATATAGATTTTTCAGTACCTTGGAAGGTTCGAAACTCGCCTGACAAATTTTCATAGGAACCAAGTTACGATGCCTAATTAAACTAGAAACGGAAAAGTAATTGGAATTCTTTTTGCTTGTTCTTTGAGTTTTGTTAACAGAAACCCGTACAATGCGAAAAACCAGGAAATATTGAAAATAAAAATAACCAGGAAAAATATTGACAGTTAAGCAAGAAACATAGATATCAATTGTTATTGTTATTGTTATTGTGCTGGTTCTTGTCATGAGATGCAAGATATTAGAGAATGTGAGTTATTCTGCAACTCCTAAGTTATATAAACCACATGCATTCAGAGTAGATTTGTTGAAGTTGGAAAGCGAAATGAATTAGTGTTAATATCAGATATGTTATCTGACTTTGGAACAATTGCAATAGTGACATAACTAACAGTAATGCATAATCACTCTTTTTATATATATATTATAAATATTCGAACAGCTTAGACTCCATTTACAAAGAGCTAAGGAACAGGCGTCCAGACATGTGTAGTGACGGTTATCTCTAAATTGACTCAAGGAATGTTTCTTTTTCTTTGTTAATGTATATGACGAATTTGAATAAGCGGATTACCTCAAGAATGTAATTAGTTGAAGGTCAAGACATAATTTGTCTAATGATAGCTTGGGTTTCTTGTATTGTTGTTGGTGGACGATTTTGACTTCTTTAATGATATGGTGCTAATCGTAGCGACATTTTTGACTTGAGGTTCAGCTCATCATCGAAGGTATATGTTTTTAACTATTAGAGGAGATTTTTTGTGAGTGGTTAAAAAATGTTGACATCATGTATCCAAAAGTTTAGGTATCAATTACTGACAAATTTTACTCGAATTTATTGGATCAGTTACTTCATTTGTTGATGTGAGATTGTTATTACCTGATTAAGAGTTTAACTCTTTTATTGAAACTTTAATTTGGGTATAATGTGGATGAAAAAATTTTCATTTGGGGAAAGAAGTTGATGCTCACCTACTTTGTAGTTCTAATCTTTAGTATTACCAACCAATAGTTAATTTATCCATGGTAATATATCTTTATCAATTTTCTCTCAATGGCCTTCTTGAGGGGAAAGATTGAATTGTAGCATCTTACGTTTGTGACCTAGTTATCAAACATTAATGTATTCAAATATAGTTACATAAATATATAAAGGTACAGACAGATTATGTTATAATCACAGAATTTTGATATCTTCTTTCGTCAGTGAATGAAATTTAAAAATTTGTCCATTATTACAAAGATATTATTTCTTTGATATAAATTTAAATTGGGTATATATTTTGAAAAAAATTTCGATTCATAATATTTAATAATGCAGACACCTCCAAGAAGAGAATCAAATGCATATATTTTAAGTGAAGATGAACGGCGGAGTGTCGAGCATTTTAGTTTCCCAAATTCTCCTGTTTCACAAACATCCCCCCAAGGTTCATTAAGTATCGATAATATAGACTCGAATCAAAAGAATGGCTCATTATTTAAAATCCCAAAAAATAATAATTTCAACAGCCAGCCATTAATATTAAACGACAGCAAATTGAAACGGTTTCACAAAAGACAACAACAGCCCATCTCTTTCAATCCATTAACAAAAAATTTCAACACAAATCCGGATTTCCTTTCATCGACAGAGATAATTCGACCTCCAAGTGGCACAGAATTCTTAAATGAAAACATACGGAACCCAAGTTTCTTAACAAATGATATCATAATAAACACACAAGATCAAATAAGAAGAAATAGTACAGGTAATTATACTTCACTACTTGAGTTTGCCAAATATAACAAAATCGATACCCAAAATAAAATATTTGTTAGCTGCCCAGAGTCTGGAGATAATGATAATGACGCAAAAATTGATTTGGATCTTTCTCATTATAAGATTAAGTATAAATATAGAGACGAATGATTAAGATAAATATATACAAAAACTTTTGATTAATTAAATAAGACATTACAAACATATACAATTAACAATGATAGTTCACTTAAATAGTTCACTTACAATTAATGTTAATAGCATTATTTAATATCTTTGAATTACTGTCGCTGACAGTCATATTAGGGTTTAGGAATTAGGGTTATTGAGACGCGATATTAATTCTACCTAGATTTTGGAAATACACGTCTTCTTTTTGTGTACACGCTAACCCTAAATAAGTGCCGTTAGGGTTACATTTTAGCTCAGAATTTTAAAGAATCAAGATCAAAATCATAAACATTTAAATGAACTAATACAATTAATTTGATTAGTTCATTAAAACAAATTCGGATATAATTTCATGGGATAAGAGTACTATCTATAAACTAATACATTTTAATAGTCAATTGTTTTTTTGCAAGTTTATTTGGTTTGAAATTCTTATTTACACACCAGCAATGGATTGGGCTATAAAAGCTGCCAAAAAAAAAACCCAGGTTCCGCCTGGATCAACTAGATCTATAATTGAATCGTTGAATGCATTCAATAATGTTATATTAACTGATCAGACTGAAATCAATTCTGTATTAAGCAAGGAGAGAGAGTGGCTAAATAACAATTTTGGTATTTTATCAAGCTCATTTGAAAATTCAAAACATTCTGTATCTCTAATTAGTCCTGATAAAACGATATCGTTGGATGGCAGTAAAAAAACTACGAATGATGTAAACATGAATAGAAGCTTATCGTATCTGCCGAGAGAGACTCTGTCCAAATTAGAAAATACTAGAAATGGGGAATATATTGCATCTACTGGGTCCGAATTATTTCTTGAGAAACAAACAAACACTCAGCATATTACTCCAGAATCAACTAATACCGTTAATATTCTTGATTTACAGGTTTCTAACATAACAAAACAGGAAAATACTAAATCAATAGCCGCTCAGAATAATGAAAATTTAAAAGAAAAATCTTCTCCATGGTCACCTTATAAAGTTAATCAAATTCTAAAAGACCCGAATGCACATAGCTTGCAGTTATTGGAAAAGTCATCAATTAGCCCCAATGCAGCACAAACTTTTACTGAATCTAAAACTTTGAATGAAATATCAGAACCATTATCAAAAAATTCATCTGCTATAAATAATTCTATTACCAACTCATTTGCATCAATAGAATCATTAAAATCTAAACAAGTAGAAAATAAACGGTTAAAAGATTTCGTTAAAAGAAGATCCAATATGTTTGTACCACTACCAGATAAAGATCCTTTAGTAGTTCAGCCATACCAATCGATAGCTGCTAATAGAAGCTCAAGCAATTTAAATACTGGATCAAATACAAATAAGAGGACATCATTATTGCTCACTACTATCAGTACTGAAAAATTAGATAAAGAAGCCAAATTGAACCAAACCTCAACAATTGCACAACTGTCACATAAAAAAAAACCAAATAGTCTCAGATTTACCCAGAGTCCAATCCGCAAACAGTCACCTACATCTCAAACCCGTCTCAACCAAAAGAAGAACAGCACACCTAACAAGAGTGTATTTGATCGTTTAGCCAATTTACCAACTAAATCATTTGAAAATAAAATGTTAACAAAGAATAATAAGCAATCTGCGTCAGCAATCGATCTCAAAGGTTCTCCAATTAGAAGAAAGTCGTTTCAACCAAATAAGAGAGAAACTATAGATAGAACCATGGAACAAGCTTTAAAAAATATATTTTCAACAAAAGAAGAAATAGCTATCAAAAAAGGTCAACCACACAACACTGTCACAAGAAGGTCTTTAATTCCCAAACACAATCGTTATGAATCCACAACAATTCTTTCTAGGTCAGCATTGAAACCTGCTTCAAATAAATACGACAACCAAGATAGATCACCACAAGTTTCACCAAGTAGAGCTGAAAACAGACCAAGAATGGTAAAAAATCATATTAGCCCTTCCAGTATACAAAGCAAAAGCCTTAGAAATAATTCCTTAGTCACTAAAAAGAGCCCAATATCTCCTATGAGATCAAAATTAATGAAACCATCAATGTCACCTTTAAAACCAACTGGAAGACTCATACCCACCAATTCTTCCATTGCCAAGACTTTTTCGAAGAGCACAGATGCAAAAGAAACCCCAAGTTCAAATAAAATTGAAATTATGAAGAAAACGGATAGATTAACAGGTTTCAAGCTGTTATCATCCATAGAATCAAATAATAACTCAAGAAAAGGGAAATCAAACATAAATAATAAGTCAATAAGATTATCATATTACAAGGAACATGAAATACAAAATAAATATGAAGAATCGAAACATCTCGCTATTCAAACCATTGGTCATAAAACTCGTCAAAGTACAAGTAATCACAATAGAGACCAGCTCATAAACAACAAATCCAACCAAATAGGTAATAGCATTCTACACGATTTAAATACCAAAGATTACAGAACCAAAGTGGGTGCTTCATCAAAATATAGCCCCAAAGAAGCCAGTACTAATCCTGATCAATCTTTACCTGAAATTTTATCCGATTCAGAAACAGAAGATAATAAAATTTTAGCGACCTGGGCCGATGGTCCTCAATTACAGGAGCAATTAAAGATACAAGAGACCTGGAATACTCACCAATTATTTGGTCCTTTTCCTCCTTTGTACATGGATGAAATATTTCATAATTCTAGATTAAATAAACTAAAATCAGGACAATCGCTATCTAACAAAAACTAGATAAAGGTCACAGCATATCCACATTTAGAGATTACAAAAGTTCTCACTCAGATATAAATAATTAGATAGATATAATTATTAAATTATATAATTTTAATTATTAATTAATATATACCAATCATACCCTTCTTTCAATTGCTGCTGATTTATCCCATTTACTCAACCAATTTTCACTCTCTACTTTCGGAACCAAATATATTTTAATAGCATCATTGAAAATTGGTATCTTTGGAGTATCCATCTTAAATATTTCATGAAAAGATAATTTCTTACCAACTTTGACTAAACCACCTGCCAATGTTTCCATATATGCGACTAATTTTTTGGATTTAAAGTTTTGATGTTTTTTTAATTCAAACCATTCTTGAGGTCTATCCATCAATAAGTCATTTAATTCACCAACTGTTGTCAATTCACTTACTTCAGCAACAAAATCAAATTCATCAGTAGTAGGGAACATAACAATGGCAGGGAAAATCAGTTGAGATTCAAAGTCTAGCACATCCTCTAAATGGATTTGAGCCTCCTTTAGAAAGTCTGGTGCGGCATCATTTTTCACATTAACAATTTGTCTCAATTTGATTGCATTTTCTAATATTGTTGCTTTACCTTCCTTTATTTGTTCTGCTTCCTCTAATTTTAATTTATATGCTTTAGCTTCTTCGCCTTTTTTAGCAATAGCTACCAAAAGTGTCTTTAAAGAAGAATTATCTTGATCTATTTTCAAACCAAATTGGACAGACTCTTTACCTTCTGCATATTTTTCCAAAGCTAAGAATGCCTTCCCCATACGGAAGTAACATTTAACATTTGTTGGATTGTATGATAGAGATTGTTTACAATCATTGATACACCTTCTATAATTTTTCAATTCCAATTCACATGCAGCCTTATTCAAATACAATAATGCATTAACTGTAGCATCATCACATTTGATATCAATCCCCTTTTCATAAAGAGCCCTCGCATTTTTATACTGTTTAGCTTTGTATGCCTCATTACCTTGATTTTTGAAGTTCCCAGCAACTTCATGTGGTTCACCTTCATATGATAAAGCTTTTAAAGCTTCTAACGTCATATTAGAACCGCCATCACCATCAGTATCATCTAATTTGGTCATAAAAAATGGCATTCTATTTAATTCTTCTAGAACCTCATCTGTTGTCTTATCTTTGAATTCTGATAACTGAGGCGGTAGAATTGGATCATTAACACCAGGAACATATTTTGGTAGTTTCGACATAATGTACTTCTCTCAATGGTGGCCTGACAATTTTCTTCTCTGTTATCCCAAACAAAGTTTATAAATAATCAATTACAATACTTATTGTAATAAAATGGTAATAACTAAATTGTTACTAGTAGTTATAGATCAAACACATAATAACATCTTGAACTAACTGCAAAAATTGAATCTCATCTCAACCTCATCGCAAAATTTCATATTTGAAATTTTTATGCAAGCGTCTACAATTTGCACATGCTGAATGTATTACTAACACAAGAATGAAAAAGGGAGACACCCCTCCACATAATATCTAAGATAATGGAAAGGACAACAATTAATTTTCATATATAAAGGCTGAATTAAATAGATATGAACAATTTGTAAAAACACAAGAATATTTTGATCAATTTATGTCAGATACATAATAATTATATTCAATTGAAAGCAATATCAACAATTACGTTATGATTGAACCTACTGAACCAGCTCCAAGAACTAGCTTAAAAGCTAATTTATATGAAATGTATTATGGTACTTTTCCAAACAAACCCACCTATTTACCTCATAGTTATCCTGATTTAACTGGTAAAACTGCCATCGTTACTGGTTCTAATGTTGGTATCGGTTTTTATACCATGAAATTATTGTATTCCAAGAATTGTAATGTCATTTCAGTGGTTAGATCAGAAGAGAAAGGTGAGGCAGCTAAGAAGGAAATTTTAGAAGAAGTTCAAGACTCTAAAGGTTCAATCGTTGTTGTAGGAGGTTGTGATTTTTCTGAATATGAAACCATTAAACCGGCTAGTGTTAAAATTGCCAGTGTGTTAGGAAACAATGCCTTAAGTATAATTATTCATAATGCTGGTGTTGCTAAGGGTGGGTCAAATTCTTTAGGACATGAATTGATGTTTGCTACCAATGTTATTGGTCCACAGCTTTTGCAACACTTTTTAGATCCTTTATTTTTGAAAGAGGATGATTCCTTCAAGAGAATTGTTTGGATTAGTTCTGGTATGCATATTACTTCTATAAGCAATTATGGTATTAATTGGAATGATCCTTTATATGAAAATACTCCAGCTAAAGATATTCCAAGTTCAACTACTTTATACAGTAACTCTAAGACTGCTAATATTTACCAGGCTAATGCATGGGCTATTAGGAACAAAGAGATTGTTGACAAAATTGGTTGTGTTTCAGTTTCATGTTTCCCAGGTGTATTGAAATCAGCATTAACAAGAGATTACAGTAATTTTTCTAAAAAATTATTTTCTTACCTTCAGTATGACACAATTTATGGTGCTTATACTGAATTATATGCTGCTTTAAATCCAAAGTTTACCATTGAAGATCAAGGTGCATATGTGGTTCCATTTAATGAAATTCACGAGCCTAGAGCTGATGTAGCAGCAGCTTTGAAAAATGGTACTGATTTAGTTCTTTGGGATTGGATTGAAGAGAAGATTTCCAAGTACTTTTAAATTCGTGTTTCCTTATATTGACCAAATTTCTTTTTGTTATTATGTTTTCACTTTTAAATTGAAATTTTAAGATATTTACATTTCTTGTTTCATTTGTAGTATATAAAATACATAAATACCTACATGTAAATATATTATTTGATATTGTTCTTAGGTAACGTAATGCAGTTGAATTTCAATATCGGAAAATCAGATATATCATTTCCAAGCTTAAAGTTGATGATGAATAATGAGTTATCAGATAAGATTGTTATTCATCAATGTTGATCCCATCCATCTGGTTTCTTAATTTGCCTTTGATCATAATATTTAGCTGTGCATGAATTTTTATTAAACGTAAAGTCACTACCTTGATCACAGTTACAGTTGTTATCTTTCCATAGGAAATTATCAATAGGACAATTGAACCTATTAGCATGAACCAAACCAATTTCTTGGAAAAAATGAATTTTATTTCCGGCTAATTGGTGATTTAATGCTATAGTCTTTATGACATTTTCAGTCCACCTCTCATAAAACAAACCACCTTCATGATCAATGAAATTGAAATAACTTTGATAAGTTGGAGATCTCCAATAATTTAGGTTACCTAATTCAAAAGAAGATGCGAATTGACACAAATTATATTCACCTGAATCTTTTCCGTGTAACATTTTTGCTAAATTATTTTTCACTACGAATTCAGGTTTATCTTTCCATAACTTATTTGTTGTCTTCCAAATAGAATCAACTGAATCTTTATCAGTGAATTCAGAAGAAATAAAAGCATATACACTTTCTGTATCCTGCATCCATCTAAAAATATCATATTGCATTTCACATAGTAATTCTGATTCTGGTTCTACTCTCCAATACCAATCAAAATCAGCTAAAATTTCATTTTTCCAGATAAAACCTGCTAAATATCTTTGAATAAATCTGTAAGATTCTGAGGAACCAAATTTGGCTTTATGTAATTTTGATCTTGCTGTAGCAGCCTTATTCTGGTCAATCCAAGTTGGGTATTGGAAAAATTTGTCTGGAATAACAGAATAATGAACATTAACATCTGAAGTTATCGAAGTCTCTATCGATTCTTTTTCTTTTAATGTCAATTCCTTTTCAGTTATAAAAACATATGGATAATGAAATTTAAAGTTGAATTTTTTTTCAAGTTCAGTAATTGTTTTGATGATATGATCTACTGAAGTATATTCAGAATGTTGATGTAAAACAAATAACAAACAAGCCTTAGGTTTTTTACCTTTATTAACATAGGAAACACCTAAATATTTGACTAGTGCATCTTTTCCTGGTTTTTCAATAGATTTCTTTTGTTCAGCCAAAGCTTTAGTCATTGCTTTATCGAATTTTTCCTGTTGTTTCTCCAGTGCATCATGTTGTTTTAAAATTTCACTTTCATCTAAGTCCCCAAAGTTAGAGTTACCATTAAATTCATTCAAATTATTTAAAATCAAATCATTAAATGCTTCAATGTTTTGTGATTCTAAATACTTAAATTCTTGCTCTTTTCTCAATCTCTGATTGATCAAACTATCTTTATCATTCAACTCATTCTTCAATTGAAGTAACTTGCTCTGATATAGAGAAGCATAAGTAGAATTACCGACTGAACCTAACGGCGATTTAGATGCTTGGAAAATATATTGAGATATATCAGGTAATTGAAATGATCTTAAAATCGAATTAGGGTTCGAGTCTGAATTCGAACCAATACTAGATAGAACTAACAATAATACAAAAAATGTCAATACACTCAAAATAACTGATCGAATAAGTCTCCTTCTTATCAAAATTCTCATCTCTCAATAAATTCTTGATTATTACTATTTACACTTTAACCTAAACTTCCAATCAAAAAAAGCTCTATTCCAACAAGATAATATATAAATATTAACCACTTCTTAAATAACTTAGTTGTAAATAATATCTACAATTAAACATTCATTAAAAAATTCTTCCCATAATAATAAAATCTCGTACATAATAAATATATATTCTCTTAAGTACAACAATCAAATATTAGTTCACTATATTTTGGTGGGTACAACAAATCCATAAAGAACAACTGAAAACCGTAGCTGGAATAAATCAGATCAGATAATTACAACTAAAACATTAGCCAGTCGACAACAAGTGAGTAGAAGCCACTACAATTAGCTACATATTGCATAGAATACTATAATTCATATTCACCCATCCATCACCTATCTCATCCCATCCCATCCCCCCATCTCTTTCTCTCTCTTCAAGTGTCTTAAGTTATGAAAAATTTTTCATTACAGCTACGAAATGAAGTGATGATCAACAGTTGGGTAGCCAATTCTACATAGATTACATGTCATTACAAACTAACATTAGCATTTGATACTATTCCTTCCTACCCTCTAACCCACCCTCTATCAAATTGTCCCTGTATAGTTGTTTCCTTCCATCATATGCTTATGCAACTATTGTGGTATTACGTGGTCATAAGAATGTTTTGAAAATTTTTTGACTAGTTATCATTGACGGAGGTGAGTTCCCATCTAACGGAACAGTTAGTTCAGTTGAACACCCATTGAATTTAACTCAAGTTCCAGTAGATTTGTGATTAATGCATGTATTTTATTCTTACTGGGATAATGTTTGGTTTTGTCCAAGAAGAGACCATTTCGGCTGTAGAGGTGGGTACCTCATCAGTTTTCCTACCGAAATATTTTTCAGCTTTTATGTATGTGGAATGGCATAGACATAGAAGAATATGTGGTGTTATTTGGTATGTATGTATATATATTAATTATTTTTAGTGTAAATTGATTGTAAAGTGATATTGCTTGTATATGAATGAACGGTATGTCGTCTAATATTGGACTTAAAAGTGCTAAAGGTTCTTCGACTTCTGGTCATGTTCAGGCTTCTTTAGCAAGAAATTCTTCCAATAGATCGAGGAAGAATTATTCGAGTCGAAAAACGAATAGAGGACCCAGTGCTGTTGTTTTAAATAAGAAACATGATTCAATGGTGAGCCATTCGAGGAAGAGGCAGATAGTTTTACAGGTGGAGGAGTATAAACAGTCGTTGCTCGAAGAGTACAAGAAGAAATCGCTCGATGTCGATATGGATGTGGTCAATGAAAAGTGTGCCGATTATAAGAAGAAACTGTCACCTGTGGCTGTGGAAGGTGACGTTGAGGCAAAGAAGCCGTTGGCTTATGTTAACAGGAAGGAGAGGAGCCAACTGAAGCAAGATGATGATTGATATAGCCAAATTACTTCACAGGGCACTAGGTCGGTTGCTTTTAATATCACGTGCGAAAGCGGGGTAAAGTAGTCTTATCAGAACTTAAAAGTCAGATTATCCGGTAATTATAAGAGGGAGCCATTAAAAAAAAACATTTATTATAAAATGATTCACTTTATTTTAAGGAAGTTAAAGCTGCTAATTACATATATACAAACATTCATACATTCATACATTTACAAATTATTTATTACCATACTTTTATAGCATATTTTCATGATAAGAGATAATTATAATTCTATCTCTACTCCTTTGATTCCTCATGGGGTAAAGTCGAAGAGGAATAAGAAGATAATCATTTTAACTGTTTTATTCAATTTAATATTTCTGATAGTTTTAACTCAAGTAGTTTTCAGAGATTCATTTCATTTTAGGCATCAGTCTCCTGTGAATAATTTGAAAACGAAGAAAAATGTCATTTTTTTCGTTACTGATGGGATGGGTCCAACATCGCTATCTTTATCAAGATCCTATAGACAGTTTAAATATAACTTGCCTTATGATGATGTTTTAACATTAGATAAACATTTAATCGGATCATCAAGGACAAGGTCAAGTGATTCTTTAGTCACTGATTCAGCCGCTGGTGCGACTGCTTTTGCTTGTAACTTGAAAACTTACAATTCTGCTATTGGGGTCCATCCTGATCAAAAACCTTGTGGAACAGTATTGGAAGGCGCTAAGTTGAACGGTTATATGACGGGGCTAGTTGTCACCACACGAATCACAGATGCAACACCTGCTTCATTTAGTGCACATGTGAATTACAGATCACAAGAAGATCAAATCGCCCTTCAACAATTGGGCCATTATTCACTAGGCCCAATGGTGGATTTGATGATTGGTGGCGGTAGAACACATTTTTATAGTGGCGAAGAGAAAGCTTTTAATATACACGGAGGTACCAGATTAGATGGTAGAAACTTGATCAAAGAATCTATCGATAATGGTTGGCAATATGCAGGTAATAGAGAAGAATTTGATCTATTAGACAATGGTAAAAACGTTTCCCTACCTTTGTTATGTTTATTAGCTGATGATAATATTCCTTTTGACATTGACAGAAACTCTAGTATTTATCCTTCAATTAAAGAGCAAGCAATGGTAGCTATTAATGCTTTAGATGCAGCTACAAAAGACTCCGACCAAGGATTTTTTTTGATGATTGAAGGTTCAAGAATTGATCATGCTGGACATAATAATGATCCAGCTGCACAGGTTAGAGAAGTTTTAGCTTTTGATGAAGCTTTTAAAGCGGCCATCGACTACGCTGACTCTTCCAATACTGATACTATCATCTTATCTACCTCTGATCATGAAACCGGTGGATTGGTGACTGCAAGACAAGATGAAAAAGACAGAATAGATTATATATGGTATCCAGAAATCTTAGATAATGCTAAACACTCGGGGGAATTTTTAAGTGAACAAATTATCAATTATTTCGAATCTTTACCAAAGGATGAAAAGAATCATTATGACTCTAAATACACATACATTTCAAAACATATTTTGAAGGAACACTTGAATATTAAAGATTACTCCAGGGATGATGTCGAAGAGTTACTATCTTATGGTAGTGACGTTATGAGCATCCATTATAAATTAAATGATATGGTGTCTAGAAGAGCTCTAGTAGGTTGGACAACGCATGGTCATTCTGCAGTGGATGTCAACATTTATGCATATTCAAACAACAAACATATCTGGAATGATATTTTAGATAATTTACAAGGTAATCACGAAAACATTGATATTGGTAAGTATTTGACGAAAATTATGGACGTTGATTTACAGCAGGTAACCGAAATGGTAAAAGATGTTGAACATGATCCACCAAAGGGAAATTTATTTGTCAAGGACAAGTCTTTCGATAATTATCACCATAACGTTCTGTAATACTTCTAACTATTTGGCTCATGTATCAGATTAGTTAATTATTAAATTTTTGAATTTCGTTTTATGAATTCCTCATAAATATTGAAAACAAAAAAGTTATATCGAGCAGCTGCTTAAAATACAGAGTGTTCATATATAATAATGACTAGATTTAATAAAATTATTTATAAAATGATTAGATTATTCTTCGATGTGATAAACTAAATAGTTTGGTAGACCAAAGATCTCATAATTTAATCTCTTGGCCATTTTGGCAAAACCTTCAGTTTCAATTAAGTTATAAAATGGGAAATTTGGGAACATAGCACCATCTCTATGGACTTCAGCTTTAACTAAAGTACAACCACCTCCGACACCATCCAATGGCATCAATGAATCAATTTTACCATTTTTCTCGTAGAAATGAGCCATTAATGGTCTGTAAGTTGCAATTTCAGCATAACCTTCAACAATAATTTCATCACTATTCATTTTCTTTGCAATTTCTAAACCTTCTTGACTTTCAGCCCAGTTGTTAAAATCGTAAGGTCTAATAGCAGCCTCTTTCTTCTCATTATCAAAAAACCTTTGGTATACATTTGCAGCCAATACAGGTTTATTGTGAGCAGTCATATCTTCAATTACACTATGTGGAGTTTCTACAATATCAGCATCCAACCATAAGATCCAAGACGTGCTTGGACCAATTGTTGAAAACAATAACTCATTTCTAGCCAATGCCATTGCAGCACGTCTTTCCTTTTGAACTGCTAAAGAATGTCTTTCTTTCTCACCTAGTTTGTCAAAACTTTGAGAATCTTGTCTTAAAATTGTTATTTTAGCAAACCTCTCTTCCTTCTTACCACCTTGAACAATCTTTACAACTTTTTCTAATTTCTTCAAAGTTTCATCACCAGCTTGAGTTCTTGGAATAATAAAACCCAATTCCATCAAATTACGTGGGTATGTTAAATTCAATATATTGTTCCAATAACTATCATGAAATGTTTGCATTGGGGTAGCAATTAACACATGTTCCTTTTGTGCCATAGCATCTTTGGTGGAATGCAATTTGTTTAAATCGTAATGTGCAATATGACCTTCTGGAATGATATCTTCAACATTGTCATTTAGTAACCAGTTGGTTTTCTTTTTATAGGAATACTTAGGCATTTTGTATTTTTTTGTGAATGGGAAGTACCACGTACCTTCAATTTCATGAGCCCATTTGTGGTTTCTTATAGCAGTTTTATCAATACCCAAAATTGAACTATTATCCGCAAACAAAATCATATATATTAAAAATAATGAAATTGCTGGAAAGATATAAGCAACCTTTGGGAACTTCTTCAAACGATAGAATAACAGACTGAGATTCATTTTGAAACGTTCAAATTCTTATTGTGTTTATTGATACGCTTGAATAAATTGACTCAGCTACACTTGCAATTAATCTTTCTAAAACTAGTATCGTTACAATAGCTTATAGTGTTAATATTCTTGTTACTGAATGGTATTTATATAAAAATCAAACTTCCAATTACTGAAGTCAATTTTATAAACGTTTTACAAAAGATCAATAATAAATTTTACTATTCGGCTTCGAGTGTGTTTTTTTTTCAAACAGCTTGACATGTATATTTATGGTATATAATTTCGTTTGTACTATGAAAAAAGCTTTACAAGTTAATTATGAAGTATATAATGGTTTGCTAACTAAAGTCAATCAAGTAAAGATCGTTTAACAGTTCACTAAAATGGCAGATTTGAGTTTATATAAGAAATGTAGTATTAAAGTATCATTGAAATGTTGTTTAACCTGTTGTGGCTTGTTTTTTCTTGTATACAATGGAGTCAATTGTTAGAGTAAACCTCCATTGGACTTATGTTTCTTAATAAATTCACCATCCCGTATCGTTCCTGAATACAGACCATTTTCCCCAGCTAACCATCCGGGAACTTTATTCACATCAATGAAATCCATATCTGCTAATTCATGTAAGCCACCAAAGATGTCATTTCCTTGTAGTCTGAACTTTATTACTATTTCGTCTTCTGAATTAGGTAATGTATTTTTTAATTTATACAATACTTTCTCAATTGGAACCAGAGATTTGTAATATTCTGCTTTATTTTCACTAGGAGTCATATCTGTGTTCAATGATCCTTTGAACTTAGCAGCGTTGTTTCTACGTTTAAGCATTTTGACATCATTATATTTCAAATCTTCTTCTGTATCAGTCTCGTTGAAAGATCTCTTCCCAACAACAGACATATGTTTCGAGAGTTGATTCAATGGAGATATTTCAAATGATCCATCCGCATAGTTTGCCCATGGACCCATTGAGTTACTAAACCTGGAGACACCTTTTAGAATATTCATATTATGCAATGAACGAACGGCTGAATCTTCATCAGGCTTCAGTAATATGAGTTCTCTTCCTGATACAGCCTTTTGAACACTCTGTAATATCATTTGTGCATATGTATCGGTATCAGGTGAATGAATAATGGTGGATGAGTTTTCAGGGAATGCAATATAAAATGGTTGCCTTGAAATTAATTCTTTATTTAATGATTTATTGAAATTTGACGGTATGCCATTTGAAAGACTAGAATCTTGTGATTTTTTTTGTGAAATTGGTGAATTCAAAAATGTGTTGTTTAAATCAAATAACTGAATTCTACATACAAAAACAGGTAATTCAGGGTATTTGAATATATACAGACTGCTAAAATAGTATCTTGACAATTCTTTTTGGACTTTTGTAATAAAAACATCTGGATCAATTGATAATACACTTTTTTTATTCATAGATTTCCAGGCCGTGGAACTAGTCCATAAATAGTTATTGGGTTTATTAATTAATAGATAGCAATCTATCTGTGATATCTGGAAAAGATTCAAACCATTTGGCCAGTATTCCAACAATATTTTTTTGGCAAGGATACGTCTTCTAGCTTTTGTTTGAATTAATAAATCTAACCTTTCAGATATCTGCTCATTTGTTTTACTGCTAGAAGTTCCAAATTTTTTACACCATATCAGAGTTAGTTCACATAATGCTGATAGAGGTAACTTCAACAACTTTCTTAATAGCACTTGGATGTCCACATTTGGGATGTATGTCTCTTTTAATTGTGTTTTCATCGTAGCAATTACTTTATGGCCTTATTATATTATTACGATATTCATGAAATGGAAACTGATATATTAAAGATTCAGGTTTAAATGTTTGTTTACATTTTTATTTTATTTCATATTATATTCAATTTATAAGTCATCGGCTAGTACGCGAATTAACTACTAGCTCAATAATCATACCTTAGCATAATATTTCAAGATAATCAAAGAGTATATCTATTGATCATGAATGCAAAATGATATATATTAAAGTAAATACATAATATAATATATGGGTTGGTATTTAATATAACTTATTTTTAATAAATTTATTTCCTTCTTTTACGAGAAGTTTCTGATTTTCGTGATGAAGATTGTCCATTGGAACCATTATTCGAAACTGCAGCAGCAGCAGCAGCAGCTGCTGCTAGAATTCTACGATTGACACCAAGTCCTCCTAGAGTATTAACTGATGCATTATTAGATTGGTTTTGCTGTTGAAAATTACCTCTGATTTTGTTTGTGCCAATATTTAGTATATCATTATCATTAGTGTGAATTCTTCTTGCAGGGTACTTATAATTCAGACCATCAAATACACTTTCACAGACAGGATAATCCCCATTTGTGAAATAGTCGTGATCTAGTGCGTTCAGAGCATCTATCCTCTTTAATGGATCATACATTAATAACTCATATAATAAATTCAATGCATTTCTGTCCTTACCACCAGCAGAATGATACCAAACTGGTAAAGTATCATTGAACTTTGGAAACTTCAATAATTGGTCAAATTCTGGATACTTTTGTATATGAGGCCAATTGGCAGGTGAAGGCGTACCCAATACTTCCATTATTTTTTGTAATTGATTTGCTTGAAAGGGAACAGTTTTCTTGGAATCCATTTTTGCTTCTTCTCCTTTAAATATTGGTTGCAAACCAATTAACTCAGCAAAAATACATCCAACAGCCCAAAGATCAATTGCTGGTGTATAATGTCTTGATCCTAGCATCAATTCAGGAGCACGATACCAAATTGTCACCACAACTTTGTCACCAGTATATAGTGTCTGTACCATATTATGAAATTTCCTGGCCAGACCCAGATCACCAACCTTAACAACTCCATTGGATGTAACCATGATATTTGCTGGTTTAAGATCCCTATGCAATATCCAATTTTGATGCAAGTATGAGACACCATCCAGAATTTGCCACATTATTGATCTAATCATTCTCTGTGGAATCATTCTTTTTTCTGGGTGAGAATGAAAATGAATAATCTGTAATAAATCATGTTCAGCATATTCATAAACTAAATATATACTTTTCTTCTCCATGAAAATTTCTATCAGTTTTGTAACATGATTGTTAGATAATTCACGACATAGTGACATTTCTCTACATGCTGATTGAGATATACCAGTGTAATGTAATTGTTCTAAACCTTCACGTTCTGTTTTAAATTTCTTGATAGCAAAGTATATAGGTGGTTGTAGTTTTTTGGGAGATGTAGGAATACTTTTTTTAGCTTCAATCTGATTATTTTTGTAATCTGAATCTGGCTTTGGTGCGGTATATGACCTAGTATCAGAATCAATATCCATGGAATCAGTACTTGAGAGAGAAGTTACAGCATTTTTAGAAGCTTTTGAGGAAGATGGATAACCTTTTAAATTAGCATTGAGATTATCAGGTATGCTATTCTTATCTTCTAGCTTTGATGATGTAATGTTACTGGAATGATTTGATTCTAAATTTGAAGGGTTGCTTTTTCTGTTACCAAAAACTATATTTCTATCTGAAGAACTTTCTTTATAGTTAGGACGTCTCTTGACCTTATAAACTTTACCATATGTACCAGCAGCAATATATCCTATGACTTCATATTTTTGAATTACTGATACACGCTGTTTGTCTTTCCTTGCCTTATATGGCCCTATACTAAATACATCGTTATTGGCCATCAGCATTTGCTGTTTAGCATGCATACTGTTATTGGAATTCTTAATATTGCCATGACCACTTTGACTGTTCTGCTGTTGCGAATATAAAGACTGATTTGTTGTAATATTTCTGTTCCCATATTGGGAATACGGATTTGTCTGCTTGTTATTTGAAGTCCCATGTACCATTGATCTTATTTGTTGCTGTTGTTTTGAAGACTGGTATGGGTTGGACATAATTGAACAACGGTACGTAATAGCAATTCTTAATTACAAGGAAAAATTGAATAAAAAGTGTGACTTATATGGTAATTGAATAATTATGCGGTGATATATGCTACAATCTTGCTGTTTTCTTTTATAATATGTTCTTTCCCTAACTTCTAAAATTTGAATAAAATTAATTTTGAAGTATAACCGTCAGAAGAACTACAAATAAAAAACTTGCAAAAATTGAAAGAAAATATCTTCTATGAAAATGAATTATTATTATTTAATTCTAATATCGTATAGGTTAGTTAATAAATTGTATTATTCAATCAACATTAGGTAATTTGAATCTCTCATTTAAATATTGTACAATTATGTAACCTTTGAATTTTTCAGGCTTTAATTTAGTCCTGATTGATCTGTTTATACCTGTAAATTTTTATGTGACATAAGGACAGACATGAACTATATAATTATTACATACAATGTAATAATGATCATACAATATGGATACCAAATATGATTAAAAGAGATAATTATGTATCTATTAAAATGAAATTGGAAGTAATTACATTTATTTACATGATTTTCTAAGATTACGTTAACTATATCAGCAATTTTTCCTTTCTCAGATTGCAGTGTCCAAGTCATAAGTATCATTACATCTACATATTGCTTGATAGACTATTCATTTGAGATGGAATTTTCACATCTATGACAAAGAGCACCATCTTTAATAGAGTTTAATTTCCAACATCTTGGGCATTTATGCAATGTACTTTTCTTAACTTCAATTTGGACAGTTCCAATATCATTTATTTTTAATGCATCTATCCCAGCAATATTTGATTTACAGACTTGAATATTTACACTAGACGTCTGTAATATATCTTCTAATTGTTGGGAAGTGAAAGGTAAATTGGATATGTTATCGTGTAAATACATATTTACAGAAGTTTGACTTGTTTTTGTAATTTCATCACCCTCTATCATTTTGTACTGTTTTTGAAATTCTTCTAAAATAGTTAATTCATAACATTTAAATGAATCAGATAAAGCTAAGTTTTTCACTAGTTTTGGTGATACATTTGTTACTGATAATAAATCAAATACCTCATGCCACTGCTTAGGTAAAGTAGAATAAGCTTCTTGAACTAAAATTGGTGTAATCGGGAATAGTATAAACCTATATGTATCAAATATATGATACAATGTCGTTTGGATCTGCTTTCTTCTTAAAGAGTTTATGGAATCTGAATATAATGAATCCTTGCAGATGTCAAAATAAAAAGCTGATAAGTAATTATTGAGGTGATATTGAACAGAAGTTAGGACTTTAGAAAAATTCAATGATTGATACTGTTGGGTAGTTGTTGTTAACAACTCACTCAAAGAATGAATAATGTATTGATCTACTCGGCGTAATTCATTATATTCAACTTTTGTGAAAGGGCTATTTTCCAAATTACCAAGCAAGAAGCGAAAAGTTAATCTAAGCTTCTTCATTGCTTCGGCAACATGTTGCATAACTACTGGACCCGCAACTATATCATTGGTAAAATTTGATTGTGCAACTAAATATCTTAATCCATCAACACCTAATGAAGGTAATTTCATGTTCTCGTCTCCTTCTATAATCGATTTAGGAGAAATTGTATTTCCTATAGATTTAGACATTTTTATGCCCTTCTCATCTAGAGTAAATCCGTGAGTAACCAATGACTTGAATGGGGCAATTGGTTCACCCGAGTAAGCTACTTTAGTTAATAAAGAGCTTTGGAACCATCCTCGATGTTGATCAGAACCTTCCAAATACATATCAGTTAAAGGTGAAGGGATATCTTCAAGTTTTATATTAAGTGTTTTTAGATAAAATTCTACTGTATCGGTCCAAGCTGTACCACTGTCAAACCATACATCCATGGTATCTTTACCACGTACATATTTGTGGGCAACGTCATGATATGATTCTGGCAACCATTCTTTCATGTCAGAGCCATCTTCTTTCGAGTTAGCAAACCATGCATCTGTCCCTTTCTTATTGATAACTTCAATAACATGTTGGATTGTTTCCAAGGTCATTAGTGTCTCAGAGGGATCGTCTTTTTTATAAAATGCAGGTATAGGTACACCCCAATATCTTTGCCTGGAGATACACCATTCACTTCTGCCTTTAATAAATGAATTTAACCTATTTTCGCCACGTTTGGGATAAAACTCAATATTTTCAAATGATTTAATAGCATTCTCTTTAACTTCAGATAAATCAGCAAACCATTGAGAGGTGGATCTAATAATAACGGGTTTTTTGGATCTCCAATCATATGGATATGAATGGACATAAATATTTGACTTATGCAGCATCCCTAATTCCTTAAGATGTGAAACTATTTTTGTTGCAGTATTATTATCTAGAACACTGCTAGGTTGTAGTGATGGCTCATTTTCATCTTGGTCCTGTGCCTCAGCTGAAATCAATGTATGTAAATGACTTGGTATTTCATTCAATATATAATGACCCTTGTGATCTACTGGAGAGTATATTTCAAGATTATTTTTAATGCCTACGTTATAATCATCATGACCATGCCCTGGAGCAGTATGTACTAACCCTGTACCAGCAGCATCAGAAACATGTTTGCCATTTAATAGCGGTCTAGATACATTATCCTTCAACAAGGGATTGAAGTAGAATAAATTTTGCAATAATTTCCCAGGAAATTCTGTTACCTCAATAAAGTCATCCACTACACTATCTAATAAAGTTGAACAAACAATTAGATGTTCATCTTGAGTTGAATTGTTCAACTTAATCAATTTATAATTATATTTTTTATTGAAACAAATGGCCCTGTTAGAAAGCAAAGTCCATGGGGTTGTAGTCCAGATTAAACATTTAATATTAGTCACATTGGTCTTCAAAGAATCATTCAAAGAAGATATTGAATTTTTAACCAAAGGAAATTTAACATATGCTGCGATAGATTCATGTTTTTCGTTATATTCCAATTCTCCTTCTGCTAAAGCAGTTCTAGTTTCAGTTCCCCAATATACAGGTTTGTTTTGCCTTTTAATGTAGCCCTTCTCAAAAAAGGCTTTGAAAACATTCAATTGGTGTAATTCATAACTTAAATTCATAGTTATATATTTATCTTTCCAATTAGACAATATCCCAAAATTTTTAAATTGATCTATCTGCTTCTCTACAGTCTTAGATGCCAATTTCCTCGCCATTGATCTAATTTTTAAAGCAGAAATATTTTCGTAATCCTCTATATCCAAATTTTTCAATGCTTTCAATTCAATAGGTAACCCATGGCAATCCCATCCAGGCCTGTAAAAAACATACTTATTCTTAAATAACAACTGATATCTCAGTATGATATCTTTCAGAATCTTATTCAACGCATGACCAAAATGTAAATCCCCATTCGCATATGGTGGACCATCTTGCAATACAAATAGTTTCTCCCTCAAAAACTTCACTTTATCAGCATATATACCTATCCCATTATACCGTTCCATAAATTCCTTATACTGCTTTTCATACAGCTCATCTGAACATCGTGGCAAAATATCCACCTTAATTTTATTCAAATTAGATCTATTAGAAAATTTCGTTCTTGGAAGTAACAGTGTTTTCTGGTAATTATGTGACCCATTAGCATAAAACCTCCTACCTAATATAGATCCATTCCTTTGACTAAATTTCAGCATCACTACCCCTAGCTCATCAACATAAACTAAACTCAAACTTATTCGCTAACCACAAAACTTAATTTAAATTCCAGATATCGGTAATCTAATGTTAATTGTATAATGTATAATATACTTTCTCTTGTCATCTATAAAAGACTGTTTATATATCTCTTCTTAAGTATATATTCTTTAAATTTAGATACAAAAGAAAATCTTGAAAATCAGAAATAATTACCCGCACACCTGTAAACCCTAATGAAATTAGACAAAGCCCTAACCAGCTGGTCAAACCCTAAACAAAAAAGCCCTAAGACTGACTGCATAGAAACTCTATAAAAGCAACTTTCATTGCCTGTGGTCTGATTTGAAGTTATTCCATTACATTGGACCCAAACCGGGGCTCTCTACTCTCATTTCTCAGCATTTTAGATGGAGAATGTGTTCTTAATTCGAAAATTTTTAGTTTTACACTATTAATAACCAATTTTCGCTTTCCGAGAACCTAAGATCGATTTTTCACTATACAGAAACATCAAATAATGAAGAAATGAATGGTTTGACAAGGAAAAGTTGTATGTATTTGATGAATAGTTTGATATTTTTAAGATTAGCGGTTGCGTATTGTGTAGTTGTGAATTGAATATATTACTATTTGAAAGTTTGAAAGTTGTTGCAGGACGAGAGGAAGAGTTGTACGAGTTGTGAGTATAGCATGGTTTTTTTGGATGCTATAGTAGTTGTTGTGGTAGTTTAATTTTTTAGTTTAAATGTTGACTGAATTGCAGAACAAGGAATTGAAAACGAATTTGATCACTCTTAAATTGAATGGCTCTGGGGTTGGTGGTGGCACAGAATTTCTTGGTGGGAATAGTATGGATCAGAGGCGTAAGAAGAAACGAGCATTGCATAAAGTTTTAGTTTGTAGTTTGATCAATGGGATATATTTGGAATATAATAAGTTTTTTGAGGATTGTGGAATTGAATTTAAGACTAATGTGTTGGCAACTTTTTTGCAGACTCTGATTGTGAGGGTTAAGATGTCGAAACTACAGTTTAAGAAGGCATCGTGTATATTAATTAAATTGTTGAACAGTTGTCTCAAACATAACATAAACTATTTGAAGTACTATCACAATGATTTCAAGAAAGTATTGATTGGTGTTTGTATATTGTCGTTTTCTAGTTCGAGTAAAAAAAATGTTCAGGATAGCAATCACAAGAAGTGTTCTGGTTCTAGTATTAGTTCTCGAGATGATATTTTGCAACGTCTAGCGTTCCGGGAAAGGAACTGTGAAATCTTTGCTTCGACTACTGGTTTATCTGTAGAAGAGATCAGTAATATATCATCAGTTGCGAGAACAATAGTCGAAAGACAATCAAGGTTGCAAAATAAGACCATGCAAAGGCAACGCTACATAAGGAGACATACTACAAATTTGAACACAAGTAGTTATCCGTACATACCCGCTGCAGAAGAAGATGAAGCTGAAAGTGAGGATGGGTTTCCAACTATAACTGATACAAACGATTACTCAAGAGACACAAACGGAGATGGAGGGCGGATAAATATGCAGGATTTTACGGATACTTCTACTCTAACAGATGATAACCCTTATAACCAGAGGATGAATCATTATATCAATGATTTTAATGTTTCTAATCTGTATAATATGACACATCTCGCTGAAAATGACCACCGTAGTAATATGAATGTAACTTCATCTTCCCATGGTATTCACAAAGTGATTGAGAATATTATTAGCACATTTGGTGAAGAAAGTATAAATCAATATGGTTTGTTAGATGACGAAAACTCTTTCAATGATGTCGTTGAAGAGAATAATGAATCCGAATATGTGTTACAAAATGAATTAGAAAGATATAATAAATTGGGGAAAAAAATGGTAAATAGTTATTTCAACTTTATATGATTTATGGATATGTATACTTTACAATTAACTTGAAGTAAACGATTGAATTAATAGATTTTTTTAGCAATTTATAGGTATTTTTATATGACTGAGACGCTTTATATAATGGAACGGCCTTACTCGCGGAATTATATCAAGAATTAATAATTCAAAACTTTGTAATGAAATGATTATAAGCATTCATTAGAGTCATCGTAGATAAAAACAAGTATAGACAAGAGGGTTAGGTATAAAACAATAACCTATTAGGCTAGATATAACTTTATTTCTATCTATTTGCTGAATATATTTAAAAATCGTCGATTTTTATTTTTGATAATGGAAGAAGAGAATCATTTTTATAGACAAGCAGTAGAAGCTGTTATTACGATATGTATAAATACAAATGCTATTGATCCTAAAATTAAAGTGCTGCTAGAAAGAATAAATTTGACAAATATTAATAATGAACGATATAATACAACAGGTAAAATACTGAAACCTTCATATTCTGGAAATAAAAATAGCACAATAAATAGTAAGAATGCTGTTTTTATTGAAGGTCGAAAAGCTGTGGAAAACGAAGAAAGAATATACAAATGTGCAGATTGTGACCTAGAATTCAAAAGATCTTCGGATATTAGAAGACATGAAAGAACTCACTTAAGAATATTACCAAATATATGTACACACTGTGGTAAAGGTTTTGCAAGAAAGGATGCATTAAAGAGACATGCGAATACACTAACATGTAATAGAAATAGACAGAGACTTTTAAGTATGGGTGGGAATATTAATGAGATATTACAACAAGCTAAAGAAGCTCTCAATGAAAACAAGAAATCGTAATATCATTATCACATAAACAATAAAACCAACTGCACTAAACAAGAAAAACCCCATAGAATAATTATTGAAATGAAGTGATATGTCTTTGTTCGCAATATATATGATAAAATTATAAAAACACATTGATGTTTATATAACAATATATAATTATATTATAATCATTCAAATCTATATATCAATTTTGTTGGAAATGAAATTTTTGTTATGATACGTTTAAGCATTTATTCAACATCAGCATCGAAAGATTGACCTTCAACTAATTCTGGGATGGATTCATCTTTAGCTTCACCAGATTCACCTTCAGCAGCAGCCTTGGCTTGTTCAGCAACTTGTAGTTGAGAAGCTAATTGAGTTAAGGCATTAATAGAGTCAGAACCTAATTGAGAAATGATGTTTGGGAATAATTCTTGTAAACTCTTTTCTTGTGGCATACCGTAGAAAACGGAGGTGTTGTATTTATCAGCAACTTGGACACCAACCTTGTTGAAATGTAAGACATTACCATCGTTTTTGAAAAAGTTAGCTTCAGCAACGTTGTCCATGGTGACAGCCTTTAACTTAGCTAATTCGACTTGTAATTTAGTGTCATCCTTGTTACCACCAGTGGATTTCTTGACTTGCTTTCTTCTGGTACCACCAACCTTGTTCTTGGCAGATAACTTTTGTAACTTGGCTAATTTTTCTTGATCAACTGGCATTATAATTTAAGTCTTTGGAGTTCTAGATTTATTCTAACAATATACTAATAAATACACAATTAAATAACCAAGATTTCTATCAATTGAAATATATCAATAACAATATAAAATATACAATTAATAATTAATCAGTTAGGAATGGATAGCACTCTTACCACCACAACTTAGTTCAAGAATTAATGATGTTCTCTCATTGAGTTGGTGGTTGGTTCTCATCAATTGAAAAATTCAATTACCATCAAAATGTTCATGAGAACTGAAAAAAAATCAAAAAAAGTTGAAATCGTCACATATGATAATATTATGTTCGGGTAACAATAATTTTGATTAGAATGTAATACCTTACAGTATAAACATTATTTATAATAGGTTATCTCTTCTATTTATGAGAATTATGGATATATGGTACCTTAATCAGTTGCAGAGTAATGAACTGGATTCAGTTACTGGAGCAAGCAATCCATAATGATAAAATTGGTTCATCCTCTTTTAAAAAAACCACTTAATCTATTCTTCATCTTCTTCTTCTTTAATTCAATTTCTGTCTTCTGATTCTCAACAGACTTTATATTTATATCATTATTGGTCTTATTTGAATTTGACAATAATGATACAGAGGTTGAAGGACTGATTATTGTTTTAGAGGTGTTAGTTGAATTTGAGTTTGCGTTGTTGAATCTATTACTCGAAGATGATGTTTCGCTGGTTGAATTACCTGTGAACGAGTTAAGATCTTGTAATTTTGGAGAATTTGGAAGTTGAGATGATAGCCTATTCGATGAAAAATCTGGTTGAATCTTGGGTTGATTAGTATCCGACAATTGAGCAGAAGCTAAATCTCTTGTATTGTTTAAGTTTTTATGGGAATCAAATTCAGGAATTGGAAATTGTGGTGCTGTAGATATTTTTTTTAATGAGTTTGTTTGTTTCTTGTAAAACCCATCACGAATACTGCCGATCCCCATTTGGTTGTTAAAATCTTCTAATATTATTGTGCTTGTTCTTGATGCAGCTCTAGAATGTACAGGATAATTATCAGAATAATGCATATTAAATTTGTCTGTTGTGTGTGAGTTAAATGAAGACGTTGAGTTTGATTTAACTAATGGCATGCCATCGTATGTTGGTAGTAAATTTCTGAAATTCTGGAGATCATGGAAAGACTGGCGTCTGACGTCTTTTGTTTCGTCAACTTTGTTCTTACGATTAGTCTTCCTAGGTATATGAGTGGCTGACTTTGATATATTTAGATCATTTTTTGATCTTGGATAAGGGTGATGAGATAACGGCTTATTTGATTGTGAAATTTGCTGCTGGTAAGATGGATTTATATTCTTGTGTGAATGATATTTTTGTAAACCATTTCCATTTTCTTTGTGACTGTATTTAGTTTGTTCATAATTTGAATAAGATGATCGTTTACTCAAAAAATTATTAAACCCATTACCAATAGACCCATTGGTACGATTTTTATATATATTGTTATTCAGTACTGTGTTAAATTGTCCAGTTGATTGTGAAATAGGTCGATGATCAAGACTTTTGTTTGAGCTATGGTTTTGAATTAATTGTTGCTCAAACATTTTTTGTCTAAAATTAAGTTCTTTCTCCTTCAGAAGAAGTTCCTTCTCTTTAAGTTCAAGTTCCCTCTCTCTTAATAGTTCAGATTTTATGCTAGATATGCTTGTAGATGACTTATGTAATTGTGTAGATGACTCAGCATTATTGTAATATGATTGACGGATCCTTTCCTCTTTAACTAATTTAACTTCCTTCTGTATTTTCAGTTTTTCTTCTCTTAAAACATTATAATTGTTAATCGAATCAGCAACCTTGCTGTTTTTGTCATTTATCATCATTGCCAGTAGGTTCGTCTGGTTACGCATATTTTCATTATTTTGTTCGAGTTCTGTCGTCTCATCAATAGAAGTATTATTGATATTTCTTCGCTTGAATAATTCAGAATTATCGCTATTGATGTCAGACAATTTTTGTAAGTTACCATATAAAGAATTCAAATATGGCGTCTCTGATGAATTTTTTTTAGACTGGGTGATTGGTTCTAGTAACAGAATATCATAATAATTCAAAAAATTCAATTTTTCTTCATATATGTATACCAAGTCAGGAACATTTTTTCCGTATTCATCTTCCCACTGTTTTCTTAAAATTTCCATTGAAGGGATCTGTAAATTTTTAATATTTAACTTATTGTTGTCGCAGAAGGTTTCCAATAAAAGATGTATTTCGGTGTATAACCCTTGCATTAAAGGTACTGCATTTTTAATATCTTTCAAATTTTCAGAAATAGTTTCTTCAAATATTAACATTAGACTCTCAAAACAAACTTTTTGCATAAAATGAATCCATTGAATTGAGATATATTTTTTGTGATCATAATCACATAAATCAACCAAGTCTAAAGCTAATAATTTCTTCAATAAACGTTGAATAATTGATAAAGCTTCTTTGGTATGTTCAGTATACACTGAAAAATTTGAATTCCCTATATAAAAAACTGGCGTTATGTTATTCTCAATTTGTTTGAATTGAATACAATTTTGTGTTACTTTGATACAACGTATATCATATGTAGTAACTAGACTAAAAATCTCACTTTTTAACTTTTGATTTAAATAATTTTTAATTATGTCTTCTAATAAAATCAAATTAGAACTCTCTACAACTATTTTTGTATTGTCATTAATCAAATTCTGCAAGAAAATTGAGATCTTCTTCAATTTATTTTTGGAATTGGAATGCATAAATATTAAGTCAAATTTATCCTCTATATTGTTATACCGAAAATTCTTCGCCAAACCTTCAATGGAGTTGAAATGGTTGTCGACCTGAAATCTAACCTTCCCATAATTCTTGGTCTCTATTTGATATGTATTCGTTTTAAAATCATTCACAACATATATTTTGGCTCTCTTAGCTAGTTTGAATCTCGACAGTAAATAAATCAAGATCGGATTATTACCGAGAACTAATATATTCAGAGACACAGCAGACATTAAATGGTTCAGATGCAAAGATAAAAGATGAGTTAATCAAATAATAGAGTAAATATCAATCGGAAGGCCCTCTAAACACAGATAAAGATGGATACAATTTGAAGTTCTAATTATAGAAAAAAACCACTTTCAAACCCACAAAGACCCTTAATCTTTTCCAAATAACTTCCAGATACCTTGATCAACAACACTCAATCTCAGATTCTAGATACAATACATATAAATCTATCTTTATATACTTTTTTTGAAGATATTAGAACATAGTCCTTCTGTTCTATGCTCAACTGCTTATTAAAGCATGAAATTTCAGTGATGAGTGTACTAAAAATTTGATCAAAGTAACTAATTGACCAAGATATTAATTCATCTCGAAGTTGAGTTAAATTGGTCGATGGTTGCACAAAGATCTAAGAGGGCCAAACAATCTTCCCGATGGTTCTGAGGTTTGGGGTATAATGTACGTTGCACGGCAGTATATGTAAATTTTAATTGTTTATGCGACTGATTCTACATTAAACACAATTGTTTCCAGTATAATTCCCTGGAGATGAATGAAAATACATACAACAAACAACAGGAGATGGGTGGTGCTGCTCAATTACTTTTCTGGAAACGGTAATATCCTAGAAGGGGAAACGAGGCTCGCAGTAGCCACTAACAAAAATTGAGAGAAAGTAAACTTTCCAAGTTTAGTACTGCAGTAGCCTGTGATAATGCAAAAGATTTAAGTAAAGACGGCGTGGAACACCAATTTGTCCTGGCTACACATAAATTACTGTGACTATTCAGAGAAACGTTCTCAGTAAAGAAAAGGTGGACAAGAGAGAGATGAGTGGTTTTATTGTCATCTGATACGTTGTCCGGTTAATGTCTGCGGTGAAAAATTTCACCACCTCAGTAAATTCACATTCAGTAACTTAATGCGGGCTAACGACTATTAAGTACACAAATCAAAAATTTAGCGATGAGATGAGATGAGATGAGATGACTAGTTAAAGAACTTTATATTTGAGATAAAGAGTTTCCTTGTTGAGCTTATAGTGATTCAAAAGAGAGAGGGCCAATGCTGTCAATGAGTTATGGGGTTTATTTATGCTGGTGTTCCCTCTACCGCTCATAAGAGAGAAAAGAAAATTTCTATTAGAAAGCCAGTTTACAATAATATAAATCATGGTATTAGGAAGGAAGTAAAAAGTTTTAAGAAGAGGAAAGTACTTGGTAATGGCGGGAGTTATGGATATAGGGTTAGTAAAATTGAGGTTTTCGAGGGATTGCCTGTTGAGGTGTTGCAAAGAATCTTTGTGATGGTTGGTAATGATGGGTTGAATTCGATGTTGTTTTTAAATTCGTATTTCAATGATATTTTACAAAGAAATAGTCATTTGACTAAGTTATATTTTATTGAGAATTACATTCGAGAGGTTTTTGTTGAAGGGGATCGAAAATTTGTGATCAATGTTGATTTATTTAGAAACACGGGACTATCGACCTATTTCTTACGAAATGTGCATAAATATGTTGCTGGTATTCATTGTTTTGTGCCGGATCATGAATTCAAAAACGATGATTTTGTTGAATTTCCAAACGACAAGTGTAGATTATCAAGTTCTATTTTTACTGATTACGGGATTTTGTTTGAATACTGTAATGAATTTTTATTATTGAAACAGTTTTTTAGTTTCAAAAGTTTGAATAGTTTCTTTGTTGACTTAATAAATTGGTACTTTGAGAGAGTCCATTTTACGAACATTGAAACGGTTAATGAAGGGTTGTCAATAGATCGTTTGATAACTGTTATTAAAATGATGATAATTTTACTAGAGAATGAAGAAATTCAAACTGATTTTGATTCACCTGAGCCATTGGTTGCTTTGTTGTTGATACTATATCAACAATATAATAAGGATATAAAAACTAACAAATTCCAACAACAGATCACTGATACAAAATCAAAACAATTCGAAATAATTAGGAACATAGTCCAACAGTTCCTTCAAGAATTCTACTCGCATCCCAATTCCAAAGAGCATTTATCACATCCGGATATTTGGGATGTTTTGCATAAGATCTCAGATATTGATTTAATTGATTTAATGACAGAATCTGGTGGTCAACCACAATATAATGTATTTTTTTAATAAGTATTATATACATTTAATAGACATCATCTCTTATTGCAGTACTATTGACTGTTTAACTTTTCTCACATACTCGCATCGCTCATTACTGTAGAATAAGATATACATAAAAAATTAAAATGCTAGAGATGAATATAAAAGAAGACATTTTAAATGGACAGAATATATGAAACATATTCATGTTTTTAATTAGAGTATTAAGGAGTTGAGAGCCGCATGAGATAATTATCATTGTACAATTTTCTTGATTTATGAAGAAATTATCTACCACCTTCCTGAATCGAATATTCAATCGGTCTATTACTACAAAGGTTCCTGCTCAGTTATATGAAGGTAAAAAATGGATTACCAAGGATTTAACTTTTCATAATTTACCTAAGGATGAAACTATTCAAAATAAGACTAGGTTTGATTTTGATAAGTCTCATTTACCACCGGTTAATATATACAGCTCTAATTTAGAATTTAAAAATAGACTTGATCAAGCAATGCAAACAGTTTATAACACTAAAGTAACTGCAAAGACTAAGTTTGAAGCTGAGAACCAATTTATTACATGGAAAAAGTTAAGGGATTATATTTATTTAGCATTGAACAATGAAGAATTAACAAATGGGAAAATGGGATTGGATATATCATATAGAGATATATTGATGCCTTCTAATCCAAATTTTTTGATAAAGCACCTTCTTCAGATTAATAAAATTGAAGACCCCATATGGAAAATGATGTGTCAAAACAAGTTACTTGCTAGTAACTTAAAAATAGGTAGTGAGATTACAATATTGAACAAATATGTTCATCTATTGTCAAGAACTTTTGATTATATTTATGAACAAGAAGTATTGATTAGAACAACGCCGTCATATGACTCGATTCAAACAAATACCAAAGAATTAAATTTATTAAATCCTGCAGAATGGTTTCCAGAAACAAGAAAGATGAGAAGGAATATTATTATGCATATAGGCCCAACTAATTCAGGCAAAACATATAAAGCTTTACAGAGATTACAACAAGCTGAATCTGGATATTATGCAGGTCCATTAAGATTACTAGCAAGGGAAATATATGATAGGTTTAAAACACAGGGAATTAAATGTAATCTCCTAACTGGTGAGGAAATTATTCAAAATTTAAATGAGATAGGTACACCGGCGGGTCTTACATCTGGTACGGTTGAGATGGTCTCGATGTCAAAACTATATGACGTTGTTGTTTTAGATGAAATTCAAATGATGGCGGATAACGAACGAGGTTGGGCTTGGACAAATGCACTGTTAGGTGTAAGAGCCAACGAACTGCATTTATGTGGTGAAAAAAGTGCACTACCAATAATCAAGAAAATTGTTCAAACGACTGGTGATAATTTAATAGTAAATGAATATGATAGACTAGGTGCTTTGGTTGTAGAAAGCAAGCCCGTTTCAAGGCGTTTAAAGGGTTTACGTAAAGGTGATTGTGTTGTTGCATTTTCAAAGAAGAAAATCTTGGATTTGAAATTAAAGATTGAAAAAGAAACAGATTTGAAAGTTGGTGTAATTTATGGCTCTTTGCCACCAGAAACTAGGGTCCAACAAGCACAACTTTTTAATGATGGTGAATATGATGTTCTTGTTGCTTCAGATGCAATCGGGATG
This sequence comes from Tetrapisispora iriomotensis, assembly GCA_003705975.2. Classification (NCBI taxonomy): domain Eukaryota; kingdom Fungi; phylum Ascomycota; class Saccharomycetes; order Saccharomycetales; family Saccharomycetaceae; genus Tetrapisispora; species Tetrapisispora iriomotensis. Next base: position 118,801 of record PPKC02000003.1, on the reverse strand, counting down.
GGTTTGAATTTATCTATTGACCGCGTAATATTTACCACTGATCTTAAGTTTAACGGTACAGACATGATTGAATTATCATCCTCCAATATTAAACAAATCGGTGGACGTGCGGGAAGATATAAGCATTCCAATGAAGGTGAAGAGTTACCAATCGGTAAGGTAACTAGCTTCCATGCTGATGTGCTACCAACAATTAAAGCTGGAATGGAAGCACCAATTGAATACATTAAAAGTGCAACCATTTGGCCTACTGATGAAATATGTTCTCGGTTAATGACACAATTTCCTCCAAACACCAGCTTGAGTGAAATTTTAGAATTAATTGCATCACAATTAGAAAAGAATTCAAATAAAGTTTACAAATTATCAGATCTGCGGAATAAATTAAGTGCAATACGTATATTTGAGCATATGGAAGATATCCCATTTGAAGAAAAATTGAGATTAAGTAATGCACCAATAAAAGATGTACCTTTAGTAAAGAAAGCATTTTCTGATTTTTGTACAACAATTGGGAAGAGACAAACCAAGGGACTTCTATCTTACAACCTACCTTTCGATATTGTAAAATATAAACTAATTTCAAATGAAAAATTCAATTTGGAAATGTACGAAGCATTATACAACATTGTAACTTTATACAGTTGGTTAGCAAACAGATATCCAAATTATTTCATCGATATCGAATCTGCCAAAAACTTGAGAGTATTCATTGAACTGATTATTTTTGAAAAATTGGATAGATTAAGAAAGAATCCATACGATCATACAATCAAAAATTCCAATAAAAAAATTAAATATAAAGTTCACAATAGAGGTACTGATTTGAATGTTCAAAGAAAAGAATATTGAAGAAACCAAAAAAACAAAGACCAATTAATATCCACTTATTGCAATTGCAATTGTGAATAGAATATAGAATATTAGAATATAGATTATAAAATGTATTGTAAATAAGATAAATTAACATTTATTCTTGTAATCAACTCGATAACCTCTAAAAATAATGAATATTCATCTTTTTGGAAAGAGCTTAATATTTCATCCTAGGCCGGAAATCTAGCTTGCCTCTCCTCCCACATCAAAAAGCATTTCCTGTCTACCAATTATTTCACCCCACTAAATTTTATAAATTTTTGGACCAAGATTAGCCGGGCCTCGGACTAGACTCTTCTTCGAACGGTAGTATCAAACTCAATTGGAAGTATACAGATAAAGAGTGTCACAAATACAATCATTGTTGAAAATGAGCATAAACACTTCTAAATTGTATATTCACCTGTTTGAAGAATTTGTGGGGCTATTATGAAATCATTGTAAGGTCTTGGTTACAAAATAAACTACAGGTCTATTCTTCTGTGGGTGTTTTCAGAATGAGGTGTGTTTCTGGCTTGAAACCAAATGGTTTCAAAACACAGATCAGTCATCTTAGATTAATTATATATTTTTATATTCGTAATGTTCAGTTGGTTGTGGGAAATGCCGTTCCCTCCTCCAATGTACACACTATAGTCAAGATATATCCACCATTTTGGCTTGGTTTTCTATGCGGACTTCGAAGACGTTAGGTAGATAATAGACATGGCATTTGGAACACCGATAGGCATTCAGTGTTAGAGTTTTCAGTTGTGATGGTTAGTTATTGGCTTGGAATGACAAATTTCTATTTCAATCTTGGATTATTCGAGATTGAGCGGACTTATATTTAAACTCTTGAACTGTCAACCAGATTCTGAAAGGCAGACCGTAGAGAGCGAAATAAAATAGGAAAATGTCAACTAAATGAATACTTTCATGGTTGAGTGAAAATATAATTATATATATATGTATATAAGAAGGTTGTTCTTATACAGATGTATATATACAGTAGTGAGCTGTGGTGTACATGTTAGCAGATACTTGTATTGAATTCAAATTTCAGTGGTTAAGTAGAATATCTTATTCAATTGCAAGAATTAGTCGTCATAATAGACTGGTAATTTCAGTAGAATAATTATAAAAGTTGGATTTATTAGTAATATATAAATGGTTAGTCAAGTTGTTGTTTTGGGAGGTACTGCTGGTACTGGTAAAACTACAATTGCTGAGGTTTTGGTTGATGCTATGAAACATAATGAAGAATATGCTGGTGTTGAGTATGTGGAAGGTGATTCATTACATCCAAAGGCTAATGTTGACAAAATGGCACACGGTGTACCTTTAACTGATGATGATAGATGGGATTGGTTGAAAGAAGTAGCAGATAATAGTACAGAGACAGCCAGTAAACATAAAGGTTTGTGTATTATTACTTGTTCAAGTTTGAAAAAAAAATATAGAGATTTAATTAGGGAAACCTGTCCAGATACAATATTTTATTTTGTGATTTTATATGGTAGTAAAAAATTGATTGGTGAGAGACTGGCAGAAAGAAAGGGACATTTTATGAAAGCAAATATGTTAGATTCTCAATTTGATGATTTAGAGTTACCAAAAGATGACGAACCTAATTGCTATATTCAATATTTAGATGACAAATCGTTTGATGAAATCAATAGGGAGACATTAGATTCTGTTACTGAAATGTTACACAGAGATCTAAAGAAATTGTGATGATGAGATTAACTTTTTTTTTGGAAACCCATAAACTTGTTTATATATTTTATGAACATCGACAAGAATATAGTTATCAGCATATAAGTCATAATTGTAACAATACATAGATTTATTTTGTATAAAATAACTTACTTGGATATTTATATACAAACGAGATGAATAAATTTGAAGAATTGATTATTATATTGATAGATTAGCTGATGCAGCATTTTATTTAGCTCTAATAATTAATGATAGAATGGTGAACTATATGTTTCTACATATTCACGAATGCAATGTGGATGTTATTTAATGATGATTTGTTGTGTAATGTCTTTGGGAAGGTTTTGATGATGTGTAAATATATCAAGATGATGATATGCCTTACCAGTAGCTCTCGGCAGATTGATTAGTAACAGTGGATAAATTTTTTTGAAAGAAAGTTATACTGTTAGTGAAAGGATGATATTGATATTGAGAGTCACTTCTGATAGTTGAAGCCAAATCTTTCGATTCTTTGAACTTAAATGAAGGATTGATTGAATTCTGTTCACCAAGGGTATATTGACTACCATAACCTTTAGTTGAAGAAGTGCTGGAAGCAGGATTTGGTTTAGGAACTTGAGGTGGATAATGCTGGTAATTATGTTCTTCTTCATTGGCTGTAACTAAAGGGATGATCTGATTTGAAGAACCTCTTGATGATATTACTGCACTTGAAATGCTTTGATAAGGACTGGCGGAACGAGAAATTTGAAAAACTTCATTTCTGTCAAGCACATTGTTGGAATCAAAATTTATTGGCATTTTATCTTTATTCTTACCAAAAATATAAGCTCTATATTGTTCCGATGTTAGTGGTGGTACTGAAGACAACCAGCCTTCCTTTGTGAAACTTGTGATTTGACTAACTTCATACATCAAGGAGGTGATATCAATTCTTTCATATGGATTAATTTTTAAAATTCTTGCTAGTAGTAAAAACAACTCATCAGAGATAGGTAGAATTTTTTTCAGTAAAGTGGCATCTTTAGTGAAATAATGGAAAGTTTTTTCATCATTTTGATGGGCTTTTGACCATGGATTTCTAATACAAACCAAATTGATCAAAATAATACCGATAGACCAAATATCACCGGTAGCAGTTGGAAACAATTCATTTGGATTTGTACAAAGGACTCTTTCTGGAGCCATGTAGTAAGAGCTACCTACACATACATTAGGAGCTAAACGGTCACAAGTAGTGGCCAACCCAAAATCACATAAATAAACATTATCTTCCGCATCCAACAAAATATTCTCTGGTTTAATATCACAATGGTAGATGCCAAGTTGATGACAATATTGTAATGCAGAACATAATTGTAAATAAACTTTTTTAATCATCAAACCATCTTTAGCAAAATGTTGATGTTCAACTATTGATGTGAATAGATCGATTGGATAATAATCCATTACTATGAAAGTAGCCAAAGGAGATTCTAAGACTTGATGTATAGTAACAATATTTTCATGGTCTTGTACTTTTAAATGGAAGGCTATCTCTCTGTAATGTGGAACAGTAGCTTGTAGTTGCTCTTGTGATAAATCTTTGATTGACTGCAAATCGGTAGTGGGGAGAAATAATTTATTTTGAAAAGTTTTGAAATAATGATATAGTTGTGTCAACAAAACATTACCTTTCTTCGTATTACCAGTAGCCGATATAGAATTAACTGGGTTGAAAGAAGAAGGTTTGATAACTGCTTTTATAGCATATTCTTTGTCGGTGGTAATGTCTATGGCACGGAAAACTACCCCATAAGCACCTGAACCAATTTGGGAAGTAAAGATAAAGTTATTTATCTGGCAATTTGTTAACATATTCTCTAAAGTGATGTTCTGTATAATTTCTCAAAGCAAATAACAGAATCTATTTTATATTATACTATAGTAGATTACGTTGTCTTATAGTATATTATATTTTTAAATTTTTTCAATATCGTTACTTTTACTTTTTATACGAGTATGTATCTATTACAATGCTCCTTGTCAAATATAAAATTTTATGAATAAATGAGATACTAATATGAATTCTAAAATTGAATAACAATCGATACATTTATTCAAATATATATATATATATATATATTCATTAACATATTTTGAAAATAGCTTCAAAGATAAAAAATTAATACAAATTTCGAGCGGAAAGCTATCAACTACAAGAGCACTAATATGAATATTTTTCTAATAAATAATTTTAGAAAAATTCAATAATAAAGACAATTCTAACCATTCCGTCCAGGAGAATGAACAGTATTTTCTAGCCTTGTAACGTGAAAGCAACGGGTGCAGTGAATTGTCTGAGAAGAATAAGTAATTAATATAACTTATTAGTCCCAGTCAGTAAATATAAGTAATACAGAGATTCTCATTCTTCTTTGGTTTCTTCCATGCAAGTTATTAGATTTACAGTAGAGATCACCTTCATCCTCAGACCAACGCTAAGGGTTATTCCTGCTAGTCAGTGCTCACCAGGAATAGATCTCGATCCGGGACTCATCAGATCCCATATACTAGATCTAATAGTTGAGATCCAAGTGAAAACCTTGCACAATGTGCTGGTAATATGAAAAACAAGAGCATGCTGACATAGTATAGTTCTAACGGGCCATTTAGAACATTGATTACATTGAGAGGAGCATAGTGTTGGGAGTCTGGCATTCCCTTCCGTTTTGGTTGCATGTTTTTGCTTTGTTGGCCAAAATTTTGCGCTCATTGAATTGAGTAGAAGAAACTGCTGATAATAATACACAGGCAACTCGAGCAAATTAAAATTAGTAATTGAGATTAATTGAGATTAATTAAGCTTAGTTGCACAGTACACACGTAGCAAGATAATAATAATAACAGTTTTTTATATACTTGAGGTATTCAATACCCAATATGTTTATGGTAAGGACAAACTGTCGATTGGGGATATCAGAAGAATATCAGTACAGCATCAGTTTTGAATACCTTTCTAAGTTTTCTTTTCTGTTCACTGTTCACCGTTCACCTAGAGAATATTTTGATGTATGGGTATTATAGAGAATTTTCATTGAAATGTCAATTGAAAAATTTGCATCCGAAAGACATAGTGGATGTTTGAAAAAAAATTTCTTCGGAAGGACATTTTTAAGAACTAAGTGTCCTTTATGGATCTATCGATATAGAAAAGAGTAGGTTGTTTGTTGTAAGGTTCAATTCTTATTACGACATTAATGGAACGACTGTTTCTTTATGCCTGGATATCAGTGTAAACATCTTAGTAATTTTCATTTGTAATGGTTAATTGGTTCTGGCTATCGATTTTTTCATTACATAATGTGTGGCAGTAAAACATTTTTATTCATTGGTTTTCTGAACGTACGATTTATCATAATTGGAATTTGTTGCTGTGGATGGGTTCAATTGGAGGGAGGACATTACGTATATTATTGAGTATTAGTGTTCTGATCAAGGTGGAATTGTCGGAATTGCGATATGTTATTGTTCCGAATTTTCCAACTGCCAGGAATGAATGTGCAGCCGAGATCTGAATCTCAGAGGACTGGTTTGCGGTTGTTTTTGTTAAGGGTTCTCTTGTGTCCAATGGTGGATATCTATTTATGTATGTACATATGTAATGATATTGTTTGTGGGCAGAAGTTAATGGGTCGATTGGTGCTACTGGTGTCCCAACAAGCATCAATTGTCATACAGCTTGTCTCACATTCTTACATGGGTTTAATATCGGAAAAGGTAGTTTATCTCTTGATCGCATCGTTAACTAGACTGAAACGGACCTGATCCATACGATTATGCTAAGACCCATTTGCCTTGCAAGTTCGTATCCCAAATAAGGAATCCTGGCCCTACTACTACATTATTTTAGTAAGATCTTTGCAAGATGTATCATTGGGGACATGGCCTAATTAATTAGAATTGAGAAGTACTTTTTATCGCTGTAATGATATTGAATATTACGGGTTCATAAAATTGCTATTGTCCTTATTGTGATGATAGGTGACAATAATAATGATGAAGTCCACATGATATCCAATCACCAATACAATTTGTCTTATTTTTTGGAAGCCGATCGGAATTGAAATACCTCAATTGTCTTTAAAGAGATGCTACTGATAGGGTCGGATCAGATTGTCTATTCAATAGATGTTTTCAATATTCAACCCTGTGTAGGTGGGCTTACTCTTCTCCAGATTGATTGTTACAGGTAGATTTTACTTGCAATAAGACATTTTCAATAACTAAATTGACGATAGTATGGTTGTTCCGTCTTTTTCCGTCTTTATTTCCCTTTTCGCACACTTGGCCTCGAAAGAAACATGCGGACGTTCCTTCCTTAATCTTTCTTGATAGATCTTGGTTGTGATTGGAAAATGTATCAACTTATCTTAGTACGATAAATGAGACAAGTAAATACAAATAATAGGAATGTAACTCATAAATTATTAAAGAGAGGAAAGTTCAGCTCGTTGTTGTTTACCCAAAAGTTAATTACCAATTATTGGTTGAAATGTCCAGCGATGAGCTGACAATTGTCTTTTCAAGTGTAGAAAATTGTAACTCTGTCACTTTCTTGCATTGTGCATTTAAAACCGATTGAATGAAAATTTGTTTTGTTATAAGTTTGTCTATTTATGGTCAATAAGATGATTTGGACCTGGTATAGTTAGTGTGATTAACCATTATTTTGTAGAAACAATATATAGATATGAACAATAGATCTTGGGGATCAAACAAAAACGAACACTGGACGTCAATAATTACGGCCGCATCTGTATATGAAACAATAATGAGAATTTGAATAATTATTATTACATTATATTGATATATATTTGAGGTTTTAATTAATTGAGATGGATACAAAACAACAGGATGTTTGAAAGTAGGGCCATCGTATTATAATAAGTAACTCGGCGTTGAGATTGGCAACGTTACTTGGTAATTACAATTTATATTAAACATTAAACTTTATTCAATTTTTTTAGAATTTCTTGACTTAATTCAATTGATTCCCTCATCTGTGAAGAAATGTGTGCATCAACCAATGGATTTAGTAAAATGGAAGTAGAGTGGCTCTCTGAAGCTAAGATGTTAGGAATAGATGCTAGAAGCTTATATGATTCTGTTGCTTCTGATGTATTGTCAGCCACATATTCGACAACTTTTTTAATTAATAAATTACCCAACTCTAAGCATGAAACGCTTACTGATGTAAAGATATGTTTTAAATAAACGAGATTATTGTCTGTATGAATGATAATATTGGATAAAGCTTCGCTTAATCTTTTTAGGCTACAGATGACATTCTCTTCCGCTGAAATCCACTTCAGATACATGTTTTTAGTCAGTGATTTTTTGCCAATAGTATTTACAATGCAAATTGCAGCTGTTAAGCTTTGATAGATTGTTGGAGCTGATCTTTCGATTAGTGAAGGGATGGCACTGATCTGTGAAAAAGGAATTGATGCCATCAAATAAGAAAATAAATCATTTAACAGTCTATAACGGTCGCCATTATTATATAACGAAATCAATTTCTTGGTAAGATCGGTATCTTTAGTGCTAGTTGCATCTTCAAAATCATTTAAGAGAACTTGTTGAAATAGTATTCTATTTGGTGTTTCAACGGACAATAACTTGGCTATTGTGTCAACACCATAAGAATGGTAATTACTCACTTCCAATGGATATTCTTTATAGGTTAAAGAATCTGAGCCATAAACTTTGGCACCTTTTTTTGGCACACCAAAACTCAGTACCACCATAATTAATAAAATAGCATCGGTACTATTCAATAACTTATACTTATGTGATATATTCGAAAATGTAGCAACGACATCTTTCTTAAGGTTAAACCCTTTTCTGCAATGGATAAATATGCTAGGATTTGTAACAAGTAACCATAAAATATCAGAAAAGTATCTCTTTAAGTAGACATTTCTAACCATTTTTTTTACATTAGCATTAGAAAATGAAATATTTCTTAATATCATAGATATTGTGGATATTTGATCACATAACATCAATGCGGGATCATCTGCACCTCTTGTATTTACTTTCGAATAGATAGAAGCAGTTTCTTCATTTACTTGACTTAAAGTCCTCATATAATCTGATAAGACAGGTTCAGCCATCTGTTGATTGGAGAGAAATCTAATTGGAGAAGGCAAAAATGGCCATTGTGAAGTCAGAGCAGGTTTTTCTTCGATGGTTAGAGATTCATCCAATAGCTCCTCATTAAGTATATTCTCAGAAGGTGTCTGGGCTGGTGACAATACAGGGGGAAGTTGTTCAATATCTGTGCCTGTTAAAGAATCAACAACTATGGAAACATCAGAAGATGCGCCGTGTTTTTTAGTATAATTTTCGAAAAGTAAATTCATCGTCTTATTAGTCCTAGACTCAGGCTCATAAAATTCATCAGAATTAAAATAGTCGTCTTCTACTTCATGATAAACACTATTAATTTGGTTATTTCTGGCATGAAGCTTCTTCGTAACTAAAGTGTTCATAGAATTAATACCAAGAATACACAATGCGTCTAATAATTCTGTATTTTTTTCTAATGAAATGTTAAGAGACGTGTCAGAACTAACAACAAATAAAGTATTCAATGCAGTGTTAACTTCTCCTAAATTAGAGGATTCTAATGCAGTTGAAAGAGCTCTTAAGTTTACGGTACCCAACTCTGGAACAAATAAGAATATTGGTTTATTTGCATTAATTTTATCACCAATGTCCGCTACTTGAGACAAATTAAAACCGTTCAAATTTCCAATATCTCTAGAGATCGGCTTGTAATTTTTTCCAGTTGTTCTAACATACTTTTTCGGTAATTTGGACATTTCTTGCTCATACTTTTTTTGTAACAGTTCTCTTTGTTCTCGTACCTTTTTCTCCTTAAGTGCTTCTTGTTGTTTCTGTTGAAGTGCAAATGTTTGCTGTTGCTTTCTTTGCTCCTCTTCAATAAGTTTTCTTTCTTGCTCCAATTCCTTCTTAGTTTTCTTCTTTTGTCTGGGTTTCCTAGGCTTCTTGACTTTAGCATTTTTTTGACTGTCCTGTAATGCCCCTGCACTAGCATCAGAAGGCATATTCATCCCAATTGAAGTTGAATTCAAATTCCCATTACCTGGTTGTCCCAGATTTTGGGAATTGTTTTGAGATTGTAAATTTTGCTGTTGTTGTGCAGTATATGATTGAACCTTCTTTAAAATTTCACTTAAATACTGTTGTAAGAATAATTTCTTCGCTAGGGATTCTTTTTGACCATCTGGGGATTCAATAAACTTCTCATACGGAATAAAAATCTTGTAATACAAGGTAGCAAGCTGTTGCATATCAGAGATTTGTAGTCTTTGTGCAAGAACAGCCCATTGTTGATTACGAGATACCTGGTCACCACCACCAAACCTTTGAACCAACATATAAAGAATAAATAAATTTATTTTTTTTCCTTGGATCTCAGGTATACCTTGTAACGGTATATTATTTCTTTTACAGTTCTCGAGTACAGATTTTGTAAATAATTCATATTGTTTGTTATTCACCTCGGTTGAGATTCTACGTTGTAGCTCAGGCGGTAAACTTTGTAAAATCGATTGAAGTTGAACCGCTGCTTGGCTTGGATGAGATGATCCTTGTGAGTTTTCAGATTGGCCGGATTTAAAGCCCTGTTTAGTACCGGCAGCTGTGTTCTTTTGTTGAGGAGATTGTTGATCGCCATTATTTAACTGAATTTGCTTTTGCTGAGCTTTTTGCTGCTGTTCTAACTGTTTCTGCATCTGTTTTTGTAATTTCTTTTGTTGTTGTTGTTGAGCTTTTTGAGTGGCTTTTTGTTGTTTTCTTTGTTGTTGTTGTTGTTGTTGTTGTTGCTTTTGAATTTGAGTCTTTTGTACTTGCTCAACAAGCTGTTTTTTTTGCATCATATTCAATATTGCTACATTATTTGCAAACATTCCATTCTGAGCTGAAGTATCATTGGGACTTAGTACATTATTTGCATCTGCATTTGAATTGTTCATATTCATGTTTCCCATGTTCATGTTTCCCATGTTCATTCCGCCCATGTTCATATTTCCCATATTCATGTTATTCATATTATTCATATTTCCCATATTCATGTTATTCATATTGTTCATATTGTTGATATTCATATTTCTCATATTATTGGCATTTGTATTGTTCATATTGTTCATATTGTTGATATTCATATTTCTCATATTATTGGCATTTGTATTGTTCATATTCATATTTCCCATGTTCATATTTCCCATATTCATATTACTAACGTTGCTACTCATGTTGTTCATGTTATTCATATTCATATTATTGGCACTGTTATTCATGTTGTTCATGTTGTTCATGTTGTTCATGTTGTTCATGTTGTTCATGTTGTTCATAGCATTCATAGCATTCATAACATTCATTGCATTCATATTGTTAGAATTACCCATATTGTTCATATTTCCCATATTCATATTATTCATATTTCCCGTATTCATATTATTCATGTTGTTCATGTTGTTCATGTTGTTCATATTATTCGTGTTGTTGTTATTGCTCATAGGGGAATTCATCTGTGATTTCATTAATAGATTAGGGTTCATGTTGTTATTATTCAATGAAGCTCTCTCTGTTGCTCCAGAATTATTGAAATTTTGAAGCATTTGAGATTGATTATTAGTTCCCAAAATATTCTGTGGGACAACGCTTGAGTTACTATGAGGGGTGTTTGCTACAGATGTTTTAGGATCTACATTGGTTCCAAGCATATTATTGTTCATATTTAAATTTAAGTTGCCATTATTCGTACTCATATTATTAGGAACTTGTTGAGAAAATGAATTTTGCAAATTTCCAGTTACAGTTGAATTTTGTACTGAATTAGGTGAAAACACTTGTTGGGGAGACATAGACATTTGTTGTGGAGCAGCAGTTGCAGGAACAGAATTTCCTGATAATATATCCTGCGGGGACAATGCATTTTGAACTGAAATATTATCAAAAGGCATCTCACCAGAAAATCCTGGAGACGCCTGTATATCCATACCATTCTCTGAATACATATTGGAATCATTATTCTCTGGTAGCAAACTATCTTGATTTTGTGAAGATTGTTGTAAAGATGAATTTTCAAATAAACTGATGAAATCATCACCATTATTATCACTAAACGAATTAACCTCGTTAAAAAATTCCATTTTCTATAATTAATATTTCACTCTATTATATATCTCAATATCCAAATATCTTAAAATATATAGAATTATTGGTCTTTCTAAAATGCATTTATTGTTTCCAATAGCGATAAGCAATCTCAAAACTTTAGCAGACTATTACTCCAATGCTTTCTGGTTTATTACAAAGCAAAATAATAGAAACAAAAAAAAGATAAATACAGATTCACTAGAAAACTACCAAAAGTATCACTTAATCCATAAATCTTGTAACTGATTTAGAATAAATATTCTCTCTAAAAATACCGATGACTTATCCCAAATTTGAATGTATAGTTTATATTTTTGTTTTCAATTTTTGAAACATCTCGGGACTGAAGTCTTGAAAGTTTATATTTTTTTTGGTGTTTTGACTTTATAGGGTAACAATGGTTATATAGCAACTAAGAGTTCTATATGACTGGTAAGTATGATTCTTCAATAAGCAATGAAGGATTCAAGTTAAATATAATCAGGTATTGATTAGTTCACCTATGAACAATACAAAATAGTTAGTATATAAATACATGTAAATGTGTGTCTATGTATTGAATGCGTGCTTGGTTTGATGGGTATACCATCCATGTATCATTTGGAAGTAAAAGGTTAATTTTCTGTTAAATATTAATTCATACATTAGGTAATCTTTGTTATAATTTGAAAAATGGGTTTGTATACCATCTGGATTGTTTACGGTCCATTATTTTTAAATAGTAGCTCATTTCACCCCAACAATCTCTACCGAAATTACAACCGGCCATGTTAACTACGAAATCATTTGCACGTTGATTGTAGAAGAATCTTGGATCGTCACTGAATTCTGAACAAGCTCCCGGTGGAAATGCGTTTATTGATCTTAGAGGTAAAAAGCCTACACCAGAACGAATCCAAGGTTCAGTCGCATATAAACTTTCTAAGGTATCTTGTTCTTTGTGTTCCCAAACCATGTGTTTTTGTTCATAGGCGACTGGTTCAAACCATAAATCTAACAAAGCTTTTGACCATTCGTTGTTCCTAATAAAGAATGAGCCTAAATTAAAACCACCACAATCTTGTGTGATTAATAAACTCATATCTTGCTTATAATCAACATATGGTATATCCAACTCGATATTAAGAGGATTGAATCTATGTAATGAACGGTCAGTGATGGTGTCAAGTCTGGAAAATATGTGATCTTCTAGAGAAATGTGAGGTTCCATAATCAACGTCTCCAAATCTAACCACCAAAACCATTCAGCATTTGGGAATTCCCTCATTGTTTGTTTTAAGATATCAACCTTTTGCCAACCTTCTCTAAATTCATGTGAGTATCTCTTTAATGTAGTCAGATCTTTGATAGTTAATCCATATCCATGTCTTCTTGCATATGCTTGTTTATTGGCTATCGATAAACGTTCAATCAACCAGTCTTGTTCAGTCTTCCATCTAAGTACCCCGCCACCATCATTTGCTGCTAATATAATAACAATCTTTGGATTAGGGTTCCAAAACCACGTCATTGGATTCCATAAACTTCTTTCATCGGATCTAGTATTTGAAGGTAAATTGGCAAAAGAATCTTTCAGGCTATCGTTTGGATTTGTCTTAGAATCTCTTAAATGAATTGATGGGGAACTAGAATCGCTAAACCAATTGAATAAAAAGCAAATAATAACTGCAATCCCAATCAATTTCTTTGATCTACTCAAGAAACTCGTTACTCTTGGAGTTAAATTATACTTGGCATTAAAATATCTATTTTTAGAGGTCTTCTTCTCGTCATCTCGGAGATCCTCTTGGGAGACTGGTAGATCGTAACCGTCAGCTGCCATTCAAAATAAATTAATATGTGATTAATTCACTATTATGCACAATATATTGACAAATGGTGCTACCCTAATACTCGAAACAAATAAATAAAAAATCTTTTATAATTTGTATGTTCATTTTATCTCATATCTACATATATATATTGTGGTTTTTCAAATTCAACAGGCAGGTGGAAATATTGGTATGTGCTTTCATCACTTAGAACGGTGAGAGAGGACAGCAGTTTTAGTATAATAAACCTTTTAAATGTTATTAAACTTACGTTAATTTAAAGATTCTATTTAATTATCTCCTATAATACTAATGTGTAGGTTATTTATTATATAAACTACAGGACTAAGAGTAAAAAAATATGTAAAAATGAGATCAAATATCTTGAAATGATAGTATCTTAGGCTTCTTAATTATTGCGATTTAATTTCCACTATGATTTTTTTCGTTCTATTACTAGAAATTAATTTGTTTTTCAATTAAAAGTTAAAATCTTTTTTAAAATGATCTAATTTCATTCCTGGGTGAACATGTTCAAATAAATCTTGTCTACCCATTGCTATGAAAGTTCTTTTCAAAGTTTCTAGGATATTATCATCACCATTAGAAGAATTTCCGGTGAATAATGACGAATTATTATTGACACCATCTACTTCATGCATTCTTAAGGAAGTTAAAAGGTGTTCGGCAGCTTCTTTATAGCATCCAATGTTGATTGAAGACACTGCTAAATTGTAGCGTGCACGAACAAAAGAAGGTTTTAGTTGTAATGCTTTGTGGTATGCTTGAATTGCTTCTTCGCATCTACTTGAATTTGCTAACGATGCACCTAATCTGTTCCACATCAATTCATCTTCTGGATGAATGACTAAAGCTGTCTTGAAGCAATCTATTGTTTTTTCGAATTCATTATTAGAATAAAATAGTAATCCTAATCCTAATTGCACATCAGCATCAGCATTTGGCAATTTATTTGCAATTTTCAAGAATTGTTTTGTTACAATTTCGTTTAGTTTATAACGATTTTGTTCGGAATCCATTTGAATGCTATCGGTTGGATCCAATAATGTTGAATATTTTGTTTCTATCCACCTGTTTAACATCGTAAATGCACTTACATCAAATCCTTCATTGATATAACTAATTGCCAGATTTTTCATTGCATCTAAATTTTTTGGATCTAATTGTAAACATTTCTCCAATGCAATAATTCCCATTGCTTCTTTTTCATTCTGCGTCTGAACTAAACCTAGCTTTAACCAAGCATCGACATGATTAGGATCTTCTTGTACTGCTGACTCGAATGATAGTGCTGCTTCGCTTAATTTTGCTCCATTTTCCATCAACATACAGCCTATCTCATAAGCATTTGGATTATGCATAAACTCATTAGTATTCGAAAATGTATATTCAGCAGGTTGCTTTAACTTATTATATAAGTAATTTTGATGTTCTGTTTCCCAAGCATCAGGATTTAAACCATTCGGAAGTAAATCTTCTGCATCTTTGCTTATGCTATCCCACGCTTCTTGAAAAGCGTTTCTATAGTCTTCCGTTACCTCATCGGCTTCATTAGTTTCTCCATTTTTCTCAACTTCATCTGTAATGTCAGCTTCATCATGCAATTTTAAATTTTCTGAAACTTCTTTCTCTAATTCTTTAAATTTTTCATCCCAACCTTCTTTCATTATATTTTGATTTTGTTGGTCAATATTTCTGCTTCTGTTGTTCATCATAAAATTATTGTTTGTAATATTTTGCATCATTCTATTTTGAATATTATATGAAGGATTAGTTAACTGTGACATATCTTGATGACCACTATGATTCATTTGAAGTTGTTTATTCGGTGCTGCATGGTTAAAATCATTCAACCAATCTTTATTGACAGTGTTGTAATCTGCAGTATTTTGAAACTGACTAGTCCAATTCGTTTGTTTTGCAAAATCTGAAGGTATATTAGGATTTAGATATGACATATTCGATTCTCCTTTCGGTACATTGTGAAGATTACTACCACCTATGTTGACAAAACTATTAATAAAATTCTGATTGTTCGCTTGAACATGCCTAGCACTCTCATTAGATCTAAACTGTTTCGACAAATTCAAATTATTATTATTATTACTCAAACCAAATTTATTAATACCATACCCTTGAATCAACGAATTATCCTTTTGCGTTTGCTTATCAAGTTGCATTAATGGGTTATTCCCCACCGAACAGTCTGCATTCATATTGATAAATGTTATTAATAAACTTCTTATATTGTATATATTTAAAACACACACTCTCTCTCTCTCTTTATCTATCTATCTCTGGTCTTTCTAACCTATATCAGATATATTTAAATTTGATAGGGTATCTTTGAGTGAACTAAAGGAAAACTGACTATCTCAAAAAAGGTACCTCTTTTTATATTCATCTTAGTAATATTGTCAGTCACTTTTTCAGTTTTATCTTCACAAAAAGTCTAAGAAACTCCGCTTTCAATTCTCCAATTTTAGCAGACTATTCGGTATAAAGTGATTAATTCCGCTTTCAGTTAAGAGCTTCTTGAGAGTAAATATGGTATTAGTAGAGACAATACCTTGAATTATAAAATATATAAAGAGAAGATAGTTGATGATGAGGATGAGGATGATGAATAGAATTGAAACTAGGATGTGGTTGGGTGGTTATGGTGATTAAACTTCTATGCAAGCGCCATTCTTGTAATTGTAATACCTTTTTTAGGTTTAGTTCTGAAATAAATATAATGTGAATTGGATGTCAGTTGATGATTCACTAAATATTAAATATGCATGTGTCTATCGATAATTTATATAAATATAAAGTTATTCTTCATCACTTGAAGATGCATAATCTACTAATTTTGTTTCTAATTTCTTGGATGCTTTTGTTTCTATATTTGTAGTTATTTTTCTATTTTTTAAAGATCCTAATAAAGATTTAGAAAAAATGGAAGTATTTGTTGTCTCTGGATCAGTTTTAGTTTCTGTTCCATGCTGTTGGGTGTGATCTTCGTCTCTTTTTCTTTTGGAATGTTGGTTTATCAATGATTTCATCACATTCAATGCTTCTTCATTCTCTTCTGTTTCTCTTCGACGCTGTGCAACCGGATCTGGATCTTCGTTTGCCCATTTCACCAATAAACCGGTACCTTCTGCTCGTTCGTCCCATTTCTTGTCACTCTTGGTCAACAGAGTTTGATTACTCATAACTTCTTTAGCGAATTCGGCGTTTGTGTGATATCTGAATGTTACAAATGCACAATTTTTCGATTCGATGTATCGTATTCTTTCCAATTCTCCCAGTTTTGCAAATGAGAACCTCAGTCTGCTCTCAATTTGTGTTGACTTAAAACTTACATTGTTTAAAGCACCTGAAATGCCACCAATATACAACGTCTTGTTTTGCTTCCTGAATGAACCAACACCTCCCATATCTTCCCTGTAGTCTCCAAATTTTTCTCGGCCAAAACAATCCAAGACAGCAGTGTTCACAGAGAGTGTCAACACATCATCTTTATCAGGAACATGATGTTTATAGCTACATTTCTTACCCAAACAGCACATACCTTTGGCAAAATATAGACAAAAAAACTTGGTGTTTTGTTTATCACCATTAGTGATACCCGAATGTAAATTGGGCTCGAGTCTATACTTGTTCACATATCTCGTACTACCACTTTGACCTTGTGACCATTTATTATACCAAACATTGAAAGTCAACCCAACTTGTGGTGGAATCGATGAGGGTAGTTCAGATTCAGATACTTGAACTTTAGCAGGGCATTCTTTCCAGGATTTCGAAGAACCACTCATGTTATATACCAAACCTCACTTAGGCTATTAAACTTAGCTTTTAAGTAACTAATAGTTATATACCCACCTATCTAAATGCTAGATGCCAACTAATAATCTAACTAGTTTAACCATCTCTGGTATCTTGATATAATCAGGTAAAATTTTGATATCGCGTCACGTGAACAAATGGTATCGTTAACCACTCAAGAGGAAACAGACATTGGGTTCCACTGAGTCTCTAAACTAACACAGATGAGACTAGTTATTTCAGATTTCCATCAGTTAGTTCAGTTCAATTGCTCTTCCAATAGTTGAGAGTATAGTTATATCTTTAGAGCATAAAAGTGGTAAAAAGAAAAATAAATTCTCCCGGGGGCGAGTCGAACGCCCGATCTCAAGATTACTTTGTTAACACGTTACAGTCTTGCGCCTTAAACCAACTTGGCTACCGAGAGGATTATTTTATGAAAACTTTTTCAAAAACTTTTCCTCTTAACAAACATGCACATATTTGGTAACGGTCCAAGGATCGCACGTATTTCATTGGTATTGGGGCCTGAGTCTTAGTATTAACTTAATGCTTTGTTATTTAACCAAACCATTGGTTTTAATAAACCCATCCTTTGTATTATTCATTAATTACAGTGTTAAACTAAAAGTTTACCCTCATTTAGCCTTTTGTAGCGGGGTTTTTCTCATCAAAATTTTTCAAACTAAATTGGAAAATAATATATTATTGAAATGTAGAAACGTGAAATTTAGATATCGAACAAACAACTTTCAAGAACGAATACGTTTCTGTTTCTTCAATAAATTGATTAAGATAGTTGGTTCAAGATACAATTTAACTTAGTCGTTAGTACTTGTTGAATTAATGATTATTGATATTTTTATTAGTATAGGTTTTTCTTTCGTTTTATATATATTTTTATTTCTCAATTGAATAATTGATATTTTTTTTAGAAGGTCAGGAGATTTATCTTAATTTATTTTGCTTCTTGTTCTGGTTGATTGAATACTAATTGCTAACCATATTAGAAGACTAAAATAAGTTTAGAAAAAATGACTGTTCAATCTAAGCAAGCTGCTTATACTTTAGTCTTTGATCCATCGCCAATGAATGTCAGTTACACTGTATCTGACTTTCAAAAGGCTTTGGAAAAAGGTTCTGATGAAGATAAAATTGAAACCATGAAAGAAATTTTGGTCACCATGTTGGAAGGTAACCCATTGCCTGAATTGTTAATGCATATCATTAGGTTTGTTATGCCTTCTAAGAATAAGAGGTTAAAGAAATTGTTATATTTCTATTGGGAAATTGTTCCAAAATTAGATCAAGATGGTAAGTTAAGACATGAAATGATTCTGGTCTGCAATGCTATCCAACACGATTTACAGCATCCAAATGAATATATTAGAGGTAACACTTTAAGATTCATTACCAAGTTAAGAGAAGTTGAATTGTTGGAACAAATGGTTCCTTCTGTTTTGGCTTGTTTGGATTACCGTCATGCTTATGTTCGTAAATATGCTGTCTTAGCTGTTTTATCAATCTACCAAGTTAGTGATCATTTGTTGCCTGATACCAAAGAGATTATTCAATCCTTTTTGGCTGCCGAAACTGATCCAATTTGTAAAAGAAATGCTTTTATTGGTTTGTCCGAACTAGATCGTGAGGCTGCCCTGACTTATCTAGAAGATAATATGACTTCAATTGAATCATTGGATCCTCTATTACAGATTGCTTTAGTTCAATTCATTAGAAAAGATGCTATTCATATTCCAACTTTGAAAACACAATATATTGAACTGTTAACTGAAATTTTAGGCTCTTCAACTTCTAATGAAGTTACTTTTGAAACTTGTCTAGCTATTTCTGCTTTATCTACCAACCCAGCTGTTTTGACTATTACAGCTACCAAATTGATTGATTTAGCTGTTAAGGAATCAGACAATAATATAAAGCTAATCGTTTTGGACCGTATTCAAGACATCAATGAAAAGAACCCAGGTGCCCTAGAAGATATAACTTTAGACATCATGAGAGTTTTATCTGCTGAAGATTTAGATGTCCGTAGTAAAGCTCTGGATATTTCCATGAATTTAGTTGCTTCAAGAAATGTTGACGCTGTTGTTAAGTTACTAAAGAAAGAGTTACAAACTAATATTAAAAATACTGAAAAGGATAAATCAATGAAGTACAGACAACTACTGATTAAAACTATCAACTCAATTGCTATTCGTTTTATCGAAGCCGCTGCTGATGTTATTTCATTATTATTAGATATTATTGGTGAATTATCATCTACAGCTGCAAGTGATGTTGTCTCATTTGTCAAGGAAGTTGTTGAAAAATATCCATCCCTAAGAAACGATATCCTTTCGAATTTAATTTTGTCAATGGAAAACATTAAATCTGCTAAAGCATATCGTGTTGCTTTATGGGTTGTCAGTGAATACAGCCAAACTGAAATTGAAATTAAAGAGGCTTGGAAACATATTCGTGCAAGTGTTGGTGAAGTTCCAATTATACAATCCGAAATGGCTAAAATTAATCAAGCTAAAGAAGCTTCCCAAGAAGTTGAAGAAGAACCTCATACCCAAAAACGTACAGGTCCAGTTATTTTACCAGATGGTACATACGCTACCGAAAATGCACTAGACGCTGTTGATAATTCCGAGGCCGTCTCTACGGGAGATTCTAAAACCAGACCACCACTACGTCGTTTCATATTGAGTGGTGATTTCTACACTGCATCAATTTTGGCTTCAACAATTATTAAATTAATCTTAAAATTTGAAAAACTATCCAAGGAAGCTAATGTTATCAATGCTTTAAAGGCTGAATCAATCTTAATTTTAGTTAGTATTATCAGAGTTGGTAATACATCTTTAGTTGAAAAGAAGATTGATGAGGATTCATCCGAAAGGATCATGAATGCCATCTCCATCTTATTGGATGAATCTAATCCGAAGGAAAGGGAAACAGAAAGAAAATTATTGGAAGCTACCTTTTTAGAAGCTACTAAATCATCATTCAAAGTTCAAGTTGCTCGTTCCAAGTCAGCTTCAGCGAAACAAGTTGCCTCAGATATGTTGAAGAATTCTGAGTCTATTGAAAAGGCGATAACCTTTAGACAATTTTCTACTACCGAATCTAACACAACCAACAATGACACAATTGAAGAAGATTTACAAATAGCTATTAATGGTAATGAAATAAGATCAGCTACAACTGTTGCCTCTAAATTAGGTAAAATTATTCAATTGACAGGTTTCTCAGATCCAGTTTATGCCGAAGCTTACATAACTTCAAACCAGTTTGATGTTGTCTTTGATGTTTTGCTTGTTAACCAAACCAAAGAAACCTTGAAGAATCTTCATGTTCAATTTGCTACTTTAGGTGACCTAAAAATTATAGATAATCCAGCCACTACAAACATTGTTCCCCATGGGTTCCATAAGATTACAGTTACCGTCAAAGTTTCTTCTGCAGACACAGGTGTCATTTTTGGTAACATTATTTATGATGGTGGCCATGGTCAAGATGCCCGTTATGTCATCTTAAATGATGTTCATGTTGATATTATGGATTACATTAAATCTGGTAAGATTACTGATGAAAGCTTCCGTACCATGTGGAACGCTTTTGAATGGGAAAATAAGATTTCAGTCAAAACTAATTTACCATCCCTGCATGAATATCTAAGAAAATTAGTTAAAGGCACAAATATGGGTATTCTAACTCCAAAAGAAGCTCTAGGTGAAGAAGACACCAGATTCCTAAGTTGTAACCTATACGCCAAGTCATCTTTCGGTGAAGATGCATTAGCCAACTTATGTATTGAAAAGGATGACACAACTGGCGAAATTATTGGTCATGTCCGTATTCGTTCCAAAGGTCAAGGTTTAGCTTTATCATTAGGTGACAGAGTTGCTTTGATTACCAAGCAAAATAATCAAATGAAATTAGAAAGAATCTAATACCGATGGAAATTATTTGGGAATAAATTCCCATTTCAAAATCTATACTAGAACCTAATGAATACACTAATTTGAAGATGTTATATACAATTAACTATTTTCATTTAAATCTAAAAATAAATAAATAGATTACCTTAATAAATAACTTTTAAAAACAATAAAACAATTGAATATAATTTAATTTTCATATTCATCTTTATACTATTGTACATCTGTACTTTTGAAATATATTTCAGGGCTTATAAAATTTGAAAATTAAATAACGTATTTCTTATCTAAGTGCGAACTCATCGATTGGGAAAATAATGTGCAGAAGAAGTTTCAATATTACATTAAAACTTTAAATCCCTTTTTAGCACTAGTTACCAATATATTAAACAATTGCATTATAAATTTCTTACGTTATAAAAACACACATTGGTACAGACGTATTGACATCTATGTATCTCTTCATTAGTGAAATAATCTTTTGATGAATGATAGTTATCAAATAGAAACAAGCAATATACATTGATCATTTTCAGGTAAAATACATGGAAAGTTAGACAATAAACTACCTTATAAAGTTATATATTCCAATTTTAATTTGGCAACACCACGATATTAAATTTTGAACAAGAATATCCAAGATGTTTTTCCTTTATCGATATACAATTATGTTCTCCTATGCAGTTGGGATATCATTTATCATCCTTTCAATACAATACAATATTTTAACGAGATATTTTATAGAGCCTATTATTATTTTAACATGCTTTATAATTATGGGTCTAGTTACATCAGATTTTTTGTCTCCATCATTATCAAATATATCAAACGAATTTCTAAATATATCCCCAAAGATATCTGGTATGACTCTGCTAGCTTTAGGAAATGCATTACCAGATATTATTAGTGCATATCAATCCATGTCAACTGGATCAACATCATTAACAATGGGGCAATTGTTAGGAGCTACATTTTTTGTTATTACCGTAGTAATTGGGGCAATGGGAATAACAAAATCAATACTATTAACTAAAGTTGTTCAATCCGAATCAGTAAACGAGGAACAGGTTACTTACCCAAATAGTGATACTGAATCTAAAGAAATAAATTCTAATATCATATTATATGACAGAAACAGATATTTACACTATATTTTACCATTCTCTGCCTTGATACTATGGACTCTATATATCATTTCAGATGCCAAAATTACTTTCTACAATGCAGTATCATTCATTACTCTTTACATTTTATTCATGATTTTTCAAATATATGAGGAATCCATTCATAATTTCTATTCAAATTTAACCACAGTGAATACACATGGCAGTTATTCATCATTATACATTGATAATAGAGCAATTGCAGCGAGTCATTCTCATGTAAGCTTGGAAAATTTTGCAAATGACCCTAGGTTTACAAAAGAAGAGGTACAGCACCAAATTCAAGATTATATGAGACACACTTATAATGGGTGGGTTCGAATGTCTTTAAGGGATTACATTGATATTTTGGATAGCAGTATCAAACTAAATGACATAAATGCCGGGTTTGATCATATCGATGACAGTACAAGTTCTATAAATGGGCAAATATTAAGTGAGGAAACTCCTTTAATAAACAACGAACTAAGAGTAAATCAATCCACAGAGATTGTGAGCACAAATAATTTTCCTGAATTAAACGAAAGTGGCATTTTGTCACCAGAGTTACTTGACAACAGTGGGAAATTACAGGTACCCCACGCTCAAAAGCAATCACATATCAGATCATCATCAATACCATCTGCTCCTAGCATTCCATGCTCAATTTCACCCATAAGTTCCATGGTAATTAATGATCGCTTCTCAGTTATGAGCTTACATCCAGATCATTTTTGCGGGCTTGAGCTTTTTGAGAAGTTACTTTATCCTACTGTAGAGATGTCATTTTTTGAAGTTTTAATATTGATGTTTACTGCACCATCTTCATTATTGATTCATATGATAATCCCAACCTTCTCTAATTATGGGATAGATTTTGAATTACCAATTTACAAAACATTGCAATTATCCATGGCACCAATTATAATTTGTTTGGGAATTACAAATTCATTGAGTATCTCCATTATTTTAAGTAGTTGCACCTTTTCCCTCTTTCTATTTGTGCTTATCTACTCCAAAACGATTAGTAATATCAAACATCTCTCCTCCGGTTTTACGTTTATCTTATCACTTATAATAATCTCAACCGCTGTCAAACTAAATCTACAGATCCTTACATCTTGGGCTGCAGAATATAATCTTTCTGGTACCATACTTGGATTAACTGTGTACGCATGGGGGAATTCAGTTGGAGATTTAATTTCTAATGTCATGTTCGTGCAAGTCGGAATATTTGACGTTGCTTTAAGTGCATGTTTTGGAAGTCCATTGCTTTACTTTGTTTGTGGTTTAGGACTAAATACATTAATAATATTAACCGAACGTCATCAAAAGTCAGCTTTAGGATTCTTCCATTCATACTTAGACTTTGAACCCGATTCTCATTTCAAAGTTACAGCCATCGGTACCATACTTGCAATATTTGTCCTATCTGTGTTGGTCCCCATTAACAATTGGAAAATTGATTACAAGATATCGATTGTATTATTTTCAATATATGCATCAGTTACATTAATTAATATTTACATAGAATTATAGATTAATTACAAATCTACGGTAGTTTTAATTTTAACATTATCGGTAGATAAAATAGACCGTATAGTTTCTATTTCTTCCGAGAGATAGGTTTCGCAGAAGTTTAAGAGCACATGAACGGATTTCAGTCTATACTTCTTTAATTCCCCCCATATCTCAACAATTCTCCGTCTCCTATTTAAATAAGATAGCGATGGATCGAAATATATTAACCTACAGTATAATTCCCAGAATTCAGAACTCTCAACATAGAATGATATGTTCTCTTTTATAATATATTTGAAAACCTCATCTTCTATAATAGCTGTGTTATCTTTGTTTTGCAAAGTGATAATGTAATTTAGTAAGATAAATTGACCTGGCTTCTTCTCAGCCTCTTTTAGCCACGATAGTATAACATCTAAGATATTGGTAGGTAATATCGATTTATCGTGAGTACCAGAATATCGACTATGACTGATATTTTTATAAATGAACGTTTTGTACTGTATGTAATCCCAAAATATATCAAAATTGTTACAATTAATAAAATTATGAAATGATTTTTCAACTTTAAATAATATAGTATTTAAAGTATTGTAGTCATTTAACTTGACGAGTATAGCATATAGTTCTCTCAATATACCGGTTTTATTATTACATAAATTTAGTCCTTTAAGGAGAACCGATTTTGCAGTAATAGAATCATCATGGTGGTTTATTAACCATTCTGAATACATCAACCAAATTTGTTCATAACTTGCTAATACAGTTAAAGCTCTCTGAAAATTTAAATGTATGAGAGAATTATTTCTTAGCTCTATGGTATAATTCAGATACTTAATCCAAATCTCTATCTCTTGGGTGGAAATTAAGGTATCTTGTGAGGTAAAATGATGGACAGTTATTTTTGATTCAAATAGAGAATATATTTCGTTGACTTGGTGTTGGAGAACAAAATACAAATCTTTGGAATATTTGATAATTTTCTTCTTAGCTTCCAGCAGAACCAATCCTCGTCTTCCTTTGGTATTTATATTTATTTTCAATTTACTTTTGATATCTTCAGTGGAAACTAAGTACTTTAAGGTTGATAAATCTTGAATATTATCAATTTCTTTAAACCACATAGCAAAATACTTACTAAAAGAATGGTTGGGAATTTCCAGCAATTTACGCAATACAATGTAATATCTTTTTTTGGTTTGACATCTATTTTTCAATTGATCTAGGTATAAGTCCCAAAACTCACCACTTAAGTAGTGTAAACCAATATATAATTCTGCACTCTCATACAATTGAAATACCTTTTTGTTATCAGTTATAACCTCATTACACTTCGATAAATATGAAACCCATATTAAGAGAGATCTATTATTGAAGATATATAAGGCATTGTCAAATATCTTATGGAATTTGGTAATATGACTTAGTTTATATTCAAATAACGCATAATCAATATGATAATTCTCCAGGTATGGGAATTGGGATAAAAGGGAATCGTAGACTTTTGTAATCAACTTATAAAGTCTTTGATCAATATTTTTGTTAATTGGTCCAGTTTTATCAAGTAAATAATCGAGCAATATTTCCCAATGTTTCAAACTTTTAGGATATTTGGTAATGTTCAAAGTATATTTCGAAAAATTTTCATGATTGATTATCTCTTTATACTTATCCATTTAAATTTTAAACCTCTTTTTACTATGTTCTGTATGCTACAGTTAAATCAATTCAATTTTTAAAGGCCCTTCAATATAATACTACATCTATATACTAATTTAATGCATTCATCTATCTTGATATACTTGCTATATGCCTATTTCAATTGATTGGACATCTCGGGTATGCCAAATTTCGTTCTTGATGTTCGGATATAGTTGTAAGCTCTCATCTAAAACAATATACTGGTAATACTATCGAATATTATAACTAATATATATATAATAAAATACCGTGTTCTCATTATACAATCATTACTCTAAAAAATAAATAAATAAAGTTTCGGGAAAGAGGTCTCATCTCTATCATGAAGTTCAATGGCTCTAACATGCTGGACTTTGGGGGAAACCGACTATTAATTAATTTTGTCCAAGACGATGGAATCTAAGATATCTTTGGCACCAGACTTTATCATCTTTTCAGCCAGTAGCTTACCACAGCTCATGGAGTCTACTTTAATGTCATTAATTACTGTAGATATTTGTTCCTCAATGGCTTTTGTACCTTCAACGTCAACCACAATACCCTTCAATGATAATGTCTTTGTGGAGTCATCGTATTGCGATTCTACACCAATTGGGACGGAACAACCACCTTCAAGGGTTCTTAACAAGGCTCTTTCGGACAAACAACGTATGGTAGATTCTTTGTCTTCTATTTTTTTCAATATATTTAGAATCTTTTCGTCCTTTGATCTGATTTCAACACCCAAAGCACCTTGACCAACTGCATAGTACATGGTAGAAGAATCAAATAATTGAGTTATTCTATGATTCAAACCAACACGGATCAAACCTGCTGCTGCAATGATAATGCATGAAAAACGTGAGTTAGGGTCATCGACCTTCTCAAGTCTGGTATGAATATTACCTCTAGCACTTTCAAATTTCAAATTAGGAAATCTTCTTTTCAATTGAGCACTTCTTCTAATGGAGGAAGTCCCAACAACACTACCATCTGGCAAATCAGCTAAAGATTTGTATTTTGAGTTTTTAGGCATAATCAAACAATCATATGGATTGGCTCTCTTGGTAATACAACCAAGTTCAAAACCTTCAGGTAATAAAGTTGGGACATCTTTCAAAGAATGAACAATCATATCGATTCTTTGTTCCTTATCTTCGTAATATAACAGGTCTTCCAGTTCTTTTGTCCAAACTGCTTTACCACCGAATGAGTATAATGGCTTTGACTGGATTTGGTCACCCAATGTACTTAATTTAATAACCTTACACTCATATTGTGGGAATTCTGCTTCAATCATTTCCTTTACTAAATAGGACTGTGCAACAGCTAGAATGGATTTTCTACCACCTATCACCAATGTTTCCTTTTTTTCAGCAGACATAGTTATATGTTATTTGTTGAATGTGTTTTTATTAGTTATTAGTTTATTATATGCAAAAAAGTAATGATAGTTTAGGTAATATATCTGATAGAACAAATTTTAATTGTTAAAAAATGCTATATCAATGATTGATTTTATATTTACAGGGCAAAATAATCAAAAATTTTCAGAAAAAAGGCACAAAGCAATTCAAATCAGTCTTTAATCTCACTTATACTTTACCAACGGTGAAACTTAAATTCAAATTAATTGGGTTTCAAGAAATATCTTTATCCAATTTTCTAATATGTTCATTTCCATTTTTTTAAATACTGAAGATTGTGTCTAAATTGAAAAAAGTATATTAACTATTTCAACTTATTACTGGTAATGATATTGATATTCAAGAATAAATCGTATACAATACTGAATACAATCTCATCCAATCGTTTGGAAATAAAACATTTCAATAACGACACTAGGCATCCATTACACCAAGGAAGACAGATGTCGGGCCCTTTATGAAGTTTGAAAGGAAAGAACTACTAACAATCACACTAATGAATTGATAAGTGGTACATGAACTGCACTTGGATGTGAAGAACTTATAACTACTTTGCTTGACTAATGAGGTTTACTAATAGAGAATGCTCTGTAGTTAGAATCAGTATTGTGATGAAAAACTGCTGTGTATGATTGCGTGAGTATTTTTTTTCAACCTGCAACAATAATCGTTCCAGCCGAGGTCTGCCTAGGATTAGACAGAGAACTTCAAAGCTCTCTCTGTGTGAATTTATTTTAGACCGACATCGAAAAATTATATCCTGCGTAGAGATTCTTTTCTTTCTAACGTGTCAACCTACCTGCTCTCAGTGCGGTAGTCTGTTTGTTATTGTTGTCCAGAAGAAATTTACAAAGTAGCAATGTATATGATAGAGGTTAATAAGAAAGCAGCAACTGGTAGAACTAAGGTAAGGTCCTAGGATGTATCCATCTAGGTTATGCTCTAAGGTTATGTCGTAGTGAAAGAGGGTTAATTCTATTTCCAGCTTAATTCACATTACTAAGTTTGATGAACTTCAAGGTCTTTATACCTTACACAGTCATTCGATTAATTTACTATTAGTAATTTAGTTAGTAATGCTAATTTGTACTAGACTTTCGAACATGAATAATCGGAAAGCTTATTATAATGTTTCCATTGATATGGTATACATTTGGAAATATATAGGGAAATAAATAAATAATAATGAGATTTGAATCGTTTGAAATTACCGATATATGTTCAATATAGTAATTCGTATGTGTTTATGTAACAGGTCCTTTATAATTGGGATTTGATCCAACCTTCAAGCCCTCCTTTACTGATGATTTCTTGTAAGTTTTTACCCAATTCACCGACTCTTTGTTCTAGGATGACTTTGCCACTTAATGAACCTTCGGTGACTGTGACAGTTCTTGTGGCAACGTCCCATCTTAAGAACCAACCAGTTCTTTTTGTGAGTTCTTTAACTGGATCATTTTTATATTTCTCTCTCAGTAGGTCTATTAGTGATGGGATTTCTAAGGTTAGTAATGCATTGTTGATAGAATTCCTAGAAAATATGTTACCAAATGATCCTGCTACAACTAAATTGATCCCCTTAGATAACAAAGCAGTAGCTGCTTGTTCTCTTGAGGAACCAGTTCCAAAATTGTAACCACTAATAATAATATCACCTGCTTTCACTTTAGTTTGGAATTCAGGATCGTAATTTTCCATACAAACTTTAGCCATTGTTTCTTTTGGTACATTATCTTGATAGGTATATTTACCTGGATAAATACCGTCAGTATTTACATTATCAGCATCACATAATACTAATTCCCCAGAAAGCTCACTTGGAAAACCTTCTAGTATTTCTATACTTTCTACAGAATTGGCCTCAGCTGGAGAACTGTTGTCGATTTCTTTGTTACATTTTTCTTTTTCTTCAATAATTTTAGCAGTGTTAAATTTTGTTGGTTCTTCGATATTAAGCACTTCATTAAGAGAAGTAATTTTACCAGCTAGAGCAGATGCAGCAACAACTGCCGGAGAAGCTAGGTATGCAAGAGCATCTTTTGAACCCATTCTGCCTTTGAAATTTCTGTTGGTAGCAGATATCCCAACCTCACCTGGCTCCAGTAGACCTACACCGAGACCAATACAAGGACCACAACCAGGTGGTAATACTTTACATCCTGCTTTGATTAATTTTTCCCAAGCGCCAGATTTTTGAGCATCGTTTTGTACTTCGTTCGAGGCAGCTGCAATGTAAAACTCAACTCCTGGAGCAACTTTAGTTACTTTATTGATGTCTCCACTTGGACATACTACTGCAGCAGCTGATTCCAAATCAGATAAACGTGAATTAGTACAGGAAACTAAATATGCTTTGTTAATTTTGATATTTTGGGCAGACAAACTGGTTACGGTGTTGGAGATCTTGACTGAATTTGGACCACTTACATAATTGGTTAAAGTAGAGAGATCGATAGTTAATTTTTTGGCATACTCAGCATCAGCATCTGCTTTCAATTCTTGAGACTTTTCTTCTAATTGTGTAATAGTTTTGAAATTAATTCTTGGATGATCTGGACCAATTTTTATTAAACGATCTTTGTACCATTGAATCAAAGTTTTATCTACTGGAAACAAACCTGACAACGCACCCCATTCGGTGGTCATATTGGCAATTGTCAATCTGTAATCAATTGGAAGTTTCTCTAAAGAATCACCAGTGAATTCAATTGCATGATTTAGTACTTGGTCATTATTGAATAAACCACATAATGCTACAATAATATCTTTTCCCGAAATGCCTGCTGGTAATTCACCTTTCAAATTCACCTGTGCAACAGGTGGAATTTGCCACCAAGTTTGACCAGTCGCCCATATTGATGCTGCATCTGTTCTAACAACAGGAGTACCCAAAGAACCAATCCCACCGTAAGTATTTGAGTGTGAATCAGATGCAACAGTTAGGTTTAAAGGAAAGGCATAACCTTCTTCGACCATTATTTGATGACCAATGCCTCGACCCGCTGGGTAAAAATCAATATCATGATTTTTAGCAAAATTTTCAATGTTCTTGTACTTAGTTAAGTTCTTTTCAGACTCATTTTGAACATCATGATCTAACGTGTTAACGATCTGTCTTGGATTTTTAATTTTAGTAGCACCGAGACCCATGAACTTCAACGCAACAGGCCATGAATTATCATGAGACATACAATGTGCAGGTTTGATGGTAACATAATCACCAGAAATCACTTTCTTACCCTTTGGCAAATTTACAGCATATGCCTGAACAATTTTTTCAGTTATATTTTGACCTCTACTGACTCGTATGGTACTATGGAAAGATCTTGAAAACCTTAACATTATACTCTATTCAAAATTCTCTTTGTCTTTGATAATAACTGGATATCTTTTGTTCCCTCTTAATCTTAATTGAAGATTTTAAAACAGAACCCAAGAGGAAACTTCATTATTCAACATTTTATATATTTTGCGATGCTTTATATATGATTAATTTACACAAGAGTGCTTTAGAATCTTCTCATTACAGAAGTTGCATTACAATTAATGAATCATAAGCTGACAAGTTTGATTGTACCATCTTCAGCTACTCTTGTTTCCATCGATACTCATCTTATCCATGCGGTAACTAGTCATTACAATTATAACTCTTCATACTAATGTTGTCAATTGAGTCAGAGAGTGATTTTTTCAGTGCGAATTGCTAAGATTTTGATGTTATAGCGAAGGAAATTTATTTCCATCGGGATAAGAGATGAGATTTATAAGATTAATATAGTGTCGATATTAATGAAAGTAGTTCAATTATTAAATTAATAAGGCTATTATTATTTTATTATTATTAGGAATAAATATAAATAAGTATGGTTGTTGTTAACTGACCACTTTTGTATTATGTGATAAATATATATGTTTAAGAGAAGTGGGATTAAAAAAGTAACAAGCTGTCTGTGCCAACTGTATTTTTATTGTTATTAGAATTTCATGACACCGCTTGAGACATCTAAGTTTTCAATTGCAGGGTTCATAACGTTTGGATTCAAGCTCTTATCATTAAGCATTAATTGTTCTTCTGTCCATAGGTTAGCTTCTGGAATGAAATTTTTGTCACCAACACCTAAGAAACCACCTTGTCTTTCCCAATCGGCGATTCTTGGTAATTGTAATTCGTTGAATACGTCTTCTAGAGCATTCAATAAGATGTCACTTAAATCGTTAGTGTGTCCTGGGGTTGGGGTGATTCTTAATCTCTCTGTACCACGAGCAACGGTAGGGAAATTGATTGCTTGAACATAGATCTTGTGCTTGTCCATTAATAGGTCAGAAGCTTTTTTAGCCAAATCGGCATTACCGATCAAAACTGGGACAATGTGGGATGGGTTTGGAATGACTGGAATACCTAAAGCCTTCAAACCTTGCTTGACGTAATTAGTGTGTTTTTGTTGATCTTGTCTCAACTTCAAATGAGAACGTTGATATCTGATTGCTTCTGCAGCACCTGCCATGACTGCTGGAGGTAAACAAGTAGTGAAAATGAAACCTGGAGCATATGATCTGAACCAATCAATCATGTTACTGGAAGCTGCAACGTAACCACCGACAGTACCAAAAGATTTACCCAAAGTACCAGTAATCATGTCGACACGGCTCATGGTAGTCTTAATTTCTTTTTTGGTTTGTGCATCGAATGGTGTAGCAATACCAGCTTTCCTGTGTAGCTCGAAGTCGTAATGTTCAGCAACACCAGCACCATGTGGACCATAAAGACCTACAGCATGTACTTCATCCAAAAAGGTTAAAGCACCATATTTTTCTGCTAAGTCACAGATCTTATCAATGTCAGAGACAGAACCTGCCATGGAATAAACGGATTCGAAAGCAATCAACTTTGGAGTTGACTTAGGATACATTTTCAATAACTCTTCTAAATGGTTCAAGTCATTGTGTTTGAAAATATGTTTTGGAGTATTTGCATGTTTAATACCAACAATCATAGAGGCATGGTTCAACTCGTCTGAAAAGATAACCAAGTTCTTAATCTTTTGTCCCAACAAAGAGATAACAGCATCGTTTGCAACATAACAAGAAGAAAACACCAAAGCACCTTCTTTCTTATGCAATGCAGCCAATTCTGCCTCCAACTTCATCGAGTGTTGATTATGACCAGCTATATTTCTAGTACCACCGGCACCGGCACCATACTTATCCAAAGTCTTCTTCATAACATCAATAACTTCCTGATTCTTAGACAAAGCTAAATAATCGTTAGAACACCACACTGTGACTTTATCATCTTCCAAATCCCTGTGGGCCATTGGGAACTGGTTGGCCAGTCTATTAATATTATTGAAAAACCTATAAGACTTGTCCATCCTCTTCTTAGCAAGATCACTCTCAAAGGCACCATTGTAATCAAAACTAGAGTTCTGACTGGAATGGTCAACAACAACAGAATCCTCAACCTGACTTTCACTACTCTTCTCCGCAACATTAGCACTGGCAGTAGCATATCCCCTGCCTGAAACTGCCTGACCCATAACAGGACATCTCTTAGCAAATCTACCCAAATTACCACCACTCAAACCACTACTCAAGCCCTTACCATAAGAAACCTTATGAACAAAGGGACAAACCTTAGAAGACTGTCTAATCAAACTTTCCATCCTGAATAAAATAACACTATCTGTTACCTTTCGAATCTTACTAAACTACTGAAGCTTTTGAAACTTTTCAACAACTACAAAACTAAAATGAACTAATATAAGAGAGAGACATCTACATGAAAAGACATATACAGACACTTATATATAAATAGAATCTACATTTACATTTACATTTACATTTACATTTACATCTACATATGCATCTTTATGTAAGATTTTTATACCAATAGAGTCCTTCTAATTATCATTTGTCTTCTTCTTCATCATCATCTCTTTCTTTTTCTTTCTGTACTAATGTTCGACCTTGCACTTACTAACTCCATCACCACTGTGAGAAGTGAAAAATTTAGTTGCTCTCGAGCATTTAGAGACTTTTTTGCTTGAAAAATTCTTTCAAATATCAAATTTTTGGTTGTAGCGATGAGCAGAACAGAAATACCAAGTTATCGGTATGGCAAGATACTAACAAGGTAAGAACAAGTATCTAGATGAAGTAGTCAGCAAGAACTAAGTTGATGAAGTTTTTGCAGTTGGGATGAAGGAGGATGTGGTGTTAGTAATATTATTTCGAGTTTGAGAGTAATTAATTGTTGTGGGAGTAACGTAATGAGCAGTTAAGTGTAATAGGTTGATGTTACATTGTGACTTTGATTAAATAATGTTGTAAGAAGGTTTGAAGTTCTGGCTGTTGTGGTGTTTTGATTGGTGAAGCTACGGA
Source organism: Tetrapisispora iriomotensis (assembly GCA_003705975.2). Lineage (NCBI taxonomy): Eukaryota > Fungi > Ascomycota > Saccharomycetes > Saccharomycetales > Saccharomycetaceae > Tetrapisispora > Tetrapisispora iriomotensis. The sequence continues at coordinate 85,247 of PPKC02000003.1, read as the reverse complement.
CTGTAAATGTATGAGAATGCATTGCCCGGTTTATGAGTTTGTTATGTTAGTGCCTTGTATGATGATGAAAAGTTTAAGAGTGAGAGCAGGGTTTATACGAAACCCATTCTTGTTGTAAGGTATATATGTGTGTGTATGTACATTTATGTACATACACACACATATATATAAATAGCTATTTTGGTAGTAGTGCAGTGTAGTGTATAGATGAGTTGGCTTTGGTCAAGTAGTAAGCAGGACAAGCCTGCGAAAGATTTCAAGAAAGATGATAATGCAAGTATATCGAGTTATTCGAGAGGTCAGAAGATACTGTTAGAGGATACGAAACCGAGGTTTGGTAAGGAGTCGATGTCTGTTGGGGAGGTATCTCGGTTGAAAGAGCAGTCGACGTTGAAGGCAGCTGTGAGTTCGATAACGAAAGAGGACTTTTCATTGGGGAAGTTGGTGATGATTCCATGTTTTCGGGATGCAGGTATGATGGGGTTTTCTAGTATGTTTGTGGTGGGGTCTATTATATTTTTATACCATAAGAATGTGACGAAGGCTACGAATTGGGCTATGGGGAGTTTTGCCTTGGGATCGATTATTGGTTGGGAACAATGTCGAAATACGAGGAGGAGGAGTTTCCAGAATGCTGAGAGGGCTAGGAAAGTGGTTTTGAATAAGCAGAAACCGATGTTGCATGAGGTGCCACATGCGGAGGAGGTCAGGAACCAATGGGGCAGGGTTCGTCAGAACGATGCTGTTGCTGCTGGATCTGCTGGTGGGCAAGGTGCCGACTCTGGGAAGAAATGGTACAAATTTTGGTGAACAGCCTTGGATATATTCTTTTGTAAATATTAACGAAAATTCACAGAAAGTGCCTTATAGATAAATAGAGAGACTTAGAGATCATTAAATACATAACTGTAGAGATATATATATATAGATATATGGTTCTAGTTCTTACCTAAGGCTTTTAAGATGGATTCCCAGACAGTGGTTGGTGGTTGGGAAGCATCAACACCAGACCAAATACCGGTCTTCTTGTAGAAGTCAACAATTGGTTCGGTTTGCTGGTGGTAAGAGTTTAATCTCTTCATTAAAGCTTCGGCGTTGTCGTCGGATCTTTGAACTAATGGTTCACCGGTAACGTCATCAGTCATATCAACCTTTGGTGGGTTGAATAACTTGTGGTAGGATCTACCAGAAGCTGGGTGGATTAATCTACCGGTAATTCTGGCAACTAATAATTCGTCATCAACTTGTAATTCAACAGCACGTTGTAATGGAGTACCTCTTTCGGCCAACATTTGGTCTAACTTTTCAGCTTGAGGAATGGTTCTTGGGAAACCATCTAGAATGAAGCCCTTGGAACAAGCAGCGTTGTTGGCTAATTCGTCCTTGATCATAGAGACCATGATTTCATCAGAGACTAAACCACCTTGATCCATGATTTTCTTGGCTTCAACACCTAAAGGAGTGCCTTTGGCAACTTGAGATCTCAACATGTCACCAGTAGATAGATGACCAGCACCAAATTTCTCAACTAAGTTTGGTGCTTGAGTACCCTTACCAGCACCTGGTGGGCCAATTAAGACCATTCTAATAGATTCGTCAGCCATGGTTAATGAATTATGTTAATTTGATTTGTTAATATGTTTTTTTTTGTATTAAAAGAAGCTAAAAACCCAATTGAAAAACTCCAAGACAAAGAACTTCTTGTAAATTGGTTAATCAATATATAAGCACTCTCAAAAATACATAATTAGGATGTTTGGTATGCCAATCTTTGATAAAAGTGTTTATTGAATTCTTCTTCTCTCGATACCGATATTGTCAAAATCGTCTCTTGATTGTGAAAAACTTAGGCAACTCCGATCATCAATCACGATGGGATCTCATCTCATCACATATTGTTTCAGACTACATATAATAGAGTTAACACATATTAGTTGATATAATTTAAACTAGTTATTATTCTTTTATAATATACAATTGTTTATTTAAAATTATTATCTGATTTAATTTCATTATAAAAAAGCCCAAAATGTTTTATTATTTCTCACTGAAAAAAATTAATATTAGTGAAAGAAATGCCAAACATATATATATAAAAATGAATGTTTAGATGAATCCAATTATAATCATAATTATAATTCTTGAGAAGCCTTGGCAGCCTTGGCGGACTTCTTTGGCAATAAGTTTTGGTGAATGTTTGGTAAGACACCACCTTGAGCGATGGTAACGTTACCTAATAATTTGTTTAATTCGTCATCGTTTCTGATGGCTAATTGTAAATGTCTTGGGATAATTCTGGACTTCTTGTTGTCTCTGGCAGCGTTACCAGCTAATTCTAAGATTTCAGCAGCTAAATATTCTAAAACAGCAGTTAAGTAAACTGGAGCACCAGAACCAATTCTTTGAGCATAGTTACCTCTTCTTAGTAATCTGTGAACTCTACCAACTGGGAAAGTTAAACCAGCCTTGGAAGATCTGGATTGAGAAGCTTTAGCAGCAGAACCAGCTTTACCACCTTTACCACCGGACATTATTGTATTGGTTATGTTTTGTTTGGAAAAAAAAGTTTGTGTATATTAAATTAAAAGAAATCGAAGTAAATTAAAAAATGATATTAATCACGTCTAATTATAGTATTGTTTCTTGCTCTGATATAGTTAATCATAAAGTAAAAATAAACACAAATTAAAATAAAAGCAATAATAAGAACCATTTCAAAATAATTCAAAATTTCAACCTAAAACAAATTTTAAATTCGACCTTTCAAACACTAGAAACTAATTAAACTTTATATATCTTTGGAATATTCTGATAATCTGATGCTCTTAAATATATCTATTTTTTCGACAATCAAGAACCTTCCTTATTGAATGAAACCACTATTGAACAATAACAAATAGATCACAACTGGTGGGTTACAAAGACCAAATGAATAGTAAATACTTCGATGTGAAAAATCTATAACGACCTTTGATATTGAAATAAAGAACTGCGAAAAAAGCAGAACCATTACAATTCGTGATACTTACAACCTGACCTCAACAACAATACATATCTAAAGCTACTTAGATGTTGTTTTGTTGATGTTCATGAACCAATATTCACCATATAAAAGAATATTTCAAGCAGTTGCGACACGTTAAATTCGTTAATTATTGTAGAAATTCACCATAATAAAACGCGAAACTTGATGATATTATGTTGTTATTTTGCGTTCTGCTTATTTCGCAGGTTCAAGGCTTTGATGCATAGTAAAACGGCTTTTTGAGTAGCGAAAATTTGGGCACTAACTATTTTCATCACTATTAAGAACTATATTCAAGATGATAATATAGCAAGGTAATGGACCTAATACTAAAGCATTAACAGTATGTTAATGAATATAGACACGTTAAATGGTTGAGGAAGTATGTTCATAAGAGATGTTGATTGATGAAGTAGTTGATTCGTGATGGTAATTGTTGCCCGTGCTGGTAGATTCTCTTGTTTTGCTGTTAAGTGTAGTAATTCTTGGAATGGTGTAATATAGTGTTCTGATAGATTGATGAATATCATCTACAATACCATGTTAGTGTGAATGATGGAAAAATTGTGATATATATAAGGGATTGTAATTTCAGATATGAATTGATAAGATTTGGTTTGGAATTGGGTTGTTGATGTGTTTGTAAATTTGGTTTTTATCTTCGTTATAATTTGTTTAGTAGTAGATTTATCTATTATATTCAAAGTTCTCTTGATAGATAACCAATAAAAAAACCCAATTAATAATATATATAAGATGTCATCTGCTTCCAAGGCTCCAGCTTCTAAAGCCCCAGCTGAAAAGAAACCAGCTGCTAAGAAAACTTCCACTGCCGTTGATGGTAAGAAAAGATCTAAGGTTAGAAAGGAAACCTACTCTTCTTACATTTACAAGGTTTTAAAGCAAACTCACCCAGACACTGGTATTTCCCAAAAGTCTATGTCTATCTTAAACTCTTTTGTTAACGATATTTTCGAAAGAATTGCTTCTGAAGCCTCCAAGTTAGCTGCTTACAACAAAAAATCTACTATCTCTGCCAGAGAAATCCAAACTGCTGTTAGATTAATCTTACCAGGTGAATTAGCCAAACATGCTGTTTCCGAAGGTACCAGAGCTGTTACCAAGTACTCTTCTTCTACTCAAGCTTAAACAGAGTTGATAATATTTTAGTATTATAAAATATTATTTTTTGTTTGTTTATAAGTTGTATTAAGAAGTTCAAAAACTAATATTTCAATCGGTTTAAATTTGTATTTATTATTTTAAATACCATTGTATAATAATGTAATTAGGTATATTTTCTGAAATAAGAATACATAAATGGGATAATGATCTTTTAATAAATATAAAAATCATCTTTATTTGACAATTTTTGTCTTTCAAATGTGTAGTTGATTGATGCTATATAGTATACTATTCTACAAAAACTTATATACCTCTTTCTTTGTTAAAACTTTCGAAATCATAGTACTTCTGGGTTTTTTCTAATTGGTTAACCATTTCAATTAGAGAAGAGTTCTTTGGCTGGTCTGAATTACCATATTGGTGAGTTTCTTCAGCCAAAATAGTTGTATCGTTTTCTAATTTAATGGATATTTGATTGTAATCATATACATTGTGTTCATTATTCTTCATACCAATTAATGATCTACTGCTTAACTGTGAAATAGTAAACGGTATATTATGCAATTTTTCTAGCGTCTCATTATCTAGTTTCTCAGCTTTGTTACTATTCAAAAGAGGAACAGAGTCTGAAATTACATTGAGTTCCTTCTCGGAGCTGATTTTGATCTCTTCTGGCTCATTATAACTCATTTCATTGTCTGAATCTGAAGAAGAGCTACTTGAATCTGATGTTTCTGCAGTTCTTCTCTTCTTTCTTCTGCTTGACTTCCCCTTCTTTGAAGCAATATTTCTAGGTTTCATATTCTATAGTTCTCAGTTAATATTATATGTTCCTGATGAAGACTGGATTATCAATACCTGGGTACCTGTATATACATAATCTTCATCTTTTATGTATCTCATCTCCTATTGAAATCAAATATTCACTAAAATTGACTTATATGATATTTTCAGTGAAATAATTTTCTTTCATCGCGGGTAACAACCTTCTCTCATTGAAATATATATATCAATATCACACTCATAGTATAACTTGGCTATTCTTTTATTATATAGAAGTATTTTATATACTTTATATTATGATATATTTAAAATTTAATGCTTTGGTGTTATGTCTAAAATAGTTTATCCATCTCAATTAATGCATGATCCAAAAGATAACTTTCCTCTATCAAATTATCCACTCTGCTGAAATGTCTTTGACTGTATGGTAGAATCGAATCTATTAACTTAATCATACCTGGTATTTCAGATAAATTGGTAATGTTATACTTCATTAGAATACAGTTTATGGTTTTTTGAGCGACAGAATGTGTACGTCCATTTGTGTTCCAATCTCTACATCTTTGCATTAGTGATATCAATTGTTCATCATTTAAAGTGGAGATAACATGATCTAGTTCTTTGTTAAAAATAATTTTAATATTCTTTTCATCATAAGTTTGTATGCCATCACCTCTCATAGATTTCTTAAGAACATTGTATAATCTCATAGGATGATCTAACGTAATCGCTAATAGGAATGCATTGGTCCAATCACCGTTAGATATGTAATTTTCTAAAGTTTGCATTTGTTCAACCTTCAACTTTGCCTTTTCTCTATCTTCTACTCTAGCTTCCTCAGTATGATCCTTCCAAAATTGGAAAACACCATCTGCGTCAGCTGTGATCAGCATATCACCATCATCAATGACATTTAGTGACCAGATTCTGTTATCATGTCCATCTAAAGTTTTGATACATTCACCAGTTGAGCAATCCCAAATTTTTACCAAACCGTCAGCACCAGTACTAACTAATTGTTTCTGTTTGTTGAAAAATGCACACCTTTGAACTGCATTAGTGTGACCTTCTAATGTTTTAACTACAGAATATGTTTCTAGAGACCAAATTTTGACGGACTTATCACCTGAAGCAGTCGCAATGAATTTATCATATTGACAAAAAGATACATCCCATAAACCACGTTTATGATTACTCAATGTAGCCTGTAATTCACCACTTTCAAGATCCCAAATCTTACATGTTTTGTCATATGAGGCAGTAGCAAAGACTGAATCATTTGGTGAAATAGAAACCATATTGATGTCTTTATCATGTACTCTACGTGTGAATTCAGATGCAGTAATTGAATGCATAGGAATAGAAAAATCAGTGGTTGGTTTTGGAACTTTCCATTTCTTGATAGTTAAGTCATTTGAGGCAGTAATGACATATTCCGGCCAGCCTTTGTTCATAACATTAGGTAGACCAACAGAGGTTACAGAAGAAACATGTCCTTGTAAATGAGCATATTTGACAAACAAATCGGTATCTGGATTGTATCTCCATAAAATGCATGAGTTATCTTTTGAAGCTGTTGCTAACCATAAACCATCTTCAGTAGCATCCACGGCATTTAATAAATCAGTATGACCTTCATATAATTCTGTTGAGATTGAAATAACTTTATCGTCATTTACATCTGGAATTGGAATGATACGTAGAGTAGATGAATTCGTAGCTAAGGCTAATTTATCAAGGTTTGGACCTACTACTTTCATATCTGCGATAGTACCATGATTACCAGCAATTGAAGATGTAAATTCAATATATTCTTTTGGATTTAAAAAAGTCTCAACTAAATCGATCAATTGGAGGGTTTGGTCAGAGAATACCAAATATAACTGTTTCGAATTTTTGATGGGTAGAACACCAATAATGAATAGTTCTTCTAATGGTTTTTTAGACTTTTTAATTATTGAATTATTACTCAAAGATACAAATTGAATCACGGCATCACCACCAGCAGTATATATTAAATCGCTGTCAATATCATCGATATTTACAATGAATCCACATGCTTCAATTTGTTGATGAACTGGAATAGTTTTCAATAATTTACATTTCTTTAAATTTGTGACTTCATTAAATTCCCAATGGTTGATTATATCATCTCTACCACCAGATATCAATTGCAAAGAATCCTCACCGTTTTTCTTTTCTACTAGTTTAAAGTCAATACCTCTAACAGCTGAAGTATGTTCTTGTAAAGTTTGGATACATTTTCTGGAAACTAGATCCCAAATTTTAACCATACCATTAGTATCACCAGATGATAATAACCACACATTTGTGTTTTGTTCACCATAGAATTTTAAACTTGAGATAGTACCACCATGCCCCTTTAATGAATGGGTTATATATCCATTTGCAATATCAACAACAGTAACAGAACCATCGGTACCACCGATAGCTAGTAAAGTTGAGGTTGCATCTGTGTCTAAAACATAAGAAGGCGATGATATTTTAATAGACTTTACAACCTTACCTGTGGAAAGCTTGAAAATTCTTAATAACTGGGCTTGGGAAACGTAACATAAATATTGTGCATCAGGAGTTAATGATAATGCTGTAATTTCTTGTTCATCATCATTCTCGATGTTATGTATAATGTGTGAAATATGTTTGTCGACTTCATGGTCATCATTTTGCTGTTCATGCATTAACTTAACTACATTAACTTCATCCAGTAATGGAGTGGCTAATATAGATCCATCCTCAGAAATAGTTGCTACGGCACCACTACCTGCATAAATAGGTTTTAAAGAGATGTTTGAATAACTATTTTTCAATTCCATTGTTTTGGTTCGATGAAAGTTTTGATTCAAATGTTATAAAGTTTACTAACTCTTATACACCCACTGTAGATGAAACTATAAAGTTTTGCCTCCTTTAAAGTGAACGATCTACTGCAAGGCCTCTGATAACAACTAAAATATTGTATCTTTTACATATATGTACTATGTATGTATGAATCTTGTTAAAAAAATTTCTCGATGCTCATCGCAAAATTTAAAATTTCATATGTACAGTAAGCATCGCTCAAGACGAATACATATATAATATATGATTTATACATATAAGTACAAGATTCTATCATGAAATGATATGGAATCAACCATCTTAATTTTGAATCTACGATTGAACATTGAATTAGTGTAATGAGATGTTATTATGATATATTATTAATTATTAATTATTATGTGAAAACTATTGGTAATATAGAGAAACCATTAATGCTCATCATTATGTTCTCTTTGATCGTTTGAAAATATATAATTTATTTTGAATTTGTTGTTGAATTATGAAGGTTCTTTAACTGATAAAAGTACTTTCGATGATTGAAATACCTTTTTCTTCTTCATACTTGGATTGTTGACAGTATTGGTAAATATATGGCTTAACATGAGCAATACTTTGTGCAATTTTTCTTACGATAGCTGGTAATTCGTTCATGATATCATATCTGTTGACCAGATTCAATTTACATTCTGTGAAATCCATTGGGAACTCAATTTTTGAAGGTGGGCTCCAGTTGTTATCCTTATCGACAGATGTCTTCAAGAATTTAACAGAGTTTTTATTAACAGATGAACATACTTCAACCAATTTGTCATTTTTAGTTACAGCCCAAGTAGTAACAGTCTTTTCATTGTATTCTTCTGTGGTTGTATATTCCATACATAAAAGGGAATATGTTTTACTATGATAACATAGGAAATTCCAAGCTCTAGCAGCTTTGTTTGGTAGTAAACCTTGGACAGCATCAATGTAAGTAGTTGGTGCATTTGATAAATCTAATGCAATTTCCTTTTCACCCTTGATGTCTTTGTAATAGATTTTACCATTGCATCTTGCTCTTGGAATAAATAAATGTCTCATCATCTTGTTAGAAGTTAAGTCAACTTTTTTTTTTTCATAGTCTTTTTCAGAGATAGGTTTTTCTAAATAGTAAGAACAACCATCTGGATTAACGACATAACCTTGGAATAAATCAATTACCAAATCAATTTTCAATGAGCCTGTATCTTCTGTATTCTCGATATCAACTTTGATGTGCAACTGTGAAAAGACATCTTTGTTATCTGATTTTGATTCTGTAAATTCAAACTTGACATTGTTATCAAATTCAACTTTCAATGGAGTAAAACTGGATAAGTTTGGTAACTTAAATGACTGCCAAATATCATTTGAATGTGAATCTCTGTCATTTGAATCGAATAATTTGAAATTCAATTGGAAACCTTTGTATAAGGCGTTCATCATACTTGAATAAACAACTTGAATAAAACCTGCTCTACCAGATTTCAAATCAGTGAAATAGATTGTTTGTGTTTCTAGTCTTGTTTCTGGATTGGTACTCAACTTATTCAAAAAAGTAAAAGAACCTGATTGACGACGCAACTCACCATCTCCACTTTTATCTGGAGATTCGATTGGTTCTTTGGAATGGTCATAAACATACCATTGTAACTGTTTCAAGGTATTGACATAAGAAAAAGACTCGTCTTTCTTACCGTCACATTTAGAATGGACCTCTTCAAATGGAATGAATTTTATCTTATTTTTATTATTTCTGCCTAAATCGAACATTTTATATTTTATATTACTGTGTGTTAAAGTATACTCGTTATAGATTTGCTATGAGTAAGGAAATTGCCTAAAAAAAATCTAACATAAAACAAGAATAAGATCAGATTCAGATTCAGATTCAAAATTAACCTATGGTTTTTATATGATTCCAAATTCAAAAATTTTTTTAAAAAAAAATCTATATACACAAAATCACTAATATCATCATCCTTTGTGTGTTACCATAATGGTGATGGATGACCTTTGTGTGTTGCTATTTTCAACAATTGATAAGTTCCATCAGATACCTTTACCAAACTTAAAACACTAAATATATTTCTGATTGTGTACCTTATCAAATCACGAAATAAGAATATTCGCGAGTTAGTTTTTTCTTATAAATTAAGAGAACTGAGAGCACCCAAGTGCTTAAGTATAAGAAATCCACGCCAAAATCATCAAGAACAACCTCAGAAGCATGGCTATTCATTCAATTACAATGTATAACAATGCTCAGAATTCAACAGGACTACCAGCCGGGATCCTGTTACTTTTTTTCTTACTATTGCATAACTGATACTGTTTGAGTTAATTTCCTGTTTAATCTAATTCATCTGCACAGATGAGATCTTGGTAGAAACAAAACAGAGACATGTCTTGACTTGTGTATCGATGTCAAAGACAGTATTGAATTTAAACAGAAGAAACAAGATTTATCGGTCATTCTCCAGAACAACCTCTCCATAAATTCGAACCCTCAAAGCAATATAGTAACTGCATATTAAACAATCTTGAATTACTCGTTTATGTCCTAACAACAATTCAAAATTGATTTAAAACTTAGATAGCCTCGACTAATCACTGGCAGACTTCTTGCTAATGTGTTCTTGTTGTAGTAGTCTTGAAGTGGTATCATTAAAAAATTTTCACTATTTCCTTCATTCTTAGTTGGCCGGCGTTGTAGTTTTTCAACTAATAGAGAAGGTCTTACTAGTTGGTGATGGCTTGGCTCATGGTAGTTGGTGGTGAGGGAATTTCTATTCAGTGATAATGTAGTGCGTTATAAATGTATAAGCAAGAATCTAGCAATGGAGACAAATCAACTGTTTGTGGATACCCATATTACGGCTAATGATTTAGTATGAGATTATGTGTACATGTACAGAAATTGAAATAAAAGATAATGGAAAAAAATCGAAGGTTTCCATTTAATATTTTAGTGTTTTCAGATTACCAATATAGTTCCATACATGCAGTGTAATTGTTCATTAATTATATAAATGTTTTTATATAGGGTCTATATTTCTTTATTCATTTTGGAAAGTGAGTGATGTTATGTCATATGACAGCAGCTTACATGAATTCTGATAAGTTTGTTGTTGTCATTGATGGAAGTCCTCCTCCTAAGAAATCCAACATCATGTGCATACCTCCACCGCCGCTGTATTCGTCTACGTCTTGTGGTAAAACTTGGGAGACACCTTCCAAAAACCAAACTTTGTCCATCATTTGGGTTGTGTAGCCTCGTAGTAGTTTATAGTAACTTCTCATGATTCTCATGGCACCTAAATCTCCTGTCATTAACAATGCTAAGAATGTCTTATCTAGTAATGCAGGGAATGCAAAAATTTTTAGAATGAAGTTAGCTTCATCTCTTTCACGGTTTAATTTGTCTAAGATTGCCAATGTCAACAAGTATGGTGAGTCTATCTCTACTGGATAAAGATCAGTGATGCTTTCATCGAAACATACTAATTCTGTGATGAATGATGAACCTGTCGATGATGGGGTTGAATTTAGGTTGTCACCATTACGTTTTTGGTCTTTATTGATTTCTTGTGTGATTAAGTTACTGAAATCTGTAAGGTCAATTGATATTAGATCATGAAATTTGGAATTCTCATCCAGTGGCCAAACGGCTGTTAAAATAGTAGAGGCACCTTTGACATGGAAAATCCATGCACTCGCAGTCATGGCATTTCCGCTCATCATATTATTGGAGCCGCTGTTATTACTGATACTACTACCAATATCATTAGTGTTTGTTGGTGATTCTAATTCGGTGTCTGTACCGTCCAAATTAATATTATTTGAGTTGCTTCTATAAGGATTATTGGTTACGCCTCCAGAAGCATTTGCAAGTGAATCCATAATCAGGATTAAAGCGCTGGCAACAAGGGCATCAGTGTTTTCTGGAGATATTTGTAAAACAGCTTCACGAAGCAACCTTAGTGCTTCAATTCTATGACTAGAAACAAAATTTTCTAAACCATATTCTTGTCTGGATAAATGAGTAGCGCTAAATGCTAAGAGAGAATGCATTAAAAATGGGTATTCAAATGCCAATTCCGGAATTTCCTTTGACCATAATTCAACACCTGAAATACCAACATCAATGATCGTCCTCCAAACCACAGTACAATAATGATACAATAACTTCAAATCAACTAAATTTAAGGAGACCTCTTGTGACATTTTAACAAGGTTTACGATCGAACTTTTACTATTGTGATAATTCTTGTAATTCAATTTAGTTGATGAAGCTGTATTAGATCTAGAGAGTGAAGAAGAATGTTTTGAGTAATTTCCATCATTGCTTTCGACATCTTTAGACATAGGATTATTATGGTTACTCAAAGGATCCGAAAGACCCAAGGTATTATTGGAGTCACGCTGATTTGTTCTAGAAGTCATATTGTTTTCAATTGAAATTGAGTTTCGATTACTTGTAGGAATATTGGTATTAGCATTAGAATTCATGCTACTAATAGTTTGTAGAGTTGTTGCTAGGGATTGTAAGGTAGTTGTGTCATTTTCTAAGTTATTTTTAGGACTAGGCAAAATTTTTGCAGATGGGGTTATGGTTGGATTATTCAATAAAGCAGGAGTTCCTACAGATTGTGATGTATTTAAGCCATTAATATCCCCATTATTACTAGGCGTATTTATTGATTTGGCTAATTGCTTTTGCATATTTGCTAAGATTTCTTCAGCCACATTAATTTTCATAGATTGAGTGGTTTTTAACAATGATGCTGTATCTTGTAAGTCCAGATTGGAAAGTCCAGGTATTTGTGATCCACCTAATAAAGTCTTCAAGTTAATACCGGCGTTTTTCAATAAGGCCATCGAGTCAGAATAAATTGATAATGGATTTGATTTTGAATTATAAGTGTTGTTGTTGTTGGTGTTATTTTGGAAATGGTTATTCATTCCTGTGTTGGTAAAATTTCCATTTAATGACAGTGACTGTGTTAAATTTGGATTTGGAGTGTTTGGATTTAGGTTTGGAGTATTTGGATTTGGAGTATTCGCATTTGATATATTACCATTAAGTAAATTCGGCAGATTGGTAAATTTATTCATTGATAACAAACTACTAATACTGTTACTCTGATTTAATGGAACAGCCTGAAGCGGTGAGTCTAAACCTAGAGGGTTCGCTAACAAAGTTGAATTAAATGAACTATTTGTTTTTGCAGCTTTATTATTACTTGTAGTAGGATTTTTTAAGTTACCAACGGAAAGGTTAGTGTTCATGTTGGAGACATTTAATCCTCCTATGTTTGTCAGATCAAAGTTCGTGAATTTTTCCGAGTTGGATAATGACATTAGTTGAGGAAGTAAATATAACTGCTGTTGTAGAAAATGTGCGTTGGACTCAGCAGAGTTCGATAAAGATGGTAATAACAATGAATCCATGCTTGCAATCGAATTATGTTTTTCTGGAGAATTTAATGGAATTACAATGGAACTTTTTCTTTGATCTCTAATTGATTTTCCATTTTCCTCCCTTTTGATATTGTACAACAGATTTCCTTGTTGACTCTGAGAGGCATTGTCGGTTAAATTCGAGCTTTTTAATGCAGAGAGGTTATTCAAATCATTATATTCTAATTTGGAATTAGATTTGTTCTTTTTATTCTTCCTAGGTTTGGCCTTTTTCTTGACAACAATGTCTTCTTTTTCCTCTTCCTCTTTCTCTTCTTGTTCGTTTTCTTCTTCTTCTTCTTCTTCTTCTTTTAAATATTGAGAACTTCTGTTTTCCTCTTGATTTTCTAATGTTTTGTCAATAATGATTGTAGTGGTTAGAGTGTTTGGAGGGGGGAGAGGGTGGCTCAGGATTGAATATTCACAGTCTAACTTCATGTTAGAACATTTTAAACAAGCAGGTTTATTCTCATCACATTTTACTCTTCTTCTTTTACAATTATCACAACCATTCTTGGATTTGTTATGGAACTTTCTCTTACCTGTAGATGTTTTACTAACTTTCTTACCACCAATTTCAATTAACTCTACAATCTTCTTTTTTCTTCTAGGCTTTGTTGGACGTACCGCTTTAGCTGTTACTGGACTAGCGTTCATTTATATTAACAGGATTTGTATATTATTGAACCTTTTTTTCTTAAAATCGAGATTTCAAGTAAAATTGATAACCTAACTTTGAAAATGCTCCTCAATATATATAAATGAATATATATATATATATATAGGTTATTCTACAATTTGTATTCTTATTTGATAAAAAATATTTTTGACAAGCTAAACGAGCATCAATCTAGCAATATTCTTAGAATTAAATGTCTTAAAGATCTGTATATCCACTGATCGCTGAATATTAAACAAGGTTGCGAAAGATTAGCAATTGGTAGTTGGATAATCCATATATATATATATATATATAGACTTGTAGATAACTTATGGTTCGAGATCATAGAATTGATAATGGTGTCGTCGTCTCTAAGTCATTAATATTGCCCTACTAATGCTCGCATTGATCAGTTTCACCGAAAAAGAATTTCTTTAAAGTTCCCAAGATGAAAAAAAAACAAAAGAACGAAAATAATTTGCATAAACGACAGAATTTAAACCAATAACTAGTACTATTCAGTTAACTTCTTGAGGGAATGTGGTCTGTGAGACAGACACCAATTATAATTAGACACAAAGAGTTGATGAACTGCTTATTGAGAGAGTCCCCTTTCACCCCAAAAAATTGATATATCTATCCCGTAGTTGAAATCGCGATAAAATCTAGTTATAAGAAGTACAATAAACAAATGATTTCGAAAGCAATTGATTTGATTCATGAGATGCTTAGAAACACGTAATATTTCTCCATTGTAGCACAAGACAAGATACTTTTGTTTTTAACATTGCTGATTTTTTAGTGACGACAATAGCTTGGCCTTTGCAACTGTTTAGGGAACCAATATCTTTACAAACAACTTCGTCATGTAAAGATTGGTTTGCTCGTTTAAATAAACTTGAATTATATACCATCCTAGGAAGATTCATTGAAGATTCCACTACACTTCGCCGTTCACTGAAGGTACTTTAAGTTACTAAGCCTAATTCAACAACTCAAATATATCTATTGACGGGCTTACATTCTCTAGGTGCTGCTTATTCTATTTAGTGATTGTTACCTTTACGAACCCAGGACCTCTGCTATCAAACTTTTGCAGCTTCATAAAACCTTGTTACAACAATTCAAATGTAAATAGCATCACTTCACACACTTCTAATGATTGGACTTATACCTATGGGATTGTAAGTCGGATGGGTATGCTTTCTTCTCACATGGCAGTTGGCTTCTTCGAAGCAGCTTTATTTAAAGTTTGAATCTCGTTTAGTTCTCATTTCCATCGCGAGTTCCTAAGTTAAAGCGCAGGGACTTCGTATCTCGCAAGGCACACTATGAAATATTTTACTGGTTGAATCTATATAGCGAATTGCCTAACAGATAATACAATCACAATTAATATACGAAAGGGCATCGAACTGGCATAAAGGTTACAAATCCAACAGATATTATCCAAGGTAGAAGGTATAGATAGCTGTCACTTAAGAGTATGTATATATATATATATATGTATCGGTTGGAGGATATGTTAAGTTGGTGATTGTAAGTGGAAAGAGAGATGATGTATTCCTCAAAAAGAATAATTTGATTGTCATTAGTATACGCAGGATTGTAATGTGATATATAATGTAATATTCTATTACAAATTATATATACAAGCAAAATATATATATTCTTATTATTTTAAAGTTATTTTTGATTATAATGTGATTTGGTAAGATTACATATGATCGTGAGGATCTTCCCTTGGTTGTTCTGGGTCGACGGTGATCATTGTATCAATCCTTAAAATGGCAATACAGGCTTCTAATGCAGACTTCAATGATTTAACTTTACTGATAGTAGGTTCTAAAACACCAGCTTGAACTTCATCAACAATTTTACCTTTGATTAGATCTAAACCGTAGTTTCTATAATTTTTTCTCTTAATATCATCTGGCTGAGCTAATTGACTTGCAGCATGGTAAGATCTTAGTTTTGCAACTAATTCACTTGAATCTTTAGCAGCGTTGACAGCTAAAGTTTTTGGGATAACTAATAATGCAGATGCGAATTCGGCAATAGCTAGTTGGTCACGGGAACCAACAGTAGTGGCAAAATTATCAAGATATATATTTAAAGCTGTTTCGACACAACCACCACCTGGGACAACGTTTCCACTCTCTAGTGTTCTTTTTACAACACATAAAGAGTCATGTAAAGAACGTTCCATTTCATCCAGGGAATAATCGTTTGGACCACGTAGAATTACTGATGAAGAAGAGTGTTTGGAAGTACCCTTGATTAATATACATTCATCATCAGAAAACTTAGCTTGAACTACTTCTTCACAAGTACCTAAATAACTAGACTCGAAAGTTTCTTCACCTTCAAGGTTAGACATGGAGCTAATCAAAGTAGCACCAGTTGCACGGGCAATTCTTCTTAAATCTTCCTTCTTACAACGTCTAACTGCCATTATTTTAGCTTCGACAAATTCTTTCAAACATAAATCATCAATACCTTTGGTGGTTAAAACAACTTGAGCACCAGCGTCAATTATCTTTTGTACTCTTTCCAAAACAATACCAGCTTCACGCTTACGGATTTCTTCTAACTGCTCTGGGTCATCAATATTAATTTGGACCCCCATAGCCATACGAGCTTTTTGGAAGTTAATATCTAAACAAGCAATTTTAACATTACCTGTAGCAATACGCTTTGGCATGGCCTGAGAAGCAATAGTACAGTTTAGAGCATACCCTTGTACTAATAGAGATTCTTTAGAGGATTTACCATGCGCCTTTAAGATATTAACAGCTTTGACAGGGTATTTTATCTCTCCTTTAGAATTTTGAGTCTTAACAGCTAACAAAGAGTCCACAACTAAATTACTGAAAAATTCAGAGTCAGAACCAATGATCTTAGAAGACATTGAAGTCTTAGCAATGTTAATTAATGTTTCCTTACCTAAAGAATCGACACTGACGGATAAAACTTCATTAATATAACGAATAGCTTCTCTTAGTGCTACTCTGAAACCAGTAATAATTGTAGTTGGATGAATTTTGTTCTTAACTAATTCATTAGCTTTCTTCAAAAGCTCAGAAGCTATAATAACCACAGAGGTAGTACCATCACCGATTTCTCTATCTTGCTGTTGAGCTAATTCAACTAAAATTTTACCAGCTGGATGTTGGACATCCAACAATGATAAAATAGTAGCACCATCATTAGTCACAGTAAAATCACCAATGTCATCAACTAACATCTTATCCAAACCAACTGGACCTAAAGAAGATTTAACAACGTTAGCAACTGCTAATGCAGCTAAAACATTTTGATTACGAATATCTTCGCCACTGATTCTTTCACCACCTAAAAACAACGTATCAGAACGTGAACTACCATATAATTGAGACATGATTGAACCTTTAGTTATATCGTATTAACAGAGACAAATTAGAATCTAAATAGTAATAAATAATTGGCATTCATTCTAAAATAGACCTACATCATTCACTATTCATTTTATTCAACTGTGCTTTGTTTGATGGTATTTATTCCATCAAAAATTCGATGTTTAATTTTTCAAAAATTAATTTTTCATAGATATACAGAAAAACAAAATTGAACTACTGTGACACCATAGCCAATGCATTACCCGACCAACCCATACTTAAGGCATATCATGCTTTTAGCAATAGTGTCACAAAGATACAACTAAGGATTGAGAGACTATGGATTAATATTTCTACCATTGACCATCCATCAATGATCAAAATGATTGTATATTGTTCCATTATTATAGTATATCGTATCTAGCTCAGACCATTAAAAACAAAAGAAATTGCCACAACGTCTGCATTTGTGACGTACCTTTAAGAAAAGAGTCTTCTTGAAAGCATGCAAGATTTAATAGACCATCTTAATATTAAAAATAGACACTGTTGTCTATTCGCATGAGAAGAAAGAAATATGCAACGTATCAATTTCATGTACCAAAAAAACAGGGAAAGTGCTCGAGGTGGGGTTTGAACCCACGACGGTCGCGTTGCTTTTCACAAGTAGCCTTTCTACAGGCCAAAGAGTACAGAATACTTCGAGTTTCCGATTGTATCTATAAGCACGAAGCTCTAACCACTGAGCTACACGAGCATTTTCTGAAGTATTGAACACGGATGAACGGTTTTTAGAGAAATGTTTCCAATACAGGACATAGTTTATGAATAGACATTAAATGTTTTTTATTGTATTTATAAATATTATTTATTCAATAACAAGTGATTATGTTATTATTATTTAGTTCTTGTCTTATGTAGTGAAATATTTAGTTTGTTATGTGCTATATGATCATAGTTGTGATATAAAAAAAGAGAAGAATTAATTAATGATGGTTTCTAAACTTCTCTTTCTTTTTGATGAAGTTAGCATGAAATAGGTCTATTTTATATCCTTGTATGGTTTTGAATTTGGATCATCTTTATATTGTTTTGCTTCTGATGTATCTATTGAATTGGAAATGAATTTATAGAATCTATCAGAATAATCTCTTGGAGGAATTGCACTAACGACTTTTAAGTCATGATTGAGACCTCTCCAAAATGTTTCTAACCTTTTGATTATCGAATAATTGGTTAGACAATCGATGATACCAATGAAATAAATTAGTTCGATATCATTATCATTTTCATCAGATCCCTTAAGGCCTCCCTCATCTTGTTTAAAATAATGCTCAATCATTGAACTTCTCTGTTTTAAAGGTGGTTTGTTGGATATAAGCTCTTTATTGTCAGCATTTTCTTCATTTAATAATTCTTGCTGTTTCTTTAATTCTTCTCTTTCTCTTTTAACATCATGAATACCAATTAATAATGAGTAATCCATTGTGTTCAATTTGGATAAAAGTTTCACATCCTTCATTAATTGAGTTAAAAATTCTTGCCTTTTGAGAGGGCCAAAACTAATGTGTTCATGGTTATCTAACCAATTCAAATCTTTTAACACGGGCCTATAAGTTGGGATCGTATCAACCTTATCTTGATCAACTTGAGTGTATCTGCCCCATGTTGAGCCTTTCAAATCAAATGTTAAATGCATGTCTAAATTAGGAGGGAATAAATTATTCATAACCAAAAAATAAATTCTCCTGTGCTTCAATTTATTTTGGAAAGTAATTGGCATTTTAATTCGATGTAATCCATAAAATTGACAAAGCAATGTGTTAGGATTGTTCTTCACATGATCATAATATTCTTGAATGTGCTTTCTTAAATGACGGTGTTCAGCATGGTGAATCGTTTTGATAATATATTTGTAATCTCTTGAATAATAAAAAAATGAGCCACTTTTTCCAGGAGAATCTAGTTCACTTAAGATATACTTTGAAGTCAGTGAAACTAAATACTCTGCTGGATCTAGACCAAACAATGCTCTTAGTTCTCTAAACACTTCAGGTGCATAATCTTTGAATTTAAAGGCATATTGGGATGATGGTGTAAGTTCATTACCATGATAATCAAATGCAAGTTTTTTAGTCAGTTTAAAATCCATCGGTACTAATGGTTTCATTATACCTGAACAACGTGATACGGCTACTCTAATACCAGTTAACATATTGTATGCAATTATGAAATTTACATGGCCCTCACTTACTCTTCTTCCAATTAAAACGCGATCTTCATCGGTGGGAACTTCTTTTTTTGAAGAGGTACCTTGTTTTAACTTTTTAGACTTCTCTTCTCTATTCCGCAGTAAAGTTTCTCTCATTTTTTTTATCTCTACTGCTGCAGATTCAGATTTCTTCTTCATTCCATCATTTTTGTATATTTGTGAAGTTGATATAAACTTTTTAATGGGTGTGTATTCTGATTCTTCTGTAATATTATCATTTGGAGAAAGTGTATTATTTATACCAGTAATTCTATCATTTACATTATCAATCTTTGTTTGTGCAGGAGGTAATTGCAATGAGTAGAGTGAATTATTGTTCTTAGGAAATCCATAATTCTTGTTCTTGGGTAAATATTCATTTGTTATTTCATCTACTGGTAAAATGTGTGCGTGTTTGGATGATTGGAATGGCAAAGCTTTTCTGGAAGAATCTAACGTGCTCCTCCTCCTATTATTGGTAGGTTTGCTAATGCTGGGTGAAATAGTATGACTGGGGTTAGATCTTGGCCTTATTTCAGACTTTAAACTATTATTCGGTATGTTTTCATTTGCTTTTTCCTCAAACGTCAGATTTTCATAATGATCAGAATTAATAGACTGACGTGGATTTGATGTTAATGTTGAAGTTCTAGAGACAACATTATTCAATAATACGCTATCATCATTAATGTCCTGTAAGTATGATTCAGTTTCTATGATACTATTGGTGACGAGTATTGAATTAACGTCATCATCCATTTCCTCTATGCTATGCTGTTGCTTGGTTATTATGTTATTATTGTTATTTGAATTATTATTATTGTTATTATTCTTGTTAATATTATTGTTAATATTATTGCTGTTATTATTGCTATTAGTAGTCGTAGTATCCGTGATGTTGTTACTGTTAGTATTAGAATGAGTTACTGAGCCATCTGCATTGCCTATGTTTATTTTATTATTAATCGCTGGAGTTCCATAATTCTCATCCAAAGAAGTAGTTGATGAAGAGACACTGTCATGTCTTGGGCTACCCAAGTTAGAATCAGAGTTTGATGATGAGTGATAGCTTGTTGTATGAGTATGTAAATTGCTATCTCCTCTGTCAGATCTCTTGTCTATTTTTAATATATTTTTATCAACTAAAACCGATTTAGAATGATCCTTATCTTCCAAATTATCTTCTATATCAACATCATGTTTACTGGCATGCGGTACCATTACCTCTGTTGAGACCATAATAATTATATATAAAGTGTAATTGTAAATGGAATACTATCTTGCAGTCAGTATGTATTTTTTAACTTTTGTATGTTTATGATATTACCATTAAACAAGGTTAACGAAACTCGACTTTTGATAATAATGAAAAAGAATCTATAAAACAGATACGAATGTTTATATCAAAAGTATAACCAAACTAATGTAAAACACCAAAGCTTATTATTCAATCCCTATTGTAAATTAAAATCTTTCCTACCAAATAATCAGTTAAACATATAACTCAATTACTATTATCTGAGAGAAATCAAAATACTATCTCTGTTAAATAGTTTATTTTCAATCCTATGAGTATCTAGAACTATTATGTCCAATGAATAACTTTGTGGTCTCTAATTATTTTTCTCTTTATGACAGGATTGAAAAAAAGAGTTATAAAAACTTTCGCTTGTTAGTTTTTCTTGTCCCTCTTACTAATTGATCAAACTTATATATAAATAAATCTGATATTAATGAAAAGTTTATTAAGTAATCGAATTTATGTAATGTATCTTGTTATTTAACACCATTAATCATGGTGCAGATAGCAATCAAAAAAGTAAACAATTAATTCATTGTTTATGATTTAGAAAATGTTCACTATAAAAAAAATAGTTTTGTTACACAAAGTTACCCGTACATAATCTGAATTGCGGGTCAACTCCATCTGGCAAAAAATTGACATTTGTGACACTTTGGTCTGTGTCAGTAAATAAAAACGTCACAAAATATAATTAATGTTTTATTTCAATTTAGTTGCATATGATTTGGATCTATTTACTATATTATTTACATAATTATATCACTGTACAGTGATAAAATATGAATGATTAGTTTTAGTTCACAAAAGTGTTTCAAAGGCGGAGTCTAATATCTTTATTGTATAATAAACTTCTTTGAAAGTGTTGTACAATGGTGCTGGTGCTATTCTGATTACATTGGGTTTTCTTTCATCGACAATAACTCCATGTTGGTGTAGATGTTGAAATATTTTTGACATAATTTCATTGGTGTCGTCATAAAAATATAATGAAATCTGTGCACCATAATCATTATCGTTGTTGATTGGGGTGATGATTTTGAATCCAAGTTTCTTTGAACCATTTTCAAAATTATATTTGGAATTGGTCAATAATTTTATCATGTAGTTGGTTAATAGATTCGATCTTTTACTTATATCTTTCATTGTTCCATATTTCTGGAAAACTTTTAAAGAATTTTGTAAAGATACTACATCAATTACGCTCGGATTACTTTGTCTAAACCCCAAAGCACCTTCGATCGGCTCAAAATGTTCCTTCATATCAAATCTTTTCGAGCTATCATTTCCCCACCAGCCTGCTAGCCTTGGTTGAAATTGTGCAACTTTATTTAGCTTTTGTCCAATGTATTTGTTATGAATGAATATTCCACCTATACAACCAGGTCCAGAATTTAAATATTTGTAAGTACACCATACAGCAATATCGACATTCCAGTCATGTAATTGAAGTGGTACATTACCTACAGCATGGGCTAGATCCCAACAAACAATAATTTCGGGATCGATAGTTTTGATGTAACAGGTAATTTCTTCAATATCAAAAAGTTGACCCGTATAATATTGTATTCCTGGTAAACAAACTAATGCAATACTATTTTTGTTTGCTTGAATTACCTCTTTGATATCTTCTATTCTTAAATGAACTTCATTTTTTCTTGGTTTTAGTTGAATTAAAGATTCCTCAGGATCATAATTATTCAAATAACATTGATTCAATAGAGCATAATAATCTGATGGGAATGCTGTCTTTTCGATAATTATTTTGAACTTTTTTCGATTTGGTTTATAGAATGAAACCAAAAGTGTATTAAGATTGGAAGTGAGTGTGTTCATAATAGCAACCTCTTTCTCCTTTCCACCAACTATATCACTCATTAGAGGAACCACTGGGAGATCAATGTCGACCCATGGTGTCGTTGTTGGGTGATTAAAATGAGCTTCTACACCTCTGTCCCTCCATGCATTTAATTCATTCTTAATGGCATTCTCAGTAGATTTGGGCATTAATCCCAAAGAATTACCACAAAGATATGCCACATCATCTTCTAATGTGTTTCCTTCAGGTGGATCGATACCCATTGACCTAAAAGTAGGAATATGGAATTCATTACGTGAAATGTTAGGATATAAAGTATCAAGTTCTGCAGCTTCTTCCATTGTGAGTAATTCAATAATGATGTAGAATTAAATTATATTGACGACTATGATGGTTTACTAATTCCCTTGACGCTAGTAAGTTTTAATTGTCTTTTTATAATTATTTTTAGTCAATTTCATAAATATTAATTAAAAAACGATTCAATATTTTAATTATTTAATTGAGTCGCCTTATTTTTCAGGAAATCTTTTTTAAAAGATTGTAGTAGGAAGAGTCAAAAAATGAAATCAAGGTTAATGGTTTAATTACGATTATTGTCAACAAAACGTTAAACAATAATTTTACCATGGGTGAATATACTTATTAATAAGATATTAGTTTGAATTTATACAAGTGCAATTTAGAAAGTTATAAAAGTTATAATTATTACTTAATATTGAGGGTGTGGAAAGCCAGGTGGAGCATCATGTTTTTCAATTGGGTTTCTTGGATGTTGTTCTTGCTGAGAAGGAAGTTGACTACCTACGTTGGAAAGTTGACTTGTTGAATTCCAATTAGGATATTGGTGAGGGTTTATTTGCAATGGTTGATAATTTATATGCGGTATAGATGCCTGCAAAAAGTGAGGCCCAAATTGATGATTATTTTGCTGAAAAAAATGTTGAACAGATTGAGAAGGCAATGGTTGTGGAAATGGTGGTAACAAGTGTTGTTGATATTGCTGTTGCTGGTTAAACTGCTGTGGTAAAAATTGCTGTTGCTGTTGCTGTGGAAATTGAGTTAAAACTTGAGAAGGAAATTGAGAGAAAACGTGAGACTGGGATAAGCTAGAGTCATTGTTCTCATTTGAAGATTGATTTTGTGATGGATATGCTTGAGCGGAATTTCCAGCTGTAGCCACAAATTTATTATTAAAAACTCTATTTTCATTATTTGGTATTTGAGTTGGCATTTGACTATCAAGAGAATCGTGTGCCTCAGTTTGGCTGCTGCGCAAGCTAGCAGCGTTTTGGGTAAATAGTAAAGATGCTTGTGGGTAATTATGACCATCATGTAGTGAATTTTGTTTTAGATTACTTGACTGGGTCCCGTTTGATAACTTTTGAGTTGAAAGATTATTGCTTTCATCAAAATTGCTTTCAACAATATTTGAATTATATCCTTTCAGAATATCATTCTCTGTCAAAAATGATTGATTATCAGAATCATCAATTAAAGCATCTTTACTTGAAACCAACTTAGAAATATTGGATGATAAACTTGAAGTTGACATGTTTATATGGAAGCTATTGATTGTATCATTTGCTTGCGTGATGTTAATATTATTATCATCACTATTCTCTATCATTGTGATCTCTACATTTGAAACTTCATCCACAGATACAATATTACCAGGTTTATCACACGAATCGGTCATTTCTGAAGACCGTGCTTTATTGATAGGAGATGGTTTGGAGTCATCATATAAATGTTTTCCAAGTATGGTTTCAACTTTTGATCCATTAGCACGTTTACTTTGCGTTTCACATCCAGCATCCGAAGATGAAGGAGAAGGAATTTCCGATACATTCTCGAAACTAGAGCCATCACTATTATCCTGTAAGGAATTCAGAGTCAAAATAGAGCTAGGTTTGGCAGAAAAATTCATTGGAGCAGTAGGTACCGAAGAACCACTATATCCCCTTACTGTATTCTTTATGTTCGGACCAACATTTCGCATTTTTATTAACTTTTCTTCAAGTTCTGTAATACCTATCATACCAGAGGCTTTATTTCCACCCTTTGATTTTGAATTCTTTTTTAAATTAATGTCATAAAGAGATGGTTGTTTTGCATAAGCCTGAGTTGGCCGTACCTTATTTATTGGTGGCAAGATAAACAACCCTGTTAGCGAATCCCATTCAATCCCCACTTTATTCTTCATAAATAATTGATACGTTGATTTAAATATTGCTTCAATACGGATAACATATTCCTCACCTTGTGACAATTTCATTGTCTTAGCAATATTACCTATCAATCTCTCTGATGTATCTTCATTATTAAATGCTTCTTTAAAATTAATATCTTTCAATGAATAGCCAAGAGGGGAGAGTTCCTTAACAATAACATCCTCTTCTAAATAATAGCAAATGTTTGGACTTTTTAAAACTATATCTCCCCAGTTAGTTATATCCTCTTTTAAAAAGTGGTTAACAAGTTGTCCCAAGCGCACACAAAATTCTGTAGATCTATGGGCAAATTGTAATACGGATTTATTACTCTGAATCCAACCCAAAGTTATTCTTATAATTGCTAAATATTCAAAAGAATCTTTTATTTTATTCCAGTCTTTCATGATGACATTTTTAATAATGCTTGTAATATGTCTAAAGGCAAACTCTAAATAATTATTTTGCAATGAATTTAAATGATTCAGCGACACTTTCTTGATCTCTTCTTGTGTTGCAATATTGTTCCTAGAAACCTCATTAGGATCAGATCTAGATTCAACTTGATCACTTTGGGAAATACCATCATTTTCATTATTCAACGAAGAGAATAAACCCTGCAATAGTAAATCAAAACCACCAATCAAAGTAAGGATATTGTCTAAAATTAAGTTAATACACTTCGAGTAACGTGTGGAAATTTTGTCATCTAGTGCCTTTTCAAAATAGTCAAGATTTATGCCATTAATCAACAGATGTTGAATCTTGGGATTAGTAGAGACATTTTTATAATTGGATAACCATGTGCTTGGTGATAGATAACTAAAATATAATACAGTAAAATAATATTCAATAACTTCTCTATCAACTATTTTGTTACTCATTTCCTCCTTATTATGAATATCATTCAATATCTCAATAAACATTTCCTTTGATTTATTTGATTTTTCCTCAGATACTATTCTAAGCAAGTTATTTGTACCAGATTCAGATGCTATTCTAGAATTAATACTTCTTGTGAAATTATTGACAGACATACCATAATTATTTGTTTGGAGATAAATCATACCTATCTGTAAATATGTCTGCCCTATTGAAGGTAAAACTAATGATGCAATTTTGAAGTATTTAAGAGATTTTTCGAAATCATTAATCTTATATTTCGATGAAAATATTTCGTTTAGCTTCTTATACTTATGAGATGCCCCAATATACAAAATGCATCGATGAATGGCTATAATTAACAAGACAGAATTTGAATTATCCTGAAGTTTAATTCTATTCTTCAAATCTTTCTCCGATAGTTTGATATTCAATCCCTGTAGTAGTAAGGAATCAGCTACTACTGATGAGAAGTCATAATTTTTAACAATTATTTCAATTAAACTGTAATAAAAGGATTGAACTGATTTGAAATATTTTGTTAATTTAGAGTTCATCTGTCTAAATTCAACATAATGTCTACTATTACTATTAGGTTTATCATTACTATTCATTCTAATCGCTTTTGCCCATAGTTGGAACCATTTAAAAGTAGGGTGCTGTATTTTTTCCCATAACAAATCCAATATATCAGCTACAGCATTTTGATTTATATTTTTACTGCAAAATTGTGACTGAGTACTATTCATACCGTTATCTTTGCTATCATTAGCCATAAAATGTTCCTCATTACAGATAAAGTTATTAATGATAATTTTATTGAATTTTGAATGAACCATGCTAATATATCCATTCAACAAAGTGTAATCATTAATAACTTGATTTGATTGTAATATAGGTTGAAGCTGATTCTGAGCATCTATCAAAATTCTCAAAATATTGTTGACAGAAATTTTCTGGGTATCACTCATCTGTAATGTAATAATAACAAATCTAAACTTTACCAGCTCTATTAAATAAAAAAAAATGAAATAAAATATTATTTTAATGTATTCATTCGAACTGAATAAACAATCATCAATAATATGAAACCTGAATGAACAATAAAGATAAAAATAACCTTAAATTTATGGTTGTTAAATCTTCAATCAATTCAATCTTTAAGGAATTGCTTTCAAATTAGATACCAACTTCCAAGTTAACACTATTACAACCAGACTATAATATTAAATAAAATACACTTTAATTAATCAACTAAGTTCTTTCTGTTACTACTAAGGACAACTTTAAATAATTCTATTCAAAATCTTTTGTATTTCATCTATATATATACTCTTGAGATTTATGAAATTTGTACTGAAAAAAAAATGAAAAATATTCAAAAGCCCGATGAGATGACCATATCTAAAGCTTAACAGAATCTAAGAATTATATAAAAGGTGGATATAAGCTTAACTCAACGGAGAGACATTGAATAATTGAACTAAATGTACTATCAGCATCAACTATCAGATCAATTTAAGCCAATACTTGGAATATTGGTGGAGATTTCATGCTACTATAGTATCCAACATGTAAAGGAATCCATATCTCTTGTAGAAGACTCAAAGAAGTTCAAGATCTTCCTTAACATGATTTACTTTGTGGATAATCCAACCTAACCAATTCTGCTGTTATTACAGCACTCTTATGGTTATTTATCATGTGTATGTAGTCATAACTGTTAAATAGAGAGTAAGTTAAAATTAGATCAAGAAAAAATCTTATATATATAAAATGAAAAAAAAACACAATGAGTAAAACAACTATTTAGTTGTCCAGGACTTAAGTATAAGTGAAATTGCTATCAACTTAATAGACAAACTAATTAGCATTGGGTCTTATCATTGATCTAGATAGTGTGTTAGATTGTTAGATCAATTGATGGTTTTGAGAGTAAAAATCTGAGAGTAGGTTTATGTGATAATGAGGATTCTATGTGTTGCAGAAAAGAATTCAATTGCCAAAGCTGTTTCTCAAATATTAGGTGGTGGGAATTCTGTAGCTAGAGATTCTGGCTATATGTATGTTAAGAATTATGATTTTAATTTTAATGGATTTCCATTTGCAGATTCACATGATTGTCAGGTTACTATGACAAGTGTTGCAGGCCATCTGACAGGTATAGATTTTGCAAATGATCGTTATGGATGGGGGAAATGTGCAATACATGAATTATTTGATGCTCCTTTAAGTCAAACATTGGATAAAAACCAAAAAAAAATTGCTGATAATATTCGTAAAGAAGCTAGAAATGCTGATGCTTTGATGATTTGGACTGATTGTGATAGAGAAGGGGAATACATTGGATGGGAGATTTTTATGGAAGCTAAGAAAGGTAATAGATATCTGAATGAGCAAAACGTTTATAGAGCCATATTCTCACATTTAGAAAGAAGTCATATTTTACAAGCGGCTAGAAACCCAAAGAGATTAGATATGAATAGTGTGAATGCTGTTGGGACTAGAATGGAAATCGATTTAAGAGCTGGTGTCTCTTTTACAAGGTTGTTAACTGAAACAATGAAAAATAAAATAATGGCTACAGTAAATGAAGGAAATAATAGAAATAAGAAGAAAGAGAATGTTGTGATATCTTATGGTACATGCCAATTTCCGACTTTGGGGTTTGTTGTTGATAGATTTGAAAGAATAAAACATTTTATTCCAGAGGACTTTTGGTATATACAGTTGCAGGTAGCCAATTTAGATTCAAATGAATCAGGGACGACAGCTTTTCAATGGGAGAGAGGTCATCTGTTTGATCGGTTAACCGTTCTAACCTTTTATGAAATGTGTATAGAAACTGCAGGTAATAAAGCAAAAGTAGTTGATTTGAAATCCAAACCAACTTCTAAATATCGCCCACTTCCATTGACCACAGTTGAATTACAAAAAAATTGCGCTAGATTCCTAAAGATCAATGCCAAGCAGTCATTAGATGCAGCAGAAAAGCTATATCAAAAAGGTTTTTTATCATATCCTAGAACAGAAACTGATATCTTTCCTAAGACAATGGACTTTCGAAAACTAGTAGAAAAACAAGCTGACTCTGATAACGGAAACACCAGTAATAGATCTCCATGGTCACAGTATGCCAGCGCATTATTAGCAGAGAACATCGATGGGTCGTCTAAATTCCAAATTCCACGTGCAGGCTCACATGATGATAAAGCTCATCCTCCTATCCACCCTATCATTGCTTTGGGTGAACATGCTAATATTACACCAGTTGAAAAAAGAGTCTACGAATACGTTGTAAGACATTTTTTAGCTTGCTGTTCTCAAGATGCAAAGGGCACATCAACTACACTTACATTGGATTGGAGTGGAGAGAAATTTACGGCTAGTGGCCTATTAGTTTTAGAAAGAAATTTCTTAGATGTTTACCCATGGGCAAAGTGGGAGACTACAAAACAAGTTCCAAGACTTGAAATGAATCAGCTATGTGATATCACAACCGCCGAAATGCGGTCTGGAAGCACTTCACCACCGAAGCCAATGACAGAAAGTGAATTGATTATGCTTATGGATGCAAATGGTATTGGAACTGATGCTACTATAGCAGAACACATCGAGAAGATTCAAACAAGAAATTACATACGACCAGAAAAATCTGGAAAAGAAACATATTTACAACCTACAACATTAGGGATTGCATTAGTTCATGGCTTCGAAGCTATGGGTTTAGAAGACTCGTTTGCTAAACCATTTCAAAGAAGAGAGATGGAGGAAGATTTAAAACGCATTTGCGACGGATTAAAGACAAGACAGGAAGTTACGACCAATATTGTAGCAAAATACAGAGATTACTTTATGAGGACGAATAGTTCTAAAAATAAACTGCTTGAAGTTTATGAGAGAGTGAAAAATACAATTATGTAATTATAGATTATTTTTACAGTACGTGTAAGAGGTTTACTGGCCATCGCCACTTGCGCCATTCATAATTGTCTTCTCAGTCCTACAGTGGCAGTCATTACAAATTTATATTAGCTTATATATTTCCATCTATCTATTAATTCCGAATAATTGTATCATTATGATTAGTATTAATAACGTCTAATATATATAGATATGAAAATTAATATTACTTTAGTGTTTACATTTAAACACTTATGCTAATTTTCCGTTTGAAGGAACTTGAGGAGTTATAACTTGTGATAAATATGATGAGGCCCTACACCAACATGCGGAATCTGTTGGTTCAACCTGAATCCATGCTTTGATTCGAAAGGACTCAAAGATTTTTTCGACTCTCTTTTTTATTATAGTTGAGTTTTCTCCTTCAACATATTGAATATGAATATATCCAACTAAGGTTATTGGTTTCTGTTCAATTTTATCAGAATTAGTAGGAAAGTTATATTTTAGTTCATCGTGATGTTTTTCATTATGTCCATGTTCATGTCCATGTTCATGTTCGTGTTCAAGTGAATGCGAATGCGAGTGTCCATGAGAGTGAATGGAAGCGTGAGGTTTATTAGGCCAAAATCTTGGAGAAGTATAACCAGAAATACCAGGTGTTATAGATATTTTATTCAATGCATTTTTCAAATTATTGTGTTTCTTATCATCTAATCTTAATAAGATTCCCTTAGCTGTTGATTTAATTAAAGGAACAGCACTTAGTAAAATGAAAAAACCTATTAAAATAGATGCAATAGGATCAAAAATATGAATATGTGTAACTTTAATTAGTATAGTCGAGATAATAACACCAACTGAACCTAATGTATCAGCCAAAATATGAAGGAAAACACCCCTCATATTTTCATTATAAGAACTGCCAGAGTGACCTCCGTGATCAAATGAAAATAGACCGATAATATTGACACCCAATCCAAGAATGGCAACTACGAGCAATTCATTAGTAGCTTGGAGATGAATTGGGTTAAAAAACCTCCCAAGAGCTTCGACAAAAATACCGGCTACAATTCCTAATAACAAAATACCATTTGTGAATCCAGTTATAGTTTCAAGATATTCTAAACCAAAAGGATATTTCTCAGAAGGTGGTCTCTTAGATAGTACCCCAGCCAATAGACCTAATAGTAAGGAAGTGCAATCTAAGGCCATATGTAAAGAATCTGACAACAAGCCAAGAGATTTGGAACGGAAAGAGTATAATAATTGAACAAACATGAAAGTTGTATTTAGTAATAGAAAGGAAAACATGGACCTTGTCTCTTCATTAGATGCCATTTCTCTGAAAACACCCAGGGGTGTATGTGTATGTGCATTTTGCATACTTTCATATAAACTCCCTCCTTGTACCTCCTTCTCCATATTATGAGTATGATCATGGTTACTACTGTGAGAATGAGAATGGTACATTTCTTTGTGATGATAATTATTAGTGGATTTGACTAAAATAACTTCCGATAATATGATATATGCAACTGTCAATAAATCAGTCATTTTATTACCAGTAATAGTCTCAAATGATAGATAGTTAAGGACTATCGCCATAAGGCCAGTACTCAATGCGGTGTATTTGGTGATCCAGGCAACGTGAATATTCTTAAAAATTAATTGCCCATTAGAATCCAAACTTGTATTTACATTTAATAAATCTTGTAGAGATAAATAAAACACAATCAAACACCCATTGAAAACAAAAGCAATCAGTAATTGTAATTTGAATAATTGAAACCAAATGGATACTGTATAAATCAACCAAAATGAAATAGCTTGCAAAAATATCAAACAAATTGATACCACTTTCCTGCTGCTAGAAACGTTATTCTGATCAACGCACTCACGATTTTGTCTTTGTTTTAATTCCAATAATGGTTTCATTATATGGGATGAGGAGAAGTACAATGATGATATCACGATAGTATACGTCAGAGTTGGATACATTAGTGCTTTTTCATAGTCACTCAGCGTATTTGTTGATGAATGGAATGATATAATAGATATAGTAGCACTCAATGCATATAGAGGCAAATATATTTTTAGTAACTCTTTCAACGTCAATATGCTTTTAGAATTGGAATTCAATTCATAATATTTTGAGAATATCAAATTAATACTCAGAAGTGTAATAGTGGTTGTTTGAATTGGCTCAATCAAAAATGTCAGACAACTTGACACATAACTGAATAGAAATATCGGAATAATATGACTTTGACTATGAATAACTCTCAATGCATAACCAAATGAACAAACTGAAGCTGCTATGAACACAGGAATTAAAAATAACCTCAAAATGTATTTCAATGCAATGAAATGGATAATATCAATATCTGACTCTCCAACTGTATCATTCAACACCAAAATTAACTTACTAGACAATATAATTGTTGGATACGACAGCACTAACGGTACTCTAGTCAAAAAAGTCTGTAAAGACATTGTTAAAACGAAATTTACCAATTCACGATTTCTAAAATTAGATAAAATTTAACAATAAATAGTACCTTTCAATTCGTTAAACAATTAATCAGTATTATCACTAATACCTACACTCACTTGTAATATAATCAACAACTACCAACTTAAACTACCACTCTTTATATACCTTCAATGGACGCTCGACTGATACTTTTCATTACACAAATAATTTTTCAATATTTATCGCATTGCTCTTAGAATTGAATTTAAAGGTCAAATACAACAACTAATAAAGGTTATAAGTACTTAAAATTTAGTATATTTAGAGGAAAAGCAGTGTAAATAGACTGCTTTAGAGGTACATACGATATAGGCGACGTAGAAATACTTAGGGTCATCTTGTTCTGCTCCATGTGTTTCCCCATTGACTTGAGACTTCTTCACTTGCAACAAAGTTGCAAGTGAAGAAGACAATGAGATCACAGAATCTCTATACCATTGGTAATGGTTAAGATGGAAGTATCAAAGCTTGTTATATGTATAGTAATGTGGTTGAAATATGTATGTGTGCAAGAGGGTTGTTGTGGTTATAGTTTTTGATTGGCTTTGTTGTATATTGGTGCATTTGCAGCATTTTGATTTTGATTTTTGCCTATTTATGGTTATTTTGTGAAATTTCACATACATAAAAATTGAAACATATAAAATTCATTCTTAAATTAGATTCTAGTTTTGCAAGTAAAGTGTATTATAGAGAAGTATTTTAGTATTGTGGGTGCCTAGTATACGTATTTAGGAACAAGGGTTTAGTTGTGATGAGTGAAGGCAATTCAGAATTGCACAGCTCTAATTCTGGGCTCGAGAAGGGATTAGAGAGGAAAATGGAATTGAATCAAGATGGTAAAGTATTTGGAAACGGTTTGAAAATATTTGAGGAATTAGGTCATGGTCAAACTTGTAACGATTCAATTGGTAATGTAGATGCTCATGGTAAGGGAGCTTCTGTGGTCAATGGTAATACTAAACTTGAACAGGAGTTTATTGACAAAGTTAACTTGCAAATTAATTTAACTAATTATGAGGTTAAAGACCGTCTGCTGAAAGAGCAATTGCCGACCAAGTTAGCATCCAGACAAAAGTGTGTTCTTATATTAATTCTAAAGTCTTTAAATGGTTCATTTGATACAAAATATCTCAATATACCTTTCAAACCCGATGGTCTTAAATTAGGTAGACCTGTTGCTGCGTCAAATACAAATGCTAGTAACAATAGTAATAATAACAATAATAGTAATAATAATGATAGTAATAAAAACAATATGAATAATAATAGTAACGATAGCAACAAGAATAAGAATAGTAACAACAATGATAATATTAACAATAACCATCTATTAGAGAATGGAAATGGTATCAATAAAAACGAAGGAGACAAGGGTTCACAGCAAATGCCTATGATAAAACCAGATACTGGGTATTTTGATTCAAGAGTACTTTCAAGAAATCATGCTGTGTTGCACTGCGACCCCTCCAATTGCAAGATATATATCCGTGATCTAAAGTCAAGCAATGGGACTTTCTTGAACGGAGAAAGAATTAAAGCTAATGAATCTTACCCAATAAAAGTTGGAGATGTTATAGACTTAGGTACTGACATTGATAATAAAACTGAACATAAAAAAATCAGTGCTTTTGTAGAAGATATATCATTTATTCCACTTCTGTCGACAAGTGGGAATACCAGCTACACTAATAATGGACATGATATCAACTCTACTGAGGATTATGGCATAATGCCTTATAGAAATGAAAATTCATTAACTAAGTACTATGAAGAGAAAAATAGCATTAAATCTTCTTTCGTCAAACCTTCTGTAACAACATTAGCTGCATATGAATCGAATATATTGGGATATAACAATAACTTAAATATTGAAGATACTATTTTGGGTGTTGAAACTGAATTATTGAGCGGTATATATGTTAATAACTCTATGGGTACCAGTAATGAATTAATTAATGTTTTGAAACTTCTAGCTACCGAGATATCATTAAAGAAACATGAAAGATTAGCTTGTAAATCAGTTGAAACTTACATTAAATCTTTCATTAGTAATATGGAATATCTTAAAAAGATCAATATAGACAAAAATGATAATCATTTAGCAAAAATACAAGCTAAATTGAAGGAAACCTTGACGACAGAATATGAAAACCAAATGGAACAATATCAAAAAGTTGTTGATCAACTCGAAAATGAAATGGATAATTTAAAAAGTAACATAAACTTAAAAAAGCTTGAGCACAATAAGAACATGGTAATACTTCGAAATGAAATTGAAGATCTTAAAACCAGAAAAGAAGTTAAAAATTATAAAAAATCACAGTTAGATAAGTTACGAAGTAAAACTCCAGAGCATGATAAAAGGGTAAACTTATCAGATGGAAATCTCACCAGCAAGGATACAATACTTGGGATTGAGTTAAATAATAATGCTTTGAATAAATCTTTTATGGAAGATGAAGAATCAAAGATGAAGAGTTTGGGATCCAATTTAAATGCATTTTCGACTTCACCACTGGGAAAAATAGTACTAATCGGAAGTGTGTCTGTTGTATTATTAGGGATGCTTTTTAAGCACATATCATAATTGAGAGTATCGACTTTTATCTCAATAATGCATGTTATTTGATGTTATGTACAGTTTGTAAGGGAGACCGGGTATTATCTCAGTTATATATATATAAATATATATAGAATAAGTTAGTTCTCTCATTAAAAAAAAAATTAGTATGATAAACTATATACAAGGAAATGCATTTGATACTGTTATTAAATCATTAGTTTTAATGTTGTTAAATTATAATATCTTGCGATAATCAAAAAAATTCTTCCTATTACGCAGTTTTTGTTCTTCTGTTAACTCTACAATTGTCTCATTCCAAGGACATTCTATTTTTCTATTCTTTGCAAGCTTAATAAATGTCTCTGGTCTAAAATCTGTGTGTTTTAGATTCAAATAGTTTGATTGTATTTTATTTTTGGAAAGGTCTTTATTTTCATGCAGCAATTTGTATTCTATCATATTCACTAATCTTTTTGGATGTAGGATTAGCTTTGAATTAGGAATTTTTCGAATAAATTTCAAGCTCCGATTGATGATTAAAATTTGTTCTTTTATTAACTGAATTTTTATGTCTTGTATTTTAGGAACTTTCAATAAATCTGCAGAAGTTTGACATTTATATAACACAACGAGGGAGTCGATACAGCTATTAACTATTAACTCTTCTACTCTGAGCAACAAATGATCACCATATGAAGAATAATCAACATTCAATTTAACTGGTTTTGGGATTGCAATAGAATTGATGGAAGCCTCTGAAATTAATTTTAATAAAGGATTCTTAACTTTCAAAGATTCCAACTCATGGAGATCATCAGAATATGAATATCCTTTCGATATTTTCGGTACTGGTGAAATAACAAGATCTAATTGATGATTATTAACTCGAACTTGAAATTCTGATCTGGCGAAACGGACAGACGGTACAAATTTATTATGATTCTTGAATTGACCAATAAATATATTAGGAGCACTTGTATCATTATTCCAGAACTTCTTGCGTAAATTCTTGATTAATCCAAACTCTGGGTTAATCAATAAAACATTAGAATCGCTATCCAAAGACTTTAAATATTTCTTGATGGTTATATAAAAACTCGAACTCGTGGGTTCAGATACAATCAAATTCGGAATTGTAGCCAGCTCACCTGTTGAATAAATTGGAGGAGAACATGCTGCCATTAGTTGAATTTGCTTCAAAACATTATTCTTCCTAAATTGGATTGAAAATTTGGAATCTTGTGACAAAAACCTATCTAATTTCTTTTGATCGTTGAGAAGTAAAATTATTTCAGGAATAGACGGTTGTCTTGGGATCATAGCAATTTGGGAACCAACAAAATATGCCAATGGAGTCGAACCTGCAGCATACACACGGGGAAGAGCTGACATTATTTGACCTCTTAATGATATTTCCCTTAAACTCTTCAAGAGTATAGATTTTATGAGCTAACGTAAAAACTTAATGGCAAAATCTGACTAGCAGCTTACTGACACACAGAGACACTATATATATTTATATATATATCTACCCTTACGTTTTAGTTATAGTCTAATAGTGTTCTGAGATTGTGTTCAATTTTATACTTAAGGAATTTCGGAACTTTATCTAAAAATCTTGATCTTTAAATGAGTTCAAAGGTTCTGATTTTGGATAATAATATGTATTGTCAAATATATATAAAGGAAACAGTAAACTGTTGTGGTATTTTCATAAATTAGATAAATAATACAAGTCCCTCAGTCAAGGATGCTAGTTGTTGGCCTAACGGGAGGCATTGCTAGTGGAAAAAGTACGGTTTCCAGAAGATTGAAGGAAACTCATAATATTACAATCCTCGATGCTGATCAAATTGCCAGAGATGTTGTGCAACCAGGTGAAAGTGCATATGTTAAAATTGTAGATTATTTTAAGGACAAGATCCCAGATTTGTTACTCCCAGATAACCAATTGAATCGAGTTGCATTGGGACAATGGGTATTTAACAATAAGGATGAACTGAAGGAATTAAATAATATAACTCATCCTGCTATTAGGTATGCCATGTTTAGATCGATATTGTATTACTACCTTAAAGGTTATGCTGTGTGTGTATTAGATGTGCCATTATTGTTCGAAGCCAATTTAGACCTGTTTTGTGGCATCACCATAAGCGTTATGTGTTCAAGAGAATTACAAATTGCAAGATTAAAATCAAGAAATCCTGAATTGTCCATGGCAGAGATCGAAAATAGATTGAATTCACAGTTGTCAACAGAAGAGAGAGTGGAAAGATCAGACTACATACTACAGAATGCGTCCGATTTGCCTACTCTGTATGAACAAGTTGATAAATTAGTAGAAAGAATAAAGCCATCATTTGCCAGAACAGCATTGGAATATATCCCACCCCTTGGTGTTATCAGTGCTGCAGCAACAATATCTTCAAGAAGAATCACAAGAAAGTGGAGGTCAAAACAGAGACAGAAAGAAGCATAGGCATACTTTTCACTCAATCAACTCAATTACTTATTAATCAGAGAATAAAATAAGCTAGACAATAAACACAATTTCAGAGTTAACACAGCATCAACTACGTGTCTTCATTTCTATAACTTGTGACTCTTACTATACAATAACGTATTTACTTAGTTATGCATCTTAACTATGCTAGTTTTCTATCTCATCACAATATATATCTTTTAGTGTGAAAATTTTTAAGCGAAACATAAAATTTGAAATATCTTAATACCAATAAACTACAAACATTCGTTCTTCGAGGCTAACTCAACCCATTAACCATTACTCAAGAGCTTTTGACAATAAGATTTAAAAACTGAATGTTAGTTTAAAGATCTTTTTCCAATTTGTTTTGTATTCTCTTCGATCAAAACCATCCGTAAACCATCTATAGTAACAATGATTAGTTCACTATTAAATAAATCGAACGTTACTGCATCTGTGGTCAAACCAGTACTACAGAAAGTTGTTAACGTTGTTGCTATTAGAGGATATCGAATTAGTTTAGTGACTTTAAACAGAGACGGTGATAATTACCGTGGTGGTAGTCGTTCTTTTAAGAATTATAATAATAATAATAACAATCGAAACAATTATACAAGTAGAGGAAACTATGGTTATTATGGTGGAAATTATGATAATTATAATGGTAGAAATAATAACAGATATGGCAAAAATGATAAATTTGGTAGGAACAACAAAGGTTTCATGGAGAAACATGAAGAGGACGGTTTGAAAGGTTCGAAGTTTACCAAAGTTGTTGTTGTTCCAAAAGAAGAGGATGAGACTGTTTTAACTTTTGAAGAATTGTATAAAGACAAGATTTTGAATGACGATTTATACGAAGCCATTAAGAGATTTGACTTCCCAAATCTAACACCTGTTCAACAAAAGACTATCAAACCTATTGTCGAGAATGACAAAGTAGATGTTATTACTAGAGCTAAAACAGGTACTGGTAAGACATTTGCCTTCTTACTGCCTATTATGGAACACTTATTGCGTAATAGAAAAGATGCTGAAGATGCAGTTAAGTCAGTA
Source organism: Tetrapisispora iriomotensis (assembly GCA_003705975.2). Lineage (NCBI taxonomy): Eukaryota > Fungi > Ascomycota > Saccharomycetes > Saccharomycetales > Saccharomycetaceae > Tetrapisispora > Tetrapisispora iriomotensis. The sequence goes on along the minus strand of PPKC02000003.1, from coordinate 46,943 downwards.
ATCATTGCCCCCACTAGAGATTTGGCATTACAAATCGAACAAGAAATTAGAAAATTATATGCAAACAATAAAAATTTGAGGAAATTTAGTTGTATCTCATTAGTTGGTGGTACCAATTATACACAGGCTATCAAAAATATGAAGTACAGAAGACCAAATATTGTTATTGCAACTCCAGGTAGATTAATACAAACTCTTGATGAATTTGGTTCTAAATTTTTCCAAAATGTTGATTTTAAGGTTTTGGATGAAGCTGATCGTTTATTAGAAATTGGATTCAAAACTGATCTAGAATACATCTCATCTACATTGAACAAATTGAATACCGTTGGTCCAGAACATATCAGAACCTTATTATTCTCAGCAACTCTAGATGATAAAGTCCAAGTATTAGCTAATGATATTATGAACAAAGAAGAATGTTTATTCTTGGATACAGTTGATAAAGATGCACCAGAAGCTCATGAAAAAATAGACCAATCTGTTATGATCTCCAAAACCTATGCTCAGTCTATTTTTGCAACCATTGATCATATTAAATGTAAAGTTAATGAAACACCTCAATATAAAGCGATTTTATTTACACCAACAGTTAAATTTACCTCTTTTATCTGTAATTTATTACAAAATGAATTTGGAAGGTCATTCCCAATTTTAGAATTTCATGGTAAAATCAGTCAAAATAGAAGAACTTATCTAGTTAGAGACTTCAAGAAAATGAATTCAGGATTATTAGTGTGCACTGATGTTGGTGCTCGTGGTATGGATTTCCCAAATGTTGGTGAAGTATTACAATTAGGTGTTCCAACAGAACTAGCAAACTATGTTCATCGTATTGGTAGAACTGCCAGAGCAGGCAATAATGGTGCATCTGTGTTATTTATTTGTAAGGATGAGTTACCATTTTTACATACATTACGTTCAGAAAAAAAGATTGAGATTGCAAACTCCAAAAATTACGAACCTACCCAAGCAATCATTGATAGTGTAACCAAGAATGTGAGATCTGAAAGAGAATTGAAAGATGTAGTAATGACTTTACTTTCTTCTTATCAAGCATGTGCTGATGCCTATAGATTCAATCCATCGAGGATATTTCCAAACATCACCAGTACCTATGGTGAATTATTAAATGAACCTGACAAAAAAGTACCAATTGAAAGTTTAGGCATGCTATCTAAATTTGGATTTGGTAGAGCTCGTTACGCAAATGACATGTTTGAACTTGATACATCTGACAACTTCTCCAAAAGAGGCGATGAGTCTCATCACAGTAATTCCAGAAGCCGTTATGGTGGTAGAAACTCCTACAATAATAGGGGTAGCCAAAATAGAAGTAACGGAAACTGGTCAAATACTAGATCCTACGGAGGCAACAGAAGTGACAATAGTGAAACATTCAATCCCCGTTTCGATTAAGCTCCAGATCAACCTATAAAATTACAACGTGAAATTTTGTACCTCGAAGTATGGCGATCTAAGTTTATTAGTTTACCAGAACAAATTCATGTCTAAAAATTGTACACTACAGACAAAATGTCACGATTATTTTGATAGAATTAAATCTTGTAAATAGTTTAAATAGTTCAAATAGTTTAATTAGATGATATTTCTTACTATTTTGCCTTCTTATAGTCCATTCATTCACTGACCAGTGCTTTATTATGATGGTTTTTCTATAGCGCACGCACTGCAACATATTAATTTTTGATAAACCCAAAACTATAAAACACAGTTTAATGATACGAATCACTATTTTAAGAACTTTAATTCAGTTCTAGGGATGAACTAATGGTTACAAGTATTCCAATAAGTCATATTCATCATTAATATATATATATAATTGGAAATTATTGTTGCTTTTGACGTTTTAGTAAATTTTACAGAAGTTGCTACTAAGAACAATATTTAATATCCCCTTTTAATAAATTGCGAATAGTTATTGATGTGTTTAAGATTATGCTAGATCTATTTTATAATATCACTAATAGTTTTCTATCTGATGTTGAAGATACAAACTCTCCAGATTTCAGAAAACCAACTGCCCAAGTTGTGACAACACAATTGTATACAGCTAGTCTTTTAGGGTTTTTTGCATTATTGTCATTCTCATTGTTATTAAAGAAGTTACCAAGATTATACGCCAGTAGAAAATATAAGAATGGTGGGGAGTTGAATTTGCCTACGTGGGATGAATCTAATATCTTTGGATGGATTCCTGTGGTTTATAAGATTAACGACATGCAATTATTGGAGTATGCTGGGTTGGATGCATTTGTGTTTTTAAGTTTTTTCAAGATGTGCATTAAATTTCTATCCATTTGTTGTATTTGTGCTATATGCATCATATCACCAATAAGGTACCACTTGACAGGTAGATATGATGATGGTTCTGATGGATTGGATGACGATATGAACTTAGTTCTTGCATCTATACCTATGTTGACGAAGAGATTCTCTTATTTTGACAATATAAATCCAAATTATCCAGAGGCCACATATCTCTTTTTATGGATGTATGTTATATTTACATACTTCTTTACAATTCTGGCAGTGAGTATGCTCATGTCACAAACAAAAATAGTAGTTAGCACAAGGCAGAGATATTTAGGAAAACAAAATACGATTACTGATAGAACCATTATACTTTCTGGTATACCGATTGAACTCCGTAATACAAAAGAGTTACAGAATAGAATAGAACAATTAAACATTGGTAAAGTTGCATCGATTACGATATGTCGAGAATGGGGTGTTTTAAACAGATTATTTCGTTATAGGGAGGAAATATTGAAGCAATTAGAGTTAAAGTATGCTGAATGTCCAGTTGAATTGTTGAATACTCATGAAAGAGTAAGCGCTGAGAATTATAGTTTGAGTAGAAATAGATTAAGAAGCTCTTCATCCGGTCAAGACCCCACAAGATCTGATGACTTGGAAAATCAATACCAAACTCAAGTAATTGAACCTGAAGATGATATTGATGAAAATATAATGTATTCTGAGTTGCAACTTAATGAAAGACCGACCATACGAACAACTTACTGGGGCCTATTTGGTAAAAAAATCGATGCAATTGATTACTACGGGAAACAACTGAAGTTCATTGATCAGGAGATTGAAGACGCCAGAACAAAACATTATTCAGCTACTCCAACTGCATTCGTTACAATGGATTCTGTAGCTAATGCTCAAATGGCAGCACAGGCTGTATTAGACCCAAGAGTTAATTACTTCATTACTAAATTGGCGCCAGCCCCTCATGATATTAAATGGGATAATGTCTGTCTGTCCAGAAAGGATAGATTGACTAAAGGGTATCTGGTGACCATTTTCATTGGATTATCGAGTTTATTCTTAATTATTCCAGTGTCTTATCTAGCGACTTTATTGAATCTAAAAACCATCTCTAAGTTTTGGCCAAGCTTAGGAAAGTTCTTAAAAGAAAATAAATGGGCCCAAAATTTGGTGACAGGTTTGTTACCAACATATTTATTCACATTACTGAATGTTGCTATTCCTTATTTTTACGAATATTTAACATCATACCAAGGTTTGATTTCTCATAGTGAAGAAGAAACTTCTTTAGTATCAAAGAATTTCTTCTATATTTTTGTGAATCTATTTTTAGTTTTCACATTAGCAGGTACTGCATCGAATTATTGGGGGTATTTAAGTGATACGACAAAAATTGCATATCAATTAGCAACTTCAATCAAAGAATTTTCCTTATTCTATGTTGACTTGATCATTTTACAAGGTTTTGGTATGTTTCCATTTAAATTATTGCTGGTAGGTAGCATGATTGGCTTTCCATTGTTTAAGATTCAAGCTAAAACTCCAAGACAGAGAAAAGAACTATACAATCCCCCAATTTTTAATTTTGGATTACAATTACCACAACCAATTTTGATCTTGATCATCACCTTAATTTACAGCGTGGTAAGTACAAAAATCCTGGTATCTGGTTTAGCCTATTTTGTAATTGGGTTTTACGTCTACAAATATCAACTAGTATTTGCAACTGATCATCTTCCACATTCAACTGGTAAAGTCTGGCCACTTATTTTCAGAAGAGTAATAGCAGGTCTATTACTTTTCCATCTTACAATGGCAGGCACATTAGCAGGTTTTGAAGGTGGATGGGTACTATCATCATGGCTATTTCCACTGCCATTCATAACATTCAGTTATTTATATGATTTCCAAAATAACTACCTTCCATTACTTCAGTATATAGCACTAAGTTCGATTCGTGAAAATGAACGAGGACCAAGTGAAGAAGGCACTTCTTTGCAAGATGGATCTTATGAATATCCATTTTTAGTAAGCAGTTTGGACACTCCGATGCTGTAATGATCTGGTTAATTAGCAACTTAGTCAAGGCATAAAAGATTGAATACTCTTAACTCATGTAATATGCATTATATTCGGGTAAACCAACATGAAAAATTTGTCAACTTTTAGCGATGAGCTGAACAAGAGCATACATCAAATAAACTTAACATTAATAATAAGATTGTTCTGATCCATTAATCATCAAGTTTGTATATCTTTAATACTTTTAAGTCAGGTAAATAAAAAATACTAGTATTTTATTTATATTCGATATAACATTAGGTGTATCAAGATTTATTTATTTCAAGGAGCAAAAAATAGCTAGTTCTGGGACCCTTAATAAAGATAAATTTATTTCAAAGATCACACTTTTGTTATATAAACTATTTTATTCCACAAAATTTGAACAAGAATGTCTAGAGTTGGAGTTTTAGTAATGGGACCTGCTGGTGTAGGAAAAAGTACTTTCTGTAATGCTGTAATTTCTCACATGCAGACTATTGGTCGTAGAGCACATATTGTAAATTTAGATCCTGCAGCTGAACCTAATAAGTATGAATTTACTGTTGATATTAGAGATTTGATATCTTTAGATGATGTAATGGAAGAACTTGATTTAGGTCCAAACGGTGCATTAATTTATTGTTTTGAATATCTTTTGCAAAATTTGGATTGGCTTGATGAAGAGATTGGAGATTATAATGATGAATATCTGATATTTGACTGTCCTGGTCAAATTGAGTTATACACTCACATTCCAGTTTTGCCTAATATCATACGTCATTTACAGCAACAGCTAAATTTTAGTCTATGTGCTACGTATTTGATGGAAGCACCATTTATAATAGATAGCTCAAAATATTTCAGTGGATCTTTGTGTGCTATGTCTGCCATGATTTTAATGGAACTTCCTCATATTAACATTTTAAGTAAATTAGATTTGATAAAAGATGATTTTAATCGTAAGAAGTTAAAGAGATTTTTAAATCCAGACCCAATGCTTTTGGCTGATACAGTTGAGGAAACAAATCCAAAGTTTGAAAAACTTACTAAGAGTATTGCCAATTTGGTTGACGACTTTGGTATGGTTCAGTACCTTCCATTAGAAGCTAATAATCCTGATAGTATAGAAACAATTTTGTCCTATATTGACGATGTTACCCAATGGGCAGAAAATCAAGAACAAAAAGAACCAGACGACCAAATTGATATTGAAGAGATGTAATTTTAAAGATCATTATTAATTATCAATATTAATCTTAACAATACCAAAATATCTATCATGATTATAAACAATTCGAGGTTATTCAAATTCAACGTATGTGTCTCTGTAATATATATATAAATTATTAAGTCTCATTATATTTCATTATATCTCATTATAAGTAAGTCTATTAAATGCATTAGAATTATTACATCTAAACTATATCAAGTTGTATATATAATAATTATTAGATTCCCATCAGCTTGGGTATATTTTGACAGTCTCCCCGTACTATTAAATCAACGTGACCGATTGTATCTAGAACGCTCTTTGAAGGAAGTTCTTTATTTATGTATAGGACATAACCTTTTGATTCTTTAACTTTGGCTGCAAACTGCTTACACATTGCTTTTACACCAGGTATGCACAAACTTGTTCCAGCAATAATCAAACAATCTGGTTTCTTCTTCAAATCATAATTTGTAATTTGACCTATGTGATCACCTTCTGGATGTACCTCATTATAAAGGATAATTCTTGGTCTTACTTTTCCAACTCCCTTTGATCGTAAACCAGCAACTTGTCTTACGGTCTCCAGTTCTGCGCATTCTTTACAAGATGGAACATACTCTGTTATTGAATCTGATTTCAACTTTTCATCATCTGTTTTGAAAATTAGAGGCTCCATCTCACTAATTTTACAACATTTATTACACTGCATATAATTAATACTTCCATGGAGTTGGACAGTAGTTGGGGGAGGAACTCTCTTGGAGAACTCTAAAGGAACCGTAGTCATTAAATGAGATAACTGTGTTTCCAAACCATCAATATTTTGTGTGTATAATCTTAAAAGTTTCCCACTCACTGAAAGTTGATTTAAGTAATAATGAAAATTGGTTGGTTTACTAGTACTAGACAAGTGATGTAATTTTCTTATCATGGAATTAAATTGTTTGCTCATATCATTGTTCGAGTAAACTCGATTATAATCGAATAATTCCTTTCCTGAAGAAATATTTGAATTCTTTTCCTTCAATGTAGAAAATAAACCCTTACTGGACCTGAAATCAGGTATGCCTGCATTCACCGATATTCCTGCCCCAGTAATAACAACGATTTTTTTACTATACAACAAAACATGTTCAAGGAACATTTTTTGTTTATTATCACCTTCTTCCAATAAACACCTTTCCAAATCAAAATAAGCATCAATATCAAAAACCTCATTAGGCTGAGGAAGATATTTTAATCTCGGTTTTTTAGTTGCTTTCTTCAACTGCAAAAGTAATCTTTTGGGTACCACATCGTTATCTTTATTTCTTTTACTAACATGATTTTTTTCCTTCTTAATGGTAGAAGGAGGGGTCAAAGGTAACGTCACAAAATCATTACCATGTTTTGAAACAATAGCCATATTTGAAAAAAATTGATCTTCAAAAACGTTCAACTAAACCTATACAAACTCTAGGACAATGGCAAAGAATGACACAAAGAAAAAACTAGTCAATATTTATGAAAAAACAGACTATTAATAGAAATTCTAATAACTTCAAATTGCAATATACAATACCTTATAGTTCCTACTTTATATATAAATTCTTTAGATGAAATTAGTGGATTTTATTTCATTGCTTGGTTCATCTCTTAATTTAAAAATTGATTAAACTTCCTAATCAGGAAAAATAGCGAAATTTCGATTTCTAATGGGCTCTTAACTATGGGGCAGTTGAGACTAAGTCTATCTGCTAATTTCTGAGAGAGGAACAGATACTTGGGAACTTCTGGTTGTTAGATGGTGGAAAGTATATATGGTATTATATGCTTCTTTTGGAGTTTAACCTTCCTTTCATAGGTATCTATTCTAGTATGTAAAGTGTCTTCATTCTGTGTATTCGGTGGAATTTTCGTTTGGAATGATTTAGGCTTGAAAGATTTTTAATGAAAATTTAGTAATAAGATAAAAATTGTAACTACAAATTTGAGTTTAATAAAGTAACCGATTGACTTTCTTTTAAAGTAATATATAGGCTCTAATAACTTCCAAAGTATATTATTTTGAATCATATATAGAGTGGGAGTTAAATCGTTTTTGTTAGTGTTAATTTTGTTTCAATTTTGGTCAATTGATAGAAGACGAGAACAGTAAAAATTAATAATTTAAAACATAATGGTCGAAATTAGTGAAGTTAAGGATAGCAATACTTCTGTTGTTAAGAATGTGGGTAATTCCACCCGTACAGCTACTCACACTCATATTAAAGGTTTGGGTTTGGATGAACAAGGTATTGCTAAGAAAGTTGAAGGTGGATTTGTAGGTCAAGTGGAAGCCAGAGAAGCTTGTGGTGTTGTTGTCGATTTGATTAAGGCTAAGAAGATGTCTGGTAAGGCTATCTTACTAGCTGGTGGTCCATCTACTGGTAAAACCGCTTTAGCTCTGGCTGTTTCCCAAGAGTTGGGACCAAAGGTCCCTTTTTGTCCTTTAGTAGGTAGTGAATTATATTCTGTTGAAGTTAAAAAGACTGAAACCCTAATGGAAAATTTTAGAAGAGCTATTGGTTTGAGAATCAAGGAAACCAAAGAAGTATACGAAGGTGAAGTAACTGAATTAACCCCAGAAGATGCAGAAAACCCATTGGGTGGTTATGGTAAAACAATTTCCCATGTTATTGTTGGATTAAAGTCTGCAAAGGGTACAAAAACTTTAAGATTGGATCCAACCATATACGAAAGTATTCAACGTGAGAAAGTCAACATTGGTGATGTTATTTATATTGAATCTAACACAGGTGCAGTTAAAAGAGTCGGTAGATCAGACGCATATGCTACTGAATTCGATTTAGAAACTGAAGAATATGTTCCATTACCAAAAGGTGAAGTCCACAAAAAAAAAGATATTGTTCAAGATGTTACATTGCATGATCTAGATATTGCAAATGCTAGACCACAAGGTGGTCAAGATGTTATTTCTATGATGGGCCAATTAATGAAACCAAAGAAAACTGAAATTACAGAGAAGTTAAGACAAGAAGTTAACAAAGTCGTTGCTAAATACATTGACCAGGGTGTAGCAGAGCTAGTACCAGGTGTTTTATTCATTGATGAAGTTAATATGTTAGATATCGAAATTTTCACTTATCTAAACAAAGCATTGGAATCAGATATTGCTCCAGTAGTTATTCTAGCCTCAAACAGAGGTATGACGACAGTTCGTGGTACAGATGATGTTGTATCACCACATGGTATTCCACCAGATTTAGTTGATAGATTATTAATTGTTCGTACTTTGCCATACAATAGAGACGAAATACGTACCATCATAGAAAGAAGAATATCAGTAGAGAACTTGAAATTACATTCTGATGCATTAGACCTACTAGCTGATATGGGTATAGAAACTTCATTGCGTTATGTGATCCAACTGTTATCACCAAGTGGTATCTTAGCTCAAACCTCAGGACGTGATGAAATTGTGGTCAGCGATGTTGAAGAAGCTCAACTATTATTCTTGGATGCTAAGAGATCTACAAAGGTTCTTGAATCCGCTACTAATTACTTATAATTAAACAGCAGCAAGTATCATCTAAGTTAAAATAAATATCATTATATGTATTAATATTTAAATATAAATCAAAGGAAAATAATACAAAGTCTAACATAAAAATACACATCAAAGTAAGTTCAAATATCAATATTACAGTATCCCTGCCTATTCCACAAGATTAGTCTTATGTTGTCCTAATATAAATAACTAAAAGTATATATTCAGTGCAAAACAGAAGGTTTAGGCATTTACTAGTGTTAGTTCTCTGCTAAGGTAGAAATTTCAGCTAAGAAATCATTAGGAGAAGTAATGGCAGTACTACCATACATAACTTTCTTTGGATTATGTAGTTCCGAGTGAGCCCATTCTTGTAGATTTTGATATTCTAAGTAGTTACCACCACCAACAACAAAAACAATTGAATTATTATAAGTTTGTCTTTTTGGTTTTTTAGTGTGAGATCCTCTAGTTGTTTTAGGATCTAAATATAAATAACTATCTGTGGTCTCCAAGTTCTTCTGGGAACTATTTAATGGGTCCATAATAGCTTCAACGATATTAGTAATTGGAATAGTTCTCTTTTCTGGTAAAAGCTTTTTGATTCCTGTGATTAGACTACCAACACCACCTTGTAATTTACCTTCAGTTAAACTGTATAAGCCAGATAAAGCAGTGGTTGTTTGTGAAGAAGTATTATTGACGTTACCATCTTCTAGGGATTTATTTTGTAATGACATTTTAGACAATTTCATGAATTCTCTTAATTTATATATATATTTGAACGCATTGATATTAAAATCATTTTTTTCAAAATAACTTTCAACATCTTTAATAAATTCCATAGGAAGACCGTTGGTAGAGGTCAAATATAGGTATACAAAAGACCTTAATTTATCATTCAAATTATTAGTTTTACCATCATTCAATAATTCCATAAATTTCAGTTTCAAATTCTTATTATCAGGGTCTTGCTCAATTTCAAAGAAAGAGTCCAAATGTTTACTTTCTAACTCAGACAACAAAGCTGCAAATATATTCATATGGTTATCAATAACTGATTTTCTAGCTGTTAATTCAGGTAACTTTTTAACAGCTTCTTGAATCTGTAAAGTATCATTATTAGAATTAGGATCGAGGTCATTCAAATCAGCAATACCAGTCTTCTTGGTAATTTCTTCAGCATCTTTTTTATATTTATTCAATTCTAACTCGACATTTTCGGCTGCTTCTGGAAATGGCAAATGTGAATTTTGCTTCCAAAAAAAGTCATTTGGATCTAAATCATATGTCTTCATTTTTTGGTAAGTTTGTTGAATTCCATTATTGGTATCATTTAGGGCCTCTGCTGCTTTTGGATCTTGAACTGGAATTGAAATTCTATTTTTCGATAAATTAAAAACATCAAAGACCATACATTGATAAATCCATGAATGGCTAAACATGCATGCAAAATCAATATTTCTATCAAGGATGACTAAAACACATCTTTCTAAATAATCTTCTGAACCAGCAGTAGTTGATGTTGGTGATAATTTGATATTGATGACATAGTCACGTAATTTGGTGCTTAGCTTCTCTGCGATTATTTCTGCTGGTCCACCTACTGGAGCCCTGATAATTGGAATTGTATTAGTTGTGATAATAGTATTAAATAGACCATTAGAGATATTTTCACATAGAGTATTAATTATATCTTCCGAAGTTCTAGGATTGTTCAAAATAGAATATGTATTGTTAATCTCTAGAGAAAACAATTCTGGTTCGGTTACAACAAAATCTAGATATTGGTCGTAAACTTGTTTGATATTGTCAGCCTTTCCTAATAAAGTAATTTCTCTGGCAAATTCTTCTAATAAAGATCTATCCAAATTTGTTGAGAAGTTAATGTAGTAGTCTGAATAATAGTTAGCTTTGATATCTTTCGTAATTAATTGCAAGTTATCTTGAGTTGGTGTAACGAAATAAATAGCAGGTACATCACTAATAGGAGATCTTTTTTGATTAATTAAATAATGAATTGTAATACCACATTTCAACAAATCATTTACCCTTAAAATAGATGATATTATACCCATAGTGACATCATCTAAAATCAAAACCTTCCAAGTTAATTCTGAATCACTAAAAGAATTTTCTAAATCAATATAATCCAATAAGTTAGTGCCAACATTCTTATTTGTTTTATTGGTTGCAGTATTAGTAGCATTGAGACTAGTACTGCTAGTTGTTCTATTAGGATTATATAAATCATTGTTCTGTAGTTCATTGGTATTCAATTTGTTCAAAAATAACATTTTAACAATGGCATTGATTTGCAAGTCCCTTAGACTAGTTTCATTCCTTAGTGAAGGTATTTCGGACATGCTTGGTACACTTATTGGATGTAATTATTGCAAAATACTAAAAAAAAACACAAAGTAATTGTAGTAATATTTCTACCTCGTATATTAATAAAAACAACACTAAAATAACGGAATTAAAAATTATTCAAAATAATACAAATAATGAATAACACTTTCAAATGTTACACTAATATATTAACTGTCAATTAAATTACTTTATCCTTTCAATTATTGTAAAAGTAACCATTAGAAAGAATATTTCATATTAAACAATTCAATTAGCTCCAAATCTACTGCAATTTAGAATATACAAAAAAACAAAAATATACATAGCCAATTTACCAATGAATTCAGAACCTCGTCGTATCTATTGACCAACTTTACCAATTAATCTCTTCCTACTTAGTTAGAAAAAAAAAACTATTAAATAAAAAAATATTAAATATCATTTTGTACGTACTAAAAGTATGAGCGGCTATATTTAAAATATTGATATTTGAAGAGAAAAAAAGAGGAAAAGACAAAAAGTTACCGCCTTTTATACTTTTATTTCTTTGAATTCCTCTGATAAAATTAAAAAAACTAAAACTTGGAAAGGAATGGCTTTTTGTTTACTCCACTTTTTATCATTGAGTGACTTGCATTACCAGTGGTATAAACAGAAAAGTATTTTAGCCGCCATCAATTTTAAATATTTATGATAATATATAAGGAAAAGTTAAATTTAATTTTTATTGATTGTAATAAGAACTTTTATATTTTTTGATAAATTTAGTTACTATTGTTAATGGGTATCTGGTTTAGAAGAGACAGAGATAATTGGAATGACTTTTCAAGGCCTCATTAAATGTAAGTATGACTAGTATTTTATTGATTTATTGTATTACATTTTTTTTTATTTTTACGTATGTTTGATTTCAATAAGAAACTGTGATTAGTACTTAGAGAGATTAAATTCTGTTTTCTAATTGTCGGATCTCATTCATGTTGAGATAGGTGATTTTTGCAAAACTCGGATATTTTCATTACCGTACTCATATTCCTGTATTTGCTGTGATCTAATTATGGTGTTGTTCAAGTTAAACCATATATTGAATGGTAATTAGAAGAAAGTAGGCATTGTCACAGGTAATGCGGACCGTTTTGGTTTGTGTTTTTTGGAATTATGATTAGACATGAGTTGCAGTTAATCATTGAGGATGGGGTTCGTTGCTTTATAGTCAACTAGTATTTTTGTTGAAGTTTAACTAATTAAATGACTACTCGTTTAATCATGTTGATGTTTTCATTTCTTGTTGGGTAACTAGATCAAGATAACAAAACCATCCACCAAAAGCCAAATATACCACAAAGCTTTTTTGTGCACACGCACATTATGATGAGTTGTTTCAATGAGTAAAAGCGTTGTGGTTTCCAGACAACCTATGGAAAAAAACAACTTACTACTAAGTTTTGTTACAGATCTATGAACATTAACAACTCTTCACAAATTTCGAAATTTGCTAAAGGAGTGGAATGCATTCCTGTAGCTCAAAAGAGAATGCAAAATCGGAGTACACGTAAACGGTGGGGAATGGAGAGAGTTGACTAGGTTAGTAAGCTTCCATGCGAGAAGTTTATAGGTAGATGGGATGAGACGCTAGTATTGGTTCATTGTTTCACGTACTCTGAAGCGGCGTTTTGACCGTAAGGGTGCTGCAGTTATAATTAGGAGCTGAGATTGTATTTTATTTCCTGTAGTTACAACTACATGAACTTTTTCCACTTTTAATAATTTTGGTTTTTCGAGAATATTGGGCATGCGATGATTACAGAACTTTACAGGGTGTTCCAAAGCGTTAGCTCTAAGATAATTTAACGGTGGTAACTTATTTTTTTTTAACGTTTTTCGTCTTTTTTAAACTTTTTACTAATCTGTTTCCCATTTATTTATGGTTTTTGTTGTGAGAAATTTTTTGATGAGATTGATTCGTAATGGCATTAGTCAAAGTTAATGCACAAAAAATATGCAATATATATATATATATATATATATCTGTGTCTGTGTCTGTGTGCATATAAGAGAAGAAAGTTTACCTAGTGTTAAATAAACTGAGAATTTAACATTAACACAGCTCATAATATTTCTAAATTGAAATAAAACAGAAATATCAAAGCATACATTTATTTAAGAGAAATTGGTAATACTGTACTATAAGGAGATTGTAAACTGATATACTAACATACAAAATTTTTAGAACAATCGATACTACTAATAACAATAATAACAAATACAATATTGTCCAAGGATATAATATTATGAATAAATATTAATTAAAACAATTTTAGAGAAAAGACAGAAAATATAACCTAACTATGATCATAAATTTTGATAATAGTAACACATCTGAACCTATCGATGTTATTAATCGAGATAGGCCCCCTCTTAGTAATGAGGGAACTAATATTTATAATGATCCAGAACAGTCACAGTCGCAGTTAAAGATTAATGTCAAAACCAAGGATTCATTATTTTTATTAAGTTACTCCAATATACCATCACAAAAGAATACAGGTTCAAACTTAAAAGATAAGTCCATAAATAAGAATATAAATGAATTTACTGCCCACCTTTTTATTGATATACCGGTAGTCGATTATTATAATTACAGGATGGATTCGACTAGAGACTCTAATAATGGTAAAAATATAAATAAAGTAGTGAAAAAAATTAAAATAAATAAACTACGTGATATGATATTAAATGCTGTCACTAATGATAATGATGCAGTTTGGGACTTGATAAAAGAATCCACAAAAACCGAAGAAGTTAAAGTAGACATCAATATTAATTCATCGGGTTCTTTGATATATGTTGAAACTATAAAATATGTTATGGAATCGATTTATAATAAATTATTAACTACAAGGAGAAACGAAAATTTGAAACTTCTTTTTCATGTTGAGGTATCTGCTATATCCTTGAAGTGGTTTAACCAATTCATAGATAACAATCTTTTATTAAGCAAAATTAAATTCATAACTAAAAATTCAGGCATACCACTTCATAAAACATATAAAAATCCGTTTAAAGATTATTATACACTTTTAAATGACAGGTTCATAAATTACAATCGTATTAATAAAGGTTCAAACAATGCACAGCAATTTTTAAAGAAAGATTCAATAATAGTCGTAACAAATAATACCGGAGTAAAAGCACTTTTAACTATTTTATCGGATCGACCTTTAATAAAACTGATATCCCAAGAATCATTGGCACTCTTGGATGATTTTGAAAAAAAAAATGCCAATGAACCGAACCATAATAGTGACGATAATGATAATGAAGATTATGATAATGATAAACATGAGTTTGAAAATGACCAAAACCCTTCTGTTAAATTTAATCGACAGTTATCCTCCATTATGTCTATACAAAATTCAATGCTAACTTCAAATAAAGACAAGTCAGTAAGAATTAGATCGTTGTCAATTAATAGGGATCAGTTTGATAAAAACCAAAGCTTAAATAATATGTTAAGCACTAGCAAAGAAGTTAATATTAGTGATTTATACAACGTGGATGATACAACTGACTCAGATTCAAATGACTCTTCGAGCTCTAGCGATGATGATTCTGGTGATGTTTTATCGATTGATATACCAACGAAATTATCAAGAACTAATTCCGATATTAATTTACAAAATCACTTACGACCAAAGACGAAGAATAGGTTTAGATCATTAAGTTTAATGGAACATAATTATGGTTTAACTAACAGAAATTCTAAAGATATAATTAAAAATAATAGTATAATGAGAAACAAAACATTTACTAATATAAGGCATAGTATTCCACATCGTTCCATTACCCCATTAATGGAGCCAATTAAACTAACAAGAAGCACAGAAACAAATGACTCGAGTTATGCTGCTACAGAGTTAACAGATGAAGAAGAAATGGATCTGGATGATGTCTATCAAATAAATGGAAAATCAAAAAGCAATTCTGAAGATTTTCCAATAAAGAATGAGACTAGTCTTTCAACTATTGAACATAGAAATAATAATGTTAATAATATTCATGTTCATGATGGTGACTTTGAAGATATTCTTTTATATCCGCCATCGATTAGCAAAAAGAAAAAAAGAAGAAACACATTAACCAACGGTAATTACTATGGTAGCACTAATATGAACACGGGATTAATTCCACCTGAATTCTATTCAAGAATATCAACGCCATCATCCAGTACTAACAGTTCGAATTTATCAATTTCGAACATGGCATATGTAGTTCCTCAAAAAGTTGGCTTATCTGATCTATCGAATGGTAGTAATGAAAGATTATTTGAAAAGAATCTAATTAAGAAATCCTTTGAAGAAATTCGAAAACAGAATTCAATTTCCAGTTTGTTTGAAACACTAATTGGAGGTTATAATGAAAGTGACAGCAATTCTAATTATAACCCATTGGCTTTAAATTTTAAATCAAAAGCCAAGCGAGCTAATAATTTTCCTAACTTGTTAGCTCCATCTCCTTTAAAAGTTAAAATCATGGAAATGGATGAGGAGGATATGATGATGTCAGGAACAAATGATAAGGAGCCAGAGGCGAGCGATATGACAGATCTGGAATCTGATAGTTACGCCTCTATTGATAATAGAACACTAAATAATGAACATGAAAAGGAACCAAATGCACCTTCTTTAGCTTCAAATGTCTCATCATATAATCTTGCATTTGGAAAACCAGATTCGGTACTTTCAAGCTCTGTAGGAAATTCTTTTTCTAGCGAGATTCCAAAGAATACAGGATTTAATTTTGGATTATCATTATATGATGAATCAGATAGTCCGGATGATGACAAAACTATTACTCAAGATACTGCTAACCGTAGTCTTCAATCAGTACATGTTGAACAGTCAAACAAAGCAGCATATAAAAAAGCTTTCACTATTGATCTATACGGTGAGAGTGATTCGAATAATTCAGATGCTTGGTTTTTAGGTGGTAATAAATAAAACAAATTGCATATAACGTAGCATATTTATAAAAAGTATACAACTTATAATTGATTGACTATATAATCATTAATTTAAGTATTTGTATCTTATAATGAATAAGTTAAACCTTTGATAATAAAATCTTAAAGTGAGGACGAATATGCTCTATAGCTTAATGAATGTTTAGTTTCCAGGCTTTAGAAATATCAAATGGCAAAGAATAATTCCAACTGGTACATCTTGTTGTTAATTTGTAAAAATATTACGTCTAATATAAAGACATATAGATAATTTTGATGGTATATTTTGAAGTACCCTGTAAATTTATTGGAAATAAAAGAATTGTCCGAAAATAAGTAAGGTTATCTTGATTCATTTAAAATGTTTCAAATAGTGATAAAATCATTTTCTTGATTAACTTCATTTTAGATGTTGGAAAAGTAATATACAAAAATGACCAAAACTGAGATAATTGTAATGAAAACATTTATTAAAAATGCATATAAATTTATTGTCTCATTAACCATATATGCAGAAACTTTGACTAAATTTTCAAATTTACCTGAAGAAGTTACCGGCAAAGGTAAATATGAATGGTCTTTATTGAAGGTTTTCTCCATCCTATAAATAATCATATTATTGAACTTTGCTGGATAAAAATGAATAAAAATCATCAAAGTTAATGACAAAAATGCTGTAGCTCCGTACATTATTAAGGGCTTATAAGGGTCTGGAAGATAGCAGATACTGGTTTGATAAGTATATTTGGAACTTGTATTTTCTGGATTATATAGAGACAGTAACTGGATTGCTGGTTTACTAATCCCCATATTCATCGCACATGATTTTACAGTAATCTCGTCAGCAGTTTTAGCCTCCCCATTAGCTTGATAAGTATGTGTTATGCGACAATAATCATGATCATCTCCAGAAAAAAGAAGTTCTGGTTGGATAGTTTTTAATATCTCTTGAGATAACTCTTGATCTATGACTGTTTGATATTGTACACCTTTCATCATTGGAAAAGGTTTTTTCGATTCTCTTTGAGATCCACACGATTGAGAATGAGGGTCCCTCCATAATGGTACATGAGTCAGCAGAATGCTAGGAAACTTCTTCTCCTGTTCTGAAAATGTTCTTAAAAACTCTTTTGGAATGCTAGATATATTAGAGTTTTTTGTATCGGATAACGAAATCGTATCCAAAAGAACAATTGTATGGTTTCCTATATTGTAAGAAGAAGATGCTTCACCAAAATAAGTCTGAAATCTTTCTAAACTAGATTCCACAACAGTATCACCAAATCCGATATCATGGTTACCTGGTAAGGACATGACAGTTTTTCTGAATGATTTTTTAGGGAAAATGTCATTAAATCTCTTAAACTCCTTATGCCAATAATCGTCATCCCAATATCTTCCACCATCAAAAAGGTCACCAAGGAAAAAACTGGTATTAGGGTCTAAATAATATTGAGCGTATTTCCAATTTTTCCTATGATAATTATCAAGTATTACTTGTGTGATATAATTTATAACAGCGGGTCTACCTGGGTAAGAATGATTATCCATAATTTGAGGGTCTGCAAATAAACCTACCTTATGTGAATTAGCATCTTTTGGCCATTTTTCCCATTTTTCCCAACTACATTGCTTCATTGCTCTTTTCACAACAGACCTCTCATAATAATGTATCAAACTTACCCAAACTAATAATATAAGAGTTATATACCTCCAATAAATTGAACTATTTCGTGAGTCCGTTTTTCTAGTATTTTTATTAGATAAAGACTCATCCTTTTCAATAAGTTCATCTTTAGTGTCTATTGTGGATAACACTTTTTTGGCAATATTTCTTTGAAACATTGTAAGTTATAATCCTAGCATGAAATTGGATTGCGTCAAACAATAATTGGTTTCAAGTTCACTAATTTTAAGAGTATTAATACCTATCAAAATCACAGTATCAAGGTTAAAATAACACAGATCCTTTTAGATTGTTGCACCACCACAGCATTGTGTTCTTTTTGTTTTTATATTTTTAACAGAATCGCGTGCGAAATGAAATTAAGAGATGCCCTCATCAAGCACAAATAATAGTTAACATCTATATAATATAAAGAGATTAGTGAGTTGTTAAATGTGAAGTATTGCTATTACTAGTTAGATATAAATAGTTATGTCAAAAGGTTACTATGTTTCAAAAGAATTGCAAATAAGTGGATCGGTGAACATGACTGTGAGAGTAAAACCAAATGTTTTACTTCGTGTTGGCCTAGTCTTCATCTTCAACTGTAGATAAATAGGTATTATAAAATTTTCTTTCTTTTGCCATCTGTTGGTAGTTGAAATAATTGTTTGAGTATGATCTTAGATCTGAATTTTCAGGTAAGCTTATGGTTTTAATTCTCAAATTATGTAGTTCTGATTCATCTAATATTAAGATGTCTTTTCTTAATTCGTAAGTGTCTATGAAATATTGATTTAAGTTTCTTAAAGTATACTCTGTGATTATGGCATTTTTATAAGTTTCTTTCAGTTCCATTTTGGATGGTGTATCATCTATCTCATCAATAATCAATTCTCTGATTTGTTCTGTGGTAATTGAGTTAGACTTCAAGATTGTCAGTAACTCATTGTACGTAGGAAATTCAATCAATGATATGTTACAGCAAATAAATATTATTGGTCTCATATCAGATTCTTCTAAATTAGCGTGTGTTATATTTCCAGTATATTTATTTAACAACCTTAGCAGGATTTTAAAAAATTTATTACTGTTGGTTTTTCCTTCTGATAATATCATTTGCAACTTTCTTAAAACTTGGTCATTCTTGTAATAATTCGAATCTTCGGTCACAAAAGAATACTCTGTTGCAATTTGCATGCCCTGCGATATCCCATTGAGAATCATTGTTTCATATTTCTCAGCAAGATCCACTAAAATTTTGGTAGATAGTTTGTGTAGGTATGGATTGCTAGAACTCAACAGCCCAATAACGGTGGGTATACAATGAGATGGATTGGTATAGCCAAATTGTAATATAACTCTAAGACATCTAAGTGATACGATAGAATGTTGAATTTGGGTAGATAAACATATTTTTAGAATATATTTAAGAAATCTCGATACCAACGCAGAGCATAATCCATCGTTTATATTAGACGATCTATGTGGTTTTTTCGAATTAGCTTTTAAATGAAATGTTGATGAAAATGATCTTGAAACACCGATTTCCCTTATTGACTTTTTCTCCTCTTGTAGGAAAAAGTCATATAATCCTTCTATAATGACAAGTTGTATATCTGGTTTTCCTGATTTTAATTCTTCATCGAAAACATTCAGTATATGTCTCGAATTAAACAACTTTGGATAGCTGCTACATAGTTTGATTAGGTTTTTGATTGATATCCTACGGATAACATGATCTATTCGTTTATTTGATAAAACTAACAAGCACTTCGCAACATATTCAAATAAAAACTCATTCTCTTTCAAGTAAGATATTTGACTACTAATTTTCTTTGAATCACAAAATCTAGCAAATCCAGTTGCTAAATATATCAGTCTTTGTAACTTATTTTCCAATATTATTGATTCAGGTTCAGAAGTTGCTTTGGTAATAAATGGCACAATATGGGAAAAGCATGAATTGCAAGCTTTTGATACCCTTGAATTATCATCACGCTTTTCAGCAATACACCAAACTAATGGCATTGCTTCCTCAGTTTCTTTGATTGACATTTTTGGTAATCTACTTAAAATAATGGTTTCCATATCATATAAAAACTTTGGTTTGAAATTATCTAATTTGCTCATTAGATCTTTGAACACGCAGAGAATATAAAGTTGCAACGTAGATTGAGAACTTGTAAATAAATATGGATATAGTGCTGTGATATGGTCTTTTGTAATGAATGTCAACACACTATCAGAAAATTTTGCTAACAAGTTCAGGTAATTTTTCTTTTGTACCATCATCTTAGGATCCTCAATATCAATGGATTGTAATTCCACAATCTTATGTACTAAGTAGTCCGTCGATTTATTCAAACTTTCCATAATTTGCTTCATGAAGAGTTCAGAATGTTCTTCTTTTTCTAAAAGATAAAAATTTAAGAACCAATCATACAATTCATTACATTTTTCATTCCTTATAGCAACGCCAGCCATTACTTGTAGCACTTCATCACAAACCTCTACTTGTTTTTCAGGTTGATCATGGTTATTGACTATAGAAAGAATCCACTTTTTCATTAAGATTTGTCTTGAATTTTCAATAATTGCATCTTCTTCGTCTTCAAGCTTCAGTAGTATTCTAGAGGCAATGAATATCTTTATCTCAATATCATCAGTCAGGTCATATAGGTTTTCATTAATTTTCAAAACATGTTTTCTAACCATCAAACTTTCGTCATCAAAATTATGATTGATTTGTTTATAGAAATGTAAAGAAGCTGAGCCTATGCTGACTAAATCTAAAATGGCATCTTTTACAGAAGCAGAAGAGTCGGTTAACCTTTCAATAATTGTTTCCTTCACTGTTGGACTTGTTAAAATACTTTGGTCCCTAGAAGCCAAGTTTGACAAACATCTAATGGCTGTTGACCTTAATTTGATCTTATCTTTGCTTAAAAGAGAAACTACCAATTTTAAGTACAGATCGTACAAGTTAATTAGTTCAAATGAGTGTAATATTGAGCAATAAGCTTCACTGACAGTATTTGCACTCTGGTTCTTATTCAACATTGTTGTAAGTCTGTTATTTAATTCATTATGAATCAAGGTTGGTAGTTTATTCTTAGAATCTTCTCCTTCGTTCTCATATTCTTTTAGTCTCACTAGAATGAATATAAATTTATTCCATAAGTAATTTTTACCAAATTGATTGATAGCATCTTGATTGATTCCACTTAAACACAAGTGGAATTTCTTAACATAATTAGGTAATTCTTTAGGTGAATTAAAAACTTCAATTAAGTTATGTCTATCATTTACGTTCATTGAACACTTAATATCAAATATTTCAGAACCTATGGTATTTAATAATTGTAATGACATAGACTCGACAACAGCAGGATTATTGCTGTTTGGTTCAAAGATTACCAATAATCTTTTCATTATTGAACTCAAGAGTTCCTCTGCAATTGGCCAAGCTGAATCACAAAGTACGTTTAACAAATCTGTAATATAATTGGAAATGACATGACGAAAGTTAGCTGGGTTTTCCTTAAATTTTTCAAAAATAATGTTATGAATATGATCAATTAAAGTAGCAAGCTCTTTCATGTTATTTGAATATTCGGTTAGCATAGTCGAATATATTTCGGTGGTTATTTCATTTACTTCATTACAGAATGAACCTTGCTGAATTGACTCTAACATTTGCATAATACATATAGTAAAATCAGATAAATATTTTCCATTTCCAATTTTTCTTAACTTTTTTTGTAATCTTTTAACAGGTAAGTTCTCCATATGTGTAAGAAGATCTTCAATAATAAATATTCTTTGGTCAGGAATGAATTGAAATAATGCTACCAATATAGAAACACTGACAGCTTTTAATTCTTCCCAATAATGTTGAGTTTTAACATCTGTTGAAGATATATTAAAATTCATAATTAACTCAGAAAATGTATAATTCAACATTGTTGCTAGACCTTCGCCAATAAATGTGTGTTTCTCGATGTAACCTGGTAAGTGAGCTATAGTTCTATGCAATAAGGATAATTCAGTTAAAGATACTTCATCGGAACTGTCAGTATTATTTAAGTTAAATATCCTTTCCTTTAAGAAATTTAACGGTGTCAAAACATATCTTTCCAGGTGAAATTGTGTATCTTCATAATGCAGTTGTAATATAGAAAAAATAGTAGCTATTGAAATGTATGCAATGGTTTTGAATAGAATTTCATTATTGGCACCAAAATCCAAAAATTCTTCCTTAATATTTTCAACATTTTTTAGTAAAGCATTCAAGATAAGCTTTGAATCAGCTTGATCTAGTTTTTTGGTACCATTTGTTATTGTTGTTATGTTAACAATAACTTGTGAGATTTGTAATACGAAATTCTCATTCATCACGTAACTGTGGTCTGGTAATCTTAAATAATTGTAGGCATACTGATCTTCCATCACATCTGCGGTTGTGTCGTTATTTTTTTTTATTACTTCAAGAATTGGAAGTAATTCTTTAAAATATTGTGTAGCTAATTCGCTCTGATTTATTGATATATCAGAAGATATTTTTAATCTTTTTGGGCTTATATCGGAACCTAAATTGAAGGAACTATTCAAATCATAATCTTCCCTAAAATGTACTTTTGAATACTTGTCTAATTCATCTTTCGCCTTTATATTAATATGACCAATGTTCTGAGCATTTTTTTTCAAAATTGTTGTAGCAAATTGAGAAAGACCTTCTGTTAAATCTTCTTCATCATGAACCTTATTAGAATTCGTAAACTTCTCCCAATTTTCTGGTCTCTTGAATATTACTGGATCCGTTGTATCTTGGTCTATACACCCCAAATCAATATTAGTTGCACCAGAGAGTTCAGTGTCATGATTGGAATGGAATATATTGTCTTCCAAAGGAACTGATATCGAGAGTTGAGAATCAACCAAATCAGCAATTGCTCCTTTAGGGATCAAGTAATTAAGAGGTTGTTTCAACAATACACCAGAAAGTGTCTTGGGAATATCTGAATTCTCACCTGGATAACTTACCATTGTATTTATTCTTCACAGCAACAAAGGTAAACTTTTTTCTCAAAATAACTGTAAATTACTGGCAATAAGTTGTCCAATATTGTTATCTTAATCAAAGTTCGCTTTGTAGATGTCCTGTGTTGCTTTAGTTTGACTTCAAGTACATATTTCTTATATCTTTTAATTTTGATGTGTTTATATATCAAGTGCAAAAATTTACGCGCCCATCTCATTTTGAAAAGGTTATATTATGGTAATACGATTTATTAAAAGATAATGCTGAAACGTAAATAAAGAATTTGATATCATATTTGAACATTTCTGGGTTTATAAGATCAAGGGAAGTTGTCATGGATAAGAAAGGTGTTTCTATTTTCTATAAATGCAACAATTATTTGTTAGTTAATAAACCGAGTGGTTATATCTGTCAACCAGGGAAGGTGAAACATCCTTTAACGAATAAGATGGTCAATGGTCAAGTTGTTTTGGATACTTTAAAAAAAGAATGCTCTAACTATAGTGAAGTTGAAAATTGGAAGAGTGTACATAGGATAGATCGAGGAGTTACAGGTGGGTTGCTAATTGCGACTAATAATAATGCGGCAATACAATTCTCCAAGAACCTCAGGAGTGGTGGTAACCAAGGTTATAAAATGGTACGAAAATATGTAGCACTATTGGATCCATTAAGAATGGGAATTATAAACATTCCAGAAAAGGGAAAGATAGTTACAGGTCGAATGACTAGTAAATACAAACAGTTTGATGAGAATTGCTTTCTATTTGAGCTGGTAACTGGGGGAAAACATCAAATTAGACATCATTCTGTTTATTCATTGAAGGCACCTATTTTGAATGATACTAAATATGGTGGTTCTAAAAGGGGAGTAGATGAGATACAAATAGCTCTTCATTCAGCATTTATTCGCACTCAAATTGGTTTTAACGTGAGAGAGCATTTTATACCGATGATACATAATAATGATGGGCAATTGTGGGATCGTAAATTTTTGGATAAAGATGGATATTTTATTTCTGGGATTAACCAGTTGTTAAAAGAAAATTGGGATTCACAAAACTTTGAAGATATTGAACAGTATAATTTTGGGAATCAATAAAGTGTCAATATGTTGGAAAAACGTTTAAATATTCTATTATCACCTGTTTTTATCTAAATGAGCTAATATATTATCATTTATCATATAGAGTAACTGTTTATTGCATTTTTGGTTCAATACCAAAATATTAACAAATGAATTCACATCTTTTTGATTTATCAACAAAAACGCATCTAAATTATGTAATTCTATGAGTTGCCATATTTTATTAATGCATTCATTCTTATAATTTTCGTATTCCAAACCAGTTGGTATTGGGGAAGAATGGCCCATTAGATTATCATTAGGAAACAGTAATGCTCTTATCATTACCAGCAATGTCGATGAAAAATTTTCCTTTAGAAACTTTTCATGCAAATATGTAAATACAATGACATTAACGGAATATTTCACAAAAGGTATGAAGCTTAATAAATACTGAATGAAAGTAGTCATGGTGTACAGGAATGGATATTTCAAATCCAAATGTAATATATCAATGAGAATGAAAGTTGACATATAGTAATCAAATATATACTTTTGTTCATTGACCTTTTTTAAATTTGGAGTGGTTTGATTGTTATCAAGCTCTATCTTCATCCTTAGATATTCCAGTTTGATTTTCTTATATTTGGAGTAAAAATATGAAAGCTTCTGTAATAAATTCACGGATAGATCTTTTTTGTTTTGGGTAGCTTTTTTATCTAATAATGAATCACAAGCTTTTGATATGCCTTTTAGTATGTAATAAGGTTCAGAAATATTATCTACCACTTTAGTTAATATTATTTTGTTAATCAGGCTTTCAACAAACGTATTTTGCAACTCTGAATTACTTTTTAGATGATTTTTGACAATTGAAGTAATTAATATAGGATAATAACCTGGTTCTTGATTTTGAATCAAACAATAGTCGTCAAAGATTTTTTTTTTATCACAATAGTTATCATTCTCATAAATTTTTTCTAAAGTAATATAATGCTGGGCTAAAATGTAAGGAATATCATCTAACAACAATGAATCGACATTTACCTCGCTAATTGTAACGTAATCAACTGCTCTTTTGGCAATAAAAAATAACTGTGACATAAAATCATCATTTGCAATGTCTATTTTAGATCCATACCAAGACTGAATGAAAGTTTTTAATAGTAAAGCAATTATTGCATGTAAATTTATCTGGGAGCTGTGCTTTATTCGTTTAATATCATTAGTTAATGTGCTTGGATATATCGATAAGCACAATTCCCGTAAATAGTCAGTAGAATTTTTTGGATATTTACTGTCAAATGGCTCATCATATGTTTCAATTATATTGTGGTTATTAGTGTTAGATATACTGATCTCATTACTACCAGACTGCTTATTAATATCCAAACCTGTGATTATATTATTTCTCAATTGCCTTTTGTGATTGTTTGTAGCTAATGGGGAGACTTTTCGAAGTTTCACCTTGGATATTATTGACCTTTGGTATTTTTGAACAATGGTTGAATTAGCATTGTATGATATTTCAGACATTGAGCTAGATTCATTGTTTATTAAGCTTTTTTACTTCAATATTCAAAGAAGATGAGTAAACTAAATCTTTAAGTGATATAAAGTTATATGTATTTTTTATATTATTGTTTTAATTCTTTTTTTTAACTAAAATAGTGGATTTTATCAACTAAACTTAATTTAGTTTAATTTTCACTTCTTAATTAACAAAAAATATTTAAACAAGTTTCTTCATAAAAATCAATAATCTTAGTATTATAAATTGTTTTTTCATTAATAAATTACTACTGGTTTGAACATGTTGTAAACATTACAAGTCCCTAAATACAAATACATATTAAAGTAAAGAAATTTATTTTAATAACTCTTCCAAAATTTTGTTGGCAGTTTCATTATCATTTGGATCCAAGGATTTTAATCCCAATCTTCTTAATGCTTCAACAATCTTTTCCTTTTCGAAACCTTGGTTTTCAAATTCGGTAACAAGACTAGGATCAATACCATATAGCTCAGCTTCATCTACCTTGGCTTGAGAATCGTTACTTGAACCACCATGTGCATATAGTTTGGTCCACAAGGCTGCAGTTTTATTAAAAGATTCCCTGTTTCGTAAGTAATGTTGAGCAACTTCAGCATCTTGAGGATCATTTGGTTCTGGTGATTGCAATAGTGCTTGTAAAGAAATCAAAGCAGATTTCAAAGTGATAACCGGAGACCACGCATTCTTTAAAATATCTAAACAAATAGCACCAGTAACAGAAGAAATATTTGGATGATATACCTTAGTGTCAAACTTCATCTTTGGAGGTTTGAAAGGATACTCCATCGGTACTTCAATATCTACAATGAATTTTCCACCTTCATAAGGAGTTTCTGGCGGGCCTAAAAATGAACCTTTTAAATGATGAATATCAGTCTCACTGACAAATTCTAAACCAATATTAGCCTCTGGATCATCTCTAACCGCTTGCATCTCCTTCATAATTCTTTTAGCTCTTGACATTATGTATGTAACTCAAGTTATTCTCTTATATTTTTATGCTGTAAACAGTGATAGCCCTGCCGTGCTTATACAAAAAATCAATCAAATAATAAAGCAATTCTTAAGATAAACTCTATAAATCTATCTCAGAGCAATAATATATCTATTTATTGTCAACTTATCTGTCTGAGTTAGATCTTTCATAATTATACATCTCGATAATCATTATCAATCTTAGAAATTATACTTTCTTTTATATATGGTCCCCAAAAAAACCATCAGCAATACCCACAAAAGGTACTCGTGTTTCATGATGAAGCAAAACTTGCCTACTAAAATAGATAAATACGCTCTCTTTATTCAAATATAGTATATATATCAGGCTATATAGATATGATGATTTGTATGTGAGTATGAATGTGTTTGTAATTCTATTACTGTTCTGTTAATTCATCTTCCTTGTTTCCATTATTTTGACCGAATACGTCTGCATCTTCATCTTCATCTTCTTGATCAATATCTCTGAAGATACTTTCTTTTGGAATTCTTTTCATTATGTCTGGTGATTCAAACAAAGGACCTATCTTACTTATCCACCTCTTTCTTTTATCTAACAATGCTCTTAAGCTTGAATTTGCTGCTTTTTGTTGAGCTATTTGAGAAGCAGATTGAACAACGTTTGGGGTATGATGATGCTTCTTTTTCTTTTTGGGTACTCTTATTCTTTTAATATATGCATGATCAATTTGTTTATCTAAATCATCTAAGATTGATATGTATTCCTGCCATGCTAAATATCTCTCTAATTGTGGTAATAGTTGGGCTTTTCTTTTTTCATTTTTTACTGTAACTGACTTTAATGAATTTTGTAAAGATCTCAGTTCTGCACAAACTTCATCATCTTCTCTGCCAGTCAACCAGTCTGGATCGTCCCCATTTGGGCTATTCTCATCTTTTGGTAAACTCATATATATACCGACATACTTAAGTTCTCTTTTCAATCGTTCTTCGAAGGTGGGATAGTCAATATCAATATTGTCTATTTTCAAAGCTGGTTGATCAGGAATTATACCATCTTTAACCAACGATAAATTATTATTTAATTTCATGAGTTCTTGTTCATGTTGCTCCTTTTCTTCATTCTTATTAGGTGCGCCTGAATCATTGGCTACACCAACATTATTTATTGGATCTGTTCCCACCCCTCCATTCTCTTGTTTGACAATTACATTATTACTACCGTCATTTTCTAAGTTCATTATCGCAGTTGTATTCTGGTCTAGGTTTTTAGAAATTTTATCGCCTTTTAATTTTGGATCATCATCATCATCATCATTTTCATCTTCCATTCTCATGATAGCAGACAATAACCTTGATAATAATGGACCACAAGAAACAGCTTCTGTGTCTAAAGTTGAGTCATTGATATCTGCAGAACTTTTTTTCGGTAAAATTGAATCTGGAGTACTAACTGATGGGGGAGAAATATTTCCTACATTATGATTTTTATCCTCTTTTAGCCAAGTCCTAGAATACAAAGGCCCTAATTTGGGAATCACGTATGGTGTACTCAAAGGATCGTATGTTTTGTTCAGAGTCAAGTTAGTAGGTAAAATATATTTGGTCTTCAGAGATTTGACATCATCATCAGAGAATTCTGAAAAAAAATTATCGACAGATGATAAAAAAGTACTGAATTGAATTTGATTGGAAGGTTTCGGACAAGAAAAATCCATATCTGGCAATTCACCAGGAAGATATTCTTTCAAATCATTAAGTGGATAGCTGGCAACACTATACTTTTTCTTCAAGTATTCTTCACCAGTCGTTTCTAACCCACCTTCCGAGTATAAACCAAGGGCTACTGCAGCAGCTGGCAAAGTCTGTGAAATCACGAATTCTGAGTTTGGATTTTTATAATTAGGATCATTCTCCATTCTGTCCTTATCCTTCTCATACAAATGAGCATCATTTCTTGTCTGGGGTTCAATTGAGCCTTTATTTTCGTTCAAGACATTATTTTCTGAGCTAAACTCTGTTTCTTTCATTCTTTTGATATTACTCTCTTCTCCACTTTCACTTAAAGATCTCTTCCTTGACAAATCAACACCATCTTCTACATCAACATCGTCTGTGTCTTTCTTCATTTCAATATCATCATTGCCATTGGGCGAAGGTTCTTTTAATTCCTCTTTTGCCACATCCTGTTCATTTTCAATAATATCAAGCTGTTCAATAGAATGAGTCTCTTTATCAACATCCTCATTAATACTATCTGTTTCGATCACTTTCTCATCGGAATCT
The DNA here is from genome assembly GCA_003705975.2 of Tetrapisispora iriomotensis. Classification (NCBI taxonomy): domain Eukaryota; kingdom Fungi; phylum Ascomycota; class Saccharomycetes; order Saccharomycetales; family Saccharomycetaceae; genus Tetrapisispora; species Tetrapisispora iriomotensis. Next base: position 17,929 of record PPKC02000003.1, on the reverse strand, counting down.
ACTTTTTTTATCTTATTATCTCGTATCTCCCTTAATTTAAATATCAAATCCTGATCATTATTACTGATGTCATCCAACACACTATTCAAACTATCCAATTGGTCTTTCAACTCATTCAATGTCTTCAGATCAGGAACACTATGCACCTTCTTACCATCCAACATCCCAATATCTTTATCAAATGTAAAATTTAGTGACTTTAAAATATTAGACAATATCTTAGATGGACAACCCACAGAATCATCCAAAACCGTAGCAGTACCATGAGTACTTCCAGCTCCTTCATGATCAATAGGTCCTTTACCTCTTCTTCCTGTTCTAGCCATGGTAAACTGTATATATATATATATATATATATATATATATATGTCCGTGAATGTGCAGAGATATTGACGTTGATATACCTATTTTGAGAACAGAAAAATAAAACAAAAACCTCAATTGTAAAAGCACAAAGATAATTTTCACTAATTAATATAAATATCTATCCTTTTTACAAGTATAACAGTCATTAAAGCCTGCTATTTTCGGGAAGATATCAATCTTCAATGGTTTATAAATTTCAAAATAAATAATTAATGCTAGTTGAATGAAATATATTTGTGAAAAACACTAATCATAAACAACGATTATACGCTTTTTCAAGATGAAAATACTAAGAAATTAGAAGTGAAATATTTTGAACTTGTATAAAACGACTATTATTTGGTGATTGTATTGAGAATTGATATAAGTATTGGTATATAAATCGAGTGGTTAAATTCAGTAGCTGTAGAGACAAGTAGTTAGCAAAGCAAAACACCGAAAAAAAATCGAAGAATTATGTTATCTAGGGTTTCTAAGGTTGGTTACGGTGCCATGACCATGAGTTTAGTTTTAAAGAATTGTTATTCGACATCGATTAAGAGTAGTGGTAGTGGTAGTGGAAGTAAGGAGGTTGGAGTTTCTAATGATTTGTACTTAAAACCTGAGAATTGGATAGGTTTACCTGCTAATCAAATTTTTCAATTATACCGTGAGAGAATGGTTAAATTAGGATCTAATTATCAGCAGAACGAAGCCGAGTTAGTTGCGTTACAAAGTACTTCTGAGACTACTGGGTTATCTACCTATAGTATTGCAAAATTATATAAGAAGGGAGAAGCTGCTGCAGTTGATTTATCTGGTGGCAAGTTCAAACCAGTTTTCGATCCATTACCTTTCCAATATGACGAATTGCCAACTCCTGCCCAAGACTTGGTAGAACAACACAGAGAGCAAAGATTCTATAATAGATTAGCTGCGTATGAATTACCATTATTGGCTAACTTCAGAAAAGAATACAATCCCAATAAAAGATTGAACCCTGATAAATTCCCATCGATCTATCGTTACACAACTTACATTGGTGAACCTGAACACCCAAACAATCGTAAAGTTACTTTACAAATCAAAACAAATAACCTGTTGAACTCGAAGGACTTGAATAAAGATCAATTACATATCTTCCGTTTACTAGCAACAACAAGATACGATCATGTAACAGATATTTTCAAAATTTCAAGTGATAAATTTCCAAACCCACAACAAAATGCAAAATATTTAAACTCAATTTTACAAAAGTTGATTAATGAATCCAAAAAAACTGATAACAAAGATTTAATTAATATTCCATTAAATAAAAATCACACAATATCCAAAAATCTAAGGAAATCAAATAAAGGTTCCAAACAATTCAAATTCCCAGAAGAATGGAAGCGTCCACAAGATGCACCAAAAAATAAATTCGATTTCATTGACAAAATGAATGATATTTTACAACAGTAAAGTAATCTTTTCCATCCCTGTCATATAAAACAATGTATGAAGTCAAAAGACATGTAAATAAAACAAACCATAAAAATTTGGTATATAACATCTACTATATAGGTATCTATAACTAACAATTCTTTACTTTAAATACCACTAAACCAAACCTATTTATAGCTCAATAACTAATTTCCAACCTATTTTCACATATAATTGATTAATGAAAAATCATGGAAGCGTATATGGGTGTGCATCGCACTTCAAATTTAAAACCTAATAACTACAAATTACAAGATGTCAATGGAAAGTATTTAAAGGTAACTTAATGTATAATGGGAATATCATCAAATTAATATATAGATACAAGAGTGAATGCTGATGGAATGAGATGAAATAATGAAGTTAATTCAAAAAGTAATTAGGAAAATATTTAGAAGAAATCTTAAAAAATTAATATTAATATCATTAATTCTGTTTACAATATCTAGGTTATATTTCTCAACTGATGACAATATCAATAGTTCTAGTAAGATAAAGTATAGACAAGCTAATGAACTTTCACCCTTCCATTTAATTGACAAGAAAATTAATTATTTACAAAACAAAAATAAGCCATTTATATACAATTCAGTTTGGAATAAATTAACTAATTTTAAAAATTATTATTTGAATAATGATGTTTACTATACCAATGAATCGGAGGTTAACTTATTATTAAATTGGGGAAATCAAGAAATTGTTGAACAATGTGAATATCTAATTAATAATATTTATAGATTAACTCCGGAATGGGATAATCATAAATCTATTAAATTTTATGGACATGATCCAATTGATGACTATTTAGCCAGTTCAACAATTGAGAATTTAAGGATTTATAGTCATTGTTTTTTGAAGCATGACGTTACTCCAATAAATATTTGGGGTAAAGGTACCACAAAAAGTGGAGATTCGAGTTTCCCAACAGAATTGATTAAGAATGCTGTTGATTTTCAATCGAGAATGTTCCCATTCCTACTAGATTCTACTAGTGATCATTTGGAGACTCAATACATGTATCCAACAATTTTAAATGTTAATAAGAATGAGACGATTGAATATCCAACAAAATTATTGGAGATATCTCCAATAAAATTCAACATGAATTTTTGGCCAAATTATTCAAAATTACTTTCTGGGAAAGGTATATCAATGACGATGAAATCATCAGATTTAATGATGTTTGAAAAGTTGATCAATGTTTTAGATTTCCAAGATAATAGATTACCAATTCAAATTGTAACAAAAGGTAATAATGAATTGAATTATGAGAATTTTATAAATGAATTGAATGAATTTTTAGTGAAAAAGAATTCGAATCAAACAATTTCTATTGTAAATGTGGAATCGATATTGAGGAATGATTATATTGAGCAACATTTGAATTATTTTTTCAATAAATGGATTGCTGTATTGTTTTCTACTTTTGAAGAGACAATTTTCTTAGATGTTGATTCAATTCCATTTGTTAATTTGAATAACTTTTATTTTGATAATCAAAATAATGATGATGAATACCAAGAGAATTTGGATTTTAATGATTACAAAGAAACTGGTATTTTAATGTATAAGGATAGAATGTTAGTTAATGAAAATACATTTCAGTATTGTATGGATATGTTAGAGCATATTGAACCTTCAAACCAAGAAGTTTCATTGATTGATACAAATTTAGTGTTTAATTCAACGGTACCTGTTTTACCAGGAACTGAAAGTTATGATAATTTAAATGATAATGACAAAAAAATCTGGAATATTTATAATGATTTCTTTAACAAACAGTTATTGCATCATATTGATAGTGGTTTGGTTGTAATAAATAAGAAGAGTAAAACCAATAGTTTATTAATGTCGTTCATGTTGAATTTAAACGGAAAATTGCAAAGATGTGTTTATGGAGATAAAGAATTCTTTTGGTTAGGTCAACTTTTTTCTGGTGAAAAATTCACCGTAAATTCTAATGATGGTTCAATCATTGGTCCAATGATAACAGAAATTGATGAGAGTTCGAATATTAAAAAACATCAAATTTGTTCAACACAAATGGCTCATGGTGATATTATTTCGAATAAGCTTATTTGGACAAATGGTGGTTTGAAAACTTGTAAAATAGATGATAGTGAAGTGAGGGACTTCGAATCCAATAAAGAATACTTTGAAGAAAGGTATAGAGACATCCAAAATTTGAAAAATATCTATAATTCTCCTTTATTGATAGATGGTTTGATTATACCTGACCCAAATTTTGAACCTTGGTTACAATTAAAAGAATGCTCAAAATATGTTTATTGTGCTAACGCCATTGTACCGATTGAAAACGACAAAAACGAGGTATCGGCAAAGAAAATTGGCAATATAATTTACTTTGATGATGTTACCAAAAAATATTATAATGATATTGCAAAACTATGGACAAATGATTATATTCAATGAAGTATATTATTTTAAGTCTTCTGTATAAGTCTATCTATATCTATAAAATTACATTTTTGTATTAATTATTTTTTTTTTTGAACTAATCAAAGGGTATCTTATTTGTCTAATGTTTGCAATATTATTAACATCATTTTCATTAATGTTATATCAATTAGTTGTTTAATTTTTGTTTCTTTCTAAAAGGAATGACTAGGGAAATGGTTTTGAATACCTTTGGCCAGAATTTACCGATATAGGTGAAATAGAAACCAACAAACATAGCGAAGAAGTTGAAACCAACATAAACCAATTCCAAACCAAAATTTCTCCATATGTGGTGATAACTCATGTTTTCAACAGCTAAGAAGTCATCTCCGACAGTGTATGTACAGTAAGCACAGACAGATTTTGCGTTCTTATTTTTGATGTAACCACCAAATTCTTCAACATATGGCCCCATGAATTCACCACAGTTTTGAGTACCAACAACTGAAGTTGGTACAAATTCACCTTGAGCACATTCGACAGGTCTGTCGTGTAATAACAAACTAACAAAATTTTCAATGAAGTAAGTGTATGGAGAAACCCTATACATAAACTTCCAGAAACCAGGGAATAAACTATAAGGTTGCATAACACCACAGAAAGCTGCTGTGAAACTGTAGAAGAATGCAACAAAAACAGCAGCGGTTTGTAAGTCTGGAGCAGTATAGATCAACCATAAACCAAATGTTGAGTAATACATTGCAAAAACAATGTAATTTAAGAACCAGACACCAGCTATATGTGGGGCTGTACTAACACCACAACAGAAATAACAACAGACAAAAAATAAAGTTGAACTTGTAATAGCTAAAGGAACTTCAATAATATTTTGAGCAAGAATTAGTACTGACCAGTGGTAAGTATTTGATCTAGACTCTCTTGCAATAAAAACTTCTTTAGAAATTAACGCTTTATCTTGGACTTGATTAATTAATGGAGATGAAACACACATAGCCATGAAACATAAGAAGATAACATATTGTAAACCAATAATATTATGTTTGATATGCCAAAATGAAAAACCAATGAATAAACCAGCACCTGCATTCAATAAATATTTAGCAGCAACATAAGGTTTATCTCTTCTTGTACATAAGTACTGTCTTCTAGTAATAACTTCTAACTGTTTCAAATATGATGGTTGACTCCATAAATGAGCAGTATAATCAACTCCAGAGTTACGAGCTAATTCTTCCAATTCTAAAACAGCTGAATCAGTTCTCACTCTTTCATTGGAATCTTTCCATAAATCTGACCAATTTACTACGTTTTTGTATTCATCCATGTTGGAATTGACATTAGATTTGCCAACGGTATCAATAATAAAATCAGCAGGGTTATCAATTTCTTTGTCATAATGTAATGAGCTATCTCTTTGAACAAAATAATCACAGGCTTCTTCCATTGGACCAAAGTATACACATTCACCACCTCGCTTTAATAGGTAAATACTATCAAAATAACTAATCACACTCTTACTAGGTTGATGGATAGTACATAAAATAGCTTGGCCTTGCATAGATAATTTCTTCAAAAATTTGACAATTGTAACAGCAGCTTCAGAATCTAAACCAGAAGTTGGTTCATCTAAGAACAATAATAATGATGGCTTGGTAACTAATTCAACACCAATGGACAATAATTTCTTTTCAGTTGGAGATAATTCAGATACGAATGCTTCGGAAGGTAATTTCAACATTTTGGAGACAGTTTCCATATAATTTTTATCACCATCGCCTCTTAAGGTACAGGAGATTTCTAAGGATTCCCTAACTGTTAGCTCTTCTAAGTGAACATCCTGTTGTTGTACAAAACCAATACTTCTATTGAATGCTGAACGGTTGCTCAATGGCTTACCATCGATCATAATTTCACCGGTTACGACACCTGACTCAGTTCTTTGAGATAAGATATTCAATAAAGTAGTTTTACCAGCACCAGATTCACCCATCAAAGCAGTTAAACCGGTACTTATATAACCTGAAGCATTATTGATCAATAATTTATCACCAACAGTATAATTGATATTCTTCCAAGAAATAACATGTGTTTGAGATTTGATTTCATCGTTAGGATCCAATTCATATTGGCTAACTTCATGATCCTTATTGTCCTTACCTTCTTTGTCTTCAGTAACATTCATGTATGGAGTGGCCACGGAAGAAATAGTATTTATAGAGTCTGCATCTTCTTCAAACGCATTTCTTTCAAAATTTTTCTTTGGAGAGGTTGAACTAAATGGTAAAAACTTCTTACAATAAAAGGACCAACGCTCCATGTTTTCAGGAGTGTATAAAGGAGTAATGAATTGAGAAATGAATATTGAGCAACCGATGTAAAATGCTAAGAAACCAATTAAGATACCAAAATTTCTCCAAACATGACTATATCTGTATGATAAAGCGTTTGCCAAATAATCTTGACCTCTGACATAATTATTACCCAAGGTTGCACCTTGCCAAGCGCAGGCCTTGTGTTTGAATGATAGGTCATCATAGCCAGCACCTCTTGGAATAATGGTTTCAGTACAGTCTAATCTAACATTAAATAACTCGTTGGTTAAAATTGCTTCCATGGCATATTGAGCAGGGTTGATATAAGCAATCCAAACAAACCATGGATGCATATCAGATAAATAAATGACATATGATGCATATACGGCAATTGCCAATAATAAAATACCAGCAACCAAGTTGGATATAGCCAAGGTTGGACTAAAAAGAGCGACTAAAGTAAATAAAGTAACAGCAGTAATGTTATACAGAACCAAAAACAATAAAAAGATAAAATATCTATCTGCTGAATATTGGAAATGTGCTAAAAAGTAAAGAATGATACTGAACACAAAGACTAAAATTGTCTTAAAAAAGTAATCATAAACAAGTGTTGCTGCAGTTTCTACCCAATTATCATAAAAGTATAATTGAGTATGCTTCTTAATAATTGGTTTTCTTTGGAAAGAAGCAGGCATATCAGCCAAGGTTAAAAAGGTGAAAAATAACAGGGAGAAGAAAGTCAACGAACCTCTAGAGTAGGAACCAACAGTAGTTAATGGAACATCATAAAATAAAGAACCAATAACCAGGGATTGAACAATTACAGCAATGAATTGAGAAATAATATAGGCCTTGTCACCAATAATTCTTTGAAATGCTCTTCTTGTACAACTACGAACTTGTTCCAAGGCTGAAATGGTAAACTGAGGTTTGATATCCTCTGATCTAATAGTTGTAGAGATTTTTTCTGTGGAATCTAGAGTTTGTTTTAAATTGTGATAATTATCAGAGTTTATCCATTGATGATATAAATCTTCTTCAGTGTTGATTTCAGAGGTAGTTGTATTAGCGTCATCATAAACTGAACCGAAATTATCATTGTTGTTAAACTGGAAATTTAGGACAGATGTTAAATATTCAATGATACAGTCATTAGGATCTTTCTTGATACCGATAGTTTCGTGAAAGAAAGATAAACATTCATTAACAGTTCCATAAAATACTTGGTAATTTTCAGATAGCATTAATATTTTATCAAATTTTTCGACAATTTTGTCACTAGCTTGAGAAATTTTGACGAAGTTGACAGAACGAGTAGCGTTAGCCATTGTCTTCAAAATCGATAAGAAATCCAACGCAGTGGCAGAATCTAAACCTTTTGTTGAGTTATCCCATAAATAAAGTGAACCGTTACTGATAAAAGTTTCAATAATCGAAATACGTTTACGTTCACCACCTGAGACTCCACGAACAAAATCGTTACCAACAAATGTATTTAAGACATGGGATAAACCAAATTCTCCTAAAAGTTGATCTCTTAAGTTGTCTCTCTCCTCTTTTGGAATCTTGAATTTACACTTTAAAGCAAAATCAATTGTTTGTTGAACGGTTAAATATGGGAAATGCACATCTTGTTCATTATTATAAATAATTTCTTGTGGGCATTTTTTAGAATATTGTTTAAACTCATAATCCTTAAATTGAATGGAATTTTCTGGACCATATGTTAAGTTATTATGGCCATGAAACAAAGCTTTGAAAAGATCAGATGTTTTTGTACCTAAAACTAAAACAACTTCACCTTGTTTAGCCTCGAAAGTTAAATCGTTAATTTTAGAAGATGAAATTCCAGGAGCATTGGATTGCATAGATTCGGCATCACGGACCGCCTTAGATCCAAGAACATCAAGATGCACATTTGCACCATTGAATGTCACTGAAGCATCAGGAACTGGAGTAAAATAGTTCGAAAATGACATGTTTATTAATGAATTTCAATTTAAAATAAATCTAAAATTCTGTAAGTAACAATATCTTCTTCTTCTTCTTCTTCTTCTTCTTCTTCTTCTTCTTCTTCTTAGTTTATATGTTTACTTAGTTGGTTTCTGAAAAGAAACAAAAAAGTAAAATAATACTTAAATGGAAAATGATATAATAGTAGAAATGTCTGTCATAACATTGTAAATTCTTTTGTTTATATAACAATTCAATTTCAAACGTTGATCCAAGGAAATGACATCCATTTAGACATAAAACGGATATGAAAGAATAAACAGGCTTGTCTTGATGTTTTTGATTCCAAAATTTGCAATCAAGTTGCTTTCAATAATATAAACCATGATGGGAATACGAATAACCATATATTGCATAAGTGGTGACATCCCTTGGTGATGGCTCTGGAACGAACATAAAAAGATCAATCAATAACAAAAAATGTTGAAACTACTAAAATGTACGCTTTGGTTAAGTTAAAAACAAGGAACCCATAGAGTCGTTTATAATTAACTTTCAGTATATGTAACTTGCATTTCCAGGATGGCGTAAGTAACAACCAAAAATATCGAAACTATTATTATTCCTTAATATTTTAAGATCCCCGTATAGAGAAACAGTATTATTCATGGCAATTAAATAGTAAAAATCAATGGACAAAACTTCTACTTGTAATAAATTTTCAATTGAAATATCAGATATAGTAAAGAATAACATCACATTCCCAATGTGTATGAGAGAGGATAACTCTCAAGTGTCCTCCTTCATATTGCAGTTTTTCATTTCTTAACATTGTAATTGTAATCTATATCTCCAGCTTTGTGTTCGTAAACGAGTTTTTTAATTCGATTACTTTGCGCTGCTTTGACCATTAATTGAAAAATTCTTCATCAGTTACTACGTGCATCTCTCAGATGAATTACTGACAAACGAGAACAGATCTCAATAATGAATTTAAAAATCTTGAACCCCGAACGAGATGAGATGACAAAAAAAAAAGTTGAATTGATTTATCCGAGAATTAATTATAGAGCTGCATTGTAGTAATAAAATAAAATAAGAGATCCAAACGACAGCATGCTGATGTTCAGTCATGTGGATGTTTTAGAACCATAAAAAGAGGTTCGAATACATTTATACATGCTGAAGGTGTATTGAGTAAATAATATGCAATGGAAGTAAAGATATAATTGGTGCAGTGATGTACAGCTGAAAATCAAACTGATGATGTCGAAACAATTAGAATTCGGTCAAATCAATTTGATTTAGTTTCTCTTTACTTACAAAAGGTAAACACTCCAAGTATGATATATTTGTAATAAACACGAAAAACCGTCTTGAAGTTCTTGATCAGCTCAGATGGTATACTGTTTCTTAAAAGAGCCCACATTTCTCTTTTTATTATTACTTTGCCTAATCCAAAATGAGCGGCTCTCACCTCCACTTGATATAATATTGTTTATAGCTAGAGGGTGTAGTTCTAACATTGGATTTATTGGCCTTAACGAAATGCACTTTTAAGCCAAACGTCAATACTTAATTAAACGTTTATCGTATGGCAATGTGAACCATCATGCTGTTAACAATAAAGCGGCTATGCAAAAATATGCAAAAATATGGAAAATATGGAAAATATGGAAAATATGGAAAATATGGAAAGAAGTAATATTGTTCAGTTTTGATTGAGACCTTAATAATTTATTTTAGAACAGAATTTACTTACGAGACTGGAAATCATTTCTCCAGGACTGGTTCATAGAATCTCTGACGCGGGTATTACAATACGTATTTATAAAACTATTGAAATTATCCTCCAGTTAACGATTAAAAGGGTTCTTAATTAGGAATTGAAAGAAAAGGTCAGTATTGCTTTTTCGAAGTCATCCAAACCTTATTACAACTCAGCAAAACAATTTTTATCAAACTTGAATAATTAGCAATCACAGATAGTAACGTCACCATTCAGGAATTTTTGAACTATCAAAAAATCAAAATATATTTCTCTAGCTAATTATTATATGTGTATTTTATTTTCGATTTTATGTCTATAAAGTATTGCTCTGTTGCTCAAAATAATATACGTTTGAGAGAGCTAAATTTTCTATTGATATTTCTATAAATTTTCTAATTGAACACTAATAAGGAGTTTATAATAGCATGGCGGCGGCGGCAGCCATGACACCAGCACTTAAACCAATTCTAGCAGCACCATTTTCAGTTTGTTCCTTGATCTTGTTTGTTGAAGATGATTTAGCTGTTTGATATTGAGTAACGATAGAAGCATTGGTAACAGTTGTAGTAGTATCCTTGGAATCACTTTCTGGACAAGTAGTAGTTTTAGAAGTGACAGTGTTCTTTTTAGTAGTGGTAACTGTGCTGTCACTTTCTGGACAAGTGGTAGTTTCGGAAGTGACTGTGTTCTTTTCAGTAGTGGTTACTGTGGAGTTGTGGCCATAATATTCTGAGTGACTATTGATTAATTGAGAACTTTGAGAGGAAGAAAAGAAAGAAGCTTCAGTTTCAGATGAAGTAGAAACAGTTTCCTTTGGAGTACTACTGGATAAAATAGTTTCAGCAATTGAAGAACTGGATTCAGAAACTGGGGCAGCTACAGAGGAAGAGGAGTTAGCTTCAGAAACTGGAGCAACTGCGGAAGAAGAGTTAGCTTCAGAAACTGGGGCAACTGCGGAAGAAGAGAATGTGGTTTCAGAAACTGGGGCAACTGCGGAAGAAGATAATGTGGTTTCAGAAGTTGGGGCAACTGCGGAAGAAGAGGATGTGGTTTCAGAAGTTGGGGCAACTGCGGAAGAAGAGGATGTGGTTTCAGAAGTTGGGGCAACTGCGGAAGAAGAGGATGTGGTGGTAGCAGCTGGAGTGGAGGAGGTGGAAGAGGTGGTAGCAGCAGCTGGAGCTTCAGCAAAAGTAGCAACTAATGGTTCTAATCTTTCAGAGTACCATGGTAAAGCAGTCAACATAGCAGAGATCTTGTTCATGTCTAAAGCAGCTAACATGGTGGTGTAAGAATCATCGGTGGCAGTGGCCTTGACGAAGTAAATATCGAACAATTCAGTTGGAATGTCAATTTGACCTAATAAACCAGCATATTGACCTAAGTTATCATTGACATCAGATAAGATGATTTCCATTTCTTCAACTTGTTTTTCTGGAGTAATAGCGGAGGCATAAGAAGCTAAAGCTAATAAAGCAATGTGGTGATTTTGTAATTTCATGTTGTTGTAGTCTTGAAGCGATTGTAATACAGTTGGTGTTTAGAGTCGTTAAATTTAAGAACCTTTGGAAAAAATAAAATTGTAAGAATGAAAATTGCTATCTTTAAGATAACCAAAAATTAGCTTACTTATATACATATGTGTGAGATTGAATCTCAGTGGGTCAGGTCTATATTGTTTTTTTATTTTTAGTAATGCAAGTACGTTACTGATTGATCAAGGATATTTCATTGTCCTTTTACGAATTATGAGAATCCTTACGCTAAGGAATACGACTATAATCGTTTGGGGTATTAAGAACAAAACACGCTAAAGAGAATTAAAAAATTATTGCAACTAACCTCAGATGATCAATTTATAATAAATAAACGGGTTCAATAGAATAACAATCATGATTTCTTCGTATAAACAATTTATTGAAGATAATATGTAGGAATTTTAAAACTAACTGTAAAAGAATTTAAAAGAAGAACTCGTCTCCAGTTGAGAATATAGTCAAATAGCTTTGTTTACAATAGTGGTTATAGGAACCAAAAATATTCATTGAACTATAGTCAATCCTGCATTTGGACAATGAAAGCAGATATTTTTTTTATTTGCCTTGGTTATGATCGGGCAAAAAATTTACACGCGAAAAATCAATGCAAGATATCAATGCCTACATGATATTCGTATAAGTCAGAGATCGATCAAGATATAAATGATCCAAGATGTTGTGTTGTCAATGCTAGCTCAACACTTCAGCAATTGGCATTAATAAACTTTATGCTCCAATAATATTGGCAACAGCTTTTCTATTTGGATTTTAACCAATATATTATTTTCCTGACAATTTAAATAAAGAGTATTTAGAAAAACTAATTTACAAGGTAACAGCCGCCATCATTCCATCTATAATTAATTCCACGCTTGGAATTATTGAATATATCTTTGAACTTATTCTAATTTTGGTAGAACTAATTGACTTTATTCTTCTTAACTTGGGTAATGGAAATTAAATACTCTTATATATTAATGTTACATTTGTGACACAATATTTTTAAACGTTTAAATTCAATACTTACTTAAAAATATCACTACAAGATTACTACCAACCACGTATTAATTTATATTAGTCATGTCAATTCATAAAAAAATATATAAGAGACTTTAGTAAAAACATCAATTGAGAGAAAATAAACATAATCTGACTATTCTATCATTTGGAAAGATATCATTTTCTTTCATAATAGATTTTATTCGTTTCATATTCCTAGTTAACCTCTCTTTTAAACTTTCAAATTTGTAAACTTATCCTCATTTCGAATGAATAATTGTAATTACAATTTTTTTATTCAAATCTATCATATTTTAGAAAGTTGTCCTCTTAGATAGAAAAAAATACTATGCTTAAAGAAATCAGGTTTAATAGTAAACAAATATAAACAATATTACCAGCATAGAATCCTATTATTTACTACTAAACGAAAGCTTTCCTGGATATCTTTCTTCTATCTCTTACCTTATTGAAAGTTAAAAAGTTTCAATGTCTTTTAGGCATTTCGTAAAGGGACCAGTTTCTAAATTAGGAGATAAATCTCGCATAACACATCCAAAAAAAGAAAACGGAATGTAGTAATGTTCTTAACTAGGTCATAATTAAAAAAATAATGCACAAATCATTCAAGCCGAGCAATAATAATTTTCGAAGAAGTCGAAAAAAGGAACTTCGAAGATTGTTAGTGGTTTTTTGATATTTTTTGATGTACATTTCTAAGTTGTCCGATGACACTGACACTTAAACGACACTAATTATTTTATCAAAAAATCTGTAAACTATAATTCAATTTGTATAAGTTACAATTCTAAAAGCAGTTGCGCCTAATGAGTTGAGTTCTTATGGTGTCCATAAGAACGATAAAATTGAATTTAAAGTGTAAAAACTTGCAGATGAAGGTTTAAGTAAACATCAGTCGTTTAAATCATACTCAATAATTTTTCCAAATTAGTAATATTACAAACATCGCCTTGCTTAGTTGAACATTATAAAGTTTATTAACTTTTTTAATGTCAATTGGATATTTTGGAAAAGAAATTAGTATATAAAGAAACAATTGAATTATTATTTCAAAAAATAATTTCCTTTCATAATTCAAATCTTCAATTAATGATTCATATAACACAGTAAAATAATCAAATTTAACCAAAAACACCATATTAAGAAATGCAATCTAAATATTTAGCTTTATTAGCTTTAGCTTCTTATGCCTCCGCTATTACTCCAGAAAAACAAGTTGAAGAAATGGAAATCATCTTATCTGATGTCAATGATAACTTAGGTCAATATGCTGGTTTATTAGGTCAAATTGACATTCCAACTGAATTGTTCGATATTTACTTCGTCAAGGCCACTGCCACCGATGATTCTTACACCACCATGTTAGCTGCTTTAGACATGAACAAGATCTCTGCTATGATGACTGCTTTACCATGGTACTCTGAAAGATTAGAACCATTAGTTGCTACTTTTGCTGAGGCCCCAACTCCAGAAACTACTTCCACTTCTTCTACCCCAGCTGTCCCAACTGCTCAAACCACCTCTACTTCTTCCACCCCAGCTGCTCCAGCTGCTGAAACCACCTCCTCTTCTTCTACCCAAGCTGCTCCAACTACCACTAAAAATGAAGGTAACACTGCTCAAACCACCACTTCAAAGACTGAAACTGGTTCCTCTACTACTTTAACCTCAGCTTCTGTTACTTTAAGTTCAGCCTCTGGTGCTTTATTCTCCAACTCTACAACTTTCCACAGTTCTTCTGCTCCAGTTACTAAGACCACTGCTTCTCATTCCATTTCTCAACAAACTGAAAATGGTGCTGCTAAGAGAACTGTCGGTTTAGGTGCTGGTGCCTTAGCTATCGCTGCCATGTTATTATAGACTATTTAAGCAAAAGCGTTTAAAGAACATTTATAGACATTTATGAAGAATAAAAAATATGTAACATAAGTAATACTAATAAAACATTCGAGTAAAAAATATATGTTTTTCAGAGAAAAGTTAATTTGAATAGTACTTTCATGATGAAGCAAACCTTAAAACGTCATTTCCTTTCCATAACATAAATTTACAAAAATCAAAAAGCTGCAGCTCTTCAATATTTTTAATAAAAAATAAGTACATTGAATCGGATTCAGTAAGGTGAAATTACATTACTTCAATAATTACATAGTTATGCTAGCAATTAATTTTATGATTAGTTTATAAACTGATTATTTGAGAAATCTTTAATAATGAAATTTCGGTATTAGTTTAGAAATATGCATGATTTATCACCTACGTTTTCTGCTTTTTCTTGTTGGCTTCGGCTACTAACTCTTCAAATACTTGTGCTTCTTCTTGTTCAGCTTTGGTTCTAAAAGTCCTCTGGAAAACCTTACCTATTATTTTCAAAGCTTCTGCCCTCCTTATCAATGTGTCATTATCAACAGTTTTATCTTCTAACACACGTTCACACACACTTCTTAATGTGGACATAATTTCAAATTTAGAACCATACCAAGCAGCAGAAAGAACTTTACCCATCAACAAATGTTCTTGTTGAGCCATATCCTCTTGTGTTGGCTTTACCTCTTCATTACCATTTTTATCGAAAATTGGTTCTTCTGATTCTGTGGCTATTTTCATCTTTTCAAGTTCTTTCATCGTGTTTTGAGCATCAATTGCTGCTGAGACTGTTCTCAAAGTATCCATTACTACATTACCCTTAGCTTTCATTGAATGTAACATACCTCCAAATCCAAATAAGTTTTGAGACCCAAGAAATATCCTCCCTCTTTCAACATAAACATCACCAATAGAATGCAAAATATCTAAACCAAAAGATTCCATTTTTAATAAATTTGCTTCTTCCTCAAACTTTTTCTCAAATGATTTTTTACAATCATCATCATAAACACTCTCTGTTAATATTGATAAATTTTCAATTAAAGTTTGACTTAGCTTTTCAATGCTTTTCTCTTTCTCAAGCTGCTGTTCTTCTTCAAATTGCTCAATTCTTGTTTTCTTCTTTTTCTCAGATTTGTCAGCTTCTTTGACATCGACACCCTTAATATCAGAAGTTTTTGTTGAAGATGAACCACTATGATTTGTTAATGAATTGTTAGCTTGCCCATCAAGATTATTTTTTTCGTTTACTTTTTTCTCTTTCCCTTTCTCTTCTTCTTCTTTCTTTTTATCTTCTTCATCTTGGGCATTTAACTCTTCTGTTTTTTGTAAATTCTTCAACAAAGTTAATTCACCAATGTATGGTTTAAATGCATCACCACCAAAAATTACTGTAAATTGTTCAGCAGCATCTTCGAACCCCCCAGTAGGGATTGCCTTCTCTTTACCAAACTTATCATAGTTAGATCTTAACTGTTTATCACTTAGAACTTGGTATGCTTCAGAAATTGCTTGAAATCTTTCAGTAGCTGTAGGATCATTTGGGTTTTTGTCAGGATGCTCTTTAATCGATTTTTTACGATATGCTTTCTTAATTTCTAAATCAGTAGCAGTTATCGATACACCTAACAAATCATAATATTCTGTATCTACTACCATTTTTGTTTCTAAAGTAAACTAAAAAATACTCTCTTCTCAAAATGATTGGTAAGAAGCCAAAACAAAGTATATGACCAATTATTTACAGAATTTATAGTCTATAGACATAGTAATCCAAATAAAATAAGTAAATTAGGTTCTCAAACAAACTTGACAAATTATGATATAATTCTTAATTTGTAGTTTTTTTGAACAGCTTTTTTTTCTTTATTCATAACGATTTCTCAATTTCTTAGTTTTTCCATTTTTTGAATTTTTGTAGAAAATATATATAAATGACAGCAATTCAGAAGAGTGAGCAAGACACATTTATCTATAAAGATAAATTAATGAGAATAAGTGAAAAGTAGTCCATAAAATATATCTATAAGTTTTAAACAATTGACTTTGAACAAGAGATTATATACTACTAAGATCATAAAAAATCTAATAATTAGCATTGTGTAAGGTTTAATTCGAATTGATAATTTATTCAATTCGCGTCACAAGTTTTTATAATAAGTGCCAGGAACATCTTAATAGTTGCTAACTAATAGTACTTTTAATTGTAATTAGACTTGACTTGATATCTTTTAAATAACCAAATTATTGTGGCCATAATTCGTATCTTATGACGAATCTGAAAATGTCATTGAAAATAATTACTGAAAATTTTTTTTTCATTATGATATTATTTCCAACTATAACATCTTAAACCTGAAAGATATATATAGTTTACTTGATTTATAAAAGGATTTTTATTAAATCATCATTTTTTAAAGTAGTTCTTAGTAATTACAATTTAAAAGAGCCATCCTTATGCATGGGAAATACGCATATCAGTGAGGATTCGTCCGAGATTGTGTTTTTGCTGGTTGAAATTTATTTTTAACCTGACCCATCTTCTCATAGTCAGCTTATAATGGATTCGCTATAGAATACATTTTTGACCATGTAGAGAATTTTTGGACTCTTTTTCTTTACTGAAAAATATAATAATCTCTAACTTATTTTCCAGGTATATGATGCATTAGTTCTTTATCTTTTGATAAGTTAGAATTTCTTTCAGAAGTAATTCAAACATTAATGTTGTTATTATTGTTACAATTACTGATGAATTTTAAATTTTATTTTCTTTTTTGATAAAAGAATGTTTTTTTTTAATTTAACAAATCATTTTTGTTCATATTTATGGAAACTTTATATGATTGATTACATTGTGAGAGCACAATGGGTGAATTGTTTGAAAGAAATAAAAAACAAAGATAAAATAGAAAAAATAATGATAATGATTATGACTAATATACACATGTACTTATATAATACACAATTGCTAATTTTGTTAGAAAAATATGCTGTAGTGGAATACAAAAATTTATCCCATTACCTCATCCTCTTCAGCCTTTGAAGAGGATATAGCATTATCAAGGGAAGCAAATAAACCGTCTAAATCGAATTCCTTAGACCATTCGGAAACGATCGTAGTTTGCTCAGATTTAACAGGTTCTTGGGCTGCACCAGAGTTAATAGTGGAAGTGCCATTGTTTTCCATAACTTCCTTTGAAGCTTTTGGTAAGACCCAT